>JAJHSJ010000015.1:8526220-8579283 GCA_021015155.1 Magnolia officinalis | reverse complement strand
AAAGCCAAGAATTCTTGAACCGTCAATTTTAGCATATTTATGGACCTTAGCAGAGTATACTTGCTTCTTATTTCATAACTCTATTAGATATTGAAGACTATAATTTTAAATTATTTTAGCATATCTAAAATAATAAAATTATCCATATATATTATAATCATACATTTGAGCATGGCTCATAGTATTATACACTTTATTTATTATTTTTTAACTTTGAAATTATTTTTTTCATGATCTTTATAATAAAAACTTTATTTTGATATAATGGTTGGATATAAAACTTTTGGTATGTCCCACACAATCGTGGCATATACACACTTGATTAATATACCCTACTTCACATGAATGCATGCGTATAATAATTGGTGCACCACCGCTTTTACGAACACTTGTGATTTTCCTACAATTAACTATGGTCATTTTTATTAAGAAATCATTTTTACAAGAAGGTATAAGGTATAAACAATTTAATCATTCGCTTAGATCAAGAAGATTGTACTTGTGGGACCCACGATCTCCATAACATGTGTGCAAATATTGTTGCACACTCATCCACCCTAAAACCTCTCACCCTTAATATGGGAGTTACATACACTTAACATGTGTTTATCATGTTTATATGTTTATATGCATTAATGTAAGAGGGCTTGGCTCCTTTATATAAGGCATGCCAAACCACTTCTCGTACGCACTCATAGATCGAGAGAGGGAAGGAGAAAGAAATTAAAAGAAAAGTTCTGTGAGCTTAGCTTCTGATCCAAACCATTTATCAAGTGAGTGCTCTAATTCTAATCTCTTAAATATTTTAAATCTAATTTAAGTGGATCGCACATAGTGTAAAACTGAGATGAATCATGAGCTAACCATGAGGTCAGCATGTGTCCATACGTTGTCATGTAAGCAACAACATGGTACCCCACACATTGCCTCATGTGAGCAAATGCATGGGCCCCATATGTAGACATAAGGAATTGTAAGGGTGGGCCCCACCATTCTATAAGATTTTGTCCATGTGAATTTTTTCATCTAGATTTGAATTTTTATTTATTTTTTTTATGATTTTTAAAAATATAAATGAATTATTTAGTTGCAAGATCTCATCATTAGAATTATGGTGGGCCAACATAAAAGAAAATTAACATCTCTCTAAAAGTGGGCCCCCCACAAGATCATTTCTATTATATTAAATCATTGTGTTTCTCCTATCTTATATTGTGTTATACTTTTATAAGTGAAAAATTCATTACAGACATTTAGTGTGAAAGTATGCCCCATATAAAATTAACCGTACCTTTAGAAATCTTATTCATTAAATATAAATATGGATCGAAGACTTTATAAATCTAGATCAAGATTGTTAAATTTAGGGAAAAGATTATAATAATGATCTATATCGTTAAATCAATGATCAGGTCCAATTCAACCGTTAATCAAAGGTTTAATAAACCAATAAAGGGATTAGATTTAAGAAAATTAAAAATCTAATTGATCTAATGTTATATCGGATTATCTGATCAAATATCAATCAGGGCCATTGGCCACATTTGTAGAAAATAATTTATTAGATTGGATGGATCTAAACATCCAATTGTCTTTAACGTGCGGAGTCCACATTTTAATAAATGGAGGTTTTTCTATGTCATCATTTGCACAACTTTCTACATTAGCATGAATAAATTGATAAAGGGTTGACATGCATGACTCACTATTTGTCAATCCTTTGTCTCTTTTTTCATGTAGGGGGCCCACATTTTGATAAATGTTCTTTCAATGGTCATCATCTGCATTGCTTTCTACGATATAGGGTTTAATGTATATGACTTGCTTCTCGTCTATCTTTTGTCTCTCTTTTTACATGTGGGGTCCATATTTTGATAGATGGAGATTTTTCTATAGGCATCATTCACACAACTTTCTACTCTAGCATGAATAGATTGATAGAGGGTTCCACATGCATGACTTACTGATCGTCAATCCTCCTTTGCTCTCTTTTCACATTACATGCCTTTGGAAGAGTGGCTTTAAAGTCTATGCTCATGCTAGAGACATCCTTTTCAATGCCTGTCCTATGTGACCTTAATTTCCAAGGCTGCTCACACAAGTAGGACTATAGGTCTCCCATCATCTCTAGGTCATCAAGATATGATCAATTCATTAAGTAAGCTTCGCCGTGTAGAAATGATCAATTCATTAAGTAAGCTTCGCCGTGTAGAAACCGCAACCTTAATTTTACATCAGATGGATCATGTGATGGGTAGTTTTTTGTCTTGAAACAAAAAAGTGTAACGATATAGGAGCATTCCGCGCAATCAATTTCTCTCTTTTTTCTTTTCTTTTGTTATTATTATTATTTTATTCACATCACCTGCCATGCATTGATCATGTAACGAATACAAATGCATGGGGAACATTTTAAGATGGTAGCAGTGTTTAAGGCCCACTTTTGTCAAAATCCACCTCCATAACTCAATTTTTATTTGAGATATATACAGGATGAGATTGCCTTTGTTACACTTAGGCTCAAGCCTTAGTCATCAAATAACTGTAGGATTAAATCCAGATTTGAGATTAACCGTTTAAGCAGTTGCTGAAATCGGTTAGCTTTAATATGTAAAGCTTTAAAAAAAAAAAAATAGAAACAGATTTCCCAAATTGGTTTTGGTTAAGATAGTGTCCCAAATGTGGTAGTTCACAGGATTGCATGTGCAAATATGAACATAGCGTGACATTTGTGCATTCAATAATGTTGGAAATGATGCCTAATCTCATACCGTGGAATCAGATAATGTCGTGAGTCCCCCCATCAACCGCACAAGGTGGGTGGGACTCCTGACAACGGGGCCTACCGTGATGTATATGACTACATCCATGCTGTCCATCCGTTTTGAAAGCTTATTTTAGGCATGATTAAAAAATAAATCAAATCCAAATCTCAGTGAACAAAGTGGTAATAGACTATTAAAAATTTCCCCTGTGCCACAAAAGTTTTGAATCGAGCTTATATTTGTAGGGTCTTGACCTTTATTAACAGGTTGGATGGGAATTAAAATACAAAGTAAATTGAAATTTATTCTTACATGGATATTCATTTATTTTGCCATGATGTGTCTCACCTAAGGTGGTGTGAATTTAGGTGGTTTCTATGCCAGAAGATTTAAACATTGGAGCACATCTGATGGAATTACCCTGCGTGCATGAGAAAACAGGAACACGTGTGAGATTAGAGACGCTGAAATTGTGTTGATGCCTTGTTTCAAAGCTCGAGCCCATTTTGTCCGTCCCTTTATTTCTTCTTTCTTCGCTGTACGATCATCTAAGATGTCCAACGTCAGATCAATGGCTGGGATGATATCAAATGGCTGTACAAATTGAAAAAATATGGAACCTAAAGTAAAGTGCCCAAATAACCGATCTAGATGGCTGAAAAGGCCAAATCGATTCGTAAACATTGCCGGCCCATCATCCACAGATTAGAGAATCTGAGCCGTAGATTGATGTAGACCAGTTATCTGGTTCACCGATTGGATGAGCCTTATTAGATAACATGGTTCAATCCATTAGAACTGCGAGGATGGTCTGGTTTCATCAGTGGTGGGGCCCATCGCGGAAGGTCCGGATCAATCCATGACTGACCGCAACTAAAAAAATAGCCAAACAGGAAATGAACAAAAATATGAAATAAAAAGCAAAACATAAAAAATAATAATAATAAAAAATAAATAAAGAACGAAGGAAAAATAAAAATAAAAATAAAAGACCTTACGACCAAAGGTGCTGACTGCGTAATGAGTGGTCATCATCTCTCGCACGTGTGCGTCTTTTTATCGGGCAGAGAAGCGCCTATATAATTATTCCCCAGCTATTCTCTTCTTACACCATCACAGATCCCCCAAAACCAAATCAAATGGATCGCCTCCACCTCTCCTCTCTTACTAATAAAGCCTTTCTATTTCCAATCTTCTTCTCCATTCTCCCTTCTTTATTTAGCTTTCTCTTATTCTATTCCCTCCTTTTCTCTTCCTCTTTTGTCTCTGCCACTGTCAATTACAGTAAGGCCTTGTCAACACAACACCAATGCATTGAAGACCATTTCTCTGCTTTGCTCCACTTGAAGCAGGGCTTTTACTTCGGTAATTATAAAATCAATCAATCCCACTCCTTTTACTTCCTCCAGTACAATACCACTATACTCTCTTCTTGGAATCCTGATAACAGGGATTGTTGCTCCTGGGAAGGCATCACGTGTGATGCTGCCATTGGTCACGTGACCAGTCTCGACCTCAACGAGCTCGGTATCTCCGGTCGGATTGATTTTGTAAGCCTCTTTCATCTTCAGAGCCTGCAGAGGCTCAACCTCGCTTACAATTACTTTGATCCCTCTCCATTTCCTTCTGGGTTTGAATATCTCACCAGTTTGACCCATCTCAACCTCTCTTATTTGCAATTTTATGGCCAAATCCCACTGGAAATCTCCCGCTTGACCACTTTGGTGTCCCTCGATCTATCTTTCAATCGTAACTTTGTCAATCGTTCCTACTCTGAATACCTGAAACTCGGAAACTCAACCATCGGAGCATTCGTCCAAAATCTGTCCAGTCTGAGAGAACTCCATCTCGATTTGGTAAGCATTTCAGCGCAGGGTAGTGAGTGGGGCCTGGCGTTATCCTCGGCACTCCCTCTTCTCCGCAAGTTGAGCTTGAGCTATTGTGGTCTATCAGGCCCCATCAATCCTTCCCTTTCCAAGCTCCATTTCCTATCTGAACTCCACCTCAGTGGAAATAATCTCTCTTCAGCCATACCCAAGAGTATTTTCGGGCTGCCAAACCTACAAACCCTGGATGTAGGATACAATCCACTTCTGACTGGTGAAATCCCTCCAAACAATACTCTCCGGGAGTTGTCCCTATCCGACACTGGATTTTGTAGCAACCTACGAGATTCATTCAGTAATTCCAAACTGCTGACAACCATCCAGCTTAGTCATTGCAAACTAGCCGGCCAATTTCCATCATGGCTTGTGAAGCTCGAGAAACTCATGTATTTGAATCTTTCAAACAATGGTTTCAGCGGACCATTGCCATCATGGCTTGTGAAGCTCGAGAAACTCGTGCATTTGGATCTTTCACAATAATTTCAGCGGTCCAATCCCTTCTTCCTATGGCAACAAGTTTCAAAATCTTCAATCACTCAGAGTTTGCAACAATTTACTTAGTGGAACCATCCCATCATCATTGTTTTCACTCCCATCATTACAATTGTTGTGTCTTCAAGATAATCAATTGAGTGGTCAACTTGGCCAGTTCCAATACACATTCTCTTCAGTGCTACAGATCATTGATTTGTCCAACAATTCACTCAGTGGGACCATTCCATCGTCATTGTTTTCATTTCCATTATTGAAAAGGTTGTATCTTCAAGATAACCAATTGAGTGGTCAACTCGGCGAGTTCCACAATCCATCCTCTTCTCTACTAGACAAAATCACCTTGGATAAGAACAAGTTGGAGGGGCCTATTCCGATGTCCATCTTTGAACTCACAAAGCTTCAATACCTCTTTCTTTCATCAAACAATTTAAGTGGTGATGTGGACCTTGGCTTATTCCAAAACCTTAAGAACCTCTGGGTCTTGGATCTTTCAAATAACAACTTCTCAGTCCATGATGGCGGAAGCAATTCAACCTCCATGTCCTTCCCCCATATTCAATATTTGTCCTTGAGATCTTGTAACTTTACTAAATTTCCATACATCCTGAGAAATCAAGAGAGAATTTACCATTTGGATCTTTCCAACAACATGATCAATGGTGAAATACCCAACTGGATATGGAATGTTGGAAATGGGAGTTTGTCTTATTTGAATCTTTCTCATAATGCTTTGGAGGGTTTAGAGTTACCATTTCCTCATATTTCCTTGAGTTCGTTGAAATATCTTGACTTGAGCTTTAACAAGCTAGAGGGCTCAATCTTGATCCCACCACCATCCACCATTATCTATTCACTTGCAACCAATCATTTTAGTGGAGAAGTTCCCTCGCATATTTGCAATTGCACTTCCTTACAATTCCTTGATCTGTCTGCCAACCGCTTCAATGGTTCGATTCCACTTTGCTTGGGTGAAATCAATGATGCCCTCACTGTTTTAAATCTTGGAGGAAATGCATTTCATGGAACCTTGATTCAAACATTCAAAGAGGGTTGCAATCTAAAAACACTTGATCTCAATGGCAATCAATTAGAAGGGCAGGTGCCAAAGTCTTTGGCCAAGTGCAAGATGTTAGAGGTGTTAGACATTGGAAACAATCAAATACATGACACCTTCCCTTTTTGGTTAGAAAATTTGTCTCAGTTGCGTGTTCTCATCCTGAGATCCAACAAATTTCATGGCAGTGTTACACACCGTTGACAAATCTTACTTTTCCAATGTTACAAATCTTTGACCTATCTTTCAATAGCTTCACAGGTAGCTTGCCATCAAATATGTTCAAGAGCTGGAAGGTAATGAAGAAGGACATATCCCAACCTATGGTCCTTGGAAAAAAGTTAGACAGTGGGTTTACTATCAAGACAAAGTGACTCTAGTGTGGAAAGGGCTACAAATGGAAGTAGTAAAGATCCTTATTGCCTTCACCTCAATAGATCTTTCAAATAACGAATTTCACGGAAGTATTCCAGAATCAATTGGGGATCTAAAGTCATTGCTTGAGCTCAATATGTCCCACAACCATTTCACAGGACGAATTCCAACATCATTTGGGAACATAAAGGCTCTCGAGTCATTGGATATGTCACAGAATAATTTATTGAGTGAGATCCCATTGCAGCTAAACAAGTTAACGTTCCTCGCAGTGTTGAACCTTTCGCACAAACCTCCTTGTAGGAAGCATACCTAAAGGTCAACAATTCGATACATTCACAAACGAATCTTTTCTAGGAAACCTGGAATTATGTGGCCCTCCACTATCGAAGAAATGCAAAGACATTGAGGCTTTACTACCACCGGCGCAATCGGAAAGCAAATATGATTGGAAACTCATGGCAATTGGGTTTGGAGTTGGATACGGAGTAGGAATTGGTGTTCTCTTTTGGACTCTAACACTTTGGACAAAGGGACATAGAGAATACAATAAATTTATTGATAAGATGCTTTTGTCGATTTTTCCTTCTGCTAGCATTTGATGTAATTCAGCCATGATAAGAGAATTGGAGCCAAGCTTGCTCCCCCATCGAGTGAAGGAGCAGGGGCTATGGACTTTGTTGGTAATCGGTTGAAGCTCTTCACGGTGGGGTAGGCTTTTTCTTTTCTCATCTTGTGTTTGCTTATACTGATATTTGATAGGTGAGGCCCGTTTTCCTTTTGTGGAGCCCACCTGTTATCTATGGATTGTACACCCTATGTTCATATATACAAAAATAGAGTGTTTAAAAAAATAAAAATAAAAATTGAGAGAGAGAGAGAGAGAGCGAGAGAGAGAGAGAGAGAGAGAGAGAGAGAGAGAGAGAGAGAGAGAGAGGAGCAAAAGATCTCAAGGGATCCGAAGCAGCAGGAAAAAAGGTGATATTTATACTTTTATATGTAACGTATCCAACTATATATTGATGGTTATATATTTTAGTTTCTGGCACTCCATTTAATTATACTTTTGTTTCTAATGATTCCAACTAGACGCTGATGGTTACATGCATGTTTCATGCTTCTGATTCTTTGTTTCATTAGTTCCAGTATATATGCTACTAAACATAGCATTAATCATTCAACTTGGCTTACTTGGGCCTTATGTTGGCACTATGGTCATCCACTCACCCAGACCATTTTCTCTGGAGTAGATGGAGTATTATCGGAACTTCGTAGTTAGTTGTGATCATGGCCCCGGCATTGCCGGGTTGATCAAGGATTGAAATCTCTGGATAAAAAGTAAAACTTTAAAAACCGCCTTCATGTGCATTAATTTTCATGCCACACTAGCATGCTTCTTCAGTCGAAGGAAACCCTCTCATCAATCATTTGAGCCAAATGTTGAGTTGGGGATGCAACCAAAACACAGCCTTAAAGCATAGTTTTTAAAAACTCCATCTTGCTCGATGTCTAACTGGATTGGGTTTACTCAAAAACTCGAATCAACCTGACTAAATATTCAATTATTTTGAGCCATTAGGAAGATCAATGGATCTTTAAAATAAATTAAACTTGTATAAGTGATATAGAACAAAAAAACAAATTAAAAACATTACATATGACTCACATGTAACAGTCGTTGCCTCCTAGTTGACATTGAGGGTTTGAATCTTACCTCCAACTTTTTAGTTTTTAGTAAAATCCCTCAGACATAAAGCGAGTGACTCAGTTCATGTACGTATCCAGTCAACCGAGCGATCAAATCAACGCAACGAGTTTGTTCGGATCTAAGCATAATCAAGCCGATATCAAGTTGCTGTTCACTCCCCAAGTGCAGGGTTGTGATGTAGTAATAAACTCGGTAAGACCGAGGTCGAATCCCAAAGGACTGATACTTGTACGTTATCTGAAATTAGGTAGAACTAAAACTAGGCTAAGATGAAAACTAAATCGAATGAATTCAAGGGAATAATGGTGAAATAACTATCTAAAACTTAGGAGAAATTCAGAGGAGGAATACTAGGGATTCAGAGGATCCACTTGTAGAGATCAGGGAAATCTTATGCCTGCATCAAAAGCTCAACTGACTTACTTGATATAGTTTCAAAGAGATGAAAAGTATGTGAATTAGGATGGATTCCATCACCAAACCATGCCCAAGAGGCAAAGCAAACAACAGAATTAAACTAATTACCAACCAATCAACATGCTATGAGGGTTAGGAAAAGGGTACCGTCATCCGACCATGCCCAGGAGACGATGGTGAACAACAGGGCTTCCTGACGTCATAACATAAAAGAAAAAGTAACATGCTCAAAGCTATCGCAGGTCCATTGTAATTTTAGTCACAACAGACCATTAAAAACTAGAAACATTCCCTTAAAATTAAACTAATATCAAGTTCAATTCAGCGTAAATAAAAAGCACAAGTTAAAGTCCCCCATCATACTACAAGCTTCACCTCTTAGACCTAGCTAAGAGGTTTAGCCACTCATAATCATGATTAGGCTAATCACAATAATGAATTTAAACCAAAGAAAGAAAAAGAAAAGAAGATAAAAATAACCAACTCTTTCTCCTGCCTAGCCTCCACAACCTCTGTCCAGGCTCCACAAGCCGTCCCCCTTCATGATCTCCACGGCTAGATCCCCCTTCCTCTTTATAGCAGGGGCAATCGGTGGCTGGACTGGAGAGGAAGTCGGTGCTTGTCCTTTTTGGAAACTGCCTCCACAGAGCTTTACGCAGCCGGATTTCTTGTTTATGCAGCAGCTAGCAGAAAAGTATGCTTAAATAACCAATTTTCTTAATGTTTTTTTCAATAATGCAATGTCCCTGGGGTTTATCTTTGATCAGCTACACCTTGGACGGTTCGGATCACCAATCCGAACATGATCAGGCTCACAAAACCGGCCCTCAGCGGCCGGTTTTCTCGGGTGCGCGAACAGGGCATGCGAAAAAACTCTTCGCTGTGGTGCTGGTGGGTCCCATTGAACTGTTGTTTTGCAAAATCCATGCCGTCCACTGGATGCACAACAAAAAAACCTCCAGGAAGGGGAATTTGGGTTTGATTTGGTGTGGCCCACAAGAACTTTCTTTGCCGCCGTCTATCCTCCGCTTGAACGATGAAAAACCGATCATGCATCTCTTTTCAAATTCTCCCTACTAGGTCTACATTATCCGGGTCGTTGGAGTCTACTGAACGGTCCAGATCTTCCTGAAAACGTCAGATGGTGGCCCACTACAAGATCGCCGCCATCCATTTTTTGAAACAAAGCTTACCTGTTGCGGTTGGAAGCTTGCGGTCAAATGCAGTTTTGACTGCATTGTTGACTCGGTGCAATGTGAGTGCACCGACAATGTGCACTCTCACTCACATGAACTGGGTCCCACCTTGATGCCTGTCAGAAATCTACACCGTCCATCCGTTTTTTCGCTTTATTTAAAAGGGTTGAGCCCAAGATTGACATAAATCCAGAGATCAAGTGGGCCTAAAACCAATAGTTTATGGGCTGATCTGTTCATTGGTCTACTTCTACAGGGATCGAACGGATGAAATTCAACATGTACGGTTGATTTATGATCCTCATGCCGAGCTGAACAGATGGTGGAAACCCTATGATCTTGCATTCTTGACGTCTTTCGGGCCACTTGAGCTTCAGTTTCTCGGTTTTCTTGGATCCTTGGCGTGCAAATCTGTCGATCTTGGTCTCCTGGGATCCGTCTCATGTTTTGGTGAATTTTGAGCATTAAATCTCGGCTGTTAGCATCTTTTCAGTCCACGCTTGCAAATGTACCTTGCATCACAAACATGATTAAAATAGGGCATTAAATGGTATCATGTTCGTATATCCAGACAGTAATTGGGGTCTGATATGCAATATTTGACCCTCAACACAACCCCCAACCAGCATTTTGCTAGTCCCGAGCAAAGTATGCGAAAAATAAATTAAGAACTACAGGACAATTTCTATAAATTCGAATGATATTTGAAAAACCAATTCAGATACCAGATTTCTAAGATTCATGAGTGTTGATTATTAATTTTCCCTGGAATCAAGCTCACGGTAACTTCATAATCAAGTTCAAATATTAATCCATCAATTAGAAAAATTATAAACATTGAGTTCCATGGATGTATAGTGTAAACCCGGCTTACCATCATTAAAATTCACTTCTTTATTTCAGGATATCATTGGTAATCAACAAGAGAATTCAAGATAACCAAGACTTAAACCCAACTTGCCTCATAGATCATTTTTTTTTTTAATTCTTCCAGTCTTTTGATTTTTCTATTAAAGGTACGCCAAGAAGGGGAATCAAATCCTTACCTATAGGGAGCAAACCTATGGTGAAGACCGTATACCCAAACTTTTTTCACATATTATCCGTGTGGAATTAAATCTACACCTATAGGGAGCAAACCTATGGTGAAGACCATTCGCCCAATCCTTTCAATTTCTCAGGTTGGTTCCTTTCAAGCTTAGTGGTCACCAAGTTAATCCTTTAATATCGAACTGAACCTTAATGTGCAAGCAAGATGTGTCTTGTGAAATCATGACTCAATCAATGTTTAAAACCTTTAATCATGGATTAACAATTCGAACTTAACTGTGAAATCTAACAAATACAAAATCCAAGAGTCATGTATTACCAACATCACGTATCTTGAAATTTTAAGTGCCCTAGATGGCTATCAAAATCACTTCAAATTCACAAGAAATGCCAGAAAAATTAAAAACTTTCACAATTTTTGCTCAAGACCAAGAAAACACTGATTAGGTTTCCTAATCTCCCACCCCCAACCTAAAATCTACATTGTCCTCAATGTAAAAAAAATAAGCATACAATGCATATGGGACAACGAAAATAAAAGAGGAGTGATGGAAAGATAGTACCTGGATGGAGAATCAAGAGAGATTTTCAAGAGATCGCTGGGAGAGAGCAGGTCAGTACAAGAGTGAAACCAACAAAAATAATAAAACAAAATCCTACCTAAACCACTTTCGCAGGTGCTTTTGATTGCATTTAGCGCATGCAACAAGCCTTTAAACCCCTAGGTTCCCCTAGTGGACGAGTTGTAGTCTCGTGAGAGTTTGCAGCAATGTTACCCACAAACATTAAACTAGGAAAATGAAATGGAAAGCTGGGTTGCCTCCCTGGAGCGCTAAGTTTACCCTCTTCAGCCAGACAAATAAAGCAACTACCCTAGTCCTATGAAAGCGAAATCGGAATACCTATGACTGTTTCTATGTTCCGTCGCTCCCTCCTAAGTCAGAGTGCGTCAGTGTGTGTCGTTTGACCATAACCCAGGTCCGGTTTAATCCAAATCATGCTCTGATACCATCTTGTAACGCCCTGAAAATCGGGGGTCGAGCTTAAACTCAACTCCCGAGTTCCAGAACATCACTTATGCAACAAAATGAATGATGATTGAATGTTGACTGTATTCGTGCATTGAACATGAGTGAGATTAAGCCAAAACAGCATATCATACTCCGGAGACAGTTAAATTTGCAAGCGGAAGACTGTGATAGATAGATAAAATATATAAACTATGATGAGTCTCCAGAGTGTGATAACATTACCAGGTTAAATAATTACAAGTACAGTTCTAAAATATACCAAATGTGAGGAAGTGTAATGTCTCCTATCCCAAGTACCGTAGCCCCGTCAATACAATACCAAGTCTTCATAGACCTGTCAGAGATTACATGTAGGAGAACTCCTCCTCAACATCATAGTAGTAGTTCGGCTCTGCTTCATAAGCATCGCCAACACCTGAAACTCAACAAATCTGGTTGGTGTTGCAAACACCGTCCCGTAACATGGGAGTGAGTGATCAACTCAGTGGAACAGTAAAGCATAGGTTAACATGTTATCAACTCAGTCAAGCAGTAATGATAAAGCAGTACAATCAAACAATTCTAACTACTCTTATTTAATGCAAGTATGAAATGACATGATGTATGCCCTTGCCAAACCACCCTCATGCGACATCATCTTACGTTCGCGAATGCATCCATCCCTCAGTGCTCCACATCTACCAGGCACATGCAGTGCGATGATGAGCATGATTACCGAGTAATTATTAGTTCATTTCAAACAGCAGTATTGGGAAACTAAGGTACCTCCCTTGTATCATTCCCAAACATGACCCATTTTAGGGTCGTCAATCCTAGTTAATCTCATACGGTATTATGGTTCGAGAGGCATCGTGAAGGCATCGCAAAGGGCTCGTCACCCGTCAGCACGGATACAGATCTCACCGTATGCGGCTCAATTGCTGACCGTCAGCTCGAGTACAGGTCTCACCGTACTCGGCTCAATCGCTGGCCGTCAGCTCGAATACAGGTCTCACCGTACTCAGCTCAACTCATACTCTAGTTGCTGTGAAGGGCTCGTCGCCAATCACAGACCTTGGAGTATACTCGAAGACACTACAGAGGACTCGTCGCCCGTCAGCATGAGTACAGGTCTCACCGTACTCGGCTCTCGCCGTAAGTGTCGACAGCTCGAATACAGTGTCCCATACCACCGTATTCGGCTCACAAGTTTGGTTGCTCAATGGTCACTACGGGGAGGCACGTGGCCCCAGCATAGGCCGACAGCTCGACCACGGTGTCCCATACCACCATGCCCGGCTCATGAGTCTTAGCGGATCGAGGTACCATGGTTAAAAGGGATTTCACTAGTAAGTTTGGTACCCTAGGTTCAAGTAGTAGCGTCCAAACATGGTGAACATACATAAGACAGATCGGGTTACTTGACGAACTCGGCTAGCTCGAGCGCACAACAAGTTGAACGACATGAAGTGCATAAGCACTTCGCGTGGCCAACCACTATCGTCAACCGAAGTACGAATCGGGTTCGTCGAACACATCTCACGTGGCAAATGAATCACAGCCACGAATGCAATTCTGGTACCGATTGTCTGGACTATAATCATAGCCCCAAACACAATCAAGTGCAGATAGATAAAGCAGTAGTGGATCAAGATTCAACTCATACATTCAAGGTCTGGTATTATCCGTTTAGGGCTGCCAGGGCTGTTGCACACACTCGTTGCTCCACTCCCCCATCACCCATGACGGATCATACAACGTAAATATAAATTTAAACATATGCATTACATAATTAAAATCATAAAGCAGTTGAGCATGTTATGAATCACAACACAAGCATGAGTTTGTACATGTTCAATTCCTAATCACACAACTATCCAAGGAGATCATACACATAGTTAAAAGAGGTTGAGAATCATGTCTCAACACCCTTATACATTACAATTTGCTAACTACTACTCATTCAGACATTTCAAGAAACACTTAAACAAACATACATCAACATACATGACATATGTCGATCACATAGGCATTAGGCTAAATCCTTTCACTAGGGAGTTGCCCCAATCATAACACGCGTACACCCACGACAGATAGTCATGGCAAGCAGGAATCCAAGTTCCATATTCATTCAGCTATTTCCACAAACACTTGGGCCACACATTTTAGCATATATAGTGTATATTGGTCGTGGCGTGATTTAGGGCAAATCCTTTCGTCAAAGGGGTATCGCCAATACAACAATCATGAATCCATGACAATTAATCATGGCGAGCACGACTGAGAATTCTATACTCATTTAGTCATTTTCACAAACACTTAGAATACACTATTACAACATACATGGTGTATGTTAGCAAAACATGTATTAGGGCTATCCTTTAGCTAAACGAGTATTTTATCTATGTATAATATATTACTACAACAAATAATCATGATAAATACATCTCCAAAATTTATACGTATACAGTATTTTCTAGAATACGCAATTTCAACATACATAGTGTATATAAGTAAAACATGTATTTAGGCGAATCCTTTTGCCAAATAAGTATTTTATCCATATATCGTATATCCATATAACAAATAAATATGTCAAACACATTTCCAAAAAATATACGTATACCGTACTTTCTACAAATACCTAGAGTATGTAGAATTCCATATTTTTCATCTTTAATCGAAACGGAAAACAGACAGCACTTTGTACATGTGCAATTGCATGCAGATCATGAATCTATCATTATCTGACATTGAAAGCGTTGAAAACCATAACCTATACACCTAAAGTCCGCACCTTTTGTCGTAGAATCGTAACAGAGTCGATGGGTTTGCTAAGCTTCCGTATTCGGCAGTTTGGCAACCTATAGGACGAAATAGGTTAGCTATTTCACAACTTACAACTGTCTAAACTCCAAAACAGATTAGGGTTAGGGTTCCTTACCTAGAAATGACGCCGGAAACGCCGGGAAAGCGATGAGAATCAGGCGGTGGAGCCCGAATAGCGGCAGGGAAGAGTGGCAGGGAGATTCTCCCACTGCTCCCACACTTTCTCTCTCTTTTCTCTCTATTTTCTCTCTCTCAATCTCAAATTCGTATGGCTGCCATGAGAGAGGGTTTAAGGTCCTTATATAGCCTAAAAATTTACCGAAATAGACTTATGTTCAAAGTATACTTACATTATAACCAAATCGGCATTGTTTCAGCTCAAAAGAGGGTTTCTGGCGGGCCTCCTTGAGCCAAAGGTCGGACTTAAGCTCACTAATGCTAGATCTACGTTCTATTAAGTTTTCATTTCAGTGGGATTTCCAGATCACGCGTGGCGGACCAGTTTCAGTTCAACGGTCAGCGGATCTCGATCGGAGATTTCGAGTACATGTAAATGTGTATGAAATTTCTCCTGATCCGAGGGTGTAATTTGGTCTGATTCTGACGGTCTGGTTGCTTAATACTGATCCGCAAGCGAGAGGTGCCAGATTACTATTCAAGATATTTTATTTTGAAATTATTTCACATTTCTCACACTCTTCACTCCGAGCTCAAGCGAATAGCGCTGGGATACTATCTGGATTTGATTTCCGAGACGGTTGTCAAGCCCAGCGAGGCGGTCCTAGATCCTTAACTTCGTGTTAATCGGACTTTTGACGTGCGGTCCAGATCCGATACGGAGTTTCGAGATGCTCCCGTGAGCAGCCGGGTAATGAGATTGATCCTAAGTTTTAGGGTAACCTAGCGTCAATGATTCTACAAGTTTTGGGTCTTGCAGATCATATTTAAAGTGATTGGTGCTAATTTCACAGGTACTCTAGTTTAACACTAGCTAAATCTCGCCTAATTTCTAAAGGATTTAGTCCTGTAAGATTTCTGTCTGAGATGGTACTTAGGCCTTTGTAGTTTGTATATAAAGTGATCCAAGTTTTACTACTTAGCTAGTTTAAGTTAGTGTCTTTTAACACCCTGATTCTCACTACCCGAGGACGGGCACTCGAGTACGAGAACCCGAGGGTTACGTCATGAATGAAGTTTACCATTCCTCTAACCATCAACACAAGTCATAACATACTACTCCTCAAACCATTAATACAAGTCGTAACATACCATTTCTCAATTCCTCAGCACAAGTCATAACAACCCGATATAACCACTGTATAAACTAGTCGAGTAAGTTCACTATATACAGATTAAACATGAAATAAAGTAAAATCCATAACAGGGAAGTTTTAATTACATATCTCAAGTAAACAAAACTAAACTAACGACTGAAAGTATAATGTGAAAATAACGAAATTTAAATATTTAGTGGAGCGCCTGTGGATTAGCTGTATCGTCATACTGATCTTCTTCACTGTACTCCTCTCCAACAACTTCTTGGATGTCGTTATAAGCACCGTTACTCTCCGTCATACCTGAGTCTATTTGGTGCAACCACACAGTTGAGTGAGTGAAAACTCAGTGGGAATCTCCCTCGTAGATTCAACCATAATACATTCTTCCAAAGCAAATTAACAATTCATATGCAATTCATAAGACAACATTGTTACACATATATATTTTCATGAATGTATGAATATATGTATAAAACACAGATCTGGTTATGCACATCCAGCTGTCAAAAGAAAGGTCGCCCAAGGCGAACTAGTTCTCTAGAAAAGTACGCACAGGTACGTCCAAAAAGAACTAGACACCCGGAAAAGACCATGCAGACTACCCACGGTAGATCACCCACCTGGAAAAGGCCATAAAATGAGTACGCCCAAGAACAATCTCCTGGAAAAATACTTAGAGTACGCCCAAGGAGGTATGAAAATCCCGGAAAAGCCTCATAAAGAAAGGAGCGGCCCAAAGTGCACAAATGTACACCCAGAATAGCTCACATGTCATGCATGGATGTTATGCACCATGATTTTAGATACATTATATTGATAAAAATTTTCATAACTCTCAACCTTTAAATAAAAGATATCCAGTTGTGAATTTCAAAGGGACTAAATGAGATAGGGTATATCCTTTGATTTATTTAACAATTCTTCCCATGCCTGTTCTTCATACAATTCACAACAACAATAAAATGATGGAAGAATTATTCATGTAATGGTACCAATAATTTAAAGATTTCTGAGTATGGAGAATAATAAGATAATACTAATCAACTCACTAGTAGTCTAGTATAAAAAGTCTTCTTCTAACAAAAAGTCTAATAGAGATGTATTCATAGACAATGTTTCATACATGTGGCATAAAATTTATAAGATAATGCATCATAGGGAAATGTGGCATTAGCATGATTTCTACAAGAAGATAGTAAACTTATAACTAACATTTCATACATTAAAGATGGAATTCACATGGAACTTTGTATAGGGAAGAAGCTACGGGGGATGTTCCTCACCTTGATTGCAAGTGTCCCTAGGTTTGAATCCTCTTGTAAAGCAATTTATGAATTCTGATTTTTGAGGATTGCTCGAAGTAAGACGTTTTTCACGTGTATCAGTTGGACACAGTCCCTAGGTGAGATGTTAGAGAATTCAGTGAGTCAGTACCGAGTTGACTCAGTTGGGATTCTCAACTAATGGTTAGTTGAGCTGTTTCATCGGTTTTGGTTAATCACGGGCTTAGATTATGGGTTTATTGAACCCAACACTCCTCAACATTGATCCCAACCCAATGGAATCAGTTAGACTCAGTCAGAAAACTGACCGAGTCTAGCCATTGCAGAGTATCGAGTTGGCCTGGTTGGAAAACTATTCGGGTTAGCATTCAATTGAAAAATCTGGATCCCCCTGGACTGGTTTTCTAACTAACTGGGGCGATTTGCTACCCGGTCACAACAGAGTCCGGACTTCCAAGCCTAAAACGGTCCCGGGTCGCTAACTCAGTGGTGACCCATTTCAAACGATTCCTTTGTCTCGCTGGGTGTGATGCATCGGAGACGGGTTTGAGGTTCTTCCCCTAGCTCAATGCAAACCGTCCACATCCACGTTTTTAAACTGGGGTTTTCGCCTATAGATGTGGTGCAATATTATTCAACTCGTAACTGAGTTGAAGTGATAGTGGACGAAATCAGACAAACTGACGAGTTAGCCATTAATAGAGGGAGAAGTGATGAGGACTACCTGATTCGGGACACTGTTCGGGTGCTGACGGATGGTTTGGAACAACTGGCTTCTCAGCGGATGAAGCAAATGAACGGTGGTTGCAGTGCGAACTCAGTTGGCTCGGGTCGAGTCGAAACAGTAGCTGCAACCGAACAACTGGCTTCCTTTTTCTTTCCCACTATCTTCCTTCCCCCTCTCTATCTTACTTTTCTTTCTCTTTCTCTTACTAGACCAGGGAGAATCCTGGACTCGGCCTGATTTACGGTGCCCCGAACCGAGTCGACTCAGTTTGATGCGGCTGAGGAGAACGGCGTTTCTCCTTACTGATTCCCTCTCTTTTCATTTTCGGAAAAGGAATGCCCTAAAAGAGACCTTAAATAGCCCCTACAAATCCTATTCTAGAGGCTTCGAATCCTAACTAATCAAAGGATTAGTTACGGTCTCTAATCGTTTATATACAATGTTTTGGTGATGACGAAAGGTAATCCTTGTTGCGTGGTTGTAATCGGGTGGTAGGAATAAACTTCTGGAGCCCAGGCCAATGCATCTAACGTCTTGGATTGAGTGTAGGGACCCACTTAAAGGAAATGGGTTTTTCGAATGAGTGGGGAAGATGATCCAGCCACCCATGGTGGATCTTTGATCAACGGCTAATCTAATGATCTGCTGCACACGGATGATTTAGATTGGACTACTGGATACTGTGGGACCCATATTTTGGAAGGCCGTGATGATTTCTAGGAAATCTCACGAGTCGTTCCTCTAGTGCACGAGATCTTGCCTGCGTTTTTATTAACCAAGGGCTGCCCTAACGTAGACGGCTAAGATGGGATTGGAGAGGCTTCTAGAAGCGAATGATTGGATGAGATTTCTCTAGTGCAATAACGGAAAGATTCCCTCGGACAGCTGTCCTCTCCTCTCCGTCTCTCTCTCTCTCTTACTTGTTACAGTTATCTAACTTCAAGGGCTAGGATTTATTTATTTGTTTATTTATTTACAGAATGGACGGTTAAGATCGCAAGCGGATTTCCTGGATTGCTAACTCGCAGAGCCAGAAGCGGAAAGTTCAGTTTTAAGAGGACTGCCGCACGTTACGTCGCTTGCGGACACGGTTGTTCACAAATTCAAACACTCCCACACGTAGGAGCTTCAGGGTTTCATTCGAAACTCCAAGATGAATATGATGGACGGTCCGGATCGTTGATGCGGACCCAGATGGTGGGCCTTTAGTGACATACATACGAACGGTATTTTCAAATACCGTAAATAACGGGAAAAGGGAGAGAATTTGCTCTTTTTGGGAATTTTCGGGTCAGCACGGTCAAACCGTGCTGACGGTTTCGGTACACCTCATGTGAACACGGGTCTGTATACATGCGGAAGTTCTAAGTGGAGCCCATGCGACCCCTCGAGAAATCTAAACCGTTGATCCTTCTTAAAGGGTCTAATTAAACACCATAGACGGTGGATTTATGAATTTTTTGGTAGTTTGATATAATCTTTTACTATTTAAAGAGATTTATTTATTTATCTATTATTATGATTATTATTATTATTATTATTATTATTATTATTATTATTATTATATTTTTTTTTATTAGGGTGTATGTTATTACTATCTTGGATTTGTTTTGAACAATTGCCCATATGACATCATGACGTATTTCAAAGGTACAATACATTGGTTAAGTTAAATGGTTTACAGGGGTGGTCTTTTTGTAAATTATCTAAGGATGATATCTTAATTCCTATGGTTTAAGGGAAATATCCACGTATAAAAATATGGGATGTTACATGTCTAGGGCGAAAGTGCTTTGAAAAATTGAAAGCACAAGGTAGTGAAGGGTGGGATTTGTGAAGAAAATGGTTTAAAAAGGGATTTGAGGCTTTAATTGAGCGTTTGGGAAGTTAAACCTGTGTTAGGATTGACCCATCGCCTAAGGACGTCTAATTCCAGGTTGGCAAAAATCCGGGATGTTACAACAAATTAGGAAATTCTAAACTAGGAAATAAGTAAGTAATGAAAGAAATTTGAGAATTAGAAAGTAAAAGTTAGAAAGAGCTTACCAAATTAGAAATTAAAAACCTATAAAGCAGGAAAGTTAGTTTCTAAACAGAAAATTTCTAATAATAAAATAGGAGACAAGATTAGATTCTCAAAGAATTTAGAATTAGAAATTACCTAACAAGGAAGACAAATCCTACTCTGAAAATAGAAAGGAAAGAAGAAGAAAGTTACCAATTTAGAAGTCTATCAGAGTCTACAAAACAAGAGAATTGGGTTAGTTTCTAAAAAAAGAAACAACGACTATCTAACACTTTAAAGAAATTAGACAGTTGCTAAAACTAGGAAATTTCTAAAAGGAAAGCCTAGAAATTCTAAAACTAAAAAATCCTAGAATTTAAAAGAGTCCTAATCTTATACTAATCCTAATACCAGTTAATTTCAGAAAATCGTAGCCGTCAGTCCCCGGCAACGGCGCCAAAAACTTGTTCACTCCCCAAGTGCAGGGTTGTGATGTAGTAATAAACTCGGTAAGACCGAGGTCGAATCCCAAAGGACTGATACTTGTACGTTATCTGAAATTAAGTAGAACTAAAACTAGGCTAAGATGAAAACTAAATCGAATGAATTCAAGGGAATAATGGTAAAATAACTATCTAAAACTTAGGAGAAATTCAGAGGAGGAATACTAGGGATTCAGAGGATCCACTTGTAGAGATCAGAGAGATCTTATGCCTGCATCAAAAGCTCAACTGACTTACTTGATATAGTTTCAAAGAGATGAAAAGTATGTGAATTAGGATGGATTCCATCACCAAACCATGCCCAAGAGGCAAAGCAAACAACAGAATTAAACTAATTACCAACCAATCAACATGCTATGAGGGTTAGGAAAAGGGTACCGTCATCCGACCATGCCCAGGAGACGATGGTGAACAACAGAGCTTCCTGACGTCATAACATAAAAGAAAAAGGAACATGCTCAAAGCTATCGCAGGTCCATTGTAATTTTAGTCACAACAGACCATTAAAAACTAGAAACATTCCCTTAAAATTAAACTAATATCAAGTTCAATTCAGCGTAAATAAAAAGCACAAGTTAAAGTCCCCCATCATATTACAAGCTTCACCTCTTAGCCCTAGCTAAGAGGTTTAGCCACTCATAATCATGATTAGGCTAATCACAATAATGAATTTAAACCAAAGAAAGAAAAAGAAAAGAAGATAAAAACAACCAACTCTTTCTCCTGCCTAGCCTCCACAACCTCTGTCCAAGCTCCACAAGCCGTCCCCCTTCATGATCTCCACGGCTTGATCCCCCTTCCTCTTTCTAGCAGGGGCAATCGGTGGCTGGACTGGAGAAGGAGTCGGTGCTTGTCCTTTTTGGAAACTGCCTCCACAGAGCTTTACGCAGCTGGATTTCTTGTTTACGCAGCAGCAGAAAAGTATGCTTAAATAACCAATTTTCTTAATGTTTTTTTCAATAATGCAACGTCCCTGGGGTTTATCTTTGATCAGCTACACCTTGGACGGTTCGGATCACCAATCCGAACGTGATCAGGCTCACAAAACCGGCCCTCAGCGGCCGGTTTTCTCGGGTGCGCGAACAGGGCATGCGAAAAAACTCTTCGCTGTGGTGCTGGTGGGTCCCATTGAACTGTTGTTTTGCAAAATCCATGCCGTCCACTGGATGCACAACGAAAAAACCTCCAGGAAGGGGAATTTGGGTTTGATTTGGTGTGGCCCACAAGAACTTTCTTTGCCGCCATCTATCCTCCACTTGAACGATGAAAAACCGATCATGCATCTCTTTTCAAATTCTCCCTACTAGGTCTACATTATCCGGGTCGTTGGAGTCTACTGAACGGTCCAGATCTTCCTGAAAACGTCAGATGGTGGCCCACTACAAGATCGCCGCCATCCGTTTGTTGAAACAGAGCTTCCCTATTGCGGTTGGAAGCTTGCGGTCAAACGCAGTTTTGACTGCATTGTTGACTTGGTGCAATGTGAGTGCACCGACGGTGTGCACTCTCACTCACACGAACTGGGTCCCACCTTGATGCCTGTCAGAAATCTACACCGTCCATCCGTTTTTTTTCGCTTTATTTAAAAGGGTTGAGCCCAAGATTGACATAAATCCAGAGATCAAGTGGGCCTAAAACCAATAGTTTATGGGCTGATCTGTTCGTTGGTCTACTTCTACAGGGATCGAACGGATGAAATTCGACATGTACGGTTAATTTATGATCCTCATGCCGAGCTGAACAGATGGTGGAAACCCTATGATCTTGCATTCTTGACGTCTTTCGGGCCACTTGAGCTTCAGTTTCTCGATTTTCTTGGATCCTTGGCGTGCAAATCTGTCGATCTTGGTCTCCTGGGATCCGTCTCATGTTTTGGTGAATTTTGAGCGTTAAATCTCGGCTGTTAGCATCTTTTTCAGTCCACGCTTGCAAATGTACCTTGCATCATGTTTAAAATAGGGCACTAAATGGTATCATGTTCATATATCCAGACAGTAATTGGGGTCTGATATGCAATATTTGACCCTCAACAGTTACCTAGTGACTCAGCTCAAAATCCTGCAAAAGAGAGTTGACTCAGCTGAATTTCGAGTGACTTATCTCAAATCTTGTTGAATCGAGTTGATTTGGGTAAGTTTCCAGTCGAGCCTGACGGTTTTAGATCTATGCTTTAATATAGTCAATGATCATGTTGGTAAGCAAATAGCTCCTACAAGGGAAATGTTGCAAGATGAGAGATGCTTGTTTTTAAATGTTGTTTTGTATTAAGATGATATTACAACAGTTGTTCATCAATTAGGAACTGCAAAGCTTGTTCAAGGTTTATTGCAAAATGATGTTGTAAGAAGCTTGGTGCTTTTGGATGAACCCAAATTGCCTGCAGAGCTAATATAGAAAGGTGGCTTTCTCAGGTCTTCCAAATGCAATCACTGGCCCGCTAACAAAATCATATACCTAAATTACCAATAAAAAGTAGGTTAGAACCATCTATCATGGAAAGCAAATGCATGTCTTTGTAAGTTAAATCACTATACAGAGTAGGTGGGGCCATGAATCATGACCGCAAGCCCATTCAATGTCTCTTTCACATGAAATTACAATCACATCGCCATAGACTCATATAATCCACCTTGTCATTTTTAACATTCATCATTGGCAGTAGAATAAGGTCCAAAATATCATCGCTTGATGCATGCATGCCCGATGACAACATCTCTTCTTGCATTATCGACCTTCGTATGGTTTCAATTTTTGCATCCAAACACACTCTTTAAAGATGAGACAGAAATGTAACAATTTAATCAATTCTCGTGAAAACCATTAGCTCCTTACTAAAATCATAAAACGACCTTCTTGTAAAGATTTATTGCAATTGATTTCAATCGAGTATCCAAACGCACTCCCTAAAGATTCCACCCATCTATAGCCATTAATCAAATCCGCAAGAGAGTAGGGGTAAAATAGTCATTAGATCCTTAATTAAACTACCTTTTTCAAAAATCAGTTGGGAAAGGGGCCGTTACCATGCTTCCCTCCTTATCTTCCCTCCTTCACGGACCCCACCAAAACAACCCCAACCCTCATATCCAGCCGTTCGATCTCATCCACAGCTTCCATGCTCACATCATCAAAAACAACAGCCCTATCTCGACCCTCTCTATCCAGAGAGTGGCCCACATCTGTGGCCTCTCACGATCATTGTAACAACCCAGTCCCAACAGTATAATATTGTCTGCTTTGCCCACATGGATCACGGTTTTGTTCTCGGGGTTGCTCCAAAATGCGTTATACTACTGAAGACTTAACCCACATATAACCATCACAACTTTAGACGACGCTTCCGATGTGGGACAAGATTCCGCCCCACTATATACACAGTCGCTTATCAACACAGTAGCTTGCCAACCATTGGTATCTCGCCTAGGCCCTTCAAGCCCTGCCCACATGAGCTTCTGCCCATGTGTGCAACAGTGACAAGGAGTCACAATATCCCCCCACCGAGGGCAGAACTGTCCTCGGCTCTGATACCATTTATAACAGCTCAGTCTCAACAATATAATATTGTTCTCTTTGCCCACAGGACTCACGGTTTTATTCTCGGGATTGCCCCCAAAACGCGTTATATTATTAAAGACTTCACCTCACATATAACCATCACAACTTTAGACGACACTTCCGATGTGAGACAAGGTTCCACCCCACTGTATGCATAGTAGTTTGTCAACACAGTAGCTTGCCAACCACTTGTAGCTCGCCCAGGCCCTTCAGGCCCCGTCCACATCAGCGTCCACCCACGTGTGCAACAGTGACGGGGCGTCACAATCATCCTTAGATTACGCTCGTCAGATCATTCATTGCGTCAAAATTCCGGAGATTATCCTGTGGAATTCTTGCTTAAAGAGTCGCGGAAGGAGATTCCCCTGAGGATACAGTCCATCTCTTCTACAGACTCCTGATACTTTCACCTGTTCTTTTGTACTCAAGGCCTGCTCGCGTATACCAGCCCTCTCGGATGGGCACATTGTACACGGGTTTGTAGAGAAGCTTGGGTTCCGAACAGATTTGTTCTTGCAAAACACGATTATTCACATGTATGCTTGTTGCGGCGTTTTGGATGATGCACGCCTCTTGTTTGAGAAAATGCCGCAGCAAGACGTTGTGAGTTGGAATATCTTGATTATGCAGTTCACGAAGCAGGGGGAGATAGGGACTGCGAAGGAGTTGTTTGATGAAATGCCGGAGAGGAGTGTGACCTCTTAGACTGCAATGATTGTTGGGTATGTCCAGTGCAGGAATCCTGCAGAGTCAATCCGTCTCTTTGGTGAGATGGAAGAGGCAGGCGCCAGACCAAATGAGGTAATTGTTGTAGCCGTTCTGGCAGCTTATGCGGATCTGGGAGCACTGGACCTAGGGAAGAGGGTGCATGAGTATTCCGATCGATGTGGATTTCAAAGAAATGTGCGCATTTGTAACACTCTAATTGATATACAAATGCGGGTGCATTTCAAAGAGGGTGCATTTGATATGTATATCAAATGCGGGTGTCTGGAAATCACGCAAAAAGTCTTCAACGAAATGGAAGAAAGAACAGTTGTATCATGGTCCGCCATGAACGGAGGGGCTTGCCATGCATGGAAAGGGCGAGGAGACTCTGGAGCTTTTCTCGAAGATGAGTAGAATAGGCATTTCGCCGAAGTGTCACCTTCATCGGACTCTTACATGCATGCAGTCACGTGGGGTTAGTAGAGGAAGGGCGCTGGTATTTTGCCAGCATGACTAAGGACTATGGGATAATTCCCCAGATCGAGCACTATGGATGCATGGTTGATCTCCTCAATCGTGCAGGGCTTCTGCTGGAGGTCCATGAGCTCATCAAGAACATGCCGATCAAGCACAACGGAGTCGTTTGGGGGGCTCTCCTTGGTAGTTGTAGAATTCACAAGGACGTTGAGATGGGTGAAGAGGTGATGTTCTATAAGGGAAATTGTGCGTGTAGGCTATTTGGTTGGTGAATTTTACTCTTTTGTTTTTTATGGGAATTTAAATTCACTTCTTCTCGTATCCTGTTCTGCTTCAGCTTATTTTATATAGGTTGGTTTTGTTAAGAACAATGCTTCTGAGCTTTTTGTTACCTTTCTAGCGTAGGCAGTCCATCCATTCTGTAGTTGCATGGTCAGGAAGTCTATACGCCCTGTCTCAGTCATCTCACTTGTACTTGGAAGGTGCTGGTGAAAAATTCCCCATCATCCATTAACACCCACCAGTACCAAGTCCTTTTAACATCATTCCACTGTACTTGTGTCCATGTGTAATAGCGATCTGGACCATCCATCTGCCAGCCCCAACCTTGGATGGGCAAGGCCCAAAATTTTCACTGATGGGTTGATCTTGACTATCTGATTGCTGGGCTGTAACTGGAAAGCCTCAACATAGATGGACTAAAATGGCCTCATAGAATGCACTGCTACTCATACATATGCAGGTTCATTCAATCATATGCGCGCTTCAGTTTACATACACCTGACTTGACTGCAGATGCAGGTTGAAACCAGCAGTCGTTGTTCTTGCAGCTGTAATTGTTCGAATGCATGCCTGGCTCCTTTAATAAAACTTCAAAAAAAAATAAAATTGTTTGCATGCATGCCTATGAAACTACATACATAAATGCATACGTGCATACTTAGAATGTGGATGTATATAGAAGCTTCAAGCTGAAGAGCTAACTTGTATTGAATGCAGGTTGAACCCAAGCACACACTCACTGCACCAAAAATCCTGATTAGGCACGGCTACACTTTTGGTTTACAAAGGGATTAAAGCCGTACCTAATTAGGAACAGTTTTAAACCTTTTTAATTGTACTTGGATTTTATTCCCATCCTTTCTTTAAAAAAAAGCACCCTAAAAGCTCTCTTCTTCTGCGATTTTTCAGTGCGTGAATGAGGATTTCAAATCCCGAAGGTCGCTTCTTCTGCGATTTTCCCGTGTGTAAACAAGGATTTCAAATCCCTTTTATTTTCTTTTCCAAACCCTATATAGGAGTTTGACAATACCTGTTTACGATCAAGGGCGACTGCCTTGAGCATGAATTCCTCGCCATCGTCAAAGGTGATATTTCTCCAGCAGGTGGTTCGGGCTCTCATTGCCATCCACTTTTTTGTCGATTGGAATGACAGATCCGTGTCGTCCTTTGGCGAAAGAGGGGTTTTTGAAACCCTAGCATGGTAGGAAGCATGGAAGCAGCGTACGCTCGATGGAGCAGGGGTGGAAGTCGAGACTGGGAGCAACCGTAGAAGATGGTGGTCAAAGGTCTTGAACGAGGATTTGAGCAAGCCACGTCATAGGATGATGGATTTAGTGGCTGCCTGAGGCGCATGGTTCGCTGATTTCTGAGGGTTGCCAGATTTAATGGAGGATCGGAGACGGAAGCCAACGAAGAAGAAGGCCCTGTGATTTTGCAATCTGCGACAGTGGTGGACTGACAATCGGAGCAGAACTCTGCTCTTTGTTATTGTAGGTGTGGGTGAAGGCCCTGTTCTTGTGGTGGACTCGTGTGAGGTTAGCTATTGCTCCTTCCTTTTCCGTTGTTTATTATAGCAGGGTTCATCACACTTAAGAGGATTAAAAAGATTGTGTAGAAAAAGGAAAGAAATCATATCTAGGCCTCACATATTCTGATAATTTTTTTTTTTTTTTTTCATTAGCAATAAAGAAATTTGATTGAAAAAATAAAAGGGGAGAAGCAATTTTCCATTACTGCAATGGAAAACTGTCTCCAACCACAAATGATGACTTGTGGATCTTTAGCAAGAGAATCTGCTAAAGAATTGGTATCTCTAGGAACAATAGAAAATACAGTGGGTGCAACTTCAGCTTTCGAAATGATCTCAACAAATGTAAATGTGTTTCCAAGGAGCACAACACTTTGATCATTTTCTTCTTGCCAATAAACCTGTTGATATGTCTGCAATGTCAGGGCTGTCTTGTTTGCAGTTGGTTGTATAATAAGTTCTATTTTTTGCCTGCTTTAGTTCGAATTCATAGATCAAATTTGTGCAGGTTGTTATCCAGGCCATTTCTCACAAAGACACAAAGTGCAAATGAACACTTGAACATTGACCAGAAACCTAATACTTCTTGCAAACTTAATTATTCACATATGTTCTGGTTCCTTCTACTATGCCTTACTAGTTTCTTCACTGTTTGCATTAAGATTTGATTCTTGCCATTTTCTTCCAGGTAATTCCATTTTGTATGTTTCCCTTCTCCTCAACAGCAGAAGAGGTGGTGAAAACATTCCAACAGCCTTGATATCTGATGAAGGATTGATTTTGTCTCACTCAACTGCTGACGAAGAAGCCACAGATTTGCAAGTTCATTACTCTCTATATCTCTCCTACCGTTTTGGTGTTTTACAAACATTGTTTTTTATTTTTCAATTATCTGACAGAAGCAAATAAATTGTTTCTTTTCCTTCTTTTTTTTTCCCATTGTTTTTTATTTTTCAATTATCTGACAGAGGCAAATAAATTGTTTCTTTTCCTTCTTTTTTTTCCCATTAGGTCAGTTTTGTTAGTTTCAAGATATTTGTTTTGAGAAAAGGCTAAACCATTCTCTGATGTTTCAGGGCTGCAGGTGCAGAGGATACTGACGCTTCTAGCACATCAGATTATTTTTCTTCTGATGCAGAACAGTCTGATATTTCCAAAGAGAAATACAAGTTTCAGGAATCCACTGGACAGCCCGATATTTTCGTTGTATCAGAACCAGGAGATTTGTCAGCATCAGGGTTGTTTTCATGTTTTGAAAATCGAAGCATATTGAGAAGCCTCTGGGAAGTGAAACACTACAGGGCATGGAGTGTGTTCCTGAAGTGAGTTGTGATAGAATGGACACAGACCCACATCATGAGGATGTAGAGTTGACTCAAGTCTCCCTGACACTTCAGTCAGAGGCATCAAAATGGTGTAGAAAGTTGGAAACTTCAGATGCAAATTATTTATTGGTACATGTTGGCCACTTGGAGGTCTTCTGAATAATCCTTTTTCTTCTGTCGGAGGATACACAGGTGAGATGCGTGCTCATCTTACTAATGGTAGCCAAAAGGTGACTGATAGGAATGTGGAAATCTCGACGAGAGAAGATTCAAATTTTGGTAAAGAGTCTGGCTCTGGCAATTCTAATATGGAGCCAGTCATGAAAAGATAGAAGTCAATAATCCTAAGTATGAAAATTCATCAACTGAGTCATGGAACCTACGGCATATGAACAAACTTCTAAGCATGAACCCCATGTTGACAAAAAATGGCTGGTTTCACATGATGCACGATTCAAGAGATAAAAATCTTGTGGCTGGTAAAAATTCTTCCTTTCCACACTTCGATTTCTCATCAGTGGAGGATCCGTATAAGGCATGTGGGGGAAAGGTTGGATGCCAGCTTTGATCATGGATTTCAAGTTGAACATCCTGTGTCTATGGTCTCTGGTGTTTCTGCCCTAGAGGGAATTAATAAAGATCTTGCTGAACGATGCCATGATGATGACGGCACTCCATTTGATCAGATAGGTCAATCAGTTGTATCTTCTCCTGCATATTCATCAAGAAATTCAAAGGAAATCCTGCAGGAAAAGGATCTTTCAACAAGAACTTCTGGTGGAGTTAAGTGGTAGAGGTTGTTGAGCTATTCCAGTAAATATGTTGTATTTGATGCTGGAGGTCATGGGGATAATTCAGTAGCTGGGTTTGAGATACCACTTGATGTCATTGTTGATAAATGCATTGTGCAGGAAATCTTCCTTCAGTATCCTGGCAATTGTCATCTTTATTTGCAAAGAAAGCACCCAACCCTCTTCTTTTTCCTCTCCTTCTGAATAAATTGATTTCACCTTGCCAAAATTAGGGCTCTTATCTGTAAATAGTGCTCCTTCTTGGAAAGCGTAGAGTTTGCACATGCCATTTTATCATGTCTTCCATTTCTTCCTTCTTTTTTTTTCTTTCCCTGAACTATGTCAGATATAAGTATGTGAGGGACTTCACCATTAAGTTGCTTGAGGAAGGATTTGATCTTCAAGGACATCTTTCGGCTTTGGGACATTACCATTTTATGGAATTCGCAGACTGGGCGGATTCGTTCATTATGTCTCTTTGGCGTCATGTATGCTCTTCCCTGTCAATATCATTTCTATCATTTCTATCATTAAGTTACTCATTATCTCTTCTGAAATATTTGATTGACATATCTGGGCCATTTGTGATTCCATTGATTTCATTTCTTCCAACCAGAAACAGCATGTTTCTGAGGCCGACCAGAGAGTATCAGAAGTACAAACGTTCCTTGATTTGGCACTGCAAAGGTCCTCATGTGAGAGTGACCAACACGAGGAAAGGTTATTTGTATCCATGAAAGGACAAGGCATGATGCTCCCGCCAACTTCTGCCGGTGGGATATTTCTTTTACCTTTTTGACAGTTTTTTCAGCATAAGTTTAATGCATTGTATGGTTACTGACTAACTTTCCTGTGTTGTTCTCTCATCTCATTGCAGGTGTCCATGCCTTTGAGTTTATCACTTGGGTTACAGAGTAGATTGGCCAGTTAGCATTGTCTTGACCACAGATGCACTTAAACTATACACTGACATTTTCAGTTTTCTGACTCAAGTTAAGCTGGCTGTTTTTTCACTCACTGATATATGGCGCTTGCTGAAGGTATGCAGCTTTAGTTATTTGTCTACAGCCATCTTGTATTTCTTTGATTGCTAATTGCTGTATCACTCTACTTCATTGTACTAGTCGGCTGCGTGTTTATATTTGTTTTCCCATTTTTCTTCTTTCTCCCACTTGACACATCAATGTTTTCTTCTCTTCGAAACTAGTATTTTCTCTGGAATTTTTGAAAATCTCTTTAACACTCATCATCTGAATCTCTGTTTTTGTGCGTGTGTGGGTGGGTGTGTGCATTGACATGACTCTCCATATGCATCTAATGAACTCTTGTTCTTTTCATTTTCTGTGTTTATGTGTCCACATGCACATGTAAATCCATTTTCCATTTCCGATAGACCTGGATAGCCTTAGATAAAAAGTTTTTTAGCTTTTATGATTCTTTTACTTGATCTCTAATAATCTCTCTTTTTTCCTTTTTGGCAAGCATATGCACAAGTTTTGTTATCTTAAAGCTTCAAAGAAAATTTTTATTATTTTAAAATATTTCTCAAACAAATGTTTCCAAGTTGACTTTGTATCCCATTTAAGTTCAACTTTAGATTCTAAATAACTAGTTGGGCTAGAGTACGAAACACAAGTGAAGTCTAGAGTTTTTCTTGGGGAATTGATGCAAACAGATAAATTCTGGGCTGATTCTAGTCACGATCTTCTGCAGATTTAGATCTGAAAGCAATCACTAGAAAGTGGAAAGAAAATATCTAAGATTGTGGGAGTTATCCCAACAATCCACTAGCCCAAAACTAGTAATCACGCAGGCTCAGACACTCCCTTCTACCAACTGACAGAACACCTGTTTCCTCATACCTGATCAGTCAGGGGCCTTTGATTCAATGGGTGGACTGCAAAAACCGATTGGATCATTGAATTAGGTCCAAACATCTCTTCTATTAATTAGTATGATCTTTGCTGTAGCTTCAATGCTTCAGATCCTCAAGGTGCTTTTGATTACTCAAAGTAGAATCTCACGCTACAAAATGTAGTTGTGCCGCACTCCTTTAATCTACTCTCTTCCTTGGTCTTCTTCTCCTTGGACTCTCCTTTGGAATTCGAGCAATTTCTCTCAATTTCTATCTTTTTTTCTCTCTAAACTGCGACATCATTTCATTATTTTACAATTTGAAAAATTCAAGGACATTTGCTTGGGAAATGCAAGGCTATTAATAGCCTCCTTCAATGGCATTCCTGCAAAATTAAAGAATCAAAAGGGAATTAAAGAGAAGTTTATTTATTTATTTAAGAATGCACTAAGAAGGGTATTGGCAAGAAATGTTGTAAAAATCTCAGTCATAGGATGCAAGGACAAGATTGTAATTGCTTACTCAAAGGATAAGATTTGTTAAAGAGAGGAATCTTCTTGGAAAGTACTACATGGGGGTTCTTGGGATTTTTATTTTTATTTTTTGGTTTTCCAGGTTTTTCTTTTTGAAGATTGAATATTACTAAAGCCCAGTCCTTGATGTCCCCGAAGACCAACCCGAAAACTCTTGAGGGCAAAAGATATTGTTGAAGGTTTGGAGATTCCTGTCTTTCCAATTTTCCCCCACAGCACGACCATAACCACCAGGCTCCAAAGAACTTTGAAGTCACTGCCAGCTCCACCCCCATGCCAAGCACACATGAGATCCGATACTGAACTAGGCATGACCCAGAGCATATGGAATTTGCCTAGGATAATGGACCAAATGACAGAAACACAAGGGCAATGGAGAAAAAGTTGATTAATGGATTCCCTGACACCACAATAGAGAATGCAAAAATTAGCGAGAGAATGCAAACATTGTCAGCTGGATATATTTAGCTATAATTAGTCTCTATAATTATGGCATGATTTTGGTAATATGTAAATATTCTGTAAAATATTCTATAATTAATAGGTTGATTATATTTTCCTAGTTTAGTTTGATTCCCTGTAGTTGCTTCCCTGTAATTGCCTTGTAAAGAGCCGACTACTTCATTATATATATGAGGAGGAACCCTTACATTGGGGTATCCAATACAATTGAGATGGTATCAGAGCCAAACTCATCTAAATTAGGTTTGTGATTTTTTAGTGTTTCTTTTCGTTTGTGGGTGCTGAATTTTTGTGGGTGGGATCTGTCGGTGGACAGATTATTTTTTTTGTGGGTAGCGTTTCGTTGGTGCTGCCAATTTTTTTAGTGCTGCAGATTTCTTTCGGTGCTACAGATTTTCGGTGGAGCTTTCTAGAGAGAACTGATCTGGGGGTTGGATTCGTCCAGATTTTTTGGTGGAGCTTTCTGGAGAGAACTGATCTGGAGGTTGGATTCATCCAGATTTTTGGTGCTCTTATGATGGGTACGACATATTTTTGTCTTGCACGAAACCTTATTGTGTTGTGATTAGTGGTTGTCGGTAGGATCTGTGCATTCTAGTAATTTCGGGGTATCTATATTAGCTTCATCATGTCTTCTAGCGAATCTTTCGGAGTTCGCTTTACTGGAAAAAATTATTATGCTTGGGAATTTCAGTTTCAATTGTTTGTTATGGGCAAAGAATTGTGGGGTCATATTGATGGTAGTAATCCTACTCCTACGGAATCTAAGGAGTTGGGTAAGTGGAAGGTCAATGATGCACGTGTGATGTCCTGGATCTTAGGATCTGTTGATCCTCTTATTGTGCTTAATCTAAGACCTTATAAGACTGCGCAGACCATGTGGGAGTATTCGCGAAAGGTTTATCATCAGGATAATACCGCACGCCGTTTTCAGTTAGAATATGAGATTGCTAGTTACACTCAAGGCAATCTCTCCATTCAGGAGTATTTTTCTGGTTTTCAGAATTTATGGGGAGAATTTTCTGATATGGTTTTTGCGAAGGTACCTGCTGCCTCTCTTTCTGCTGTTCAAGCTGTGCATGAACAGAGTAAGAGAGATCAATTCCTGATGAAATTGCGTCATGAATTTGAGGTTGCTTGCTCAAATTTAATGAACCGGGATCCCTCTCCATCCTTGGATGTATGTTTTAGTGAATTACTTCGCGAGGAGCAGCGTCTTTTCACACAGGCTACGTTCCAGCAAGATTCTAATCCGCATCAAGTCGCCTATGCAGCCCACGGGAAAGGAAAGGATATGCGTAAGGTTCAGTGTTTCGGTTGCAAGGAGTATGGTCATATTGCCGCCAACTGTACCAAGAAGTCTTGTAACTATTGTAAGAAACCGGGCCACTTTATCAAAGAATGTCCCACTCGACCTCAGAACCGTCAAGCTAACGCTCATCAGGCTGTAGTGAATACTTCTTCTGTTCCCGGAATGTCATCAGCTTCCTCCTCTACGGCTGGACCATCTGTTCTTACTCCTGAAATGGTTCGACAGATGATTATGTCAGCCTTTTCTGCCTTAGGGCTCCAAGGTAGTGACATTACTTCATCTAAATCTTGGCTGGTTGATTCTGGTGCATCCAATCATATGACCAGATCGTCTGATACTCTGTGCAATGTTCGTCCATATCATGGTTCATCCCAGATTCAGATAGCTAATGAGAGTCATTTAGCTATTAATGAAGTAGGAGATATTAACTCTTCTTTTAGAGATGTTTATGTATCTCCTAACCTGTCTACCAGTCTGATTTCTGTTGGCCAGTTAGTTGATAATAACTGTGATGTACATTTCTCTCGTGATGGTTGTCTTGTGCAGGATCAGGGGTCGGGGGAAGATACTCGCGAAGGGGCCTAAAGTTGGCAGACTCTTTCCACTGCATTTTTCAATTCCTAGTAGTTTATCTTTGGCTTGTATGACAGTTAACAATCGGAGTGAAGTATGGCACAAACGTTTGGGTCATCCAAACTCCGTTGTTCTGTCTCATTTGTTAAATTCTGGTTTGTTGGGCAATAAAGAACAAGTTTCTAAAAATCTGTCATTTGATTGTTCTGTATGCAAACTTGGTAAAAGTCAGACTCTTTCGTTTCCTTCTCATGGTAGTCGTGCTGCCAAATGCTTTGATATTGTGCATAGTGATGTATGGGGTATTTCCCCTGTCATTTCTCATGCTCAATATAAATATTTTGTCACATTCATCGATGATTTCAGTCGGTACACTTGGGTCTATTTTCTTAGATTCAAATCTGAGGTATTGTCTGTCTTTCAAACCTTTATCACATACATTGAGAATCAATTTTCTACCTATATTAAGATTTTGAGGTCTGATTCTGGTGGGGAATACATGTCCCACAATTTTCATGAATTTTTACAACGCAAAGGAATTGTCTCTCAATGGTCTTGTCCCTATACTCCTCAACAAAATGGTGTGGCCGAACGAAAGAATCGACATCTCTTGGATGTGGTTCGTGTCTTATTGCTTGAGTCCTATGTTCCTTCTAAATTCTGGGTTGAGGCATTATCTACTGCAGTTTACTTAATTAATAGACTACCCTCTCGAGTGTTGAATCTTGATTCTCCTTATTATCGTTTGTATCATCAGCATCCTAGCTATCTTACTCTGCATACTTTTGGATGTGTCTGCTTTGTTCATTTACCACCTCATGAACGTCACAAACTTTCTGCCCAGTCTGTTAAATGTGCTTTTATGGGTTATAGTCTTTCTCACAAAGGTTATGTTTGTTATGATCCTTCTTCTAACAAATTTCGTATATCTCGTAATGTTGTTTTCTTTGAAAATCAATGTTTCTTCTCTACCCATATTGAGTCATTACCTGAGATTAGTATTCTACCTTGTTTCGATAAATTGACTCCTCTCCCTGCACAGTTCAAAGCTGGACTCGTGTATACTCGACGTCTACCGACTTTGCCTCCTTCCGAGACTAACCTTCATCTGAGACTGTTCCAGTGACTTCTCCTGAGGATCCCCCATCTGAGATCGTTCCACTCTGTGATGCTGAGCCTGACATGCCTCCTGCGCTGGGTCCTCGGCGATCTACCCGAGTATCCCGTCCTCCTGATTGGTATGGATTTAATGCTACTTTGACCTCTATTCCCATTCCTACATGTTTTTCTGAGGCTGTTAAAAGTGAATGTTGGCAAAAAGCGATGGATGAGGAACTTCAGGCTCTCCAGGATAATCTTACCTGGGACGTGGTTCCTTGTCCCTCTAATGTTACAGCCATCGGTTGTAAATGGGTTTACTCGATTAAACTCCGCTCTGATGGGACTCTGGACGGTATAAGGCACGATTAGTTGCTCTTGGGAACCGGCAAGAATATGGGGTGGACTATGAAGAGACATTTGCTCCAGTTGCGAAGATGACTACAGTGCGTACGGTTATCTCTATCGCCGCCTCTCAAGGTTGGCCTCTTCACCAAATGGACGTAAAAAATGCTTTTCTTCATGGTGATCTCAAAGAGGATATTTACATGACTCCTCCTCCGGGTCTGTTTTCCTCTCCGTCTTCTGTTGTGTGTAAGTTGAAGCGGTCTCTCTATGGCTTAAAACAGGCTCCCCGGGCATGGTTTGAAAAGTTCAGGTCCACTCTGCTTCGTTTCTCCTTTGTCCAAAGCCAATATGACTCCTCTTTGTTCCTTTGCAAAACCCCGACTGGCCTTGTTCTTTTACTTGTGTATGTGGATGATATTGTCATTACTGGGACTAACTCTCGTCTGATTACTCGCCTCCAGCAGCATCTTCAGACTTCCTTTCACATGAAGGATCTTGGTCCTCTTACGTATTTTTTGAGTTTAGAGGTGCACACAGATTCTTCGGGTATATTCTTGAATCAACACAAATATACCCAGGATTTGATTAGTTTGGCTGGTCTTCAGGATTCTCCCTCGGTAGATACTCCTATGGAAGTCAACGTGAAATATCGTCATGCGGAGGGTGATCTTCTTTCTGATCCCACTGTGTTTCGCCAGTTGGTAGGCAGCCTGAACTATTTGACTATTACTCAACCTGATATTTCATTCGCTGTCCAGCAAGTAAGTCAGTTTATGCAAACTCCACGCCATCTCCATTTAGCTGTCGTGCGTCGTATCATTCGATATCTTCGAGGTTCACCTGATCGTGGGTTGTTCTTTCCCACTGACTCGCCTCTTTGTCTTGTTGCTTATAGTGATGCAGATTGGGCCGGATGTCCTGACACTCGGCGGTCTGTTACAGGTTGGTGCATGTTTCTCGGTGATTCTTTGATCTCTTGGAAAAGTAAGAAACAAGCTCGTGTTTCTAAGTCTTCGACTGAATCTGAGTATCGTGCAATGTCTGCTGCTTGTTCTGAGATTGTCTGGCTTCGTGGGCTTCTGACTGAGCTTGGTTTTTCTCAAATTGATCCTACTCCTCTTCATGCTGATAACACTAGTGTCATTCAGATTGCTGCTAATCCCGTTTATCATGAGCGTACGAAGCATATTGAGGTGGACTATCATTCTATTAGGGAGGCATTAGACACTCGTGTTATTTCTCTTCTGCATGTTTCTTCTGATCTTCAGATAGTTGACGTGTTTACAAAGGCCATGACCCGCCAGCGTCATCAGTTTCTTGTAGGCAAATTGATGCTTCTTGATCGCCCACGATCAATTTGAGGGGGGATGTCAGCTGGATATATTTAGCTATAATTAGTCTCTATAATTATGGCATGATTTTGGTAATATGTAAATATTCTGTAAAATATTCTATAACTAATAGGTTGATTATATTTTCCTAGTTTAGTTTGATTCCCTGTAATTGCCTTGTAAAGAGCCGACTACTTCATTATATATATGAGGAGGAACCCTTACATTGGGGTATCCAATACAATTGAGAAACATTAGGGAGGATCATTCCCTTGCACTGAAGATTGTCCACCATGAGGCAACAAAACTTTTCAAGGGAAAGGTAAATCGTGGAATTTACAATTAAAGCAGGTGTTTCTAGTTTTTTTAAATTTATTTCCATTTTTAACTTTGTTAGATCAGGTCAACCTGGAACCCATCCTTTGGAATCCTGAGTTAATTCAGACAGGTCAATGGAACCCTGATCCTATAAATTTGCAGCTAGGAATTGGTGCTTGACGCGCGGAAAACTGAGTCAACTCGGCTAAGTTCCAATGGATTGCCGTGTTTTTTTATTGCTTATGGTAGCTTTTTAGTGCCCTTAAGAAAATCTAATAGGATATATCTGTGTCAGTGCCATCCTACTTTCCAAAACTGAACCTATAAGCACCAACCCTGTCATTTGTGATGGTTTCTGGTTCTGTTGCAACTCATCTTTGTATATGCGGAAATGGACAATGAGGATGTTGGGAAACCAGTTTCAGATTACTTTGGTGTGACTGGAGATGGTCCAAAGGTAATTTTCCTTCTCCCTTTTCTCCTGATTTTACTCCTTTTGGTTTCATGCATTGTGCATCTAATGGTCACAGGATCAAGATGCAAGAAATGAGTATTCTCTAATGGTTGTCATATGCTTACAGGTTCTGGCATACACAGGAAATGATGACTCCAAGAAGTGTATTCTCAATGGCAAAGTGACTTTGGAAAATGTTAAGGTTGGATGTGAGATCCCATGCAACAAGGAATTATAAGTAGGTGGGTCCCATCATATGGAAGAACCAACAAAATTTTGACGCCAACTTAATGAACGGTTTAGATATTACCCTATAGCTAGTAGACCAACCGGGACAGAAACATTAAGAATAGTGGGACTCATGAATCTAAAAAGGAAATGGAAAGTGTTGGTCGACCGATTCTAAAAATAGACGGTCGCAGCTACCAGATGAAAATGCATGGCTGTGTCAAAGCGGGAGAGTTGGAGACTGAAAAAGATTCTAATTTGTCTCCAAAGACGGTCTAATTCGGATTGGACCCTCTCTAGCCATAGTATCCAGTCAGGAGTCGGGTTAGGATAGAGTTTATGCTTCATACTGGGGAAGGCCAGCAATTCCATTTTAAGAAGTGGTTGTGGAAGAGAAGTTATTCAAGGTACAGAGGAAAGGAAGGAGAAATAGATTCTAGATTTGTGACAGGATGAAGAGGACAAAAAATTTCATATTGATCCAAAACTTCTGTGAATCCCAAAAGGGTTTCAATGGAAGACGTTCAATCCTCCACTGCTTTTTTCAGTGTGGTCCATTTGATCATTATATTTGTTTTATTTTTCATTTCAAGCCTTACGACAAGATCAAAAAATGTATGGACGGTTTGGATATAGCACATACCTCATGATGGGACCCACAGAACTTAGGTCAATACACCAGCTATACAGCTAGTGTGCGGTACACCAGCCAATCTAAGGGAAGCAGATTGGCCAGTGTAACTCACACCAGCTGTGGAGCTGCTGTATCGACGTCAGCAAGTTCTGTGGGTCTGATCACGAGGTATGTATCTTGAGACGAAAAATAAGACAAATCTAACTATCAGGTGGATCACACTGCAATGGGAAATTTAACGTCTACCATTGAAACCCTTTTTAGGGTCACAGAAGTTTTGGATTAATATGAAATTTGTTTTTCCTCTTAATTCAGGTCTTTGTGACCTTATGAACAGATTGGATGGAAAATAAATCGTTATGTGGGCCCTATGAATTTTTTAACGGTGAAAATCATTATCTCGGCTGCTAATTTTAGTGTGGTCCAGATGATCTTTGGATATGATTCATTTTTTGTATAATGCTCTAAAATGATCTCTAAAAATAGATAAACGGTGTAGATATAATAAATACATCACTGTGGGTCCCATGTAACTTTGATCTCCTTTGAACCGTTCGTACAACTGGGAGCTCGAGGACCGTCAGTGGTCGTCTTTGCACGACACGTACCTACAGCAGCTATATAGCTGGTGCGTGGTATACCAGCTAATCCGCTTCAGAAGAGCCTTTTATTATTATTATTTTTAAACGTGAGGTTTTCATCATGGCATAAGTTTCAAGCTGTACATGTAAGGGCCCATTTAATATATAGTCAAGATAGTCTTATATGGGTACAAGTACATATATTAACCATCTACAAGTGAACCCACCATTTGGACGGTCTGGATAACTCTCCATCATTGCCACTAGTGATATGAACCTGTCACCGCCATTTTACATCATATCCAAAACTAACACATATACTTACTTTACATAGGAATTTGGCTAGTGACGCTGCCACGTGCTCTATGGGCCCTCTATGATGCATGTGTTTTATCCACGCCATCCACTCATTTTTATATAATTTTAGGGATATATCCCAAAAATGAGACGGATCTAACTCTCAAGTGGTCCACACCACGAGAAAACAATACTGATTGAATGTCCATCATTGAAAACCTCCTGGGACCCACTCTAATGTTGCATCCAACCCGTTAATTAGGTCATACAAATCTGGATGAAGGAAAAACTGAATCTCAGCTTGATACAAAACTTTTGTGAGCCCCAATAAGTTTTAATAGTGTATGTCCAATGTGGTCCACTCGAGATTTGGATCTACGTCGTTTTTGGGCTCACTACATAAAATGATTAGGAAAAATGGATGAATGGGGGGATGAAACGCATGTATTATGATGGGCCCATAGAGCACAATCTATAATCAATGAGTAGTGGCATGCTGACTAGCCAATCCACATCCTGGCTATGACACTGCCACTAGACAGGTGGATGGTAGCCGGTACTCTGTGGGCCCTGATGGGTTTTTTTTTGACCCGTCGATGCGCAAGTCCTTTCGCAACTGGGATGCGCAAGTCCTTTCGCAACTAGGATGCACAAGTCCTTTCGCAACTGGGATGCGCAAGTCCTTTCGCAACTAGGATGTGGAAAGGAGTTTCCTAAAACTAAAAAGGGGTCCCTAGGATTTTTCTAGGGAGATGTTGTGTGAAGAAAACAACAAGAGGGTTTCCTAAAGCTTTACAAGAGATTTGCTAAAGGGTTTAGGGCTATCAAAGGTGAGAGAGAGAGGGAGAAAGAGAGAGAGGAAGCTTATAGAAGGGAGGTTCTGCTCGTGGAGGTTCTCTACTTTGCAATCTACATCTCAGCGCTTCTATGTCCTCGTAATCGGTTAGATCTCTCCGTTTTCTTGATTTCTCTTATTGTTTATCCACTTCTACGTGAGTGAAGAAGATTGTAACGTTCTACTTTATAGTGGATTGTTGATCTGGACGAGGTCCCGTGGTTTTTACCTCTTTGAGGGTTTTCCACGTAAAAATCTCTTGTGTGGTGTTTGATTGATGCTTTGATTTATTTCTTTGCATTATTATCCATAATTCTGGTTTGTTTCGGGAGGCTAGATCCTAAGGTTTGTGCAAGGCATCCCAACAAAGTGGTATCAAAGCTAAGTTCATTGAACGGGTAGGATCGATTTTGAATTATGGAAGGTGGCTCAAGGATGATCAGCCTCAATGGTTCTAACTGGACCATATGGAAGGCTAAGATGGAGGACTTACTTTATTGCAAGGACCTATATTCTCCAATCTCAGGCATATCAGTAAAATCCAAGGATATGACTGATGATGATTGGAAGAAGATGGACCGAAAGGCAGTGGGGTTTATTAGACAATGGCTGGATGATTCTGTGTTCCACCATGTGTCTACGGAAACCTCAGCCGCTAGCCTATGGCTAAATTACAAGGGTTGTATGAGAGGAAGACAACCGGTAATAAGATTTCTGATAAGGCGACTTGTGAATCTCAAGTTCAAGGATGGTGGTTCTGTGGCCGAGCACATGAATGAGGTCAGCAATATAGTGAACCAACTCACCTCTATGAAGATGGTCCTGGATGATGAATTGCAGGCTTTACTATTGCTTAGTTCATTGCCTGATAGTTGGGAGACATTGGTGGTGTCTCTAAGTAACTCCGCGCCAGACGGAAAGATATCCATGGAACAGGTAACCAGTTGTCTCTTCAATGAGGAGACAAGGAGGAAGTGTCAGGGGTCTACTCAGCAAGAGGCCCTTGTGACACAGGAACGGGGGAGAGGAAAGAACAGGAAGGGCGGAAAGGCCCGAGATAAATCAAGAGGCAAGTCGAGCAACAGAAAAGATGTTGAATGCTGGAATTGTGGCAAGAAGGGCCACTACAAGCATGAATGTCGTAAGAACGACAAGAAAGGAAAGGGAAGGAAGATGAATCAGATTCCACTGCGGTCGCTTCAGATGGCGACGTTGTTATTATTCTTTCAGCAGATCATGATGTGTGTCTCACAGATACGAGTCAGGACACCGATGGGTGATTGACTCGGGAGCTTCTTTTCATGCGACTCCGCACAGGGACTTCTTCACAAGCTACAAGTCAGGCGACTTAGGGACCGTGAGGATGGGAAATTCTGGCATATCAAAAATTGTGGGAGTCGGTGATATTTGTGTGAAAACTGATGTGGGCTGCACATTGGTTCTCAGGGATGTGAGGCATATCCCAGACCTTCGCCTCAACTTGATGTCGACGGGAAGGCTGGATGATGATGGCTATGAAAGCCGGTTCGCTGGTGGGCGCTGGAAGCTCATCAAGGGTTCGTTGATCGCAGCCAGAGGAAAGAAGTGTTGCACCCTGTACAAGGCAAGTGTCAGTGTATGCAAGGGTGGGTTGAACGCAGCGGAAGATTCAGCTATTGACATGTGGCACAGGCGTCTAGGCCACATGAGTGAAAAAGGGCTTCAGGTACTAGCAAAGAAGCAGCTCCTTCCAGACGTGACAGGTATACCTCTCAAAACCTGTCTTGATTGTTTATCAGGGAAACAACATAGAGTTTCATTTATTAAAACTGCTTCTCATGTTAATAAAGTGCATGCATTAGAGTTGGTTTATTCTGATGTTTGTGGTCCTATGAGGACAAAAACCTTGGGTGGGGCATTGTATTTTGTCACTTTATAGATGATGCATCTAGGAGGGTTTGGGTTTATGCTTTGAAATCCAAGGACGAGGTCTTTGGTGTGTTTAAATTGTTTCATGCTATGGTCGAGAGAGAGACAGGTAGATCATTGAAGTGCATCCGCACTGACAATGGTGGTGAATACATTGGCGACTTTCATGAGTACTGCAAGTCCCTGGGTATACGGCATGAACAGACGGTTCCCAAGACCCCCCAGCATAATGGTGTAGCTGAGCGAATGAATCGCACCATTGTTGAGAGAATCAGATGCATGTTATCCCATGCGAAATTACCCAAGACGTTCTGGGGAGAAGCAATGCACACGGCGGTGTATTTGATAAACAGGTCTCCATCAGCCCCATTGAATGGAGAAGTACCTGAGAAGGTGTGGACTGGACATGATCCATCGTACAGTCATCTCAGGGTGTTTGGATGCAGGGCATCCGTTCACGTACCAAAGGACGAGAGGTCTAAACTCGATATGAAGATCAGGCAGTGTGTGTTCTTAGGGTACGGTGAAAAATTCGGTTACAAGTTATGGGATCCGACCGAGAAGAAGCTCGTCAGGAGCAGAGATGTGGTTTTCTTTGAAGATCAGTGTATCGAAGACATTGGTAAGCCAGAGAAGAACCAGCCTAGTTCAGGTGAGCTAGAGGACATGGATCCGATTACTCCTCCCGTGGTGCCTGATGACGGGGGAGTACAGCAAGGTGCAGAGGACGAGAGAGTTCCTTCAGAAGATGGACCAGGGGAGCAGCCCCCACTTGATCCACCTGTTGAGCCACAGGTGAGGAGGTCATCTAGGGACAGACAGCCGTCCAAGAGGTACTCGCCGCATGAGTACATTATGCTGACTGATGGGGGAGAGCCAGAAGATTATTCTGAGGCCCTAGCCGACGAGCATAAGGAGGAGTGGTTGAAAGCTATGCAAGAGGAGATGGAATCCTTGCATAAGAACCACACCTATGACATGGTGAAATTGCCTAAGGGCAAGAAAGCTTTGAGCAACAAGTGGGTGTTCAGAAAGAAGGTTGAGCAGAAGAATTCACAGACGAGGTTTAAGGCCAGACTTGTGGTGAAAGGGTTTGGTCAGAGGAAAGGATAGACTTCGAGGAGATATTCTCACCAGTGGTGAAGATGACATCCATACGGGTGTTGCTTGGGTTGGCGGCTAGCATGGATCTGGAGATAGAGCAGTTAGATGTTAAAACTGCCTTTCTCCATGGTGACCTGGAAGAAGAGATCTACATGCACCAACCAGAGGGGTTCGAAGTCAAGGGCAAGGAGCATATGGTGTGTAGGCTGAGGAAGAGCTTGTATGGGCTGAAACAAGCTCCACGGCAATGGTACAAGAAGTTCGACTCGTTTATGTTGAAACATGGGTATGACAGAACGGAGTCGGACCACTGTGTGTTCACGCGGAAGTTCTCAGATGGTGATTTCTTATTCTGCTCTTATACGTTGATGACATGCTCATCATGGGAAAAGACATCAAGAAGATCGACAGGCTGAAACAGGAGTTGGGCAAGTCTTTTGCGATGAAAGACTTGGGCCCAGCTAAACAGATCCTAGGAATGGAAATAACCCGTGATAGGAGCAGCAGGAGGCTTTGGCTGTCACAAGAACGGTATATTGAGAAAGTCCTAGAGCGGTTCAATATAAATGCAGCAAAGCCGGTCAGTACTCCACTAGATGGTCACTTCAGATTGAGCAACAGCAGTGTCCCAAGACGAAGACAGAGGTGGAAGAGATGCAGAAGATACCCTACGCGTCAGCGGTAGGAAGTTTGATGTATGCTATGGTGTGTACACGCCCAGACATAGCATATGCGGTTGGTGTTGTCAGCCGGTATCTTTCCAATCCTGGCAAAGAGCATTGGGCAGCGTGTGAAATGGATACTGCGGTATCTAAGAGGCTCATCCAGGTTGAGCCTATGCTATGGTGACGGTAAACCTGTGTTAGAGGGCTACACAGATGCAGATATGGCAGGTGACATAGACTCAAGGAAGTCTACATCGGGGTTCATGTTCACGTTTGCAGGGGGAGCGGTCTCCTGGCAGAGCAAGCTACAGAAGGTCGTAGCATTGTCGACGACAGAGGCCGAGTACATTGCAGTCACAGAGGCATGTAAAGAGATGTTTTGGATGAAGAGGTTCCTACAGGAACTTAGCCTAAAGCAGGAGGAGCACGTAGTCTATTGCGATAGTCAGAGTGCTATACACTTGAGCAAGAATCCGAGTCAGCATTCCAAGTCGAAGCACATAGAGGTTCGGTATCACTGGATCAGGATACTTTGGAACAGAAGATGTTACAGCTTGAGAAGGTCCACACGGACGATAATGGGTCAGATATGATGACCAAGGCTTTGCTCAAGGGCAAGTTTGAGGTTTGTAGAAACCTGGCTGGCTTAAAGAAGGTGAATCCCTCCTGGGTCAAAAAGGGGGAGATTTGATGGGTTTTTTTTTGACCCGTCGATGCGCAAGTCCTTTCGCAACTGGGATGCGCAAGTCCTTTCGCAACTAGGATGCACAAGTCCTTTCGCAACTGGGATGCGCAAAGTCCTTTCGCAACTAGGATGTGGAAAGGAGTTTCCTAAAACTATAAAAAGGGGTCCCTAGGATTTTTCTAGGGGAGATGTTGTGTGAAGAAAATAACAAGAGGGTTTCCTAAAGCTTTACAAGAGATTTGCTAAAGGGTTTAGGGCTATCAAAGGTGAGAGAGAGGGAGAAAGAGAGAGAGGAAGCTTATAGAAGGGAGGTTCTGCTCGTGGAGGTTCTCTACTTTGCAATCTACATCTCAGCGCTTCTATGTCCTCGTAATCGGTTAGATCTCTCCGTTTTCTTGATTTCTCTTATTGTTTATCCACTTCTACGTGAGTGAAGAAGATTGTAACGTTCTACTTTATAGTGGATTGTTGATCTGGACGAGGTCCCGTGGTTTTTACCTCTTTGAGGGTTTTCCACGTAAAAAATCTCTTGTGTGGTGTTTGATTGATGCTTTGATTTATTTCTTTGCATTATTATCCATAATTCTGGTTTGTTTCGGGAGGCTAGATCCTAAGGTTTGTGCAAGGCATCCCAACAGGCCCTACCATGATGTATGTATTTTATCCATGCCGCTCATCCATTTCTTAAGATCATTTTAGTTTTGATCTAAAAATGAGTTAGATCTAAATATCAGGTGGACCACACCATAGAAAATAGTAGTGACTAAATGTCCACCATTAAAAAACTTTATTTTGCCGACGGGTAATTGTAGTGGGAGTCAAGGAAGGATCAAACATGAGAACTTCAATGGCCTAGGACGAATAGGGAATCAAAGTGTTAGGGTGAATGGAGTCACTGAGACGAGTAGGGACTGGCTCAAGCATGTCCAAGCTAGGATTTTCATAGCAGCCAATTCAGGTTCAATTTTGCAGTCCTTCAAAGAGGAACCCATGAAGAAAGACGACCGGAGGAAAGAAGTATGAATGAAGTCGGTAGAGATTGTGAAAGAATGGTTGTAAATAAATGAATAATCATATTAAAGCAAATCAAAATATTAGGTTCTACTCAGCATTAAAACTAATAATTATGCTAGGAAATTTTTGACGCTCGTATTAATGTGCGTGATGGTAGAACATGAACCCTGTGTCGCCACATGTCACATGTTTGAAAAGCCGTTAAAACTAGAATGTTAAATATCCCATCGCATCTATCGATACGAAGGAATGTACGGGTCGTCTCGAAAACTTATAAAAGGAGCACACGAGAAGAGCTCGAGACTCATACATTTATCTTAGCTTGTATCTTAGCATAATTTAGTCTTAGTATAGATTGCTACTGTCCAGCGCCATCACTACAGTACTATAGAATTAGATTAAACATCCACAACCCTAAGTTGTTGGATCCCGTCAACCAAGTTTTTACTTGGGCGATCACCTTTTCTGGTCACATCCTGTCGACCATCCTTCTAGATTATCTGTTCTCACTATTGAATTAATAAGTATAATTCTTTTGTCTCTAGTTATTTTTACTTGTTGATTGTAATGAGCCACATTTACATAATTAATAAAAATTGGCATTATTTAGACTATTTTAGTTTATTTGTTTATCTTTATAAATCTTTTAGGGAATATATATTGCTCACAAGCAGTAATGAAAAAATAAGTCCTTAAACACAAGTCAAAAAGAATCCATCAGGTAGGAATCACCCCTACCCTATCACAAATCGTCATATCGTTGTTACAACCGATGGCCGACTTGACAGCAAGATTTCTGAATCTGGTCTTACGTAGTTATTTCAATATAAGTGTCATCAACGTTCAATCAAACATTGAGTCAAGTAGGACTCTACCATGCCCACACCTCATAATCACACAAGAAATCTGAATATAAGTCCACAATCACTTATGACCTTATGTTTGATTGAATTGTGCGACTTACAATGGGCCCATTGATGTAAAGTTCATAAAATCCCAATGTACATTCATGTGGAGGCATTTATGGTGCACAACAAAGTGGAGCTCACTTTCCCTTTATCCATGATATAACGTGGAAGTATGGCTTAATTAGACTTTCTTGACGGATGTGATGAATCCCTTGTTATTTCTATATTACTGAATTAACATATCATCTATGCATCAATAATGGAGATTTAATACTTTAATCTTAAAGGCGTACTTAATTAGGAAGACATTTTCATTGCTACAATTTCGCGAAGGGATCTTAGTCTTCCATACCTTAAACCTTTAGGAGAACCTTCAATGGAACAAAGGTTTTTCTCATGTTGGATGAAGGGACCAAGACTTGCATCTATAGGAAAGAGCGTTAGAGAAGAGAAGCTTACCTATCACACGTCTCTCCTCTAAGGTCTCCCACCATAGATTTTTATATTCGACTAATAACCATGTATAGGGACCACGGTTCAAGCGTCCCGCCGCAAACCTATTGCAATGATCACAACTGTAGTGGGGCCTATTAAATCGCTCAATCTGAATAATCTAACAATAAGATCTAAACCGTTGATCACGTGTGGCCTACCTAATGGAGTCTTACATTCTCCCACTTGAGCTACACTGATCTCTGAAAAACCAAAACATTTTATTTTATTTGTGAAAATATTTTATAAAATACATTTGTTTTAAAAGTTCCTAATGGACGCCCTATTGATTTCAAAACACCACTGTTGGATAATTTATGAGCAACGCTTGTCAGATCCGATCCATCGAGACCATTGATACAAGATCATAGTAGTCAACATAATATTTATACTTTTCGAAGTATGACAAATCATAGTCACGAATATTGTTATGGGTATAAAAATGGACTGACCACTGAGAAGAGTCACATACATTCACAACACGAGGAGGTCGGCCAATACCAGTCATGACGAGGAGCTCCTCAACGGCCAAAGAAGAGCACTCTGTCATACTTCTTTGAACGACCCCCAAGCTCCTCCACGGTCCCATCCATTTCTGAGCTACTGCTCGGAACGTCTCCTAGTAAAGGCACATGAAGTACGACCCCACGTGTACGACAAAATGAAAGGATGTTCATCCCCGATATCTCGCCCATATTCTGCTAAGGAAAGGAGCTCGATCTCAATGCTTCTGATACGACTCCCAAAAGCAAGTCGGCAGGTCGACAACCTACTAAATGACAAGGGAAAACTCGACTACAACTCGCTGGAGAATCCGGGTAGGCAAAACCCGACCCTCTTGGAAATGATCGTCCACCTCGGACCCTACCACGCACTTCTATTAGTTTCGACCTGATTCCAACCGTACCTACTTGAGATCCTAGCCAAGGATCTCGAAAGACTACTACAATACGGATTTGCTCGAGATCTCAGCCGAGGATCTCATAGATACCCACGACATGTTCAGGATACGAATCCCTCTACAATACGTTCCTACTAAACATGGAAATTATCCTCTACGCCACCGCCCCTCTTCAATTATAAATAAAAGCACCTCCAATGGTGAAAGGTACACAAAACTCCTTGCTAAAACAGGAGAGCCATATAAAAAAAATTCTAGATGCCATGACCTTCACGACCGGCCAAAACCCTAACTACACCATTACTTGTCCATGTGCTGACACCCATCTCTACCACCATCCACCAACCAAACGACGTAATCGAGCATCGTCACCATGCCCCAGCCTCGATCGAGCTCTCCATTACCGAATCTGAAACTAGTATGCTAGCAATGGGATCACCATTAACGGCAGCGACAATCGTCAATCAGAAGATGGATTTTTGCCATTATTGGTGGTGTCGAACTTGACGCTGGAAGTGGAGAGGGGGAATGGGCCAAGGGTGGGCGGTCGTCCCTTTCGTTGATGGCCATGGCTGTCTAATCTCATAAACAGGGTTGCCGCCTTGCTGCGCCCTCATGTTTTTAAAGCTTAATGAGGCTGACAATGGCTACCACAACCCCTTGCCCACACGATAGTCGACGCAAACGGGGCAAAGAAGACGGATCTAAATGGGGTTTTCACCCTATTTTGCTGCTACCACTAACGGAGGTGGATTCCACCATTAATCGCGATCGTAAGCTATGCTCTGGAAGAGAAAGACGGTGGGTTTGCCAAAACTTGCACCTTTAGGAGAACCGTCAATGGAACTAGTGTTTTTTTCATTTGTGGGTGAGGGGACCAATATATGTACATATAAGAAAGAGGGTTAAAGAAGCTTACCATTACACTTTTCTCCACTAGGGTCTTCAAGCCATAGGTTTCCATATCCAGCTTAATAATCATGTATAGGGACCATCGTTCAAGTGTCCCGCCCCAAACTTATTTACAATGGTCACAACTGTAATGAAACTCATTGAATCGCTCAATCTGAATAATCAAATAGTCATATCTAAACCGCTAATCACATGTGCCCCACCTAATGGAGTCTTGAACCCCTATTTCCAAATGTTGATTTTCTGATTACATCAACGAGTATCATTTGTGATATCTAGTGGTCCACTTTTCATCTCTATCTTACAAAATTAAACCATTGATCCAAGAGGAGCACTTTCTAAGCAAACATGCGTCACAGTATGCGTGACTTTGCTGTGGCCATTGGATGTAGGGCAAACGACACTTAATTTCCAGATGCTGTGCATTGAAAATTAGTTATTAAAAAAGAAAAAATTCTCAATACTGTTGCTTAATCTAGCATTGGCTCCAGATTACCAAAGATGGTTGGTTACAGCCGTAGAAAAGTTACCGAAGATGGTCGGTTTTTTTTTTTTTTTTTCACACGCACACACACCCGGTGAGGAGAAATTTAGAAAAATGCACACTAAATATTTCAAGTCAAGCAATCAACAATTTTCAGCCCGTCAAGCAAGCAACAACTTTCAGCCCGTCAAGCACGTTATACCAATATATTCAAGCAATATGGGTCTTACAGCTTTTTTTTTTTTCTTGGCCAATGACTGCCCTCTTCTTCTTTCATCATTGGGTTCATGAATTACAGTTAGCAAACAGTATGAGTTATAAAGTAGACTCGCAAAGTTTCAGAATTACCGTATCCCATGCGGCAAGGAATTGTAAGCAGGTGGGTCCAAATAAATATTTAAACTAATTAATTGATGGAGCAGTTGAGTTTTGGAGTGTTTGAACATGGCCCACTTGAGAAGTGGATGTCTTTTTGGAAAAGGTTGTGTTCACGGTGAGAACCTGACCCTCAACTAATAAATGTACCAAATCTCTCACATGTGTTGAAGCCCCTATTTTTCCCACGTGTAAGTATGTTGATAAGTTAACCCAGTCAGATTTCTTCATCATTGTTATCAACTGATCAGGATCGAATTGCACAACGGAGCTATCAGATCCAAATTTAGTTTGATTCGGTGCACTAATACGTCTTGTCAGGTCCAGTTTCTCATAAGAGGGTTTGGATTATAATCAGGTGGTGGAAACGGAAAGGGATTTAAATTCAGGTGCACCACACAGCCGGAAAGGAAATAGTGAGAATGGAAAAATCCACCAACATGATATTTACATGCCATTCAAATATAAAGGATATTACTGCTGGAATAAACTGTAGGCACAAATATCATTATGATAATAATAATAATAATAATAACTTTTGTGGCCCTGTAAAGTTTCAAAAGGTGCGTATTCAATCCTGGCATCATCTACCAGAGTTTTGGATATACTTGATTCTTGGACTCCTGTTCTATTGTTAGCTTGGAAAATTGATGGATAGAGTTGGATTTCTTATGTGTATCTCCATAGGCCTCATATAGCTTCCAACCACACAGGAACTTCCATGGGTAGGGGCACAGGAAATTGGTGCCAGAGAGAGATGCAAGGAGTCGTAATAAAAAGCTTTGTGGGGCCATTGTGAAGTTTGTGTTATTCACTCTGTTGCTCAAGCACATGTTAGTACATTTGCTTAATAATAGAAGGATTCAAAACTCATGTGGGTCTGCTATAAGAAACAGTTAAATTGAATGCCAACCATTGAAACCTTCTTGGGCTACAAGAGTTTTGGATATGCTTTTTTTTTTTTCCTCATCTTTCTGGGAATCACCATATTAATGAGTTGGATGGTATATAATCATCAAGTGGGCCCAAAATGGTTTCAATGGTAAGCATTTTATCCATATTGTTCCGGTAGTGTGGTCCACTTGACGTTTAGATTCACCTCATTTTGGGATCATGGCACATAACATGGGCAGAGAAATTGATAGCTGGAGTGGATGCCGCATAGACATCATGGTGAGCCTTATAGAGCTTTTGTTTATACAGCACCGTCTAACACATGTTGTAGCTGGTGAAGGGCTAGGCACAAGGAAACTTGTCCAGAGTTGTCCATTAAAACCCTCAACCTCTGTGGGCCGCACCATGATCTATATGTAAACCCTTTGGTTCATAAGGTGAGAACTTTAATTGAACCAATGTACAAAATGCGAACTTGATAGAGAACTTAAGCCACACCAACTTGAACAATGTAAAATTACTCCTAAAATGTTCAAGCAGTGTGCCGTGCTTGAGTTTTGGCTCATGTTGATTTTTTTTTGTCCCCCCCCCCCCCCCCCCCCCCCAAACTTATGATTGACATTACATCTCCGTTGTTCCTTATAGTGCGGCCCACTTAATTGTGGATTTGGCTTATTATAAGTGCTAAAATGAAAGTTAAAGCACACTTAAGTTGTCAAATTTCATATAGTCAAAACAACTTGATAAAAATCTTCAAGACCGGTCCAAGATCAAGGAGAATCAAGCTGAAGATTGATACATTCTCAAGAGAAGATCAAGCAAAAGATCATCTAATGTTCAAAAATAGATCAAGCTCAAACGTCAAGATGAAGTTCATAATCAAGTTTAAGACGAAGAAGTTCAGATACTTCACATATCTCAGGTAATATAAAACCCTAGAAAGGCCTTAAGTTTAGGTGCTTTCAAAAATTATTTAAATTGGGTTTTTATACTTATGTTTGCTTGGAATTCGACCAGCCTAAGGTCTAGTTCGACTAATCTAAGTTTTCTCGGCCAATCCAAGTTCAAGTCGAAGCAAAACTATTTTTGGTTGCAAATTTGACCGGTCGAATTTTTGGTTTGACTAGTCAAAGCTTGACCTTGACCAACCTGAGAAAATTTGACTCCAAGTCCACCCCACCCACAGAAAACAGTGGGGACAGTGACGCGCACTGTTGAAACCTTCCTGGGGCCCACCATGATGTTTGTTTGAGATCCAACTTGTTCATAAGTTCACACAGACATGGAATAATGGAAAAACATAAATATCAACCTGATCAAAAACTTTTGTGGCTCCCATTAACTTTTTAATGGTAGGCGTTCAATATCCCCATGTTTTCTTTGGTGGGGTCCACTTGAGCTTTGCATCTGCCTCGTTCTTGGCTCATGTCATAAAATGATCTCACCAAATGGATAGTTGGCATGGATATAACAGATATATCATGGTGGGGTCCACAAAACTTGGTGAGTAACTCCGTACGTCTAGCAATCCTGTCAAGCTTTGTAACGACTCTTGTTGCGTACGAGTAACTCGTACACAATATCATACTAAGTAAACTCTCTTGGGCCCACCATGACTATATGGGCTTATCCATGCTGTCTATCCGTTTTCTAGGTCATTTAGGGGTTAATCCTAAATTGAAGCATATCCAAAGCTGGAGTGGACCACACAAAGGAAACAATGGGAATAATGATTCCACCGTTGAAACCTTTCTAGGGCACACAATGACATTTATTCGTCATCGATACAGTATATAAGATCATACAGCCATTGATGAAGGAAAACATAAAAAATCAGCTTGATCTAAAACTTATGTGCCTCTAAGAATTTTTCAACGGTATATGCTCAATTCACATTGTTCCTATGGTGTGGTCCACTTGAGGTTTCAATATGCTTCATTTTTTACATGAATACCTAAAATTATATGGTAAAATGGATGGACGGAGTGGATAAAGTACATAAATCACCGTGGGCTCCCTGGAGTTTCCTCAGTATGCTCAACACCAATCAGTGTGTTCACGATAATGTCGCATGTGCGACTTGACTTGGTGCTCTATGGGGCCATTGTGATGTCTTTCTACCATCCAACTCTTGATTGGGTCAGACTGACCTGAATGAAGCGAAAAAATAATTATCATCTTGATCAAAAACTTTCATGGCCCGTAAAAAGTTTTTAATGGTTGGATTCAATCACTACTGTTTCTTTAGTGTGGTCCAGTTGAGATTTAGATCTACCTCATTTTTGGGGACAATGTACTAAAATGATGTTATGAAATGGATGAATAGAGTGGATTTGTCACAATGATAAAATTGGGCTCCACACAGTAAGAGTAACATGGTGTTACCCGAGTAACACGGGAGTGGCTTCGGTGGATCCCCAAATCCACCAGCTGCATGGGACCCTGACTATGGGGCCACCTTGATTATGTGACTAAAATCTATGTCGTCATCTATATTAAAAATTAAATTAGGGCATGATCCAAAACTTGAACATATCCAAATCTCAGATGGACTATATATAGTACGAGCAGAAGATAACACTGGTAACAATACTGTCAACGTGTTGGGCAACAGTA
>JAJHSJ010000015.1:8435511-8526120 GCA_021015155.1 Magnolia officinalis | reverse complement strand
TGAATCTGGACAAACTCGTGGGTTTGGATCTTTCATCCAATAATCTCAGCGGTCCGATCCCTTCTTCCTATGGCAACCAAGTTTTCAAATCTCCAATGGTTCGTCGTTTCCCAACAATTCACTTAGTGGGACCATCCCATCATTATTGTTTTCACTCCCATCATTACGAGGGCTGTATCTTGGAGAGAACCAATTTAGTGGTCAACTTGGTGAGTTCCACAACCCATCCTCTTCTCTGCTAGAGACACTCGTATTGTATAACAACAAGTTGGAGGGGCCTATTCCGATGTCCATCTTGGAACTCACAAAGCTTCGATACCTCTCTCTTTTCATCAAACAATTTCAGTGGGACCATTCCATCATCATTGTTTTCACTTCCATCATTACGATACTTGGATTTCTCAAAAAACCAATTGAGTGGTCAACTTGGCGAGTTCCACAACTCATCCTCTTCTCTGCTAGAAACAATCTACTTGAATAACAACAAGTTGGAGGGGCCTATTCCGATGTCCATCTTTGAACTCACAAAGCTTCAACTCCTCTATCTTGTATCAAACAATTTCAGTGGGACCATTCCATCATCATTGTTTTCACTCCCATCATTTACAATACTTGGATCTCTCAAAAACCAATTGAGTGGTCAACTTGGCGAGTTCCACAACTCACTCCTCTTCTCTGTTAGAGACAATCTACTTGGATAACAACAAGTTGGAGGGGCCTATTCCGATGTCCGTCTTTGAACTCACAAAGCTTCAATACCTTTATCTTTCATCAAACAATTTTAGTGGTGATGTGGACCTTGGCTTATTCCAAAACCTTAAGAACCTCTGGTCCCTGGATCTTTCATATAACAACTTCTCAGTCCATGATGGCAGAAGCAATTCAAGCTCCATGTCCTTTCCCAGATTCGATATTTGCTCTTAGGATCTTGTAACATTACTAAATTTCCAAACATCCTGAGAAAACAAGAGAGGATTAACTCTTTGGATCTTTCCAACAACATAATCAATGGTGAAATACCCAACTGGATATGGAACATTGGAAATGGGAGTTTGTCTTATTTAAATCTTTCTCATAATGCTTTGGAGGGTTTAGAGTTACCAGTTCCTCATCTTTCCTTAAGCTCATTGAAATATCTTGACTTGAGCTTTAACAAGCTAGGGGGCTCAATCCCGATCCCACCACCATCCACCATTATCTATTCACTTGCAACCAATTATTTTAGTGGAGAAGTTCCCTCGCATATTTGCAATTGCACTTCCTTACAATTCCTCGATCTGTCTGTCAACCACTTCAATGGTTCGATTCCACTTTGCTTGGGTGAAATCAATGATGCCCTCACTGTTTTAAATCTTGGAGGAAATGCATTTCATGGAGCCTTGATTCAAACATTCAAAGAGGGTTGCAATCTAAAAACACTTGATCTCAATGGAAATCAATTGGAAGGGCAGGTGCCAAAGTCTTTGGCCAAGTGCAAGATGTTGGAGGTGTTAAACCTTGGAAACAATCAAATACATGACACCTTCCCTTTTTGGTTGGAAAATTTGTCTCAGTTGCGTGTTCTCATCCTGAGATCCAACAAATTTCATGGCAATGTTGGACACCCGCTAACAAATCTTACTTTTCCAATGTTACAAATCTTCGACCTGTCTTTCAATAGCTTCACAGGTAGCTTGCCATCAAATATGTTCAGGAGCTGGAAGGTAATGAAGGAAGACAAATCCCAACTTATGGTCCTTGGAAAAAGGTTAAGAAATGGGATGTACTATCAAGACAAAGTGACTCTGGTGTGGAAAGGGCTACAAATGGAAGTGGTAAAGATCCTTATTGCCTTCACCTCAATAGATCTTTCAAATGAATTTCACGGAGGTATTCCAGAATCAATTGGGGATCTAAAGTCATTGCTTGAGCTCAATATGTCCCACAACCATTTCACTAGCCGAATTCCAACATCATTTGGGAACATGAAGGCTCTTGAGTCATTAGATATGTCACAAAATAATTTATCAGGTGAGATCCCATTGCAGCTAAACAAGTTGACGTTCCTCGCAGTGTTGAACCTTTCGCACAACCTCCTTGTAGGAAGCATACCTAAAGGTCAACAATTCGATACATTCACAAATGAATCTTTTCTAGGAAACTTGGAATTATGTGGCCCTCCACTATCGAAAAAATGCAAAGACATTGAGGCTTTACTACCACCGGCACAATCGGAAAGCAAATATGATTGGAAACTCATGGCGATTGGGTTTGGAGTTGGATACGGAGTAGGAATGGGTGTTCTCTTTTGGACTCTAACACTTTGGACAAAGGGACATAGAGAATACAATAAATTTATTGATAAGATGCTTTTGTCGATTTTTCTTTCTACTAGCATTTGATGTAATTCAGCCATGAGAGAGAGAGAGAGAGAGAGAGAGAGAGAGAGAGAGAGAGAGAGTTGGAGCCAAGAGAAGAGCAAAAGATCTCAAGGGATCTGAAGCAGCAGGAAAAAAGATGATATTTATACTTTTATATGCAATGTATCCAACTATATATTGATGGTTATATATTTTATGTTTCTGGCTCTTCATTTAATTATACTTTTGTTTCTAATGATTCCAACTAGATGCTGATGGTTAAATGTTTCATGCTTCTGATTCTTTGTTTCATTAGTTCCAGTATGCTACTAAACATATAGCATTAATCAATATTCAACTTGGCTTACTTGGGCCTTATGTTGGCACTATGGTCATCCACTCACTCAGACCATTTTCTCTAGAGTAGATGGAGTATTGTCGGTACTTTGTAGTTAGTTGTGATCATGGCCCAGCATTGCCAGGTTAATCTAGAATTGAAATCTTTGGGTAAAAAGTAAAACTTTAAAAACCATCTTCGTAGGAAAAATTGTCAAGAAAATGAGGGCTTGGAGCACCTTTTTTGAGGTGAACTTAGAAGGCAATAGGGAAGACCGTCAAATCCGGGCATTGATTTTCATGCCACACTAGCATGCATCTTCAGTTCAATGAAACCCTCTCATCAATCATTTAAGCCAAATATTGAGTTGGGGATGCATCCAAAACATAGCCTTAAAGCATAGTTTTTAAAAACTCCATCTTGCTTGATGTCCAACTGGATTGGGTTGACTCAAAAACTCAAATCAACCTGACTAAATATTCAATTATTATAAATTTGAGCCATTAGGAAGATCAATGGATCTTTAAAATAAATTAAACTTGTATAAGTGATATAGAACAAAAAAAAAAAAAAAAAAAAAAAAAAAAAAAAAAAAAAAAAAAACAATCAACAACATTACATATGACTCACATGTAACAGTCGTGGCCTCCTAGTTGACATTGAGGGTTTGAATCTTACCTCCAACTTTTTAGTTTTTAGTAAAATCCCTTAGACATAAAGCGAGTGACTCATCATGTTGTATCTAGTCAACCGAGCGATCAAATCACCGCAACGAGTTTGTTCGGATCTAAGCATAATCAAGCTGATATCAAGTTGCCTAGTGACTCAGCTCAAAATTAATCCTAGAAAAGAGAGTTGACTCAGCAGAATTTCGAGTGACTTATCTCAAATCTTGTTGAATCGAGTTGATTTGGGTAAGTTTCCAGTCGAGCCTGACAGTTTTAGATCTATGCTTTAAAATAGTCAATAATCATGTTGCTAAGCAAATAGCTCTTAGAAGGGAAATGTTGCAAGATGAGAGATGCTTGTTTTTAGATGTTGTTTTGTATTAAGATAATATTACAACAGTTGTTCTTCAATTAGGAACTGCAAAGCTTGTTCAAGGTTTATTGCAAAATGATGTTGTAAGAAGCTCGGTGTTTTTGGATGAACCCAAATTGCAAGCATAGCTAATATAGAAAGGTGGCTTTCTCAGGTCTTCCAAATGCAATCGCTGGCCCGCTAACAAAATCATACACCTAAATTAGCAATAAAAACTAGGTTAGAACCATCTATTATGGAAAACAAAGGCATGTCGTTGTAAGTTAAATCACTATACAGAGTTGGTGGGGGCATGCATCATGACTGCCAACCCATTCAATGTCTCTTTCACATGAAATTACAATCACATCACCAGTCTCATACAATCCGCCTTCTCATTGTTAACATTCATCATTGGTAGTAAAGTTCAAAATATCGTCATTTGATGCATGCATGCCCGATGACAGCATCTCTTCTTGCATTATGTATGATGTTGAATTCCATCATAATTCATGCATTGGATGTATTCGGGATACAAATCCATCAAAATAAGAGTAATTGTACACTTACCCGCAGCAGGAAAGATACCACAATTTCTCATATTGAGTCATCTTTTCTCTAACATGCCACTTGTGAATTAGACATTAGAATCAAGAATTACTGAAAACCCCTTCATGAAGATCACCTGGCACAAAAATCAACGGTACAACTCAACATACAGATGTGGCCCACCAAGTGAGGGGATCAGCCTGATATTCAAAAATTCAAAAAGGATGATCTTCATTGTGAGGTTCATCATTACCATGATACTATTTTTCTACACAAGTGGCATGTTGACTAGAAAATTGGCATCACACCATAGGTTATGGCACAATTGCCATTATGTTATTAGCTTCCTGAAAATAATACTTCTACATTCAAAGTATGGAATTCCTTTGAAATGAATTCACCTCCATTTTTTGTCTCTAAGATTTTCATGTGTACTTCTTAACAATTATCTTCCATACTTTGAATGTGATGAATACATTAGATTTTTTTCAGAAAATAAACTTATACCTTCCTAAAGTAGTCATATATGAATGAGACAAAAACAATGACTCCCCAGCAAAAATAACAAACAATGGGCCCCGTATACTTGAATGCACATACTATAGCACCCATTTACATACATGTATGCTTTCTGGTCTTAAAAGTTATTCATAATTATTTATCATATATGCAATGTTCATGTATATTAAAATTGACACTTTTAAAGGCAAGAATCAAGCAACGATCAGAAATTACCTTCATACCATGGTTTCTCATGCAACCTACACGTACATGCCACAATTGTGTCGACGTGGACTCTGCTACAAATGTTGCAGCTCCACTCGATACGATATTCCTAATTGAGTACTTGTAAAGGTTACTACTTCATAATGCTTTCATTATTACAAGTGCCCCTTTAGAAATTTTATAGAACCTATAAAAAAAAAAACTGTGAACTTGCACCCCAAGTGCCTTTAATACCCAAAAGACATCAAATTTTTCCTGAGGTCAAGAATGTGTCTCACATCCATCAAGATACTTTCCACCCCATTGAACAATATCATAATGCGCACCGAACCGATTTTAACAACCTTATAGGTAATGTCATTTCCCATAAACACATATCAACCATCGCGGTCGTTGTAACTGTTGAACCAATCTCGCTAAAAAGTCATGTTGTAAAAGAACCCTCGTGTTCAAAACCCTATCCACTAATGAATGGGCATACCAATAACTGAATTTGAGCTAAAGAATTGTAGGCCTGAAATTTCTGCAAAATAGGTTTTCCATGATGTGCAGTTTGACGATCAGTTCAGATTTTTTAACACATTGCGATTGATTTCAATTTTTGCATCCAAACACACTCTTTAAAGATGAGACAAAAATGTAACAATTTAATCAATTCTAGTGAAAACCATTAGCTCCTTACTAAAACGACCTTGTGGTAAAGATTTATTGCAATTGATTTCAATCCAGTGTCCAAACGCACTCCCTAAAGATTAGACCCATCTATAGCCATTAATCAAATCCGCAAAAGAGTAGGGGTAAAATAGTCATTAGATCCTTACTTAAACTACCTTTTTCAAGAATCAGGTGGGAAAGGAGCCGTTTCCATGCTTCCTTCCTCATCTTCCCTCCAACACCCCTCCTTCCACAGACCCCACCAGAACAACCCCAACCTTCAAAACAGAGCATCCAAACGCGGTCCCAGACCCATCTGTAGCCACTAGTCAATTCTCCAAAGAGCAGGGGTAAAATAGTCTTTCCTGCCCTATTTAAAAAGCCTTTTTCAACCATCCGTCGGCAAAACAGCCGTTATCATGCTTCCCTCTCTCTCTTCCCTCCAACACCGCCCCTTTCACAAACCCCACCAAAATCACCCCAACCCTCAAATCCAACCATCCAATCTTCTCCACAGCTTCACCACCCCATCCCAACTCAAGCAAATCCATGCCTACATCATCAAAACCAACAACTCCATCTCGACCCTCCCTCTCCAGACAGTGGCCCACGTCTGTGGCCTCTCACGATCATCCTTTGATTACGCCCGTCAGATCATTCATTGCGTCAAAATTCCGGAGATTATTTTGTGGAATTCTTGCTTAAAGAGTCTCGCAGAAGGAGATTCCACTGAGGATACCGTCCATCTCTTCTACAGATTGCGACAGGTCAATCTCTTGCCTGATACCTTCACCTGTCCTTTTGTACTCAAGGCCTGCTCACATATACTGTCCCTATCTGATGGGCGGATTGTACACGGATTTGTTGAGAAGCTTGGGTTCCGAACAGATCTGTTCTTGCAAAACACGATTATTCACATGTATGCTTGTTGTGGAGTTTTGGATGATGCACGCCTCTTGTTTGAGAAAATGCCACAGCGAGATGTTGTGAGTTGGAATATCTTGATTACACAGTTTACAAAGCAGTGGGAGATGGGGACTGCAAAGGAGTTGTTTGATGAAATGCCGGAGAGGAGTGTGACCTCTTGGACTGCGATGATTGCTGGGTATGTCCAGTGTGGGAATCCTGCAGAGTTGATCCGTCTCTTTGGTGAGATGGAAGAGGCAGGCGCCAGACCAAATGAGGTAACTGTTGTAGCCGTTCTGGCAGCTTGTGTGGATCTGGGACCATTGGACCTTGGGAAGAGGGTGCATGAGTATTCCGATCAATGTGGATTTCAAAGAAATGTGCGCATTTGTAACACTCTAATTGATATGTATATCAATGCGGGTGTCTGGAAATCGCGCAAAAAGTCTTCAACAAAATGGAAGAAAGAACGGTTGTGTCATGGTCTGCCATGATCGGAGGGCTTGCCATGCATGGAAAGGGCAAGCAGGCTCTAGAGCTTTTCTCGAAGATGAGCAGAATAGGCATTTGGCCGAACAGTGTCACCTTCATCGGACTCTTACATGCGTGCAGTCACATGGGGTTAGTAGAGGATGGGCGCCAGTATTTTGCCAGCATGACTAAGGACTATGGGATAATTCCCCAGATCAAGCACTACGGATGCATGGTCGATTTCCTCAGTCGTGCACGGCTTCTGCAGGAGGCCCATGAGTTCATTAAGAACATGCTGATCAAGCCCAATGGAGTCGTTTGGGGGGCTCTCCTTGGTGGTTGTAGAGTTCACAAGGACGTTGAGATGGGTGAAGAGGTGATCAAGCATCTTCAAGAATTAGATCCACTCAATGACGGATATTATGTAGTTCTATCAAACATCTATGCAGAAGCAGGCCGATGGGAAGATGCAGCCAAAGTGAGAAGATTGATAACAGTTCGTGGTGTGAAGAAGACACACAGGTGGAGTTCAATAACGGTAGATGGTTTGGTCCATGAGTTTGTGGCTGGGGATAGCACTCATCCCCAAGCCGAGGAGATCTATGAGAAATGGGAGGAGTTGCTAGAACAGTTGAAGCTAAGAGGGTATGTTCCGGACACGTCGGTGGTCTTGCTCGACATGGATGAGAATGAAAAGGAGCATGTTCTATATCGGCTTAGTGAGAAATTAGCAGTCGTTTTCGCACTAATGAACACGCCTCCAAAAACACCAATCAGAATCATGAAGAACCTTCGGGTCTGCAGCGATTGCCATGCTGCTTTGAAATTGATATCCAATATTGCAGATCGGCAGATGGTCATCCGTGACCGGAATCGGTTCCATTGTTTCAAGGATGGTTTGTGTTCTTGTAGAGATTATTGGTAGCATTTCAAATTTTCAAATTGCAAATGAAGGTATTCTTATGAAGAAGAGCTTCACCTCAAATCCACACATACGGGGACGAAATGATCTTTGCCAATAAAGCACCTGTGTGTATCAATCATCACCATCCAACTCACGAGCTGCCTCTCCAAAGGGCGCAGTCCAAACATCGCGCCAATTGCGATGATGGTCATGAAAATATGAGCATAGAAGGAATGAAAGTTCAACTAATGCTGTTTGGGGGCTTATAGACGTCAAAGAGGCAGTGACCATGGATTGGATGGTTCAGATCTATGGGCATGTGCAATAATCAAATGGTGGAGATAATCCATGTCATCCTGGCCAGGTTCTTTTAGTAGAGCAGAATTGTTGGCATATAAAAACTAGGACGGAGATCTTTGCCGGTTAGAAGGCCGGCCTTTGGTGGTAGAAGGCGACTCTGGTAATGTGAAGCATGCCCCAAAAAACTATGCTCAGGCAATCTCGACCATCTGATTGGCGGCCATCAAATGGACAAACAATATTGCCACCCCAAATGCTCCACTTCCAAATCTTGATCGCCGAAATTACAGAACCGACGTTCATCTGTTTCGCAACAATATCCAACCAAATTAGGATCTGGAAGACATCCAAACACCATACTGTTATAAGAGAGCCTGATGCCTGGTTCCTTTCATTTCAATTCTCATTTAAGAGGAATTATATGATTCTTTAGGCTTCCAGTTTGTTCATGTGGACCCCATGTTTCCATGATCCAGACCGTTGGTCTGAAGTGACAGGCCAATGCAGACCATGCCCAAAAATCAAAACTCGTATCGGACAATCCACCGGTCAGCTTTTTAACTTGAATGTGGATAGCTGATGTACCCATTTTTAAATAGAGAAGCTAGGATTGAGCTTTTGAGTAGATTTTTGGGGCATGGCCCATCCAACCTGTTGCAAACACTCACATGGTCTCAATCACTGACCCAGGCCCCATTTGTGCATATCCATCAGATAGTTCTTCTCACCTTAAAATAGTAAAACACATTCACATCTAATCAATCATAATAACCTCATGCAACTTTTCAGATTTTTCATTGCTGGGTTTTGAGTTATAACAGATAATAATACCCCCCTTAAAACCCAAAAATCCCACAACTGATTCAAGCTGATCGGATTATTTCCATGATTATTCAATACAGATTTTAAGCTATGAGAAAGGACACACCAAAAACAAGATTTTATTGGATTGGATTGCTTTCCAAAATTTGGGCTTTGTTTACATGACAATAGAATTTATGATGCATGAAAATCAAGATAGGAGGAGACCCCTTGGCTTGTAGCAGGCGAATGTTTCCTCCCTGACCCTACCAAGACTCCCTGTGAGAGTTGGACATCGAATCCTCTTCTCCCCATGCATGCCAACACTACAGCAAAAATGCTATTTAGGAACAGTAATGTTTTTAGTTCTGGAACATTTTAAGACCGATCCAAATTTGGAGCAGTTTTTAAGGTGTTCCCAAGCAAAAAAAAAAAAAAAAAAAAATCCCTATTTCCATTGCAGCTGCACCCAATCTCTCTCCCCCTGCTCCCTCACTCCTTCAGTCCCTCCCTCTCAATCTCTCTCCCGCTCCCTCACTCCCTCCCTATCGATCTCTCTCCCTCTCTCTCCCTCACTCCCTCCCTCTCGATCTCTCTCCCTATCTCTCTCTCCTGCTCCCTCACTCCCAATCTGCCTCCCTCTCTCTCTTGCTCCCTCACTCCCACCCTCTCTATCTCTCTCCCTCTCTCTCTCCCGCTCCTTCACTCCCGATCTCCGTCCCTCTTGATCTTTGCAGCTGCAAAAGATCGCGGATCGATCGACCTTCACTCCATCCACTTGTTTCCGAGCAGATTTTCTGTTGTTCTACCACTTTTGAGGTGAGGAATCTTCGATCTCGGTTTCCATTTTCATGAAATATGGTTTCGTTTCTCGATCTCGTATCCCATTTTGGAGGTTAGTTTTGCTGAGATTTATTTTCCAGATTGGTTTGGTGATTTTCGTATTAATATCTGCATATCTAGTGTTACACCCGCCTCTGAGACGTCTCCCAGCTGTTCAGTTTCTGAATAAGAGTTGCTCAGGCTGATTCAGAGTGGTATGGGTTGTTGGTGATAAGGCTGGGCTCATGATGAAGGGAATGTCTCTATGCTGCTACAATTATCTCCTTGCTCTTCCAGATTGGTTGTTCACAAATGTAGTGGTTTTGGCGTTCTGCTAGGAGGTAATTGCATTATGATGCAGCTGGTATCTCATCAAGATAGCATGGTTCTTGTTACTGTCGCAGGATGCAGGTTATGAAGCTGAGTGGGAATTCTTTTCCGGGCTACATTTTCTCCAGCTGCATCTCGGACTTCTACAGATAATTATCCTTTCTAGGCTTGATTTAGGATATTTATATGCATGGAAAGGAATTTGGGTTTTAGGGCTTCATCGACAAGTCGCTGTTCTTTTCTTTGCATAGATCCGGCCACTCATTCATTTGCATAGATCCCATGCAATGGGCTAGGCCTTCACAACTCTCATCATGATTTGGGTGATCTCTTGTTTTGGTTAATATCTGTTAGATTGGCATGGTGTTTGTATGGTAGCCCATTACATGCAGGTGTCTAGATCAATGTACTAGACAGTCCAAATGCAACCAGTCCGGGTCCTGTAATAATTACATTACAAAAGGACTGAAGGAAGTGGATTGCATCCTGTAATCAATGTATTAGACAGTCCAAATGCACCCAAAACCAAGTCCGACTTAGACTACGAATGTCCCTTGAGTTGGCTAATTTCAAGTTGTGTCCGTGAGTTCTAAAACTATGCACATTGAAGCCACTGAAGATTGGAAGGTGGACTGAAGAATGCCATAGCTTGGGTCTCTTATCTTTTTAGTAGATTAACTTAGTATTTTCTTTCTTTTCTTTCAATTTTGTTCAGGTCTATAATGTCAAATCTGTAATAATTGATAGCCCAATTAGGAATCCAGAGATCCCAGACTATATGAAGCCATTCAGATAGTTTGGATAAAAATTTCATATTGTAAAACAACATTCCTAATTATCTAATTTTAGTTTATAAGGAAAATTCATCTCTATGACAGCGTTTGTAACTTTATATAGCATATCAAATTTTGTCATTTGTCAATTTAGTTCTAAAAATTCAATCTCTCATTTAAGCATGCTCAGTTTGAAAATAAATACTCAGGTTTACTCTTGTTTTCATGTTGTTGTTGTCATGTTTACAAGTTGCTCTGGGCACTGTATTTCTGATGAAAATCAGCCTCTTAGTTCTTTTCACCTGTTGCCTCTGTTTTCCTTGAGGAATTTATTAACTCGTAGAAGCCCACTTTGTTGTTCTGTCATTTACCTTTTAAGTGTCAAATATCTAGCTGCAGGCATGGCAGGTAGAAGTAGAACGGGCACGCCTAGGTCAAAGAGATGCAGAGAACCAACTTTCTTCGTTGGAGGCAAGTTTCTTAGTTCTTAGGCAAACATTTCAAGATTATATATTTCTTGAAACTGAAAGATTGTGGAAGCAAGATCATCAATTCTTTCATTCTGCAAGAACCAATGGTATATAACTTGGAGAGTTGCTGTTATCAGTATAGTTTGTTAATTTGCAATTTAAACAATTCATGTCGTGGGTCTCGTTCTAATGTTTTTATCCATGTTCAAATAAATCAGACTTATGCCGTAATTTACAGAAGCAGGACAATTTTATCTTGCTTAGAATCTCCAATGTTATACTTGGCAGGCTGAGGTGCAGAAAATGAGGGTTGAGATGGCTGGCATGAAAAGGGTTGAGATGGCTGGAAACATACTATGAGGTAATGCTTCTTGTTACTTATAGCCTTCTATACATGCTTCATTTTCTAAGAAATGTTCCTTTACATTCCTAATTGTAGCATCCATGCATGTTGTATGTCACTTTGAACATGCTAGGTGCCTATGTAACAGTGTACGATCATGCTTAAAACTCTAAATTTGTATGTTGTGGCTTCTGGGAAATCCACGCGAGGATGTTCCCTCCATCAAGTAAAGCTCCCTGTAACTGGTATCCGTATGAAAGTCTGAATGTCACGGAAGCATTTCTTTTTTCTTCTCTAGAGGAAAACCTTGATCCTCTGCCAGAGCATGTTGAGTGATGTGAAGGCACTTCAAGTTACAACTCACTTAAAACTGTTGTAACTTAAAACTGCATGCATGTAGTTTGAATGTTCTTTAAATATCTTTTATATGATATTTCTCCGTCTGATTAGTTGACACTTTCCCATGTACCCAGATGCTTAGTGTATAAGTGTAACTGCCATACACAACTCTCCATGAGGATCTCCTTAGCTGACTCAATAAGCTTGATACATTGATGTGGAAGACCATCAGATGGTTGAAAACATAAGTGCAACCGATGGTCCAGATGCGTTGACAGATCAGATGGCTTGGATTGTTCATCCACATGGTGTTGCCTATCCACAGTCCACACCTATTCATCTGAACAGTGTTGGAATTAATACTTGTTGGACCAATTGTGCCAGGGTACTCAGCTAACAGGCTGGTTCATAGTTACCTAATTTATTGGAGGAAACTTCCCTTGCTTGACATGTCTACTTTCTTCTTTAGAGTGTACCAAATTTGTCCACTGTCCTAATGGTTTCTTGTGCACAATACCATTGTAAATGGCCCTATGCATGTTAGGTTGGCCTACATTTCGGCTTTGGTATTTTACGAATACAAATGGATATTTCCATTGTCTGGCTGATCTTGTTCATATTCAGTGTTGATTCACTCATCAATATTTGTGTTCTTCAGTACATTTAAAATGATATGTTCTTCTTTAGGGCGTACCAGATTGAGTTAACGATGAGGTTTTTTTGCCATGTCAAAAGCTCTGAACTTCATCAACTCGGATGAGCTTTCCATGCAGTGCATTCTGATTGCTTTGAACTGTTTTCTTCAAGTTTGTTATTGTTTTCTTTAAATTATTTCATCAGTGTTGTATCATTAAGTTTAAATTAGGTCACCATGAGGTCATTGGAATTTGGAATGTACTTCAAGCAAGGGATAACTGATGCAACAAAAAGAGCTTTGCTAATACCACATGCATGTACAAAGCGGCTCATGTACACACCATCACATGGGACAGCGGGGAAGATACATGTAGCATCCACACCAACAGCAAGTCCCACTTTGTAGATGTTCTCATCCAAAAATAGGTATGATCCATTCAGTAGGTGAGCCACAGTATTAAATGTTGGACATGTTAGGAAATTTCGGGCTTCTTCTGAGCAATCATTTGTTTCAAAAACTGTGGCCCACCTGACTTATGGACTGGCCTGATTCTTTGGCAAGGGCATCTACATGGTGATGCCCCTTTAATCAATGGATGGATTAGATGACATATCAATGTGCCATGCCAACACTTGTAGTGTGTAACTGAGCCACCTTGTTTGACAATCGATACCCCAATACGAGAAAAAAGGGCTAATCTATGTTTCCTTTCCTGATATGCATGTCAGCATAGGTTTGACAAGGATATTTGGCTTCCATGGAGGGTGTTGTTCTATCAGGGAAATTGTGCGTGTAGGCTATTTGGTTGGTCAATTTTACTCTTTTGTTTTATATGGGAATTTAAATTCACTTCTTCTCGTATCCTGTTCTGCTTCTGCTTTTTTTTATATAGGTTGGTTTTGTTAAGAACAATGCTTCTGAGCTTTTTGTTACCTTTCTAGAGTAGGCAGTCCATCCATTCTGTAGTTGCATGGTCAGGAAGTCCATCCGCCCTGTCTCAGTCATCTCACTTGTACTTGGAAGGTTCTGGTGAAAAATTCCCCAATCATCCATTAACACCCACCAGTACCAAGTCCTTTTAACATCATTCCACTGTACTTGTGTCCATGTGTAATAGTGATCTGGACCATCCATCTGCCAGCCCCAACCATGGATGGGCAAGGCCCAAAAATTTCACTGATGGGTTGATCTTGACTATCTGATTGCTGGGCTGTAACTGGAAGGCCTCAACATAGATGGACTAAAATGGCCTCATAGAATCTACTGCTACTTGTACATATGCAGGCTCATTCAATCATATGCGCGCTTCAGTTTACATACACCTGACTTGACTGCAGATGCAGGTTGAAACCAGCAGTCCTTGTTCTTGCAGCTGTAATTGTTCGAATGCATGCCTGGCTCCTTTAATAAAACTTACAAAAAAAAAAAAAAATGTTTGCATGCATGCCTATGAAACTACATACATAAATGCATACATGCATACTTAGAATGTGGATGTATATAAGCTGAAGAGCTAACTTGTAATGAATGCAGATTGAACCCAAGCACACATGCACTGCACCAAAAATCCTGATTAGGCACGGCTACACTTTTGGTCTACAAAGGGATTAAAGCTGTACCTAATTAGGAACAGTTTTAAACCTTTTTAATTGTACTTAGATTTTATTCCCATCCTTTCTTGAAAAAAAGCACCCCTAAAAGCTCTCTTCTTCTGCGATTTTTCAGTGCGTGAACGAGGATTTCAAATCCCTAAGCTCGCTTCTTCTCCGATTTTCCGGTGTGTAAACAAGGATTTCAAATGCCTTTAATTTTCTTTTCCAAACCCTATATAGGAGTTTGACAATACCTGTTTGTGATCAACGGCGACTGCCTTGAGCATGAACTCCTCGCCATCGTCAAAGGTGATATCTCTCCAGCAGGTGGTTCGGGCTCTCATTGCCATCCACTTTTTTTGCCAATTGGAATGACAGATCAGCGTCGTCATTTGGCAAAAGAGGGGTTTTTGAAACCCTAGCATGGTAGGAAGCGTGGAACAGCGTATGCTCGATGGAGCAGGGGTGGAAGTCGAGACTGGGAGCAACCGTAGAAGATGGTGGCCAAAGGTCTTGCACAAGGATTTGAGCAAGCCACGTCATAGGATGACAGATTTAATGGCTGCCTGAGGCGCATGGTTCGCTGATTTCTGAGGGTTGCCGGATTTAATGGAGGATCGAAGACGGAAGCCAACGAAGAAGGCCCTGTGATTTTGCAATCTGCGACGGTGGTGGACTGACAATCGGAGCAGAACTCTGCTCTTTGTTATTGTAGGTGTGGGTGAAGGCCCTGTTCTTGTGGTGGACTCGTGTGAGGTTAGCTATTGCTCCTTCCTTTTCCGTTGTTTATTATAGCGAGGTTCATCACACTTAAGAGGATTAAAAAGATTGTGTAGAAAAAGGAAAGAAATCATATCTAGGCCTCACATATTCTGATAATTTTTTATTTTTTTCATTAGCAATAAAGAAATTTGATTGAAAAAATAAAAGGGGAGAAGCAATTTTCCATTACTGCAATGGAAAACTGTCTCCAACCACAAATGATGACTTGTGGATCTTTAGCAAGAGAATCTGCTAAAGAATTGGTATCTCCAGGAACAATAGAAAATACAGTGGGTGCAACTTCAGCTTTCGAAATGATCTCAACAAATATAAATGCGTTTCCAAGGAGCACAACACTTTGATCATTTTCTTCTTGCCAATAAACCTGTTGATATGTCTGCAATGTCAGGGCTGTGTTGTTTGCAGTTGGTTGTATAATAAGTTCTATTTTTTGCCTGCTTTAGTTCGAATTCATAGATCAAATTTGTGCAGGTTGTTATCCAGGCCATTTCTCACAAAGACACAAAGTGCAAATCAACACTTGAACATTGACCAGAAACCTAATACTTCTTGCAAACTTAATTCTTCACATATGTTCTGGTTCCTTCTACTATGCCTTACTAGTTTCTTCACTGTTTGCATTAAGATTTGACTCTTGCCATGTTCTTCCAGGTAATTCCATTTTGTATGTTTCCCTTTTTCCTCAACAGCTGGTGAAAACATTCCAACAGCCTTGATATCTGATGAAGGATTGATTTTGCCTCACTCAACTGCTGACGAAGAAGCCACAGATTTGCAAGTTCATTCCTCTCTATATCTCTCCTACTGTTTTGGTGTTTTACAAACATTGTTTTTTATTTTTCAATTCTCTGACAGAGGCAAATAAATTGTTTCCTTTCCATTTTTTCTATTTTTTTTCCCATTAGGTCAGTTTTGTTAGTTTCAAGATATTTGTTTTGAGAAAAGGCTGAACCATTCTCTGATGTTTCAGGGCTGCAGGTGCAGAGGATACTGATGCTTCTAGCACATCAGATTAATTTTCTTCTGATACAGAACAGTGATATTTCCAAAGAGAAATACAAGTTTCAGGAATGCACTGGACAGCCCGATATTTTCGTTGTATCAGAACCAGGAGATTTGTCAGCATCAGGGTTGTTTTCATGTTTTGAAAATCGAAGCATATTGAGAAGCCTCTGGGAAGTGAAACACTACAGAGCATGGAGTGTGTTCCTGAAGTGAGTTGTGATAGAATGGATACAGACCCACATCATGAGGATGTAGAGTTGACTCAAGTCTCCCTGACACTTCAGTCAGAGGCATCAAAATGGTGTAGAAAGTAGGAAACTTCAGATGCATATGATTTATTTGGTACATGTTGGCCACTTGGAGGTCTTCTGATTAATCCTTTTTCTTCTGTTGGAGGATACACAGGTGAGATGCATGCTCATCTTACTAATGGTAGCCAAAAGGTGACTGATAGGAATGTGGAAATCTCGACGAGAGAAGATTCAAATTTTGGTAAAGAGTCTGGCTCTGGCAATTCTAATGTGGAGCCAGTCATGAAAAAGATAGATGTCAATAATCCTAAGTATGAAAATTCATCAACTGAGTCATGGAACCTACGGCATATGAACAAACTTCTAAGCATGAACCCCATGTTGACAAAAAATGGCTGGTTTCACATGATGCACGATTCAAGAGATAAAAATCATGCGGCTGGTAAAAATTCTTCCTTTCCACCCTTTGATTTCTCATAGTGGAGGATCCGTATAAGGCATGTGGGGGAAAGGTTGGATGCCAGCTTTGATCATGGATTTCCAGTTGAACATCCTGTGTCTATGGTCTCTGGTGTTTCTGCCCTAGAGGGAATTAATAAAGATCTTGCTGAACGATGCCATAATGATGACGGCACTCCATTTGATCAGATAGGTCAATCAGTTGTATCTTCTTCTGCATATTCATCAAGAAATTCAAAGGAAATCCTGCAGGAAAAGGATCTTTCAACAAGAACTTCTGGTGGAGCTAGGTGGGAGAGTTTGTTGAGCTATTCCAGTAACTATGTTGTATGTGATGCTGGAGGTCATGGGGATAATTCAGTAGCTGGGTTTGAGATACCACTTGATGTCATTGTTGATAAATGCATTGTGCAGGAAATCTTCCTTCAGTATCCTGGCAATTGTCATCTTTATTTGCAAAGAAAGCACCCAACTCTCTTCTTTTTCCTCTACTTCTGAATAAATTGATTTCACCTTGCCAAAATTAGGCCTCTTATCTGTAAACAGTGCTCCTTCTTGGAAAGCGTAGAGTTTGCACATGCCATTTTATCATGTCTTCCATTTCTTCATTCTTTTTTTTTTTTTTCCCTGAACTATGTCAGATATATGTATGTGAGTGACTTCACCATTAAGTTGCTCGAGGAAGGATTTGATCTTCAAGGACATCTTTCGGCTTTGCGACATTACCATTTTATGGAATTAGCAGACTGGGCAGATTCGTTCATTATGTCTCTTTGGCGTCATGTATGCTCTTCCCTGTCAATATCATTTCTATCATTAAGTTACTCATTATCTCTTCTGAAATATTGGATTGACATATCTGGGCCATTTGTGATTCCATTGATTTCATTTCTTCCAACCAGAAATGACATGTTTCTGAGGCTGACCAGAGGGTATCAGAAGTACAAACGTTCCTTGATTTGGCACTGCAAAGGTCCTCATGTGAGAGTGACCAATACGAGCAAAGGTTATTTGTATCCATGAAAGGACAAGGCATGATGCTCCCGCCAACTTCTGCCGGTGGTATATTTCTTTTTCCTTTTTGACAGTTTTTTCAGCATAAGTTTAATGCATTGTATGGTTACTGACTAACTGTCCTTTGTGTTGTTCTCTCATTGTAATTGAGCTTTTATTATGTCATCATTGCAGGTGTCCATGCCTTTGATTTTATCACTTTGGGTTACAGAGTAGATTGGCCAGTCAGCATTGTCTTGACCTCAGATGCACTTAAACTATACGCTGACATTTTCAGTTTTCTGACTCAAGTTAAGCTGGCTGTTTTTTCACTCACTGATATATGGCGCTTGCTGAAGGTATGCAGCTTTAGTTATTTGTCTACAGTCATCTTGTAGTTCTTTGATTGCTAATTGCTATATCACTCTACTTCATTGTACTAGTCGGCTGCGTGTTTATATTTGTTTTCCCATTTTTCTTCTTTCTCCCACTTGACACATCAATGTTTTCTTCTCTTCGAAACTAGTATTTTCTCTGGAATTTTTGAAAATCTCTTTAACACTCATCATCTGAATCTCTGTTTTTGTGCGTGTGGGTGGGTGTGTGCATTGACATGACTCTCCATATGCATCTAATGAACTCTTGTTCTTTGAATTTTCTGTGTTTATGTGTCTACATGCACATGTAAATCCATTTTCCATTTCCGATAGACCTGTATAGCCTTAGATAAAAAGCTTTTTAGCTTTTATGATTCTTTTACTTGATCTCTAATAATCTCTCTTTTTTCCTTTTTGACAAGTATATGCACAAGTTTTGTTATCTTAAAGCTTCAAAGAAAAGTTTTATTATTTTAAAATATTTCTCAAACAAATGTTTCCAAGTTGACTTTGTATCCCATTTAAGTTCAACTTTAGATTCTAAATAACTAGTCGGGCTAGAGTATGAAACACAAGTGAAGTCTAGAGTTTTTCTTGGGGAATTGATGCAAATGGTTAAATTCTGGGCTGATTCTAGTCACGATCTTCTGCAGATTTAGATCTGAAATTGCTGTGAAAGCAATCACAAGAAAGTGGAAAAGAAAACATCTAAGATTGTGGGAGTTATCCCAACAATCCACTAGCCCAAAACTAGTAATCACTCAGGCTCAGACACTCCCTTCTACCAACTGACTGAACACCTGTTTCCACATACCTGATCAGTCAGGGGCCTTTGATTCAATGGGTGGACTGCAAAAACCAATTGGATCATTGAATTAGGTCCAAACATCCCTTCTATTCATTGGTATGATCTTTGCTGTAGCTTCAATGCTTCAGATCCTCAAGGTGCTTTTGATTACTCAAAGTAGAATCTCACGCTACAAAATCTAGTTGTGCCGCACTCCTTTAATCTACTCTTTTCCTTGGTCTTCTTCTCCTTGGACTCCTTTGGAATTCAAGCAATTTCTCTCAATTTCTATCTTTTTTTCTCTCTAAACTGCAACATCATTTCATTATTTTAAAATTTGAAAAATTCAAGGCCATTTGCTTGGGAAATGCAAGGCTATTAATAGCCTCCTTCAATGGCATTCCTGCAAAATTAAAGAATCAAAAGGGAATTAAAAAGAAGTTTATTTATTTATTTAAGAATGCACTAAGAAGGGTATTGGCAAGAAATGTTGTAAAAATCTCAGTCCTAGGATGCAAGAACAAGATTGTAATTGCTTACTCAAAGGATACGATTTGTTAAAGAGAGGAATCTTCTTGGAAAGTACTACATGTGGGTTCTTGGGATTTTTATTTTTATTTTTTGGTTTTTCCAGGTTTTTCTTTTTGAAGATTGAATATTACTAAAGCCCAGTCCTTGATGTCCCTGACGACCAACCCGAAAACTCTCGAGGGCAAAAGATATTGTTGAAGGTTTGGAGATTCCTTTCTTTCCAATTTTCCCCCACAGAACGACCCTAACCACCAGGCTCCAAAGAACTTTGAAGTCACTGCCAGCTCCACCCCCATGCCAAGCACACATGAGATCCGATACTGAACTAGGCATGACCCATGGCATATGGAATTTGCCTAGGATAATGGACCAAATGACAGAAACATAAGGGCAATGGAGAAAAAGTTGATTAATGGATTCCCAAACGCCACAATAGAGAATGCAAACATTAGCGAGAGAATGCAAACATTAGGGGGGATCATTCCCCTGCACTGAAAATTGTCCACCATGAGGCAGCAAAACTTTTCAAGGGAAAGGTAAATCGTGGAATTTACAATTAAAGCAGGTGTTTCTAGTTTTTTTAAAATTTATTTCCATTTTTAACTTTGTTAGATCGGGTCAACCTGGAACTCATCCTTTGGAATCCTGAGTTAATTCAGACAGGTCAATGGAACCCTGATCCTATAAATTTGCAGCTAGGAATTGGTGCTTGACGCGCCGAAAACTGAGTCAACTCGGCTGAGTTCCAATGGATTGCCGAAAACTGAGTCAACTCGGCTGAGTTCCAATGGATTGCCGTGTTTTTTTATTGCTTATGGTAGCTTTTTAGTGCCCTTAAGAAAATCTAATAGGATATATCTGTGTCAGTGCCATCCTACTTTCCAAAACTGAACCTATAAGCACCAACCCTGTCATTTGTGATGGTTTCTGGTTCTGTTGCAACTCATCTTTGTATATGCGGAAATGGACAATGAGGATGCTGGGAAACCAGTTTCATATTACTTTGGTGTGACTGGAGATGGTCCAAAGGTAATTTCCCTTTTCTCCTGATTTTACTCCTTTTGGTTTCATGCATTGTGCATCTAATGGTCACAGGATCAAGATGCAAGAAATGAGTATTCTCTAATGGTTGTCATATGCTTACAGGTTCTGGCATACACAGGAAAACATGACTCCAAGAAGTGTATTCTCAATGGCAAAGTGACTTTGGAAAATGTTAAGGTTGGATATGAGATCCCATGCACAAAGGAATTATAAGTAGGTGGGTCCCATCATATGGAAGAACCAACAAAATTTTGAGGCCAACTTAATGAACGGTTTAGATATTACCCTATAGCTAGTAGACCAATCAGGACAGAAACATTAAGAATAGTGGGACTCATAAATCTAAAAAGGAAATGGAAAGTGGTGGTCGACCGACTCTAAAAATAGACGGTCGCCGCTACCGGATGAAAATGCATGGCTGTGTCGAAGCGGGAGAGTTGGAGACAGAAAAAGATTCTAATATGTCTCCAAAGACGGTCTAATTTGGATTGGATCCTCTCTAGCCATTGTATCCGGTCAGGAGTCAGGTTCGGATAGAGTTTATGCTTCATACTGGGGAAGGCCACCAATTTCATTTTAAGAAGTTGTTGTACAGAGGAAAGGAAGGAGAAATAGATTCTAGATTTGTGACAGGATGAAGAGGAAAAAAATTTTCATATTGATCCAAAACGCCTGTGAATCCCAGAAGGGTTTCAATGGAAGACGTTCAAATTTCAATCCTCCACTGCTTTTTTCAGTGTGGTCCAGTTGATCATTATATTTGTTTTATTTTTTCGTTTCAAGCCTTATGACGAGATCAAAAAATGTATGAACGGTTTGGATATAGCACATGCCTCATGATGAGACCCACAGAACTTGCTGACGTCAATACACCTGCTATATAGCTGGTGCCAATCGGCATTGGCTGGTGTACCACACACTAGCTATATAACTGCTGTGGGTCTGATCACGAGGTATGTGTTATATCCAAACCCTCCATCCATTTGGCGAGCTCATCTTAAGTCTTGAGACGAAAAATAAGACAAATCTAACTATCAGGTGGACCACACTGCAAAAAGCAGTGGAGGATTGAACGTCTACCATTGAAACCCTTCTTGGGGTCACAGAAGTTTTGGATCAATATGAAATTTGTTTTTCCTCTTAATTCAGGTCTTTGTGACCTTATGAACAGATTGGATGAAAAATAAATGTTAAGGTGGGCCCTATGTGAAAATCATTATATCTGCTGGTATTTTTGGTGTTGTCCAGATGATCTTTCGATATGATTCATTTTTTTGTATAATGCTCTAAAATGATCTCTTAAAATAGATGAACCGTATAGATATAATAAATACATCACAGTGGGTCTCATGTAACTTTGAACCGTTGGTACAACTTGGAGCTCGAGGACCGTCAGTGCTCGCCTTTGCACAACCGTACCTACAGCAGCTATATAGCTGGTGTGTGGTACACCAGCCAATCCGCTTCAGAAGAGCCTTTTATTATTATTATTTTTAAATGTGAGGTTTTTCATCATTTATAACATGGCATAAGTTTCAAGCTGTACATGTAAGGGCCCATTTAATATATAGTCAAGATAGTCTTATATAGGTACAAGTACATATATTAACCATCTACAAGTGAACCCACCATTTGGACGGTCTGGATAACCCTCCATCATTGCCACTAGTGATATGAACCTGTCACCACCATTTTACATCATATCCAAAACTAACACATGTACTTGCTTTATATAGGAATTTGGCTAACACATGTACTTTATATAGGAATTTGGCTAGTCACCCTGCCACGTGCTATATGGCTACCCAAAAATGAGACAGATCTAAATCTCAAGTCGACCACGCCACGAGGAAACAATACTGATTGAATGTCCATCATTGAAAACCTCCTGGGACCCACTGTAATGTTGCATCCAACCCGTTAATTAGGTCATACAAACCTGGATGAAGATAAAAATGAATCTCAGCTTGATCTAAAACTTTTGTGAGCCCCATTAAGTTTCTAAAGGTGTATGTCCAATCAACACTATCTATCTGATGTGGTCCACTTGAGATTTGGATCTACGTCATTTTTGGGCCCACTATCTAAAATGATTAGGAAAAATGGATGGATGGAGTGGATGAAACGCATGTATTATGATGGGCCCATAGAGCACGATCAATAACCAATTAGTAGTGGCATGCTGACTAGCCAATCCACATCTGGCTAGTGACTGCCACTAGACAGCTGGATGGTGGCAAGTGCTCTGTGGGCCCTACCATGATGTATGTATTTTATCCATGCCGCTCATCCATTTCTTAAGATCATTTTAGTATTTGATCTAAAAAATGAGTTAGATCTGAATATCAGGTGGACCACACCATAGAAAATAGTAGGCTCATCCATTTCTTAAGATCATTTTAGTATTTGATCTAAAAAAACGAGTTAGATCTAAATATCAGGTGGACCACACCATAGAAAATAGTAGTGACTAAATGTCCGCCATTAAAAACCTTTATTTTGCCGACGGTTAATTGTAGTGGGAGTCAAGGAAGGACCAAACATGAGAACTTCAATGAACAAGGACGAATAGGGTATCAAAGTGTTAGGGTGAATGGAGTCACTGACACGAGTAGGGACTGGCTCAAGCATGTCCAAGCTAGGATTTTCATAGCAGCCAATTCAGTTCAATTTCTCAGTCCTTTGAGAGGAAGCCATGAAGAAAGACGACTGGAGGAAAGATGTATGAATGAAGTCGGTAGAGATTGTGAAAGAATGATTGTAAATGAACATGTAATCGTATAAAAGCGAATCAAAATATCGGGTTTTTCTCTGCATTAAAACTAATAATTATGCTAGGAAATTTCTGATGCTCGTATTAATGCGCGTGATGGTAGAACGCGAACCCTGTGTTGCCACGTGTCACATGTTTGAACGGCGTTAAAATTAGAATGTTAAGCATCCCATCACATCTATCGATACGAAGGAATGTGCGGGCATTGTTAACACCCATTTTTAGTGCACGGACGTAGACTAATGAGAAGTCGACATGTGTTGTCAATAGGGATTTGGTGATTGAATGAATTGTAGTCGCACTCGGAGTTATCTTATGTTGATCTTCCTTTGAGGATACACTTTTTATTATTAATGCAATGCTACAAAATCATAGGCATGCATTTAGAGGATTGAACCGGCATGTGCCACATGGCCATGATTAACGTGTCATGTTAATGAGGTAATATAATTAGCATGTCTATAGAAGATCAACCGAGAGAAAGAATCCTACCATGATCTGGCTATGATGCACTCGATGAGGATATTTTCAGAGACATTTAAAAGTTTTGCAATGATCACAAAGGATCTGAATAACCAAAGATTATATCGATATATGAGCAAATTGGTTGCAACACAGACCCAAACTAAGAGAAGGTGAACACAAAGAGATCATGTCCCTTACATCAATCGAAATCAAAAGAATGGGAGATCGAGCTCAATCTGGTGGATCTAGTCCCACTTGTGCTACGATTATAAGTGATCGTAGATGGTGCACAACGTTGGTTGGGTAATGAAACAATCACCTGATCGGTTTGAGGTCCACGATGAACGATAAAGATGTAAATGATCGATCCCAAATCTAGATACAGTTGGTTTTTAAGGTCTTCAAATTGAGACCATCTATATAAAAGTGGAGATATGAAAACTAATAGATTCAAATTTACGTAGATTCCTCTATTCAAAATGCATGTCATAACTGCGAAGGATCCTAGATCATCAAGGAAACCCAACAAGGGTTTTGTCATCTCGAAAATTGATGTAGAGCGGGTCGCGGACAGTTTCATGGCCAAGATGGATCAGAAAAGGCCCGGTCGACGACAGAAGTGATTTGGACCGTCGAACCTTAGATCGGGCGTATCTCACAATCCAGAATGAGTTATCAAGCGTAAAATATATGATTTTGGGGTAGAACAAGCTACTTTAGCCAACCAACCCCGCTATGCCGGGTTGCGCAACCTTGAATTGCGAAATACCCCTGGATCGACGGTCGTTTCCCTGTTTTAATTTCGTTTTTACCATAAATAGTAAGTTTTAGTTTGATTATAACTCTTCATCCGTCGGGCTTTAGGAGTTACGTCCAACGTGAAAAGAGCTTAGAATATTTAGAAGAACGGTTTGGTGAAGCCAAATATATAGGACACTATTTTTGGCCGAAAACCTTGCGCACTAGTAGACATCATAACCATCTATAAATAGTAAGTTTTCTATTTATAGTAAGTCGCGGATTCTAGGAGTTTTAGTTGTAGTTTGATTCTGATTTCTTTCCAATTGCTTGGTACCCCTATTTAAAGGGTTGTGAACTCATTTTTATGAATTAATTAATCAATTTCGAATTTATTAGAATTTATTTCTATTTTCTGCTTTCTTTCCTCGTGGATTCGAGAAGTCTCTGTGAAGAGTCCAGAGAAGCTCCATGGATTTGGAGTAGTTATCCTCATCACGTTCATCCCTGCGTCAAAAACTTATAAAAGGAGCACACGATGAAGAGCTCGAGACCCATACCTTTATCTTAGCTTGTATCTTAGCGTAATTTAGTCTTAACATAGATTGCTATTGTCCAGTGCCATCACTATTGTACCGTAGAATTAGATTAAACATCCACACCCCTACGTCGTTGGATCCCGTCAACCAAGTTTTTACTTGGGCGATCAACTTTTCTGGTCACATCCTGTCGACCATCCTTTTAGATTATCTATTCTCACTAATGAATTAAGTATAATTCTTTTGTCTCTAGTTATTTTTACTTGTTGACTGTAATGAGCCACATTTACATAAGTAATAAAAATTGGCATTATTTAAGACTATTTTAGTTTATTTGTTTATCTTTAATCTTTTAGGGAATATATATTGCTTACAAGCAGTAATGGAAAAATAAGTCCTTAAACACAAGACAAAAAGAATCCATCAGGAAGGACTCACCCCTACCCTATCACAAATCGTCATATCGTTGTTACAACCGATGGCTAACTCGACAGTAGGATTTCTGAATTTGGTCTTACATAATTATTTCAACATAAGTGTCATCAACGTTCAATCAAACATTGAGTCAAGTACGACTCTGGCATGCCCTCACCTCATAATCACACAAGAAATCTGAATACAAGTCCATGATCACATGTGTGACCTTATCTTTGATTGAATTGTGCAACTTACAATGGGCCCATTGATGTAAAGTTCATAAATTCCCAATGTACATTCATGTGAAGGCATTTATGGTGCACAACAAAGTGGAGCCCACTTTTCCTTTATCCATGATATAACGTGGAAGTATGGCTTAATTAGACTTTCTTGATAGATGTGATGAATCCCTTGTTATTTCTATATTACTGAATTAACATATCATCTATGAATCAATAATAGAGATTTAATGCTTTAATCTTAAAGGCATACTTAATTAGGAAGACATTTTCATTACTACAATTTTGCCGAGAAGTGATCTTGGTCTTCCATACCTTACACTTTTAGGAGAACCTTCAATGAAACAAAAGTTTTTTCTCATGTGTGGACAAGGGGACCAAGACTTGCATATATAGAAAAGAGTACTAGAGAAGCTTACCTATCACACTTCTCTCCTCAGAGGTCTCCCTACCATAGATTTTCATATTCGACTTAATAACCGTGTATAGGAACCACGGTTCAAGCGTCCCACCCCAAACTTCTTTGCAATGATCACAACTGTAGTGGGGCCCATTAAATTGCTCAATCTGAATTGTTCACTCCCCAAGTATAGGGTTGTGATGTAGTAATAAACTCGATGAGATCGAGGTCGAATCCACAGGGACTGAAATCTGTACTTAATCTGAAACTAACTAGAACTAGAACTAAAATAAGATGAAATCTAATCAGGTGAATATGAAGGAATAATGGTGAAAATATTTATCTAAAACTGGTGAAATTTAAAGGTAGGAAACTAGGGATTCAGAGGATCCACTTGTAGAGATCAGGGAGATCTACGCTGATTCACGAACTCAACTGGACTTCGAGTTCCATCTTCATCCAGTTGGAAAATATATCGCTTAAAGAACAATCTGAACTTTCTTTGATCAAGTTTTCAAAAGATGAGATGGGTGTAAATTAGAATGGATTCCATCACAAAACCATGTCCGTGAGACAAAGCAAACAACAGAGTTAAACCAATCCACAACCAATCAGTGTGATGTATGAATGTTAGGAAGAGTTCTGTCATTCTACCATGTCCAAGGGGCGATGGTGAACAACAGGGCGTCCTGGATTCATAATCACAAGAAGGAGAAAGGAAATACTCAAGCCATTGCAGATCTATTGTAATGTCAGTCACAACAAACCATTAAAAAAACTAACCGTATTCCTTAAAATCAAACCAAGATCAACATCAATTCAGTCATGAATCCAGGCCGTAGAAATCCCCCATTACGCTACAAGCTTCACCTCTTAGCCCTAGCTAAGAGGTTCGGTCAACCATGATTGGCTGGATCTCTCAACAGTAAAGGGAAGAAAACAGTAAAAATAAAACAATTCTCTCTCTGTCTCTCTCTTCTTCTCTTTCCAGCCGTCGATCCGATCCCCACGTCTCCAGCCATCCTCTTCCTTTATAGCCAACTTGTGTCGATCGGACGTTGTTTGTAGATCCCCCTGGAGTCAGAGAACCGACCTCCTTTACGCAGCCAGTGGGTCGGTTTTCACAACCGACCCTGTTTCGCGGTGAAAAACGAGACCCAACTTGCGTCGGGGTGCTTTCTGAGTGGCTGATCACCCCATCCTTCTGATTTAGCTTCATGAACGGGGTCAGGACCCCCCTCTGCATCGGTTGGACGAATCGGATCATCGATCCGATCACCCTTTTGATCGTACAGTGGCCCACTGCGGCCGGATTTTGCGGACGCAGAGCCTGCGCATGGCCCTTGCATTGTGAACGTCGGTGGCCCATTATCGGTGTCATCGTGTAAATCGACTCCGTTCATTTGATTCACATCGAAAAACCATCCAGATATGGACGGTTTTGGATTGGGTTGAGTGTGGCCCATTGAGTTTTAAACGTGCCGTCCGTTAGATACGGTGATGCTGTTTCCATGCGTATGCGTGCTTACTTCTGAAAACCCACCATGTGTACGGTCGGTTTTACTTTCTGGAATGAAAGGACGGCTTGGATCATCTAATCAGATGATAAAGATGGCCCCAAGAAATTGTTGGTGCGGACGCTGACGGAAGAGGAAACTTTCAGTTTCTTTCTTTCGAATCTGTTTCGGTCAAAGGCAGTTTGACCGTCTCTAGTGTTGCCGTGCACGGCTAGTGCACTTGCACACTATACACACACCACTCAAGGTGGGGTCCTCTGAGATGTAAATGAGAAATCTAATCCGTCCATACTTTCTCCCAACTAATTAAAGGGGTCAATCCCAAGTTTGAAGCATATCCAAGTCTAAGGTGGGCCCAGAATCAATGATTTATAGTTTGATTTGTCAGTTGGTCCACTTCTACAGCTATTCGAGGGTTAAAATTTGACGTGTACGGTTAATTTATAGTCCTCAGGCCATGTATGAAGTTTCGAGTCTATCAGATGGTGGGAACCCTGTGATCTTGCATTCTGGTTGGTTTTCGGGCCCGTTAAATGCGAACGGCTTGATTTCCTCTGATCTCTAGCTTGCAAATCCATCAATTTTGGTCCTCTGGAGTCCGTCCCTTACTGTGGTGATTTCAGAGCATCAAATACATGCTTTTGACATCTCATTTCAATCCAAGTTCAATAATGCACCCTGCACCACAAATGTGATTAAACCAGGCTGTTAAACAGTATCATATTCATAAACTTAGGTAATTATTGGGGTTTGATATGCGATATTTGACCCTCAACATGAATAATCTAACAATAAGATCTAATTACTGCTGATCATGTGTGGCCTACCTAATGGAGTTTTACATTCTCCCACTTGAGCTACACTGATCTCTGAAAAACTAAAACATTTTATTTTATTTGTAAAAATATTTTATAAAATAATTTGTTTCAAAAGTTCCTAATGGACGCCCTATTGAATTTCAAAACATCACCGTTGGATAATTATGACCAACACTTGTCAAATCCGGTCCATCGAGACCATTGATACTGGATCATGGTAGTCAACATAATATTTATACTTTTCAAAGTGCGACAAATCATGGTCATGAATATTGTTATGGGTAAAAATGGACTAGCCACTGAAAAGAGGCCAGATCGGACGTACATTCACAACACGAGGAGGTCGGCCAATACTAGTCATGACCGAGGAGCTCCTCAACGGCCAGAGAAGAGCACTCTGTCGTACTTTGTTGAACGACCCCGAGCTCCTCCACGGTCGACCCATCCATTTTTGAGCTACTGCTCGGAACATATCCTAGTAAAGGCCCACGAAGTACGACCTCGCATTGTACAACAAAATGAAGAGGATGTTCATCCCCGATATCTCGTCCATATTCTGCTAAGGAAAGGAGCTTGGTCTCAGTGCTTTGGATACGACTCCCAAAGGCAGGTCGGCAGGTCAATAACTCATTAAATGCCAAAGGAAAACTCGACTATAACTCGTTAGAGAATCCAGGTAGGCAAAACTCCTCTTGGAAACGATCGTCCACCTCGGACCCTTACCACACGCTTCTACTAGTTTCAACCTAATTCCAACCATACTTACTCGAGATCCTAGCCGAGGATCTCGGAAGACAACTGCAATACGGATTTGCCCGAGATCTCAGCCGAGGATATCAGAGATACTCACGACATGTTCAAGATACGAATCCCTCTATAATACATTCCTACTAAAAATGGAAATTATCTTTTACGCCACCACCCCTCTTCAATTATAAATAAAAGTACCTCCAATGGTGAAAGGTATACACAACTCCTTGCCAAAATAGGAGACCCGTATAAAAAAATTCTAGATGCAATGACCTTCACGACCGGCCGAAACCCTAGTCACACCATTACTTGTCCATGCCCTAACACTCATCTCTACCACCATCCACCGACCAAATGACGTAATCGAGCGCCGTCACCATGCCCGAATCTGAAACTATGTATGTTGGCAATGGGGTCACCATTAACGGCAGCGACAATCGTCAATTAGAAGATGGATTTTTGCCATTATTGGTGGTTGTCAAACTTGACACTGGAAGTGGAGGGAATGGGCCAAGGGTGGGCGGTCGTCCCTTTCGTCGATGGCCATGGCTTTCTAATCTCATAAACAGAGTTGCTGCCTTGCGCCCCTCATGTTTTTAAAGCTTAATGAGGCTGACAATGGCTATCACAACCCCTTGCCCACAGGATAGTCGAAGCAAACAGGGCAAAGAAGATGGGTTTTCACCCCTGTTTTTGCCGCTACCACTAACGGAGGTGGATTCCGCCATTAATCGCGATCGTGAGTTGTGCTCTGGAAGAGAGACAGTGGGTTTGCCAAAACTTGCACCTTTAGGAGAACCGTCAATGGAACTAGTGTTTTTTTTTTTTTTTTTTAATCATTTGTGGGTGAGGGGACCAATACATGTACATATAAGAAAGAGGGCTAAAGAAGCTTACCCATTACACTTCTCTCCACTAGGGTCTTCAGACCATAAGTTTTCATATCCGGCTTAATAATCATGTATAGGGACCATCGTTCAAGCGTCCTGCCCCAAACTTAATTACAATGGTCACAACGGTAGTGAGACTCATTGAATCGCTCAATCTGAATAATCAAATAGTCATATCTAAACCGCTAATCACATGTGCCCCACCTAATGGAGTCTTGAACCCCTATTTCCAAATGTTGATTTTCTGATTACATCAACGAGTATCATTTGTGATATCTAGTGGTCCACTTTCCATCTCTATCTTACAAAATTAAACCATTGATCCAAGAGGAGCACTTCCTAAGCAAACATGCTTCTCAGTATGCGTGACTTTGGCTGTGGCCATTGGATGTAGGGCAAACGACACTTTAATTTCCAGATGCTGTGCATTGAAAATTAGGTTATTAAAAAGAAAAAATTCTCAATACTGTTGCTTAATCTAGCATTGGCTCCAGATTACCAAAGATGGTTGGTTACAGCCGTAGAAAAGTTACCGAAGATGGTCGGTTTTTTTTTTCCACACGCAAACACACCCGGTGAGGAGAAATTTAGAAAAATGCACACTAAATATTTCAAGTCAAGCAAGCAACAATTTTCAGCCCGTCAAGCAAGCAACAACTTTCAGCCCGTCAAGCACGTTATACCAATATATTCAAGCAATGGGTCTTACAGCTTTTTTTTTTTTTCTTGGCCAATGACTGCCCTCTTCTTTTCTTTCATCATTGGGTTCATGAATTATAGTTAGCAAACAGTATGAGTTATAAAGTAGACTCGCAAAGTTTCAGAATTACCGTATCCCATGCGGCAAGGAATTGTAAGCAGGTGGGTCCAAATTAAATATTTAAACTAATTAATTGATGGAGCAGTTGAGTTTTGGAGTGTTTGAACATGGCCCACTTGAGAAGTGGATGTCTTTTTGGAAAAGGTTGTGTTCACGGTGAGAACCTGACCCTCAACTAATAAATGTACCAAATCTCTCACATGTGTTGAAGCCCCTATTTTTCCCACGTGTAAGTATGTTGATAAGTTAACCCAGTCAGATTTCTTCATCATTGTTATCAACTGATCAGGATCGAATTGCACAACGGAGCTATCAGATCCAAATTTAGTTTGATTCGGTGGACTAATACGTCTTGTCAGGTCCAGTTTCTCATAAGAGGGTTTGGATTATAATCAGGTTGAAACGGAAAGGGATTTAAATTCAGGTGCACCACACAGCAGGAAAGGAAATAGTGAGAATGGAAAAATCCACCAACGTGATATTTACATGCCATTCAAATATAAAGGATATTACTGCTGGAATAAACTGTAGGCACAAATATCATTATGATAATAATAATAATAATAATAACTTTTGTGGCCCTGTAACGTTTCAAAAGGTGCGCATTCAATCCTCAACGTTTCATGTGGCATCATCCACCAGAGTTTTGGATATACTTGATTCTTGGACTCCTGTTCTATTGTTAGCTTGGAAAATTGATGGATAGAGTTGGATTTCTTATGTGTATCTCCATAGGCCTCATATAGCTTCCAACCACACAGGAACTTCCCATGGGTAGGGGCACAGGAAATTGGTGCCCAGAGAGAGATGAAAGGAGTCGTAATAAAAAGCTTTGTGGGGCCATTGTGAAGTTTGTGTTTTATTCACTCTGTTGCTCAAGCACATGTTAGTACATTTGCTTAATAATAGAAGGATTCAAAACTCATGTGGGTCTGCTATAAGAAACAGTTAAATTGAATGCCAACCATTGAAACCTTCTTGGGCTACAAGAGTTTTGGATATGCTTTTTTTTTTCCCTCATCTTTCTGGGAATCACCATATTAATGAGTTGGATGGTATATAATCATCAAGTGGGCCCAAAATGGTTTCAATGGTAAGCATTTTTATCCATATTGTTCCCGGTAGTGTGGTCCACTTGACGTTTAGATTCACCTCATTTTTGGGATCATGGCACATAACATGGGCAGGAGAATTTGATAGCTGGAGTGGATGCCGCATAGACATCATGGTGAGCCTTATAGAGCTTTTGTTTATACAGCTCCTTCTAACACATGTTGTAGCTGGTGAAGGGCTAGGCACAAGGAAACTTGTCCAGAGTTGTCCATTAAAACCCTCAACCTCTGTGGGCCGCACCATGATCTATATGTAAACCCTTTCGGTTCATAAGGTGAGAACTTTAATTGAACCAATGTACAAAATGCGAACTTGATAGAGAACTTAAGCCACACCATCTTGAACAATGTAATTAAATTACTCCTAAAATGTTCAAGCAGTGTGCCGTGCTTGAGTTTTGGCTCATGTTAATTTTTTTTCTCCATCCTTAATTGATCTCGGTAATTTACACTCAACTAAAAGGTTGATGAAAGATACACATCATGGTGTCCCCCCACCCCCCCCCCCCCCCCCCCCCCCCCCCCCAAAAACTTATGATTGACATCACATCTCCGTTGTTCCTTATAGTGCGGCCCACTTAATTGTGGATTTGGCTTATTATAAGTGCTAAAATGATTAAAGCACACTTTAGTTGTCAAATTTCATATAGTCAAAACAATTTGATAAGAAATCTTCAAGACCGGTCCAAGATCAAGAGAAAATCAAGCTCAAGATTAAGAGAAAATCAAGCTCAAGATTGATACATTCTGAAGAGAAGATCAAGCAAAAGATCATCTAATGTTCAAAAATAGATCAAGCTCAAACGTCAAGATGAAGTTCATAATCAAGTTTAAGACGAAGAAGTTCAGATACTTCACATATCTCAGGTAATATAAAACCCTAGAAAGGCCTTAAGTTTAGGTGCTTTCAAAAATTATTTAAATTAGGTTTTTATACTTATGTTTGCTTGGAATTCGACCAGCCTAAGGTCTAGTTCGACTAATCTGAGTTTTCTCGGCCAATCCAAGTTCAAGTCGAAGCAAAACTATTTTTGGTTGCAAATTTGACCGGTCGAATTTTTGGTTTGACTAGTCAAAGCTTGACCTTTGACCAACCTGAGAAAATTTGACTCCAAGTCCAGCCCCCACCACAGAAAACAGTGGGGACAGTGACGCGCACTGTTGAAACCTTCCTGGGGCCCACCATGATGTTTGTTTGAGATCCAACTTGTTCATAAGTTCACACAGACATGGAATAATGGAAAAACATAAATATCAACCTGATCAAAAACTTTTGTGGCTCCCATTAACTTTTTAATGGTAGGCGTTCAATATCCCCACTGTTTTCTTTGGTGGGGTCCACTTGAGCTTTGCATCTGCCTCATTCTTTGGCTCATGTCATAAAATGATCTCACCAAATGGATAGTTGGCATGGATATAACAGATATATCATGGTGGGGTCCACAAAACTTGGTGACGTCCCTAGCTAATCCGTGTCAAGCCTGTAACGACTTCTTGTTGCGTACCGAGTAACTCGTACACAATATCATACTAAGTAAACTCTCTTGGGCCCACCATGACTATATGTGGCTTATCCATGCTGTCTATCCGTTTTCTAGGTCATTTTAGGGGTTAATCCTAAATTGAAGCATATCCAAAGCTCGAGTGGACCACACAAAAGGAAACAATGGGAATAATGATTCCACCGTTGAAACCTTTCTAGGGCACACAATGACATTTATTCGTCATCAATACAGTATATAAGATCATACAGCCATGGATGAAGGTAAAACATAAAAATCAGCTTGATCTAAAACTTATGTGGCCTCTAAGAATTTTTCAACGGTATATGCTCAATTCACATTGTTCCTATGGTGTGGTCCACTTGAGGTTTCAATATGCTTCATTTTTTACATGAATACCTAAAATTATATGGTAAAATGGATGGACGGAGTGGATAAAGTACATAAATCACCGTGGGCTCCCTGGAGTTTCCTCAGTATGCTCAACACCAATCAGTGTGTTCACGATGATGTCGCATGTGCGACTTGACTTGGTGCTCTATGGGGCCATTGTGATGTCTTTCTACCATCCAACCTCTTGATTGGGTCAGACTGACCTGAATGAAGCGAAAACATAATTATCATCTTGATCAAAAACTTTCATGGCCCGTAAAAAGTTTTTAATGGTTGGATTCAATCACTATTGTTTCCTTTAGTGTGGTCCAGTTGAGATTTAGATCTACCTCATTTTTGGGGACAATGTACTAAAATGATGTTATGAAATGGATGAATAGAGTGGATTTGTCACAATGATAAAATTGGGCTCCACACAGTAAGAGTAACATGGTGTTACCCGAGTAACACGGGAGTGGCTTCGGTGGATCCCCAAATCCACCAGCTGCATGGGACCCCTGACTATGGGGCCACCTTGATTATGTGACTAAATCTATGTCGTCCATCTATATTAAAAATTAAATTTAGGGCATGATCCAAAACTTGAAACATATCCAAATCTCAAATGGACTATATATAGTACGAGCAGAAGATAACCTGGTAACAATACTGTCAACGTGTTGGGCAACAGTACCACGCCCCAACTGCAACGGGATCCAGATGATGCCTATGAGCCACCTCGACGTCACTCCATATGGGATGAAATATGGCCAGAAAAGTTTACTTTTTGAATTCATTTATTATTACATGTATTAATTATTGTATGTTAGTTGCATTTTTATTATACAAACTCATTTCGTTTAGTATTGGAGTGATATTTTACGGCAACACATGCTTTTGGGGTCCCATTAAATGAAAACTTATTATTTAATGCATTCTTTTTACATTTCTTTTAAATTCCTAAATATACAAATATGTGTATTTAGGCATGTCCTGAAGTTTCACTAAAAAATTCCGTTGTTTTTCCCATATTTCCTACTTTTTCCTTGCATTTTTGGTTATTGGCGATATTATCGACGATAACGATATTATATCTTTATCTCCGACCAGCGAAACTTGTAGCGATACCAACAACTCGAACACTGCCTACCATGCATTGATCATGTAATGAATACATTTTGGGGGGGGGGGGGGGGGGGGGGGGGGGGGGCGGTGACATTTTAAGATGGTAGAAGTGTTTAAGGCCCACATTTTGTCAAAATGCACCTCAGGTGGTAGACTCTCAGGAGTTTCAACACCCAGTTGAGGGTTCGAGTAGCTATAGGTGGCGAAATTCCACTAGTCGTGAGTGTGTGGGGGGTGTAAGCGCGTATGTAAAAAAAAATAAAAAATAAAAAATCAGTCGTAGCTCTATACAAAAGTATATAGGATGAGATTGCCTTTGTTACACTTAGGCTCAAGCCTTACTCATCAAATAACTGTAGGATTAAATCCAAATTTGAGATTAACCGTTTAAGCAGTTACTGAAATCGGTTAGCTTTAATATTTAAAGCTTTAAAAAAAATAGAAACAGATTTCCCAAATTGGTTTTGGTAAGATGGTAGTTCACATGCGGGATATATTGCATGTGCAAATACGAAACATAGTGTGAGATTTGAGCATTCAATAATGCTGGAAATGTTGCTTAATCTCCTACCGTGGAATTAGACAATGTCGTGAGTCCCCCCATCAACCGCGCAAGGTGGGTGGGACTCTGACAACGGGGCCTACTATGATCATTTTAAGACATGATTGAAAACATAAAGCAAATCCAAATCTCAGGTGGACAAAGTGGTAATAGATTATTAAAAATTCCCCCTGTGCCACAAAAGTTTTGAATCGAGCTTATATTTGTAGGGTCTTGATCTTTTTAACAGGTTGGATGGGAAATAAAATACTAAGTAAATTGAAATTTATTCTTACATGGCTATTCATTTATTTTGCCATGATGTGTCTCACCTAAGGTGGTGTGAATTTAGGTGGTTTCCATGCCAGAAGATTTAAACATTGGAGCACATCTGATGGAATTACCCTGCGTGCATGTGAAAACAGGAACACGTGTGAGATTAGAGACGCTGAAATTGTGTTGATGCCTTGTTTCAAAAGCTCGAGCCCATTTTGTCCGTCCCTTTATTTCTTCTTTCTTCGCTGTACGATCATCTAAGATGTCCAACGTCAGATCAATGGCTGGGATGATATCAAATGGCTGTACAAATTGAAAAAATATGGAACCTAAAGTAAAGTGCCCAAATAACCGATCTAGATGGCTGAAAAGGCCAAATCGATTGGTAAACATTGCTGGCCCCACCATCCACAGATTAGAGAATCTGAGCCGTAGATTGATGTAGACCAGTTATCTGGTTCACTGATTGTATGAGCCTTATTAGATAACATGGTTCAATCCATCAGAATTGGGAGGATGGTCTGGTTTCATCAGTGGTGGGGCCCATCGCAGAAGGTCCGGATCAATCCATGATTTACCTCAACTAAAAAAATAGCAAAACAGGAAATGAACAAAAATATGAAATAAAAAGCAAAATATAAAAATAATAATAATAATAATCAAGGACGAAGGAAAAAAAAAAAAAATTAAAGACCTTAGCAACGGTACTGACTGCGTAGTTCGCTGTCCTCATCTCTCGCACGTGTGCATCTTTTTATTGGACAGAGAAGTGGAAAGCCCACTCCCTCTCGTCTATATAATTCTTCCCTAGCTATTGTCTTCATACACCATCACAAATCCCCAGCCAAATCAAATGGATCGCCTACACCTCTCCCCTCTTACTAATAAAGCCTTTCCATTTCCAATCTTCTCCTCCATTCTTAGCTTTCTCTTATTCTCTTCTATCCTTTTCTCTTCCTCTTTTGTCTTATCCAGTGTCAATAACAGTAAGGCCTTGTCAATCCAACACCAATGCATTGAACACCACTTCTCTGCATTGCTCCACTTGAAACAGGGCTTTATCTTCTCTGATGACTGCAACACCACTAGACTCTCCTCCTGGAATCCTGATAACAGGGATTGTTGTTCTTGGAAAGGCATCACGTGCGATGGTGCCACTGGTCACGTGACCAGTCTCGACCTCAGCGAGCTTGGTATCTCCGGTCGGATTGATTATGTAAGCCTCTTTCATCTTCAGAGCTTGCAAAGGCTCAACCTCGCTTACAATTACTTCCATCACTCTCCAATTCCTACTGGGTTTGAATATCTCACCAGTTTGACCCATCTCAACCTCTCTTATTTGCATTTTTATGGCCAAATCCCGCTGGAAATCTCCCGCTTGACCACTTTGCTGTCCCTCGATCTCTCTTTCAATTGTAATTTTGTCAATCGTTCCTACTCTGAATACCTGAAACTCGAAAACTCAAGCATCGGAGCATTCGTCCAAAATCTCTCGAGTCTGAGAGAACTCCATCTCGATTTGGTAAGCATTTCAGCCCAGGGTAGTGAGTGGGGCCTGGCATTATCCTTATCACTCCCTCTTCTCCGCAAGTTGAGCTTGAGCTATTGTGGTCTATCAGGCCCCATCAATCCTTCCCTTTCCAAGCTCCATTTCCTATCAGAACTCCACCTCAGTGGAAACAATCTCTCTTCAGCCATACCCAAGAGTATTTTCATGCTGCCAAACCTACAAACCCTGGATGTAGAATACAATCCACTTCTCACGGGTGAAATCCCTCCAAACAATACTCTCCGGCAGTTGACCCTATCCGACACTGGATTTTGTAGCAAGTTACAGGATTCATTCAGTAATTCCAAATGGCTGACAACCATCCAGCTTAGCCATTGCAAACTAGCCGGCCAATTTCCATCATGGCTTGTGAAGCTCGAGAAACTCGTGTATTTGAATCTTTCAAAGAATGGTTTCAGCGGACCATTGCCATCAAGGCTTGTGAAGCTCGAGAAACTCATGTATTTGGATCTTTCAAACAATGGTTTCAGCGGACCATTGCCATCATGGCTTGTGAAGCTGGACAAACTCGTGGGTTTGGATCTTTCATCCAATAATTTCAGCGGTCCAATCCCTTCTTCCTATGGCAACAAGTTTCAAAATCTTTAATTGCTCAGAGTTTACAACAATTCACTTAGTGGGACCATCCCATCATCATTGTTTTCACTCCCATCATTGAAAAGGTTGTTTCTCCATTATAACCAATTTAGTGGTCAACTTGGTGAGTTCCCATACACATCCTCTTCAGTGCTACATCTCATTGATTTGTCCAACAATTCACTCAATGGGACCATTCCATCATCATTGTTTTCACTCCCATCATTGAAAAGGTTGTATCTTCAAGATAATCAATTTAGTGGTCAACTTGGTGAGTTCCACAACCCATCCTCTTCTCTACTAGAGACAATCGTATTGTATAACAACAAGTTGGAGGGGCCTATTCCGATGTCCATCTTTGAACTCACAAAGCTTCAATACCTCTCTCTTGTATCAAACAATTTCAGTGGGACCATTCCATCATCATTGTTTTCACTCTCATCATTACAATACTGGGATCTCTCAAAAAACCAATTGAGTGGTCAACTTGGCGAGTTCCACAACTCATCCTCTTCTCTGCTAAAGACAATCTACTTGGAAAACAACAAGTTGGAGGGGCCTATTCCGATGTCCATCTTTGAACTCACAAAGCTTCAATACCTCTATCTTTCATCAAACAATTTTAGTGGTGATGTGGACCTTGGCTTTTTCCAAAACCTTAAGAACCTCAGGTCCCTGGATCTTTCATATAACAACTTCTCAGTCCATGATGGCAGAAGCAATTCAAGCTCCATGTCCTTTCCCCAGATTCGATCTTTGCTCTTAAGATCTTGTAACATTACTAAATTTCCAAACATCCTGAGAAAACAAGAGAGGATTAACTCTTTGGATCTTTCCAACAACATGATCAATGGTGAAATACCCAACTGGATATGGAACGTTGGAAATGGGAGTTTGTCTTATTTAAATCTTTCTCATAATGCTTTGGAGGGTTTAGAGTTACCGTTTCCTCATCTTTCCTTAAGCTCGTTGAAATATCTTGACTTGAGCTTTAACAAGCTAGAGGGCTCAATCCCGATCCCACCACCATCCACCATTATCTATTCACTTGCAACCAATTATTTTAGTGGAGAAGTTCCCTCGCATATTTGCAATTGCACTTCCTTACAATTCCTCGATCTGTCTGCCAACCGCTTCAATGGTTCGATTCCACTTTGCTTGGGCGAAATCAATGATGCCCTCACTGTTTTAAATCTTGGAGGAAATGCATTTCATGGAACCTTGATTCAAACATTCAAAGAGGGTTGCAATCTAAAAACACTTGATCTCAATGGAAATCAATTGGAAGGGCAGGTGCCAAAGTCTTTGGCCAAGTGCAAGATGTTGGAGGTGTTAAACCTTGGAAACAATCAAATACATGACACCTTCCCTTTTTGGTTGGAAAATTTGTCTCAGTTGCGTGTTCTCATCCTGAGATCCAACAAATTTCATGGCAATGTTGGACACCCGCTAACAAATCTTACTTTTCCAATGTTACAAATCTTCGACCTATCTTTCAATAGCTTCACAGGTAGCTTGCCATCAAATATGTTCAGGAGCTGGAAGGTAATGAAGGAAGACAAATCCCAACTTATAGTCCTTGGAAAAAGGTTAAGAAATGGGATGTACTATCAAGACAAAGTGACTTTGGTGTGGAAAGGGCTACAACTGGAAGTGGTAAAGATCCTTATTGCCTTTACCTCAATAGATCTTTCCAATAACGAATTTCACGGAGGTATTCCAGAATCAATTGGGGATCTAAAGTCATTGCTTGAGCTCAATATGTCCCACAACCATTTCACTGGCCAAATTCTAACATCATTTGGGAACATGAAGGCTCTTGAGTCACTAGATATGTCACAAAATAATTTGTCAGGTGAGATCCCATTGCAGCTAAACAAGTTAACGTTCCTCGCAGTGTTGAACCTTTCGCACAACCTCCTTGTAGGAAGCATACCTAAAGGTCAACAATTCGATACATTCACAAATGAATCTTTTCTAGGAAACTTGGAATTATGTGGCCCTCCACTATCGAAGAAATGCAAAGACATTGAGGCTTTACTACCACCGGCACAATCGGAAAGCAAATATGATTGGAAACTCATGGCAATCGGGTTTGGAGTTGGATACGGAGTAGGAATGGGTGTTCTCTTTTGGACTCTAACACTTTGGACAAAGGGACATAGAGAATACAATAAATTTATTGATAAGATGCTTTTGTCGATTTTCCTTCTGCTAGCATTTGATGTAATTCATCCATGATAAGAGAATTGGAGCCAAGCTTGCTCCCCCATCGAGTGGAGGAGGAGGGGCTATGGACTTTGTTGGTAGGAGAGTCTGGTTAAAGCTCTTCAGGGTGGAGTAGGCTTTTTTTTTTTCTCATCTTGTGTTTGTTTATACTAATATTTGATAGGTGAGGCCCGTTTTCCTTTTGTGGAGCCCACCTGTTATCTATGGATTGTACACCCTATGTTCATATATGCAAAAATAGTGTTTAAAAAAATATAAATAAATAAATAAAAGAGAGAGAGAGAGATGATGGGTTTTTTGACCCGTCGTCGACCGGTCGTAAGCCCTGCTCGACCAGTCGAAGGCTGGTCTCGACCAGTCGTAGGAGTCGAGCCGTGACACGACTCAAAGTCCAGCGACTTTGGGCTATTTGTTTCCGGGGTGCTCGACCGGTCAAAGGATGTACTCGACCGGTCGTGGGTGGCTCTCGACCGATCGTAGGTTCGTCACGACCAGTCGTAGTTACGCAGATTCGTTCCGCGATTTTGCGCGGATTTCGTATTGCAAGTCCTTTTGCAACTAGGATGCGGAAAGGAGTTTTCTAAAACTTTAAATTGGAGGTACCTAGGGCTTTCTAGGTATGACAAGAGGGTTTCCTAAAGCTTTACAAGGGATTTGTTAAAGAGTTTAGGGCTATCAAAGGTGAGAGAGAGGGGAAGCTTATAAAAGGGAGATTATGTTCGTGGAGGTTATCTACTGTGCAATCTATATCTCAATGCTTCTATGTCCTCGAATCGGTGAGATCTCTCCGTTTTTTTTTATTTCTCTCATTGTTTATCCACTCTTACGTGAGTGAAGAAGTTTGTAACGTTCTACTTCATAGTGGATTGTTGATCTGGACGAGGTCCGTGGTTTTTCCCTCTTTGAGGGTTTTCCACGTAAAAATCGCTTGTGTGGCGTGTGATTGATGCATTAATTATTTTCATTGCCTTATTATCCATAATTCTGGTTTGTTCTGGAGGGTTAGATCCTAGGGTTTTGTGCAAGGCCCCCAACAAAGTGGTATCAGAGTTAAGTTCATTGAACGGGTATGATCGGTTTTTTGAATTATGGAAGGCGGCTCATCAAGGATGATCAGCCTCAATGGTTCTAACTAGACCATATGAAAGGCAAAGATGGAGGACCTATATTCTCCAATTTTAGGCATATCAGCAAAATCCAAGAATATGACTGATGATGATTGGAAGAAGATGGACCGAAAGGTGGTGGGGTTTATTAGACAATGGTTGGATGATTCTGTGTTCCACCATGTGTCTACAAAAACCTCAGCTGCTAGCCTATGGCTGAAATTACAAGGGTTGTATGAGAGGAAGACAGCCGGTAATAAAATTTTTCTGATAAGGTGACTTGTGAATCTCAAGTTCAAAGATGGTGGTTCTGTGGCCGAGCACATGAATGAGGTCAGTAATATAGTGAACCAACTCTCCTCTATGAAGATGGTTCTGGATGATGAATTGCAGGCTTTACTATTGCTTAGTTCATTGCTTGACAGTTGGGAGACATTGGTGGTGTCTCTAAGTAACTCCGCGCCAGATGGAAAGATATCCATGGAACAAGTAACCAGTTGTCTCTTTAATGAGGAGACAATGAGGAAGTCTCAGGGGTCTACTCAGCAAGAGGCTCTTGTGACATAAGAACGGGGGAGAGGAAAGAATAGGAAGGGCGGGAAAGCCCGAGATAAATTAAGAGGCAAGTCGAGTAATAGAAAAGATGTTGATTGTTGGAATTGTGGCAAGAAGGGCCACTACAAGCATGAATGTCGTGGTAAGAAGAACGACAAGAAAGGAAAAGGGAAGGAAGATGAATCAGATTCAACTGCGGTCGCTTCAGATGGCGACATCGTAGTTATTCTTTCAACAGATCACGATGTATGTCTCACGGCTACGAGTCAGGACACCGACTGGCGATAGACTCGGGAGCTTCTTTTCATGCAACTCCACGTAGGGACTTCTTCACAAGATACAAGTCAGGTGACTATGGGACTGTGAAGATGGAAAATTCTGGCGTATCAAAAATCGTGGGAGTCGGTGATATTTGTGTGAAGACCGATGCGGGCCGCACATTGGTTCTTAGGGATGTGAGACATATCCCAGACCTTCGCCTCAACTTAATGTCGACAAGAAGGTTGGATGATGATGGCTATGAAAGTCGTTTTGTTGGTGGGCGATGGAAGCTCATCAAGGGTTCGTTGATCGTGCCCGAAGGAAAGAAGTGTTGCACCCTTTACAAGACAAGTATCAGTATGTGCAAGGGTGGGTTGAACGCAGCAAAGATTCAGCTATTAACATGTAGCACAGGCGTCTAGGCCACATGAGTGAAAAAAGGCTTCAGCTACTAGCAAGGAAGCGGCTCCTTCCAGACGTGACAGGTACACCTCTTAAAACCTGTCTGGATTGTTTATCAGGGAAACACCATAGAATTTCATTTATTAAATCTAATTCTCATGTTAATAAACTGCATGCATTAGATTTGATTTATTCTGATGTTTGTGGTCCTATGAGAACAAAAACCTTGGGTGGGGCATTATATTTTGTTACTTTTATAGATGATGCATCTAGGAGGGTTTGGGTTTATGCTTTGAAATCCAAGGATAAGGTCTTTGGTGTGTTTAAATTGTTTCATGCTATGGTCGAGAGAGAGACAGGTAGATCATTGAAGTGCATCCGCACTGACAATGGTGGTGAATACATTGGTGACTTTCATGAGTACTGCAAGTCCCTGGGTATACAGCATGAACAGACGGTTCCCAAGACCCCCCAGCATAATTAGCTGAGCGAATGAATCACACCATTGTTGAGACAATCAAATGCATGTTATCCCATGTGAAATTGCCCAAGACGTTCTTGGGAGAAGCAATGCACACGGCGATGTATTTGATAAACAGGTCTCCATCAGCCCCGTTGAATGGAGAAGTACCTAAGAAGGTGTAGACTGGACAGGATCCATTGTACAGTCATCTCATGGTGTTTGGATGCAGGGCATCCGTTCACGTACCAAAGGACGAGAGGTCCAAGCTTGATATGAAGATCAGGCAGTGTGTGTTCTTAGGATACAGTGATGAAAAGTTCAGTTACAGATTGTGGGATCCAACCGAGAGGAAGCTCGTCAAGAGCAGAGATGTGGTTTTCTTTGAAGATCAATGTATAAAAGACATTGATAAGCCAGAGAAGAACCAACCTAGTTTAGGTGAACTAGAGGACATGGATCTGGTTACTCCTTCCGTGATGCCTGATGACGGGGGAGTACAGCAATGTGCAGAGGACGAGAGAGTTCCTTCAGAAGATGGACCAGGGGATCAGCCCCCACTTGATCCACCTGTTGATCCACATGTGAGGAGGTCATCTAGGGACAGACAGCCGTCCAAGAGGTACTCGCCACATGAGTACATTATGCTGACTGATGGGGGAGAGCCAGAATACTATTCTGAAGCCCTAGCCGATGAGCATAAGGAAGAGTGGTTGAAAGTTATGCAAGAGGAAATGAGATCTTTGCATAAGAACCACACCTATGATATGGTGAAACTGCCTAAGGGCAAGAAAACTCTGAGCAATAAGTGGTTGTTCAGAAAGAAGATTGAGCAGAAGAATTCACAGACGAGGTGCAAGGCCAAACTTGTGGTGAAAGGGTTTGGTCAGAGGAAAGGTATAGACTTCGAGGAGATATTCTCACCAGTGGTGAAGATGACATCCATACAAGTGTTACTTGGGTTGGCGGCTAGCATGGATCTAGAGATAGAGCAGTTAGATATTAAAACCGCCTTCATCCATGGTAACCCGGAAGAAGAGATCTATATGCACCAACCAGAGGGGTTCGAAGTCAAAGGCAAAGAGCATATGGTTTGTAGGCTGAGGAATAGCTTGTATGGGCTGAAACAAGCTACACGGCAATGTTAAAAGAAGTTCGATTCGTTCATGTTACAGCATGGGTATGACAGAACAGAATCGAACCACTGTGTGTTTACGCGCAAGTTCTCATATGGTGATTTCTTAGTTCTGCTGTTATATGTTAATGACATGCTCATCATAGGAAAAGACATCAAGAAGATCGACAGGCTGAAACAGGAGTTAGGCAAGTCTTTTGCGATGAAAGACTTGGGCCCGGCTAGACAGATCCTAGGAATGGAGATAACCCGTGACAGAAGCAGCAGGAAGCTTTGGCTGTCACAAGAGCGGTATATTGAGAAAGTCCTAAAGCAGTTCAATATGAATGCAGGGAAGCCGGTCAATACTCCACTGGATGGTCACTTCAGATTGAGCAGCAGGCAGTGTCCCAAAACGAAGACAAAGGTGGATGAGATGCAGAAGATACCATATGCGTCAGCTGTAGGAAGTTTGATGTATGTTATGGTGTGTACACTCCAAGACATATCATATGCGGTTGGTGTTGTCAGCCAGTATCTTGTCAATCCTGGCAAAGAGCATTGGGCAGCGGTGAAATGGATACTGCGGTATCTAAGAGGCTCATCCAGGTTGAGCTTATGCTATGGTGACGGTAAACCTGTGTTAGAGGGTTACACAGATGCAGATATGGCAGGTGACATAGACTCCAGGAAGTCTACATCGGGGTTCATGTTCACATTTGCAAGGGGAGCGGTTTCCTGGCAGAGCAAGCTACAGAAGGTCGTAGCATTGTCGACGACAGAGGCCAAGTACATTGCAGTCACAGAGGCATGTAAAGAGATGCTTTGGATGAAGAGGTTCCTACAGGAACTTAACCTGAAGTAGGAGGAGCACGTGGTCTATTGCGATAGTCAGAGTGCTATACACTTGAGCAAGAATCTAAGTTAGCATTCCAAGTCAAAGCACATAGAGATTCGGTATCACTAGATCAGGGATACTTTAGAACAGAAGGTGTTACAGCTTGAAAAGGTCCACATGGACGATAATGGGTCAGACATGATGACCAAGGCTTTGCTCAAGGGCAAGTTTGAGGTTTGTAGAAACCTGTCTGGCTTGAAGAAGGTGGATCCCTCTTGAGTCGAAAAGGGAGAAATTTAATGGATTTTTTTGATCCGTCATCGTCATGTCATAAGCCCTACTTGACCGGTCGAAGGCTGTTCTCGACCAGTTGTATGAGTCGAGCCGTGACACGACTCAAAGTCCAGCGACTTTAGGCTATTTATTTCCGGGGTGCTCGACCAATCGAAGGATGCACTCGATCGGTCGTGGGTGTCTCTCGACCGGTCGTAGGTTCATCACGACCAGTCGTAGTTACGCAGATTCGTTCCGCGATTTTGCGCGGATTTCGTGTCGCAAGTCCTTTCGCAACTGGGATGCGGAAAGGAGTTTCCTATAACTTTAAATAGGAGGTACCTAGGACTTTCTAGGTATGACAAGAGGGTTTCCTAAAACTTTACAAGGGATTTGTTAAAGGGTTTAGGGCTATCAAAGGTGAGAGAGAGAGGAAGCTTATAGAATGGAGATTATGCTCGTGGAGGTTATCTACTGTGCAATCTATATCTCAGCACTTTTATGTCCTCGTAATCGGTGAGATCTCTCTGTTTTTCTTTATTTCTCTCATTGTTTATCCACTCTTGCGTGAGTGAAGAAGTTTGTAACGTTCTACTTCATAGTGGATTGTTGATCTGGACGAGGTCCCGTGGTTTTTACCTCTTTGAGGGTTTTCCACGTAAAAATCTCTTATGTGGTATGTGATTGATGCATTGATTATTTTCATTGCTTTATTATCCATAATTCTGGTTTGTTCTGAAGGGTTAGATCCTAAGGTTTTGTGCAAGGCCCCCAACAAGAGAGAGTTAGAGCCAAGAGAATAGCAAAAGATCTCAAGGGATCTGAAGCAGCAGGAAAAAAAAAGATGATATTTATACTTTTATATGTAATGTATCCAACTATATATTGATGGTTATATATTTTATGTTTCTGGCTCTTCATTTAATTATACTTTTGTTTCTAATGATTCCAGCTAGATGCTGATGGTTACATGCATGTTTCATGCTTCTGATTCTTTGTTTCATTAGTTCCAGTATATATGCTACTAAACATATAGCATTAATCAATCAACTTGGCTTACTTGGGCCTTATGTTGGCACTATGGTCATCCACTCACCCAGACCATTTTCTCTAGAGTAGGTGGAGTATTATTGGAACTTCGTAGTTAGTTGTGATCATGGCCCGGGCATTGCCAGGTTGATCTAGGATTGAAATCTTTGGATAAAAAGTAAAACTTTAAAACCAGCCTTCATGTGCATTAATTTTCATGCCACACTAGCATGCTTCTTCAGTTCAAGGAAACCCCCTCATCAATCATTTGAGCCAAATATTGAGTTGGGGATGCAACCAAAACACAGCCTTAAAGCATAGTTTTTAAAATCTCCTTCTTGCTCGATGTCCAACTGGATTGGGTTGACTCGAAAACTCGAATCAACCTGACTAAATATTCAATTATTATAAATTTGAGTCATTAGGAAGATCAATGGATCTTTAAAATAAATTAAACTTGTATAAGTGATATAGAACAAAAAAAAAATAAAAATAAAAATAAAAAAATATTCAACAACATTACATATGACTCACATGTAGTTTTTAGTAAAATCCCTCAGACATAAAGCGAGTGACTCAGTTCATGTTGTATCTAGTCAACCAAGCGATCAAATCAACGCAACGAGTTTGCCCAGATCTAAGCATAATCAAGCAGATATCAAGTTGCCTAGTGACTCTGCTCAAAATCCTGCAAAAGAGAGTTTATTTGGGTAAGTTTCCAGTCGAGCTTGACGGTTTTAGATCTATGCTTTAAAATAGGCAATAATCATGTTGGTAAGCAAATAGCTCTTAGAAGAGAAATGTTGCAAGATGAGAGAGGCTTGTTTTTAGATGTTGTTTTGTATTAAGATAATATTACAAGATTTGTTCATCAATTAGGAACTGCAAAGCTTGTTCAAGGTTTTTTTCGAAATGATGTTGTAAGAAGCTTGGTGTTTTTGGATGAACCCAAATTGCTAGCAGAGCTAATATAGAAAGGTGGCTTTCTCAAGTCTTCCAAATGCAATCGTTGGCCTGCTAACAAAATCATACACCTAAATTACCATTAAAAACTAGGTTAGAACCATCTATCTTGGAAAACAAATGCATGTCTTTGCAAGTTAAATTACTATACAGAGTAGGTGGGGCATGCATCATGACTGCCAACCCATTCAATGTCTCTTTCGCATGAAATTACAATCACATTGCCATAGTCTCATATAATCCGCCTTCTCATTTTTAACATTCATCATTGGCAGTAGAATAAAGTTCAAAATAACGTCATTTGATACATGCATGCCCGATGACAGCATCTCTTCTTGCATTATTTATGATGTTGAATTCCATCATAATTCATGCATTGGGATGTATATATTCGGAATACAAATCCATCAAAATAAGAGTAATCGAACACTTACCCGCAACAGGAAAGATGCCACAATTTCTCATATTGAGTCATCTTTTCTCTAACGTGCCACTTGTGAATTAGACATTAGAATCAAGAATTACTGGAAGCCCCTTCATGATGATCACCTGGCACAAAAATCAATGGTACGACTCAACATACAGATGTGGCCCACCAAGTGAGGGGATCAGCCTGATATTTAAAAATTCAAAAAGGATGATCTTCATTGTGAGGTTCATCATTACCATGATACTATTTTTCAACACAAATTGGCATCACACCACAGGTAATGGTACAATTTCCTGTATGTGATTAGATTCCTAGAGTCTGGCTTAATGGTAAATGCGGAACGCGGTCAGTAAAAATTTTTCTCTTTAAATTGTTTGCGCAATACTAAATTAACTTTCAACCTGTGAAACTTCTTTATGCCCCACCATAATGTATGTGTTTCATCCATTCCATTCAGCCATTTTTAAAGATCATTTTAGGGCTTTATACATCTCAGGTGGACCATACCACTGGAAAACAATAGTGGTTGGATATCCACCATTAAAATTCTCCTAAGGCCCAATGTGCTATTTATTTGACATTCAATCTATTGATTAGGTCATATAGACCTAGATGAATGGAAAAAACAAAGCTTGATCCAAAACTTTTATGGCCCCAAAAAGTTTTTAATGGTCGACATTCATTCAACACTGTTTTCATGTAATGTGGTCCACTTGAGATTGGAATATACCTTATTTTTGGTCTCATACCATAAAATGATCCAAAAACATACATGGACCGCATGGATGAAACACATACATCATCGTGGGGCCCACATAGCACCGACAATCAGCCATTGGCTGGTAGCAGGGGAGGATTGGATGCTTACAGGTTGAGTAGCGAGACTCCCTAGTGAAGTTAGGTCACCAAGTTATGTGGGCCCATCATGATGTATGTTTTGTATCCATGCCATCCGTCTATTTGAAAATATATTTTTAAGTAAATAGTCAAAGAATGAGTCAAATCCAAAGCTCCAGTGGACCTCACCACAGGAAACAGTGGGAAGAGTGACGCTCACCATTAAGAACTTAAATAAGACAGGAAATTTTTTTCAGCTGATATCTGTTTTTCCCCTTCTTTCATGTCTTTGTTAACTTGTGAATAGGTTGGATTTCAAATAAAAATCACGGTGAGCCCTAGGAAGGTTTCAACAGTAGGCATCAATCACGCAACTGTTTTTTGTGGTGGGTCAACTACATATTTGGATCTGCCTCATTCTTTAACTCATGCTCTAAAATTAAATCTCCAAATAGATGGAACTTGATGACGCACCTCGTCAGCGACTCTCGCTATTCAACCTGTCAGGGATGCGGATTTCCTGCGAAAGCCTTTCGAGGAAATTCCTGTGCTGGGAACGTAGGTGGGGCCCACTGGGATGTTTGTGAGAAATCCTCACCGTCCATCCGTTTTGTGAGTTCATTTTATGACATTAACCCAAAAATAAACAGTATATAATGCTCAAGTGGGCGGAAAACGTGATAATTAAACATCCACAGTTGAAATATTTGTGGGGCCACATAAGTTTTGAATCATGCTAATATTTTTGTTCTCACTTCATCCCAGTAGGAATAAAGTTATTAACGGTATGGATGGCATGTAAACATCACTGTCGAACCCATGGAAGTTTCAACGGTAGGATTTCCCAAACTACCTTTTCCTTAAGTAGGACCACTTGAGTCTTGGATCTTGTTCAAGTTTGGTCTAATAGCTTAAAATTAGCTCACAAATCGGATGGACAGAGTAAATTTCTAACAAACATCAATGTGGGCCCACCTAAGTTCCCAGCGCGGAACTTCATGCGAAAGGCTTTCGCAGGAAATCTGCGTCCACCTGTCAGTACCTAATCCGCTTCCAACTAGGATGCGGATCTGTTGGTGTACCTAACACAAGCTATTTAGGGGCTGTATTGACGTCAGCAAGCTCTGTGAGTCCCATCATGAGGTATGTGTTGTATCCAAACCATCCATCCATTTGGCGAGCTCGTATTAATGCCTAAGATAGAAAATAAGCTGCAAAAACCAGTGGGAGATTGAATGCCTACAATTAAAACCCTTTTTGGGGTCACATAAGTTTTGGATCAATATAATTATTCTTTTTTCCTCTTCATATTGGTATTTATGACCTTCTGAACATATTGGATGGAAAATAAACTTAAATAGGCTATAGAAGTTTTGGATCAATATGTTTTCGCTTCATCCCATTGGGAATGACCTTATAAAGGGTTTAGATAGCATATAATTATAAGGTGCGCCTTATTTGAAGGTTTTGTTGCTACTAGTGCTCAATCCTATACAACACATAGTGACAATCTTCCCTCTAAGAGGAATTGAGGGCTTTATGATGATATTTTAGTTTTTTATTAAGAATTTTAATTTATTTGAATTAAATGTGATGATTTTATTTTTATTTACCAAAAAATGATTTCTTTATAATGTAAAATTTTTCAGACGAGAGATAGGGGCAAATGTGTCAAATTAACATATTTCAGACATTTAAGATGTTTGTTAACAAACAGTTTATTTTAGATTCAGTACTTAATTTTTAGACTTCAGCTATAATTATCAAACAAGTTTTTTTTACTTCAGATTTCAGATTCAGGCTTTAGATTTCAGATTCGGTCTTTAGACTTCAGATTTAATAAACCGGGCCTTCCACATTCAAAGTATGGAAATCCTTTGAAGTGAATTCACCTCCATTTTTTTATCTTTAGGACTTTCAATTATTGTTATGTATACTTCTCATCAATTACCTTTCATACTTTGAATGTGATGAATACATTAGATTATTTTTTAGAAAATAAACATATATTTTTCTGAAGTAGTCATATATGAATGAGACAAAAATAATGACTCCCCAACAGAAACAACAAACAATAGGCTCATATATCTAAATGCACATATTCTAGCATTTCCTTACATATATGCTTTCCAATCTTAAAAGTTATTCGTGATTATTTATTATATATGCAATGTTCGCATACATTAAAATCAACATTTTCAAAGGCAGGAATCAAGCAACGATCAAAAAGTTCCTTCATACTGTTGAAATACATGATTTGTGAAAGAAGAAACTTATATTCTTAGAGCCGCATACAACTGGTATTTATACAAGAATAGAGAAAACTAAATAAAGAAAAACAATGAAGAAGAAGATCTACAGCAATGAAGAAGAAGATCTATAGAGATTACAGAGGGGCTGGATTTAGACGCGGATTTGGACGCGTATCTTCAACGGGTGGATTCGGACACGGAGTCAGACGCGTATCTTCAACACATACCATGGTCACTCATGCGGCCAACACATGCATGCCATAATTGTGCCAACGTGGACTCTGCTACAAATGTTGCAACTCCACTCGATATGGTATTCATGATTAACTTACAAAAGTTACTACTCCACTGCGCTTTCATTATTATAAGTGCCCCTTTAGAAACTTTAAGAACCCAATAAAAAAACTGTAAATTTGCACCCGAGTGCTTTTAATACCCCAAGAGATATCAAATTTTTCCTGAAGTCAGGAACGTGTCTCGCATCCGTCAAGATACGCTCCACCCCATTGAACATTATAATGCTCACCAAACCGATTCCAATGACCTTACAGGCAATGTTATCATCGCACTCATTATAACCGTTGAACCAATCTCGCTGAAAAGTCATGTGGTATGAGATCCCCTATCCACAACCATGTCCACTAATGAATACGCATACAAATACCTGAAATTGAGCTAAAGGATTATAGCCCTGAAATTTCAGCAAAATAGGCTTTCCATAATGTCCAGTTTGATGAACGGTTCGGAATTTTTAACACATTGCAATTAATTTCCTAACCCTGTGGGAGAATAATATATTAGCGAGGCATATTTGCTGCTCTCGAGATTTGAACATTGACCCCGTGGGAGAATAATATATTAACGAGGCATATTTGCTGCTCTCGAGATTTGAAAATAAGACTTTCTGCTTTGATACCATGTCAAACAACTATTTACTCCAAAAGCTTAAGCCGTCCGAGTATCAATGATACCATGTAAACAACTGTTTACTACAATCCGCCCATCCAAAAGCTTAAGCTTAAGTCCCTTGTATCAATGTATATCAAGGGACTTTTATCACTTACTTTCATCTGTACTTTTGTACTCAAGGCCTGCTCGCGTATACCATCCCTCTCGGATGGGCGGATTGTACACGGGTTTGTTGAGAAGCTTGGGTTCTGAACAGATTTGTTCTTGCAAAACACGATTATTCACTTGTATGATTGTTGCGGAGTTTTGGATGATGCACGCAGCGAGATGTTGTGAGTTGGAATATCTTGATTACGCAGTTCATGAAGCAGGGGGAGATGGGGACTGTGAAGGAGTTGTTTGATGAAATGCTGGAGAGGAGTGTGACCTCTTGGACCGCGATGATTGCTGGGTATGTCCAGTGCGGGAATCCTGCAGAGTCGATCCGTCTCTTTGGTGAAGATGGAAGAGGCAGGCGCCAGACCAAATGAGGTAACTGTTGTAGCCGTTCTGGCAGCTTGTGCGGATCTGGGAGCACTGGACCTCGGGAAGAGGGTGCATGAGTATTCCAATCGATTTGGTTTTCAAAGAAATGTGCGCGTTTGCAACACTCTACTTGATATGTATATCAAATGCGGGTGTCTGGAAATCACGCAAAAAGTCTTCAACGAAATGGAAGAAAGAACAGTTGTATCATGGTCCGCCATGAACGGAGGGCTTGCCATGCATGGAAAGCGCAAGGAGGCTCTGGAGCTTTTCTCGAAGATGAGCAGAATAGGCATTCGGCCGAACAGTGTCACCTTCATCAGACTCTTACATGCGTGCAGTCACATGGGGTTAGTAGAGGAAGGACGCTGGTATTTTGCCAGCATGGCTAAGGACTATGGGATAATTCCCCAGATCGAGCACTACGGATGCATGGTCGATCTCCTCAATCGTGCAGGCCTTCTGCAGGAGGCCCATGAGTTCATCAAGAACATGCCGATCAAGCACAACAGAGTCGTTTGGGGGGCTCTTCTTGGTGGTTGTAGAATCCACAAGGATGTTGAGATGGGCGAAGAGGTGATCAGGCATCTTTAAGAATTAGATCCACTCAATGACGAATATTTTGTAGTTCTATCAAACATCTATGCAAACGTGGGCCGATGGGAAGACACAGCCAAGGTGAGAAGATTGATGAGAGTTCATGGTGTGAAGAAGACTCCCGGGAGTTCAATAACGGTAGATGGCATGGTCCACGAGTTTGTGGCTGGGGATAGCACTCATCCCCCAGCCGAGGAGATCCATGAGAAATGGGAGGAGTTTGCTAGAACAGTTGAAGCTAAGAGGGTATGTTCCCAACACTTCGTTGGTCTTGCTCGACATGGATGAGAATGAAAAAGAGCATGTTCTATACCAGCTTAGCGAGAAATTGGCAGTTGTTTTCGCACTAATGAACATGCCCCCAAAACTCCAATCAGAATCATGAAGAACCTTCTGGTCTGCAGCGATTGCCATGATGCTTTGAAATTGATATCCAATATTGCAGATCGGCATATAGTTGTCCGTGACCGGAATCGGTTCCATTGTTTCAAGGATGGTTTGTGTTCTTGTAGGGATTATTGGTAGCACTTCAAATTTTCAAATTGCAAATAAAGGTATTCTTATGAATAAGAGCTTCACCTCAAATCCACACATACTGGGACGAAATGATCTTTGCCAATAAAGCACCTGTGTATCAATCGTCACTGTCCAACTCACGAGCTACTTCTCGAAGGGCGCAGGGCGCAGTCCAAACATCGCACCAATTGCGATGATGTTCATGAAAATACGAGCACAGAAGGCACGAAAGTTCAACTAATGTTGTTTGGGGGCTTATAGACGTAGAAGAGGCAGTGACCATGGATTGGATGGTTCAGATCTATGGGCATGTGCAATAATCAAATGGTGGAGATAATCCATGTCAGCCTGGCCAGGTTCTTTGAGTGGAGCAGAATTGTTGGCTTATAAAAACTAGGATGGAGATCTTTGACAGTGAGATGGCCAGGCCTTTGGTGGTGGAAGGCGACTCCGGTAATGTGAAGCATGCCCCAAAAAACTCTGCTCAGGCAATCTCGACCATCTGATTTGCGGCCATCAAATGGACGAACAATATTGCCACCCAAATGCTCCAGTTCCATATCTTGATCGCCGAAATTGCATAACCGACGCATTCATCTGTATCGCAACAATATTCAACCAAATTAGGATTTGGAAGACATCCAAACACCATACTGTTATAAGAGAGCCTGATGCCTGGTTCCTTTCATTTCAATTCTCATTGAAGAGGAATTATATGATTCTTTAGGCTTCCAGTTTGTACATGTGGAGCCTATGTTTCCATGATCCAGACCGTTGGTCTGAAGTGACGGGCCAATGCGGACAATGCCGAAAATCAATACTCATATAGGCCGATCCACCGGTCGGCTTTTTAACTTGAATGTGGATAGCTGATGTACCCATTTTTAAATAGAGAAGCTAGGATTGACCTGTTGAGTAGATTTTTGGGGCATGGCTCATCCAACCTGTTGCAAACACTCCCATGGTCTCAATCACTGACCCAGGCCCCATTTGTGCATATCCATCAGATAGTTCTTCTCACCTTAAAATAGTAAAACACATTCACATCTAATCAATCATAACAACGGTCCATCAAGCATATACCTTAGGCAACTTTTCGGATTTTTTCAATGCTGGGTTTTTGAGTTATAACAGAAAATAATACCCCCCTTAAAACCCAAAAATCCCACAACTGATTCAAGCTGACTGGATTATTTTCATGATTATTCAATACGGATTTTAAGCTATGAGGAAGAACACACCAAAAACAAAATTTTATTGGATCGGATTGTTTTCTACATTTGGGTTTTCTTTACATGACAATAGAATTTATGATGCATGAAAATCGAGACAGGAGGAGACCCCTCGGCATGTAGCAGGCGAATGTTTCCTCCCTGACCCTACCAAGACTCCCTGTGAGAGTTGGACATCGAATCCACCAACATGCATGTGGGTGCAAGATCTAAGCCATTCATCAAGTCGGTGCCATCATTTGTCTAGTAGCCAGCGAGCATGTACATGTTGATATGCATGGCGCCACCATTGTCTAGTAGCCAGCGAGCATATACATGTTGATATGCACTGTTGGTCAATTCCTACTACTTTGCGCCTTTCATTTCAGACCAAGCAGGATACACGGTGGGGCCTACCTGCTGAACAGGAGAAGAGTAGGATTCGAAACTGCTGAGTGGCCACTGCATTTTTCGTCCTTCTGTTGCCTTGAAAATCTGATTGGAAATCCTGCAGGGAGTCAAATCCAAATGGTCACAGGTTGGAACAATGCATAAATAACAACATGTAGTCGGAAACTTATTTAAGCAATGAAGTATCCCAGAAACTTTAAGGCTGTGTTTGGATGTGTGAGTGAATCGAATCATAATGTTCAGTTTCGTCAAAGAGGCAGAGACCAGTGGTAATGATGCTTCTTACAATTCATAATAAGAAAGTATCCCTCGAATTCCAATTGCGTTTCTTTTAAGTCTAACTTGAAAGTAACAATTTGGAGACAGGAACCTCAATATGGTTGCTGAGAATATCAGGATTTGGTTGGTTATAGTTTTTATAGTTTACTAGATTAACAAATGCAGCACTATCAGAAAGTGTGTGCAAATGTGCTCTAAGAACACATGGATATTATCAAACCTAGAGGTGTACACAAGTCAAACCGAGGCACAGCTCGACTCGGCTCAGCCACTTGCTGACCCCAGCTCGAACTCGGCTCGGCTCAGTCCTCGAGCCTGACTGGCCAGCTCGGTACATAGGCGATACTTAGCGATACATCATTGATACATAGAATTTCTGATACTACTAATGTTATCCGTATTGCCAAGCCAGAGATACAAATACTATCAAGGATATTTCGATAATATAGGGGACACCTCAAACAATGCTTCTACGATATGAACCATTGCCACTTCAATGACTAACAAAAGATCTAGTTGTACTTCTGGTGATTGGGATTTCACCCATTGCTCTTCCAGTAGATAAACACTCCCGATGGCTAAGAGTTCAACTTTTGTTCTTCCGATGGCACTAAATGCTTCGACAAAAAAGGTCCAATCAAAACTTGAAGTGAGGGGGGCTTTTGGTCATGATCTCTTTTTTAATTTATCTTTCATCACTAGCAATAAAGATATGGAATTACAGAAGCCGTCTTGAATTGCCAGAGATTAAATAGAAATGTTCTATGATGGCCACCATGTAACTGATAATAGAATTTTTTAAAAAAAATAAAACAATAAATAAATAAATTACGAAGTACCTTCAGCTGCTAGTCATCGATTTGTTTAATTAAGTGCATGTGCATCTGCGGTCCAAACTACATCTTTCAAGGCAGCTGAATAATTCTCGTAGAACTGCATGTTCGAATAGGAAAATAAATTAAAAAACAAAAGAACCATCGGTCAGTTTGATGGTTAGGTTAATCAGTTCATGTACGAGAGGTTATAGGTGCGAGTGCGACCAAGTTTCAAGTTGACTCAATGAGTTCTAGAATAGGAAAATGAATTTTCCAATGCATTACCACAGTAGAGTGCAGAATCCTCCCAATTTTGGGGCCCGTTTCAATGAACTTCTGGGGTTTCTAAGAAAGGAGGTTTCAAGCCTGCTTTTGTGGTCAACTCGGCAAAATGAATCAGATTGGTTTTTGTCAAGTCGGCATTTTAGCACCTTTTTATCGAGCAAGAGATAAGATGGAGGTTTGCAGAGTGCATCCAAATGCACAAGATCAACTGATGTTTGGACCAAAACAGCATTTAGGACTCAAAACCTTTTGCAGGGTGCGTCCAAACAGGCCCTTAGCCTGAGACAATTAACCAATATAATTTTATTTTAAAAAAAAAAAAAAATGAAAACGAAAACAAAAGGCAAATTGCCCATTGACAGAGAAAATTCTGGTTAATAACAGTAGGACCACGTGGTACCAGATGATTCTCTCCAAATGTTGTGAATTTGGTAAATTCCAAAGTTTTCCCTGCAATACTTGAGATTTTATGGGACAAAAACAGGATATATATATATATATATATATATATATATATAAGTGAATGGAAATGCCCCAGAAAATATCAAATTAGGAAGAGAAATATAATGGCAGCTTGCAGGAGTACTCTCTCTCTCTCTCGAGGCACCAACGTGACATGCATGCAAGAAGCATCAGGTGGGACATACACGTATGAAAAAAAAAACAGTTAAACATAATTGCACAACAGCCCAGATTTCAATATGCACATGGGACCCACTTATAAGCAAGACCAACCAGATTTTCAGGCCACAACACAAATGGTGGGGCCCACCAAATGAGCAACCCGGATCTTGCATGCACATGTTGGCGTATTTGGTGAGCTAGTACTCATATTCCTAAAATGCTTGTGCCGGAAGGTTGTAAAATACCATTTGCCTTCTCAGTTTGTAGGAGTGGTTGCCTTCATTGACCAGAATAGTTGATACTACTGCCCCACTATCGATGGCCCCCCAAGCAAGAAAATGTAATGGCATTGTACAACCTTTCATCCCAAGCATCCTATAACACCTCAAGAAAAGATAGCAAATGAGCAATACCCTATCAAACTCAAGTGCGTCACCTCCTGCTTTCTTCATTTCGATCACGGATAACAAAGGCGAGACTTCAAAACCTACACAGATTTTGGGCAAGTATCAAAAGAAGAGATATCAGCAAAGAAGTAAGAGAGAGAGAGAGAGAGAGAGAGAGAGAGAGAGAGAGAGAGAAGGGGGGGAAGGTTTCCTAATTTGAAATCAGGTTGAGTAAATAGGGTCGGGTTAGGTCGGGTTGCAGGTCAAGTACAAAGGAATTCGGGTTGGGTATGGACTGGGCCCCTTGGATTGGAATTCAAGTCAGAACCAGTTGCAGGTTCAGACTTCTTGTGTCCGGGTCAGGCTCGGGTGACCCCTCAAACCTAACCCAACCCGCCCGAGTTGCACCCCTATGTGCAACCCTAGTTTGTGTAAATTTTTCAGAACACCCTAAATTTCAGAAGTTGAATAAAGTGACCCAAGCATTACAAAACATAATTAAAATGAGAACAGTTTTTGTTCTATAGTATGGTAACTTCAAAAGCCTCTCTAGAAACCAGTCACAAAAGCAGTTCGACAGGAAGCTGTGTGCATGACTTTTTAGAAATTGCACACGGTTGTTGTACAAGAGTTCCTCAGGAGCACATGGCAGACACATAAATGATCTGCACCATGCACCTGGGAGGGCCCACCATATGCATGGCCCAAAAAGAGGACAGCTCGATGTTTCAAACCACTCAATCCGAACAAAGTTCTCAATTACACAGCGGTTCATCAAATAGGGGGTCTACTTGGGCTCTTTTTCTTCTTTTTTGGCCATGAACCATCAATGTGTAGCCGGCCAGGCAAACATGGGTCTTGTATGTGTGACCACGTCCCCACAGGAACTCTCATGTGAACTAAGGTTTGCAATTAGCATACCACTGGGGGGGGGGGGGGGGTGGGTAAACTGACTAAATTATGGAACCCACAGCTTCTAGGAAACTGTCTGAAATCATTTTGGTTGAACAATTCTAACCTCGATTCATGAACAGTTGTTAGTAGAAATAGGACCTTTGGATATTTTTCATTTTAACTATCCACTAAATGTCCACCAAACCGATAGCCACATAATCAAATATACTTAATTTTTGGTTCATGATACATCTAAACTGGGACACGTAATTTGGCCTTGAATTACTTGTATGCCACATGCAATTTCTAAGTAATTAATATGTGCCTGTGTATCATCCATCACACTCACCAGATTATCAAAGTTTTTCTCATAATACAATGCAATCTCTTTCAGTCTTGGGTAGGAAAAGTTCCAGATACTGCTTAAATAACAAAAAATTACAATGAAATAAACCGGCTCAAATTAAGAAATATACATTATTCCCACTGTAGAGTTCTAATGAAAGATCATCAAATGCAATGCTCTGGCACTTTTGGTTTTTCAGTTTGCACAAGTGGGGCCATGTTGAGTGATCTAAACACCTGATATTATGGGCCCCACTGCAGATGGCCCATGCGCTAAAGACCTCCCACATTGGGAGAATCCTAACCTCAAAAAAAATACAACAATGGTATCCATTTAACCAAAAGAAGGCCAAATATTCTACCGGTCAGATCTTCACACCTGGAGGTATTTTGGTGCATAGGCCACCCACGGTGAAGCCCATCATATCAACAATTTGGATCACCGAACCATTGGCCGCACTTGTACAGAATGAAAACCTGAAGAGCATTGTACAACCTTTCTACCCAGGCAAATTATAGTACCTCAATGCAGATTCCTAAGTATGCCTGCAAAGATTTTTTTATTTTTTTTATTTTTTTTGTCAATTTAGGGGCATTTCTATTGACTCTTGAATCTCAAGTAGGTTTGAAAACATTTCTTCCACCCACCTCTGTAGAGATAGTGAGATGTCCTTTCCGACCCAAGTCACGTCCTTCTAGCCTCATCTTCACCTCATAAAGCACAACACAAATAAGTATACAACATTCAATATGCATCATATTTTCCAGAGCATTGAAACAGCAAACAGTAAAAATTCTCTTTCCAACACTAAGGGTCCGTTTGGATAGGGGATCCTACAAAATTGGGATTAAGCATAATCCTGATTTTTCTAAGCCCCACACCTCCATCTCAGATTTGTTGCCATAAAGTCGCAATTTCCTCCTCACAAGTGAGATTGCCCAAGTTTGAGGGAAAAAAAAAAACTGAAACACGCTAATTGCAATGATGCGAATTGGAAAGCATCATTTTAATGCAGCGAATCTGATGTGGAGGGCATGGGACTACCATAAACAGGATTACCCAAACGGAACCCTATGTGTTTCCAATGCATCACCATCTTAGCCTTTCTCTAAGTAACTTGGACTTGGTGTTCCAAGGTAGATTGGTAATTGGGCTACATGGTATGGGTAGTCCTTTAAATCATCCTCGACTTGCATGTTATCTTGTGGCCAAAAGTTAGGTCATCCTGTCGTCAACTAGGCCACATGCAAAATAATACATCAACAGTTAAATTTTGACCACTTGGCCATATTTGCCCTGCATGTCTAGTCCACCTGATGACAATGGAGGTGCTCGCTTTTTTTAACTTTTTGTTTTAGACAGGTAATCTGAGCTCGAACCCAAGACCACAACATTGAAACACGCCCTGTCTACCACTGAGCTAGGGGCTCAAACCCATGTATGTCCCACAATTAATTTATCATAAGCTAATAAATAAAAATGTGAACCTTGTAATCACGCCTCTTGACACTAAAACCTAGTGGCTTCGCACTTTCTTCCATCTTCGCCAAGATTTCAGATGCTGAACATCTCAAAGTGAACCTCATCTCTCGTCTTACACCCTAAGACAAAGCAGCAAAGGCATATAACAATAGGCGAAATATACTATGCAAAATGAGCCCATTATGGCTCTACTCATGCAAATGGAAGCCTACTTAAGTAGCACACCTGCATCAGATCCAGCGCATTCCTCAATAAAGCAAACCATGCATGCATCACAGCCCAAAAATCTATAGAGTTTGATCATCAGAATGACTAAAGCGCACATTGATCAACAGCCAACACACACAAGTGTGGCCCAGCCAATAAATGATGCGGATCAAGCAAGTCTGCCACACTTGGTTATATGCCTTTGGATTCTCGTGAAAAATAGAATATACAATATAATTTACAGGCAACACAAGACTATGGCTGTTTTGAACATTCTGGAAATCCAAGCAGATGGCCCATGCATCCATTCTGAATGAGAATGTAAGTACAAGAGGTACAGCCCATTATCATCACATTCTCATTTTTTGTCATCTTTGCAGCTTGGAGCATTTTGCACATCTCGCCGCCCACATTTTATGATAGTTAACTGAATGAAAAATCATTTTCACCTTTTCACTGTTGGAAGATCCAAAGTACCTGTTAAAAAAATTAACAAGCACTCTCCAACTACTACAAACAATCCAAAAATAGGAAGAGAAAAGGAATATAATTTTTCAAAAAATAATAATACTAGGAAGCCACTATTTACACCCATCCTGTTTGATACAAACACCTTTTTGTTTCTCTACTTTGAGCATTACAATAATAAAAGTAGGAAAAAAAATAATTTAAAAAAATAAAAAATAAAAAATAAAAAAAGATCAAGAGTAAACAGTAACCCAAAAATCATGACCATCCGGAACTCAGGTAGGACACACCCTAGGAAAAATTTGGGCTGGGACAATCACCATTGGTTATTTGTAGGGCACACTGTGGTGTGTATGTGCCATCCAATCCATTCATTTGATGTGGCTCATTGGGATGAAAGAATTACAAAGAATCACAGTATTCGAAAACTCATGTAGGCCATGCCACATGAATTTAGAGGTTTTTAGTTATAATTTTATGAGGTGGCCCACCTAAGTGTTGAATCAACCTGATTTTGGGGATCAAGGATAAACAGGGGGTGATTCACCTAATGGACAGGGTGGATTTCATGCAGATTAAGTTGTTTCCCCCATGTCAAAGAAAGTGACCCCTATAGGTAACATCCAGCTCAGTATTCACATAATATACAAATACATTATAAATTGAGAGAGAGAGAGAGAGAGAGAGGAGAGAGAGTTGCACCTGTTCTTTTTCAAAGAGTCCAGAAGAGATTCAGCCCTTCAGATAGTGAAATAATATCGAATGCGTTCAAAAATGACGGCCTCCGGTCCTTTTCTTCCTTTTGGTCTGATACTGTGCAATCCTGACCAAAGAATGGGAATCGACCCAATCAGTCCTAAGGAATTATATGATCCCCAACCCATGAATATGCATAGACCCAGATTTTTGTATGTTCATGCAAGTGAGGTACATGGTTCAAAGATCCAGACCATTGATTCGATGGGCATAGTGAAAAACCTCGTTCAATGCATTTTCTTTGCGTGGATATTTCTCAGGATATTTTCAGGCTTTCCTCAGGACATCATTAGGAAAATATCGCCGAAAATAAAAAATAAAAAATATATGTATTTATTTCAGATTAATATATGTATGTAATTATCTAATGAATTGTTTATAGATTTTACCATTTATGAGTTGAAACTGTGATGATTTCGCGATAAAAATGCCATATTTTAAATGTTCCGACATTTTGAAAATCTCACGATGACATTATCTGGTGTATTTTTCAGGAGTTTGTCTCAAGATTTTCAAAATCTCAGCGATAATTGTGACACTGCTGATGATGGACTCCACAGAGGATAGACTGTGCCCCAAACTTCTCCAGATGAGATAAGATCCTAGCTAGACAATCTTTGACCTTTCCTCAGTTGAATGTGGACACTGGACAGTTTGCAGTATCTCATTAGTTGTTCATTTGTATGGGGCCAATTAATGGGATAGAATCGTCCAATAAAGGAATTTTTTTAGGAAGGTCGGTCCAAGGTGGAGCCCTCTATTTCAAATATGACTCGCCTAAGGGCCCCACATGTCCAGGATGTGGACCCACTCACTTAATGCATATCCTTGGGTTGAGGATATATGGTCTTCAATTCATATTCATATAGGTCCCCACTGGATTTAATTGAAGAACAGAAGTATATACTCACATTTGAAGTGCCAAATAGTAAATCAATATCGCTCGAATCGACATTCTTCAGCTCTTTGAATTTGGCAGGCTTATAGCCTTTCTTGAACCATGGGCTCTCCATAATATGGGGTATGGTGATTCTCTCCACAAATATAAAAATTGATTGTCAGCATCAAACTCAAACAAAGAAACCGAGATTAGTTAAGAAGTTTGACTCAACCCCACTTGCACTATTGAAACATACAATCCATGAATCAGGTGGGCCCCACTACATAGATGACCTGGCTCAAAAAAAATAGACTGGTCTTATTACCACCCCTACCACACATATACATTAAACATCAACCATTGACAAGATGTTAACTGTCCATCATTTCCATACATGTGTGGCCCACCTGATATTTAACCAGCCAGGAGTCATCTATAATGTGAGGATCACCTGATGAATAACTAGAGTGTGCTCCACTTGTGCCAGGAGGCCACAAGTATTGGTCCTTGTGGGTATAGCAATGTTCTTAGTTGTATAGAGTCAATATTGCACCAGAGATCAAAGAAACAAAGGAAAAGAACAGAAGGAAACAAAACATACATTTTTTGGATTTGGCTCTAATTCTAATTATCCAATCTCTCAATCTCCGAGCAGCCGATGAAAACCAATCAGGACATGTGAAGTCTGCCCTGTATATCTGGAAAGTGAACAATCATAAAGTATTGGTTATAAGAAAGGTGGACGACAAATCAAAAATCTGGCTAACTAGGAATACTCAAAAAAGTAAAAGGATTACATGCATGGATATAAATATACATATACAAAAAGTGTAAATGTGTATAACATCTATACATACATAGATACATGGTCTCATGTGTAAGCATATTATATGGTACCAAGTGGTCGAGTGGAGTCAGAGCACTACAGCTTCCAGTACGCCTGACTGCCCTTTGGGAAAAAATGGGCAGTCCATATCATGGTTCTAGACCATCCACTCAGTCCAACCCACCCCTCCCCATCGTCCACCGTGGGAAAATCAAACCAAATGAGGATTGTAACCTTCCGATCAATGCAATACAAAACAGACAGTCCACATTCAACAAAATTGGTCCAATCATCAATCTGGACCTTCCATTCAATAGGCCCACCTTGGATTGCCCATGATTCTTAATCATATGAATCAAACAAGCCTAACCATTCCATCCGTGACTTGGAAAATAGATGGTTGATTGGATAAGAGAGCACCAACATTCGGGCAGTTAGGATCGAGTGAACAGTCCAGATCAACAAATAAAGATTGCCCTTGCGTCCAAATGCAGCTGGAAGCAACAGAAGTGGAGCACAATGTTTAACTTATTTATATTAGCCAGACAAATTCTGTATATTATGTTAATATGAACTAAAGACAAGAGTTCCCTATTTGTTCCAAACAGGGAACTTCCTATTTGGAGCTTCGTTTGTAGATGTGGGGCCCATGGAGGTCTATCCAAGCAATTGATTGATCTGACAGCCTCCCATCATGGATGGCCCATTCCCACATTATATTCTCAATTGGTCAATAACCTTCCTATTGTTGGCATGCAAATACATGGTGAAAATGAAATGTAGAAAACAAACCACTCTCAATGGAGGAGAGACTCAATGACTAGGATCTTCCAATTTGGGGACATTTTGGGGGAATCTTCCATCCATAATGAGGCTGTTAGATCAATGGCTTGGATAGACCAACCATGCATCCCACATCTACAAATCAAGTTCTGACTAGGGAAGTTCCCTGTTCATAATGAACAGGGAACTCGGCCACATATAAACTAATATGCATATAATAACAAATCGTTTTCTGAGGCTTTCTAAGTTTGCTTTGTCTCCCTCTTTTAATCATGTCAACACAATCCACCAATCAATCCTAGCTGTCAATGGTACCCGGGTCCGCGGATACCAGAGCATCCAATCCACTTTAATTAGAATGGGGTTAAGGGCCCCACTAATAGGGTCCATGTAGGGCATCGAGCGAGTCGAGTCAAGCTGGGTCAAGCTTGACTTGACTCACTCCGTGCTATAATCGAATTCGAGTTCGAGCTTGAGCTTGCCCTCGAGCTCAACATTGAAGCTTGACTTGTTTGCCAAAACTTTCGAGTCAATCTCGAGTCAAGCTAGTGGTTCAAGTTGGTTGAGTTGAGCTTATCTCTGAGTTGAGTCGAGCTGTTCATATGCCAAACCCACCGCGCCCAACCAACTCAAAACCCTCACCCCCTCCCCCCCGCTCCCCCCCAACCCCACCCCACCCCCCACCCGCTCACCTCAACCCGAGTCACCCCGAGCTTCCCCCGCTCATCATTGGGTTGACCTTAACACTCGACCCAACCCAAGCCTCAACCACCTGAGCTTAGACCTCTAACCCGCACTCCAGCCCCGCAACCCACCCCAACCCGCCCCCACCTCAACCCTGCCCCCTGCCCCCCAGCCCTACCCCGACTCAACCCCAACCCGACTCAATCCAGCGCAGTCAAGTAGGGTTTTTTAGTAAAAACTTTTAAGTTTTAACTTCTTTTTTTTAAGTTAAGCATATTATATATATTTAATATTATATATATATATATATATATATATATATATATATAATATTAAAATATATTACTCGAGTCGAGTCGAGCTCGAACTCGAGCTTTGAGTCGAGTCGAGTTGAAATGCACCATGGTCGAACTCGTCGCTTGAACTCAACTCGAGCTTTAGAAAACAAGCTTGACTCGCCCCGAGTCAACCTTTCAAGCCGAGCCAATCCGAACTGACTCGAGCCGAGTCGAGCTAGCTCGACTCGTGTACAGCCCTAGGTCCATGGATACCTGAAGCATCCAATCCACTTAAATTGGAATGGGGTTTGGGGCCCCATTAATAGGGTTGTCAATGGGACGGGCTGGCCCATGGGCTTTTAGGTTGGGCAAGTATTTTGGCCATGTTTGGGCACGCCTTTTAGGCCCTTGGAAAGGGCTTGGGTGTAGATATAAAAGCCCAAACAATTTTGAGCGAGCTTGGGCCACCTCTGGCCCGGCACACACACACACTTAGAGAGATGCTCTAGTGTTCTCAGAGCAAAATAAGTTATAGTACTCCTAGTTGCATCAGTTACATGGACAATCCCATCAAAATAGCAAGTTTGATTCCCCTCCTCGGGATTACCCGATGCACATGGTTTGCGGGTGATTGCATGCATCCATAGGAAATAGTCTTGTCTCAAAATGGGATGGGAACACCAACATTATCAAAACACAAAAAAAAAAAAAAAAAAACAAAAAAAAAAAAAAACAAAAACAAAAACAAAAAACAAAACAAAAAACAAAACCAAAACAAAAACAAAAAAAAACAAAAAAACAAAACAAAAACAAATGGCTAATTTTTTCAGTCTGGTGTGCTGCTTGAATGGTCGTCCATGAGATGCACAATGGACCAAATGAATAGTCCATATCAATGTATCAGACAGTCCAACTGTCCAAATGCAACTAGGAGAACTATAATTTTTGGTGCACCGATAGAATTCGAGCATTTCTCTATTACTTATACATGGATATATTAGTGATGGGGCTTATATGTGAGCTCGTGCCAATAGTTCAATTAAAATGAACATTTGAGATAGCTAGAGCTGTTGAAAGCACTCGCCTAAGTCTCTCAATATGAGATATTGCCCTTTTTGGTCATGTATATACTAATGTACATGATGGGTTAGATAAGATGTACATGGGTTAAGTAAGATGCATGATTGACTTAAATTGGAACTGCAATTTTTTTCATATAACTTGGACTAAAATACCTTGAGATCCCCATTTTAGTTTTAATTAGTCTCCATTTTATTTTTACACATTTTGAATTTTCAAGTGGTATAGGGACTAGCCGGCTGATCCTAGGCACAAAAACTATCATTTGGGCTGAGATTTGGCAGCCCGAAGCTGGGCATGGCCCCAGCCCATTGACAACCCTATCCACTAATCAGTTCAACAATTCGGGTCTGATTAGAAATTGGGTCAGATCAGGTAACAATTCAGCTACCCACGAAGTATTGATCTTTTTAGTTTTATCCTTTATTAATACTAATATTTAAGAATCTTACGAAAGGCATGTTTCAAGTACGGATCCAAATCCAAATGCGAACATCTATCTAGACCGGAATCTAGCACTGACTCCGGATCTAAACTAGATTATGTATCCTACTTCATTCTTGGAACTGAACCCAAAGGACCCAACAGGAAATGGGGTGCCCAAATCTAATCGAGTTCCGATCCAGTACCTCATGCATGGTACCCGTTTTCTGACATGACCCAAATCCGATTCTCTTAGTCATTTTGGATCTAGGTAAACCAGTATCCGACCCAATCCCAACCCATTGACAGACCTAACAATGTCTAAGTTACATAGAGACTAACCGTTCAGCCACTAGTTTAATTAAATTGGAAAACAAACTAATCTAATCAAAGCTACTAAAAAGTATCCATGCTTTAAACTACTAGATGCATCTACTGATGGATGTACAAATATAAAATGAATGACCTTCTTATATAGGTTCATGATATTAGGCTCGTCGAAAGGCAAATAGCCTGCCATTAGAACGAAAAGAACAACCCCGCACGACCATATATCAGCCTTCGCCCCATCATATCCCTTGTCAACAATTACCTGTTAAGTTGACATAAGAAAGTATAGTTCAGTCCTTGCATACGAGATTCTGTATACAGTTTTCTAAGCTGTCTTCTAATCTGCATTTCTTTTTGTTCTTACGGGTGGAATAGAATGCATTAGGAATTTTCTAGGCTAATGTGATATTCTGAGGCCCAAACAATGAAAAGGGTAGTTGAGGAGATCATCATAGCCTTGTCCAAGCTATTTGGGGTTTGATTGATTACCAAGCTTACTTGGTGAAAGTTCAATGACTGCATGCCTACATGACATCAATCCTCCTACTTCACCTAGGCTGGACACTGGTTGGCACACCGCTACGTGATGAGTTGTACAGAGAAAAGGATAGTTAAAGTTAGGGCGGCAACTTGGTTTTGGGTTGACCCTAATCCAATTGAATCAACCCCAATTCAGGTCAGGTTGGGTCGGATTGTCAAGGTCCACAAGTCGGGTTCAAGTTGGGAAATGCTAATCCTATTTTAGTTCAAGTTGGGTTCGGGTTGAGCCAATTTAGATCAGGGTAGGTCGGGTGGTGGGACTAATCACGTGTTTGTTTCGGGTTGGGTCAAGTCGGGTCGAGTACAGAGGACTTCCAGTTGGGCACCTCAAGTTGGAATTTGGGGCAAGTCGGGTTGCAGGTAGGGTCATCTTGAGGTCGGGTTGGGCTGGGTTGACCCTCGGCCTGAACCAACCAACCCGAGTTGCACCCCTAGTCAAGGTGATCAGTGAAAACAGCAAGGATAGAATAGGAATTTAGAGATGATCTTAAAATTCAGTCAATGAAAAAATATCTTAAAATTCAAATAAGGTTCGAATGGATGACGTGGCTTTTTATACGCCCACATGCACCTCCACAAACAGCCACACATGCCAACCTCTTACATGCATGAGACATCTGATCCTTGCATCAACTGTGTCCCACCATAAAGTTGACCTGGCCCACAAGATCAGTTGCATGAATTCATTAGGTGGGCCCACATATATGCCAAACCATCCATCATTCATATGCCTAATCAGTTAGGGGAACTGATTATTGGACCACATCATATGCCGGTTGGGGTCCACCTTAGGCACAACTCAGATGTCCCGCATGCACGCATGTCAAGAGGTGCATGTGCACTTCACAGCATTTCATTAATGCGTTTGGAAAACTGGCGCACATCCTTCCAAATCCAGTGCATGCATTTGTTGGTTCCCGATGCCTCAAGCTTTGGTCAAACACTACCAAGGAAAATGTGGGCAATCTAAGAGAAAATAAAAGACAAATGAAGTAAAATGAAAAGTGGGCCCTCAGAAAAGCATTTTATAAAAATGGCAAAAAAAAAAAAAAAAAGACAGCCATGTTCAATGAACCAGCTACAATTGCCCTCTCTCTCTCTCTCCCTCCCTCCCACCCTTTCTTTGCTTTTTGAAATTTTCAACTACAAAAGAGAGAGTTCTACTATTTCTTATATGAAACTGATGTTTTATCTTTTGTGCTTTGGCTTTATATGACCCAACTCCGGCCATGTGATTTCGGATAATATTTGAGAAATCAAATCACATTACTTTCTCGGATCTTAGAATTGGATCTCCACTTATTGGCAATTGTGATATTTTCCCCCATTAGGGCTTTAAAAAAACACATGCAAATGTCATGTGATTTGGCTTTATATGGCCCAACCCTGGCCATGTAATTTCAGTTACTATTTGAGAAATCAAATCATGTTACTTTCTCGGGTCGTAGAATTGGATCTCCACTTATTGGAAAATGTGATATTCTCTCCCACTAGGTCTTAAAAAAAACAAATGTAAATGTCATGTCAAACCATAAAGATCTGAACGTAGAGATACCTCCGGAGCCACATAATTTGGCGACCCGCAAGTCGTATGCAATAACCCATCCTCCTGAAAAATCCAAGAATCATATCATTATGCTTCTGAAACTTCCATTTGGATAATACAAAATAATAATTCCTACAGGAATGGCAATATTAGTGATATCACATGCTTTTGAATATTCTTGGATATGAAGTAATCACATATGCCATCTCATCACCAACACGGCACATGGGTCTGATATACATGTTTTTTCAGCCGGCATTTGTTTCATTAACCCGTGACCCACCATATCAGTGGACCAGTCTGACTTTTGAGCAAGGCCATCTACATAGTGGGACCCGCCTGACAGGCAGCTTGGACCTTGTGCATGTGTAACACATTAGCAGATGTTATGTCATGTTGGTGAGCTGCCTTGTACCCAGGTGTGGGCTTGGCAAACCTCATGTTTCTAGATTTCATTATCTGTATAGAACGGCAGAAACTCACCCAGTGCACTAGTGACCCACATGCATGTCAATCCACACCGTCCAAATCATGGGACCCATTGTGGATAGAGAAAATCCACAAAAATCAATTTGATCAGATGATCTTAACCATTTAACGCAAGCTATTGACTTTGAGACTACAGACTACTTTGTTTTTAACCATCCATTTGATGGACACTAACTGGATGAACGAAATCACATGATCTTTTTAACCATCCATTTGATGGAGACACCACTTCATTAGCAATGCTCTAAAATACATACCCTAACTTGTTGTGGCAAGGCACTCAAACCAAAATCAGAGATCTTAAGATTGCCATCCTCGTCGAGTAGGAGATTCTCTAACTGCACAAATTCAATTACAATCATTCAAACCTTGCTTTCATCAAATTGGTAAATTTCCTCAATAAGATATTTAGGGTGTGTTCAGGCATCAGACATACAAAAATTCCATATTAGATCTGCACTAATCTGATTACATGTAGTCATACGAAGGGCATGCCTACAACTAACCAAACGGGGGAGAATGTGCATCAGATCCACCCCATCCACAAGGTGCGCCACCAGGCCCACCACAGTTTCACCATGGATCCTAAAGATCAGTCCAATCCAAGACTTAGGTGGGCCACACCATAGGGAATGGTGTAAAATCTTAACTAAAAACTCTAAAGTCCCATGGTGTGGCCAACATGAGTATTGGAGTATCCTGTTTCGGGGAACCCTTCATCCTAGTGGGGTGCATCAAATGAATGGATTGGATGACATATCCACACCACAGTGGACCCTACACACAATTTGTACAATGTTAATTGACGCAAATTGCCTGCAACTCATGACGTGGCCCATGATGAAGTGTTGTGAGCGCTTGTCAAATGTGGGGCCCACAGTGAAAAGAAAACAGATTCCCTTATGTAAATTGATGATTTTGCCCTTTTCACTACTGCCCACATCTAATACCCACACATGGCACTTTTTCATTGAGCCACATCAAGGGAACAAGAATCCCCTGCAACCCCATTCGTGTCCGGTTTTAATGGTGGGACTTCCCATCTCAACTATTCCCCATGGTGCAGTCCACTGGAGTACTGGGTCGGCCTGAAATTTGGGCCCCTGTCCAAACAAAAGACGGCACACCTGATGGATGGATTGAAATCCTCTTATCCACATCAGGGAATAACATGCCCCCACATGACCATGAGTGATCGGGCAAGGATTTGTAATTAGATAGAATCTTGATTTCCAAAAATTAACAGCCAAACATAGCATTATTAACAACATAAAAAGCATAAAAACAACCATTACCTTCAAATCTCTATGGTATACTCCCTTACTATGGCAATAATCTACTGCATTTATCAGCTGCTGAAAGTACTTCCTAGCCTCTTCTTCTCTGAGCTTTCCCTGCTTAGCCTGCAACTCTCACAAAAGTACACTTATGCCACTCCATTAAAAGCAACGAAATTAAATTCAATTGAATGAATTTAGAATAAAGAGACCAAGAAAACAAGCAAATTCCAACCATTCAAAAAGGCCAAGGTAGTCAATACCTTTTTAAATGGTCCACCATAAATAAATAAAAGGGACCACCCATGAGCCCAGAGTAGATTGACACTCCACGCAAGCGATGCATGTACCACCAAATCATCGAACTGGACCATTGGCTATGTTCGCCCCACTATTCATGGGCCACCATAAAAATAAAATACACACACACACACTGGTAGGAGTATGCTAACCTTGCAAGCATTGGCCTCTCTTTTAATAACCATCGGTTTTTTAAGCCCAGATCAGTATGGTTGTGATCATCTGATCAAATAGACATGCTATCCCAAGTACTCTACCAAATGTAATATTCATATTGATTACTGTAGCACCTTTTATCCAAACCGTCCATTTCTATACACCATTGATTGGATGGCAAATTTCCTCTGATCAATGTGAATTTCTAATTGTGACCCATTGAGAAGTCCATTGAACCAAACTGACGGTCCAGATCGATGATTTGACCATATATGCATATAAAAGCATCATGCACATTAAGGCCAAGTGGGGCACCGAAAAAAAAAATATAAATCTCTGCTAATGAACAAATATAATAATACTACAGAGTGAAAAACCACTTCAAAAAATAAACATTTTATTAGATTTTTTTTTTTTTTTTTTCAGATTAATAGCTTGTGGCATGTGCAAGTGAAGAAGGTAGGGATATTTTAGTAATTTTGACAGTAATCAGGGGTACCTTGGCCCTTCACACGATAAAAGGAAAATACTTCTTTGGTCATTACCCAAAAAACAAGGGAATCACAAAAAAATAAAAATAGATATAAAAAAAAATCAATTAATTACAAGTTCTTAAGTAAATGAATAAATAATACATAAAAATATTTTAAAAATCAAAATAACTTACAATTTTGTCAAAGAGCTCTCCTCCTGTGACATACTCCAACACAAAGTATATCTTTGTCTTGCTAGCCATCACCTATAAAAATAAATAAATTTAAGAAAAATTCAACAATCTCTGATTTTAAAAAATAAAAATAAAAAATCTGAAAACGCAGAAAAAAATAAATATTCAAAAAAATAAAAATAGATGAAACACACCTCAAACAGATGCACAACGTTTGGATGCTTAGCCAATTTCATTGTAGAAATCTCCCTCTTAATCTGAAGGAAAAGCAATTATAATTTTAATTTTAATTTTAATTTTTAATAAATAAAATAAAATTACCCATGATCATATTTCAACTAGTAAACAACAGACACACCCACCCCAGCGCACGTTAGAAAACCCATGTAAAATCCTGCAAACCTGCTCCCCCAAATTTTAAAAACTAATATAAATAATAATAATAATAATAATAATAATAATAATAATAATAATAATAATAACAGCCCATGATCAAAATTCAATTTTTAAACAACAGACCCCCCTTTAAACAACTCACCTCCCACCCTACTGCATGTTAGCAAACCCGGGTAGAAAACACCCTCTTAATCTGAAAAAAATAATAATAATATTTTAAATTAAAATTCAAAAAGCTAGTAAAAAATGAAATTGCCCATGCTTAAAACTTCCATCTTTAAACAACAGACACCTCTAGAAACCACTCATCCTCCCACCCCAGAACACGTTAGCAAACCCAGGTAGAGTCCCACTAACCTGCGCCACCATCATATCCTTCACCACCCGGTCCTTATTGATCACCTTGATCGCCCTCTTCTCTCCAGTCTCCACATCTCTCGCCAAATGCACTTTCCCAAACGACCCTTCCCCCAAACTCGCCCCAGCTCGTACTTCCCGACTCGGTTCCTGAAATCCCGACTCGCCCGACTCATTTCCGAACGATTCAAGCAAAACCCGCAAAAACAAATCCGATCTTTCGATCGAATCCTCAGTCTATCGAGTCAGGCGGGTCGAAAAACCGCCATTTCTCCAAGACCATGTTGCAAAAACGAACTGCAAAGGCCATGAAACGGAGAAAACGAAGATACCCAGAACCGGGTTTTGGGTTCTGAAAATGAGGTATGGCGGTTCTGCAATGGGAGATTTCAAATCGCTGGTAAACCGGAAACGGACTTCGTAAACGCAGGAGAGCGGTTTTGGGAGGCGGTTTTATTGGGAAATGGCGGTTTTTATCGTTGTTGGGAATGCATTAAGCTCTGAGAAGAGGCGGCAGTCTGTAAATAAACAAGCAGGATATGTTTGGTATTTTTATTTTCGTCTTTGCCCCTGATGATTTACACGTGGCTTTTGTTTTTTGTCTGTTGTTTTTATCTGAGGAAAATGATTTTTCTAGAAAATTCTGATATTTGGGGAGTTGATATTTCACCCCAAAAAATTGTCAATTCCAACCCTGTGAGAGTAGAGAAATGCTTCTGTGATATCAAGAGTACTTACAAGTTATATTTCTCCTAGTTGCATTGGAACACGTGGACAATCCAATCAAATGATCTGAGTCGTCCATTGGGTCGAGAGAGAATTCATGTGAAGTCAAAAATAAAAAAAAAAAAACAATATGGAAACTCTAACCATTTGATTAATGGCCTGTAAAATGGACGGTTAAGATTATTCTTGAATAAGTAGTCCTAATCAACCATCTAATCCATCTATATGTTGAAGTCCATCATGGATTGCTTTTGCTTGGAAAGAATTACTGTCATTGTAAAAAACTAACCATCCATCCATGGCTCAGACAATGGATGGCTATAAAAGCAGTCCAAATTATGGAAATATCAGACTATGCAATTAATGTTATTTTATTGTTAGCCACCTTGATATATGTGCCTTACATCTACACCGTCCATCCATTTTGACAGCTCATTGTAATGCAAGATCCAAAAAATAAGCAGATTAATTAAAATCTCTGGTAGGCCATACCACAAGAAATAATGGTGATTTGAGTAATAAAAAGTATCTGGGTAGCTAACCAAAGTTATGGATCAATCCAATATTTGTGTAGTTCTTTCGTCCAGATTTCCTGACCTTTTAAATATATAAGTTACATGGAAAATAAACATTTCAGTGGCCCTTGAGAAGTTTTTAATGATGGTCACTTTATTATTACTGTTTCTGTTGTGTGGTCCACCTAAGATTAGGATCAGCTTCTTTTTTTTGGATCATTTCTTAAAACGAGCCGTCAAAACAGAAGGAAGGCAGGGGTGTCAAGCACACAATAAGACCCACAGTCAAAGATCCACTGTAGTAGTGGCGGCTGAAGAGCCGTGACCTGAGCTAGGTCCTCTTTTTAGGACGTGAATTGCATGCTCACAGCATAGGTAGCTTTAAGTGGCTACTTTTATATAGATAGGGAGATATATAGATTGGCATGCTCAGATAAATACGCATGCTCACCTGTTTGTATCCTGAAATCTCAAGAGATGAGCCAATAGCTGAGATAAATGCAAATCAAAGGAGAAAACTTTTCACTTTTCATGGCCGGCTATAATTTTGGATCAAAGTAAAATTTAGGACTGAGGCGTTTCTTCATGTAAACCATTCAGATTTTAGAGCCACATCACTAATAATATGGGTTCTCTGGAAAGTTTTCACCAGCGCCGTCCATTTATTTTTCCAGATCATCATGATTCCAAAAATGACGAAGATCCAAATCTCAAATAAGCTACACTACAAAAATTTAAATAAATAAACAGTGGCAATTGACCTACCATTAAAAGCTTCTCAGGGCTTTGTCATCCAACCTAATCATTATTTCCAGATTACCTGGATGAAGAGAAAACACAAATATAAGCTTAATTCAAAACTTTTGTTGATCGTTAGAAACTTTTAAACGGTATGTTTAATCACCATTCTACTGTTCGTTGTGGTACATGTGAGATTTGAATTTATATTATTTTTGGACTCATACCATAAAATAATATGAAAAAAAAAAAAAAATAGATGAACAGCGTAGATAGGATACATACATTATTATAGGCCCATATAGCACTGTAAGTAGCCACCTAGCTATTGTCGCTATCAGTGGGAAACGGATTGGCTACTCCCCCTGACACCAGCCCCGGAGCTCGTGGTCGATGATCTGTGGGCCCACTATGAAGTATGTGTTTCATCCATTCCGTTCATCCATTTTTAAATATCATTTTAGGATTCTTTCTCAAAAATGAGACGGATATAAATCTCAGATAGACCACACCACAGGAAAACAATAGTGATTGGATATCCATCATTTAAATTCTTCTAAGGCCCAATGTACTGTTTATTTGAAATCTAATCTGTTGATTAGGTCATAAAAACACAGATGAAGGGAAAAAACAAATATCAACTTGATCCAATACTTTTATGGCCCCAAAAAGTTTTTAATGATCAAAGTTCATTCAACACTGTTTCCTGTAATGTGGTCCACTTGAGACTGGGATATATCTCACTTTTTGTCTATTACCATAAATGGATCTAGAAAAATAGATGGACGGAATGGATGAAACACATACATCATGGTGGGCCCACAGAGCACCGACCACCAGCTCCGGGGCTGGTGTCAGGGGGAGTAGCCAATCCGTTTCCCTATCAGTGTGCAACCCACGTTCCTTTTTTTCGGCTAAAGACGTGTGCTTGTACACGTACTAAGTGCCTGTAACCAACTACAGAGAAACGGAAGCGATAAAATGTGGGTCCAAAGGCATCATTATCTACAACACTAAAATAAAGGCAGGATAATCGTGACTCCCAGTTAGATTGATAACCTACCTAATAATGGTAAGATCTTCTGCAACAGACTTTTTCAGTAAATATGGGAGATCACCCATGCATGAAAAAGATCCCATTAGCTCTATACCAGGTTTACCACCCTCCAACTTGATTAATTATCAGCCCTTGATTGTGCTGACCACACCAACCTAATTAAACACCTTCCAACTTGATCATCCACCCTTGATGGTCAAGTTGATCATCCACCCTTGATTTTCTTGACCCCTGTGAGAGAGTTATCTGCAACCTTTAACTATCTGGTCCAATCCTCTGCATTAGTTATGATAATGAAATAAGGTGTAAGACTCAGCCACATAACTAATGCAAACCATGTGAGAGCAGGAGGAGATAGCTACAAAACCACCAAGATGGTTATGGATGATGGTTCCTACACCTCCTACTGTGGGCCACCCAAAACAAAAATTCCATCTAAATTCAGTTCAAATGGACGTGGATTGTCTATGGTGCTATGTGAGACCCACAATGATGTATGTGTTTAATTAATCATATTGTTCATCTATTTTTTGAGATTATTTTAGAGCATGATTCCAAAAATGAGGGAATTCCAAATCTCAAGTGAAACACGCCATGAGAAAATAGTGGAGATCGAACGCCCACCATTAAAAACTTTCATGCGCTAAACAAAGGGAAAATACAAATATCAACTTCATTGAAAACTTTTGTCGCTGGGAGACGTTTTTAATGGTAGGAGTTCAATCACTATTATTTCATATGATGTAGTCCGCATGAGATTTGGATCTGCCTCATTTTTTAGCTTATCCTAACTGAGCAAAGTGTCACTTACAACCAACCAAACCTAGAGTGCTACTAGCCAAGGTCCAAGTTTAGAAAATATCAAAAGTACCTCTACTTCATGCAATTTACCTACAAGTGTTTGCACCACTCTCTATTATACATTCCTTTTTCAGTAGTTGAATGCATTAAATATTTAGTTATATCTAGGGGTGTACACGAACCGAGCTAGTTCTGTTAGCTCGCTCAACTCAACTCGAAAAAGCTTAATTCGACTCAGTTCAAAGTTGAGTTCAAACTAAGTCAAGCTGATTTTTTGAGCTCGAAAATGAGTTTGAGCAGGCCCCAACTTGACTTAACTTGGATCAAATCCAGCTCGAATCCAGTTTGAATCGAACTCGGATCTAACCAGTTTGGTGACTCGGTTATTTTGTCATTGATGTTGCTCACCAAGTGTTTGATAAAATGACTCAACGAAGTGTGGCTGGTGACATGGAAGATATGTACAGGAAACAAATACCTTTTTTTCTTGATTTTTCTTGGTTTTTATGTTGCTTAAAAGGTGTTGGATAAAATACATATAAAACCATTGCTTCTGTTTCGCATATAGAGGGATTTTGAAGGTGCAATCTAAGTGTTTGTGGAAATGCCTCAATGGTGAACTCAGCTCGATATTGACTCAAACTCGGCCTGAGCTACTGACCGAACAGAGCCGAGCCAAGTTCGAGCTGAGATCAGCCAGTGGCCAAGCCGAGTCAAGCTGAGGCCAGCTCGACTCAGTTCAACTCGATGTACACCCCTAGTTATATCTACATTATTTAAAGTATCCAATGGCTAAAAATGACCTTTACCAAAGGAGTGGTGTAAACACCTGTAGGTAATTTGTTCTCTTTCATCTATGAGTCCAACTTAGGTTGGGTCCAAGTTGAGTTGGTCTGGTTTTTAATTTCTTAATATAGTCTTCCTCTTAGCTGTTTGAAATATATTATCTCTTTTAGATGCATATGCTAGCAAACCTTATCCAAAATTTGGAATAACATGATATATATATATATATATATGACTTCTTATCCTTGTGGACCATTAGTTAAATATAATTTTTCGAGTCCGGTTTCAGGTGGGCGTACATTGGAGTGATTCAAATCTTTCTCAATTTGAAAGTTTTTAAGTGAAGGGTCGATCAATTCAGCTGAACTTTAATAGGTAATGGACCTTATCTATTGTATCAAGGGATGTTCTGAACTCAAACACAAACATCTTCATCTATTTAGATTGAAACCGCTTGTTGTAGGTTTAGATCTAATGAGCCATTGGGTCAACCCAACCCATTTTCACCCCTAGATATGGACCTTATTCAATTGATCAAAAGATGTTTTGGACTCAGAAATGTGTTGGTCCATTTTGGATCAAAACCTTGGGAGTGGATTAGGTGCAGCCCTGACAATGGGCCCACCTTGATGTGTATATTGTATGTCCATACCGTCCATCTTTTTTTTCAGCTCAGTTTATAGCGTGCTACCTGTAATGAAGCTGATCCAAATACCATGTGCACCACACCATAGTAAACAGTGATGATTGGACGCCCACCACTAAAATCCTCATAAGGCCCAGCTTAATGCCCAACCGTGATGTTTATTTTCCATCCAACTTGTTGATAAGATCATAAAAGGGAGATACAAATATCACTTTGATCCAAAACATGTGGCTCATATGAATTTTTAATGATCAATCACCACTATTTCAAGTGATGTAGTCTACCTAAATTTTGGATCTGCTTCATTTTTTGACTCATGTCCTAAAATCTAAAATAAGCTCTAAAAAGGATGGACGACATGGATATACAATATATACACCAATGTAGGCCCGACTCATGTCCTAAAATAAGCTCTAAAATGGATGGACGACATGGATATACAATATATACACCAATGTAGGCCCCACGATCAGGGCACACCATGTTGGGTGCGGCGACGGCACTCCTAATCCTCTCCCTAAAACCTCTTGTATTGTAGGGCTAGGTCTAATGACCTATTAGATCAACTCAACTCATTTTCTCCCCTAGTTATGGACCTAAACCACAAACATGTTTTTTTTTTTTTGGTACACACGCACCCGACACACCCACGTACTCCGCAGTGGGATTTCACCACCTATGGGTTTCAAACCCGAGACCTCGTGTTGAAACTCCTCGGAGTCTACAACTGAGGCAAGGACTGGAGCCCCCACAAACATGTTCCATTTCATATCAAATCCTCTTGTCGCAGGGCTAGGTCAAATGACCCATTGGGTCGACCCAACCCATTTTCACCCCTAGGTATTGAACCCATCCACTTTATCAAAATATGTCCTAGACTCAAACAAAAACATGTTGGTCCATAAAATCCCTTGTTATGGGAGCTAGGTCTAATAACCTATTAGGTCATCCCAACCCAATTTCACCCTAGCTATGCTAAACCACTTGTTCGAATTTCTTGTCGTATGAAATCATTTTTTTTTTTTTTCAAATCAAACCAACCAAGCCTAGGGGGAACTCGCCAGGGTCCAAGTTCATAAAAGATCAAAAGTACCTATACTTCATGCAATTCACCTACAGGCTCTTGCACCACAACCCAAGGTACATCACGTTTTCGGTAATTGGATGCATTAAATATTTATTTTTCTCTCTCATATTTAAAGTATCCAACGGCTGAAAATGCCCTGTACCGGAAGGAGTGGTGTAAAGTAGGTGATCTATTCTCTTTTATCTATAGGTGGAGCTTAGTTCATGTCTGAGTCCAGTTGGTCTGGTTTTTATTTTCTTTCTTAATATGGTCTTCCTCTAAGGTGTTTAAAGAATATTATCTTTTTTAGATGTATATGGTTGCAATTTGCAAACCTTATCCAAAATTTTGAAAAGTAAAGGGAAAAAAAAAAAAAAAGCAGAAGCACTTCTTATCTCTGTAGACCTTTAGTTAAGTATAATATTTCGAGTTGGGTTTGGTTAGGTCTACTTTCCATTGATTTAAATCTCTCTCATTCGAAAGTTTTTAAGGAGGGGTTTGTTTTTCAATTATATATGTAAATAGGGATAAATAGTTAATAATTACTTTTTGAAGGGTGTTTGTTTGAGAGAAAAATAATTAGGTAATTTTGCCTAGAAATTATCTTCAAATGCTGAATCAAAGAGAGATTGGTTACAGTTAAAATTCATGGGTCCCATATTGATGTATGTGTGTGATCCATGCCGTCCATCCATTTTACCATCTTATTTTGGGACATGAGCCCAGATTGGAAGTTCAAGTAGACCACACCACAAGAAACAAGGGGGGTTAACGACGTTCGCCGTTCAAAATTGAAACCTTCCTAGAGCCCATTTGAATGTGTATCGTATCATCCAAACCATTCATAAGATCACACTACAATATAATCTACAAAAACATCACCTTGATCGAAAACTTCCATGGCTTCCAAGAAGTTTTCAATGTTAGGTGTTCAGTTCCCACCATTTCCTATGGTGTGGTCCACTTGAGCTTCAAATCTACCTCATTTTTTGCGTATGGCTTAAAATGAGCTGGCATAATGGATGGACGGCATGGATAAGATAACATACATCACGGTGGCCCCATAATGTTTACATGTCGAAATTGTGCCGATGTAAATTTTGAAGTTGGAAGCTTTGCAAACAAGCCCCTTGTAAATGAATATTGGGGTAAATACATGGGTAAATAATCATTATTCATTTACCATGAATTATACTGGTAAATGAAAATCAAACACCCTCTGAGTGAAAGGTTGATCAATTCATCGGAACTTTAATATGTTATGGACCTTATCCACTGGATCAAAAGATGTTCTGAACTCAAACATAAGCATCTTCATCCATTTCAGATCAACCACTTGGTGTAGGTAATTTAGATCTAATGAGCCATTGGGTCAACCCAACCCATTTTCACCCCTACATATGGACCTTATTCAGTTGATCAAAAGAAGCTCCAGACTCAGAAATGTGTTGGTCCATTTTGGATCAAAACCTTGGGAGTGGATTAGGTGCAGTCCTGACAATCTGGCCTACCTTGATGTGTGTATTGTATATCCACACCGTCCATCCTTTTTGTCAGCTCGGTTTATAGTGTGCTACTTACAATGAAGCTGACCCAAATATCAAGTGGACCACACCACAGTAAAAAGTGATGATTGGACGCCCACCACTGAAAACTTCATAAGGCCCAGTGGTTGAGATTAAGCAGGAAAGTAATTGGGAGGGGAATCTCTCTCTCTCTCTCATATTTGTATTAGGGTTAGGGCTAGTCATGGGCTGAGTTAGGCCATGCAAAGTCAATTTGTTAAACAGGCCTAACCCAACCCATTCAAAATTCAGAACTCAATCAGCCTAAGGCCACACCCATTGCTAGGCCTGATGAGGGTTCTTTCTCTTTTCTAAGGTTTGGTGAAAGAGACCTTATTTAGGTAGAGTGAAACAGTTATGGAAGAGAGAGAGAAGAGAGTCTTCTCCAAATGAAGAATCCCACCAATGAAAAGAAAATAACATACGTATCAAATGGACCCACGCACTAGGGGGCCCACAAGTGGACCACTGTATATATATATATATATCCCATAGCTTCACTTGCTCCTTTTTCTCCTCATGCACCTTTCCATGACCTACCTTGCTAACTTGGATACTTTAACACCCGTGTGAAAGTAGGCAGTTGGTATGCTTTTTGAAAGTCCATTCCTTTTATCAGAGTGGCCCACTTTCTGAATGGTCCAGTTTCTTTCTATATGTATGGATGTATATGGTCTCTAAGGTGGAGGCCACATACATCTACCACAAGCGGTGCATGTATCATATTCATAGGTGAGAAATGATATTATCCATTTTTACTATTATTTAGTGAATAAACAAAATGGGTCGAGTCACCGTCTTGAACCATATGTCTTTTAGATCTATTATTTCAAAATAGAATTTTTATTGATTCTAACCATTCAATCTGAAGATTTTGAAAATTAGATGGTTGTAATAAATTGGCCTCATTCAGAGGGTTAAGATTATCTGATGCGCTTAATTCTTTCATCACGGCCTGTTGCAAGCTGATTGAACGATTTCGATTGATGATTGGGCATCTGTCGTGTCATTAGAACCGTTAGAGGACGTTTGGTGGGGACTTTAATTTAAGTGATGGGACACACATTGATCTGTATTGTTAGAATCGAGGGCCATTAGGATGGAGCGTATCCAGGAAAACGGAAAGTAGACTGGTTGTAACCCCAACACAACCCAGCTAGGTGGTGTTAGGCGTGTATTTGTTTTATATCCAATCCATTTGATTTGCTATCTAATTTTAGGGCCCAAAATATAAGAAAATCTGGAAAGCTCAAGTGGACCACGACGTTGAAATTGGGTGCCTTTGATTTATGTCAAAATAGAGGTCCTTAGATCAATCAACTACTCAAGTCAATTGATCAAAATATCATGAATTTTCTAATTTGCTTGCTAGACACTTTTGAGCATGTTTGATTCATCGAATATGAAGGCTCGATCGATCAAAGCTTAGATCGATGGAGCATGCGATTTTGCGTAATTGCGCAATTTGTTTACTATTCCGAGTGTAACACTATATATATGGGTGTAATGTAGGATTAGGCTAATTCTAAGATCGAGAAGCTTGTCCTAGGAAGAAACAAGGGTTTTGATAAGGGTTCTCACATCCATAAGTTGATTCCATCTCTTGTACTTTCATATTCATTGTTGATTATTTATCGCTTTGTACCGTAGTTTCTTCCCGCAAGGGTTTTTCTATGTAAAATAGTTTATTCTCTGTGTTGCCTTGTTTGTGTTTGTTTCTAGCTTGTTTGATTGGACTAAGTTCTTGTTTTTGCATCCCCCTAACAAGTGGTATCAGAGTTAAATATTGGAATTTGAGTTTGAAACTGAGACATGGCAATGAATAGATCAAAATTGAAGAATGAGACAGAAGTTTACTGGAAAAAATAACACTGAGAAAAATAACTTTGAATTATGAAAGGTAAAGATGAGAAGCCTTCTAGTTCAGTAAGGGCTTCAACAGGCATTCCTTGGCATAACAAAGCGTCCTACAACTATGAACGATGAATAGTGTGAAGAAATTGATTAGAGGGCAATAACCTCAATTCAATTAAATCTATCTAATGGTATCCTCTGTAATTTTCTTGATCAGAAGACCACCGCTGGGTTTTGGATGAAGTTAGAAAGCTTGTACATGATGAAATCTCTCTCAAATCATGTGTATCTGAAGAAGCAATTCTATAATCTGAATGCGACGGAAGGATCAGACATTAATGAACACATCAGCATGTTTAATCAGTTGTTTTGCAAATTGACAAGCGTTAATGGAGGAAGAAGATAAAGCCCACATCATGTTATCATCTCTTCCAGAATCTTATGAGTATCTAGTGGATACTCTGTGTTATGATAGAGATACCTTGGACATTGAGATGGATATCTCAATATTTCAATCAAAGCAATTGAGAAAGAAGAGCGGTAGTAAATGGTCTTCTACAAACGCACTATCTGTCTGAGGTAGATAGTCTAAGCAAGAAAAGGAAAAGCCCCGATTTATATTCAAGGTTAGGGGCAAAGGAAAGATGAAGTGCTAGAATTGTGAGAGGGTGGGACATATGAAGAAGTGACGGAATCTTAAAACCCAGAAAGCAGAGAAGTTAGAATTCGTCGATGGAGGCCAACATAGTGAAATCTAATGAGGAGGCGAGTGGTTGTGACGTATTGACTGTATTTAAATCCCAGTATCTCGGTAATGAGTGGATTTTGGATTCAGAAGCCTCATACCACATGACCTCCCATCGAAGTTGGTTCACCAGTTACACCAAGTACGATAGTGGTCAGGTGTTTATGGGCAATGCCATTACCTGTAAGGTGGTTAGTATTGGATCAATGCACATCAAGATGTTTGATGGGTTGGAGCGTATCCTAACATATGTGAGACACGTTCTTTATCTAAGGAAGAATCTAATATCTTTAGAAGCTCTCGAGGCACGAGGGTGCAAGTTCACCATGTTTGATCGCATCCTAAAAGTTTTTAAATGGGCACTAATTGTTATAAAGGCATAGCAAAGCAGTAACCTTTACAAGCTAATTGGGAATATTGTATCAGGTGGAGCTACAGCGTCTGTAGCAAAATTCACGTCTGCACGTTTGTAGCATGCGTGCTTAAGCCACATAAGCGAGCGCTGTATGAAAGTACTTTTTGATCGTTGTCCAATTCATGCATTTAAAAGTGTTAATTTTAATAAATGTGAACATTACATATACGGTAAGTAATCACGATTGTCTTTTAAATCTGGAAAACATGTAAATAAATATGCGCTCGACCATGTGCATTCGAATGTATGGGAGTCGTTGCCCACGGTTTCTAGTGACGTGAGGGGGTGTTCTCAACCCACCGTCACCTGTAGTGTGGTCCACCTAATGGTTCGATCAGACTAATTTTTGGGCTCATGGATTAAAATGATTGGGGTAAAGAGGTAGATAGTGTGGATCTAACAGCTACCTCATGATGACTCCCACGAGTGGAAACCCACTCCAAAACTCTATGTATGCAACGGAAAGCATCATTGACGCTGGAGCTTTCTAGTCCTTGTACCTCACGGTGTGGCCCACTTGAGATGAGGATCGACTTTATTTTTGGGTTTGAAGGCTAAACTAGTGTGGAGAATCGGATGGACGGCTTGGATGAAACATATGCACCATGTTGGGTCCCACAAGTGGAGGACCCACCCTTCCGCTGTAACTCCCAAGGTGGGATTTGGAAAATCAAGGAGAAGGATAGCGAAATCACGCTAACACCACGCGGTTCAGGCGCGAAACTCAAAATAATTTTCATCTTCATACTTAGCGTCCTTCCAAACATGTCAACACCATCTATTAGATGAGATTGTGAATACAATCACATCTAATATCATCTAATACAGCTAGCCAAACAGGCCTTAAAGAACAAGTGGCCATTCCATGACAGCCTTGTCCATGGACTTAAGATTCAAGCAACGGATGAATAATCATTTTCATAACTATCTCCATACAAAGTAAGGATCCAAAGTGACAAATGGGTTATCATCTCATCAACACGAAGTATGTGATTGAGTTTGATAACGACCAACTCGCCCATGAATTTCAACCATGAGTTGTAACTAGAGTTGTACACGAGTCGAACCAAGTGGAGCTTAACATAGCTTAGCTCGCCTTGGCCAATAACTAACCCCAGCTCAAACTCTGCTCAGCTCGGCCCTCAATCTTGACTGGCCAGATCGGCTCGGGCCAATTCGAGCCAAGTTCGAGCCTATGAGACATTTTCTCAAACACATAAAGCACATCTTCAATTTTTCACAGAATACAAAACAGTAATAGCAGTATACAGGTATTTCATTAAACACTCAGCGAGCAACATCAAAATCATGATTTGAGGGCAGTTTTATAATGTGAAGGTTTTTTTATAGTAATTTGTTTCATATCCATTCCTTCCTTGCCACTAGTTGATCCCACGGAGAATGTACCCAAAACAACACTTCATTGAGTTATTTTATCGAACACTTGGCGAGCAACATCAATATCAAAATAACCAAGTCACCAAGCCGATTCGATCCGAGTCAATTCGAATTGAGGTTCAATCCGAGTCGAATCGAGTTGGGCAAGCTCAAACTCGGCCCAAAATTTTTTCAAGCTCAAAAGGTCAGCTCAACTTGGCTCGATGTCAGCTTCAATCCAAGTTGAATCGAGCTTTTTCGAGTACAGTTGAGCAAGTTAAACGAGCTAACTCGGTTCATGTACAGTTCTAGTTGTAACAAACAGACAGTCATTCCCGACGACCATCTTACCACGAAGCCTACCATAGCCTACCATCGGCCATCCATGAAACTCAATCCTGCGTGATGAATACATAGCCGCGAATTACTATTGTCCAGCCATGAAAAAACATCCCTCCTCACCACATTTATCTTGCACAACGAAGCCCAACCAACGAACGGTCGTTCGTAACGACCTTCCAGCCCTGAAGTCAGCTGAGCACGCAATCTAGCTTTCATGCTCGATGAACAAATAGTCGCCTCCGACGACTATATGGCAAATAGCATATTATCGTTAATTATACTTTTTAAATTCCTCTTTATTACTTACTTTAAAACCCGATATAGTTAAAACTTATTCCTTTTATTGGTCAAATTTAACCTAATTTTATTCTTTTAAATTATATTTTTTTTAATATTGAATATCATGATAAGCTATCACATGCATGATTGAAAGCCTTTTCTCCACAAATAAAATAAACTCATTAGAACGACAACCCAATAAAATATCTCATGCAAGTGTACCAACTTCACAATCCAGTCCATCTTGCAACATCATAATGTTCAATTCGAGCCAATATCAGCTCTACCACTTGATTGATTGCTGTCACCTTTGGTGTTTGTCCCATCTATGGTAGGCCCTATAATTCGGACGTAGGATCGACGTATGCTAAAGTGACGTGAACGGCTGAAAATTTTCACCTCCATTTTATAAATGAAGGTGTACTAGCACCAGAATTATAAAATTAATACTTTGGCAGTAGTTACCAGAAAGAGGTTCATTCTGCGGGTGATGCACACGTGCAAAAATCTCACCCGTTAAAACATACGATCGAATGCATCGGTGGGACCCACGGTGTAGATCATCTGAATATAAAATAGTCAAGACACGCCATCTTATAAAGGAAAATGGATGTTAATCTCCATCTAGTGGTTTTGTATCTGTGTGGCCCACCTGATTATTGGATGACTAAGATATTCTTTTTCAGATGATCTAAATATTAGTTACCGCCTGATATATGGATTGGATGTAAAGCACGATTGACAGGTTGGCACGTGTCGTCGTAGGTAGAGTCGCGTGTGGAGGGAATTGCGTAGGGCTAGCAAGTATCAGACAACGGTCCTTTTCTTTCCTTTTCTTTCTTTTTCTTTTGCTTTTCTGTTTTTTTCGAAAAAACATCCGTCTTTTTCGTTTTTATTTTTATTTTTATTTTTTAACTTCGGTCCTTTTCAATTTTCATTGTCAATTTCAAGCGTAGATACGATACACCTCGAAACTACGGTTTTCGTACACATTCATTTGAATATGTTTATATTTTTACAACTCGATCCAGACCGTCCAAATTTTGGGTCCCAAAATGAATGGGGCTATTTACTAAATTTCATTCACCAGGAAAACATAACCATTTAGGGCGTATTTGGATTCACGTTTTGATTGTATTGTATTGTATTTCAGTATTGTTCATGTATACGTTGGGCAATATTCAAAATACATTCAGCAGAAACATACCATTAACCAATGTTTGGATAAGACGTAATGTCATTCCATGCATATAATTTCTTGTACAGATTAATATTTAAAAACGACGTATAGGCGGCACACGTTTTATATACATATAGATATGATAGTCGCTTGATATCCATAGTGTGAAGATTCATGCACATAACTTGAATGATTGACACATGAATTTTTTGTAACTCAAGTTAAACCGTCCAAACCATGGGGCCCACTTTAGATGAATCATAAGCCAAGAGATGAATCGAGACAATCTTCTACATGAGGTGAACGGCTTTCATGAGAATTTCAAAACCTAGCTCATATGGACAAAGATGCAGGGCCCACTGAGGACAGATTACACCTCAAAATCAGATTTAAAAAATTATAAACACTGATTGATGGACACGTGTTCTTTGAATTTGAACCGTTGCCTATTTTCCATTTAAACGCTCATCAGATATCCACCACCATTAAACCGAGTAGATGATAGTAGCCATCCGATTTTTCCCTTAGAATTTGGACCGTTCACTATTACTTTTATCCATCCATTTGATAAACATCTATTTAACGGTTACGATTTCTTGATCAGTATATTTTTCAAGATATGATCCACCCACAAGGTGCCCCACATTTTGGACGGTCTAGATATCCGAATTTGATCGCCAGAGAGATGTGAGCATTCCCCACGCGACCAAACCCGATCATGATTTTGCCCTACCCGATTCTAGACCCGAATTTAAAACAGGTTGGCATTTGTAAACCTGAGCCCTACACGGGGACGTCGATTACTCAACCCGAACTTAGATCAAGTCAGTCGGGTTCGGGTAATTTGAATCGGTCGGGTGCAAACCCTACCAAAAATCAGGGCGAGAAAGTGGATTTTACACAAATAGGACCCATGTTTCAACGATCCAAACCGTTCATATGAAGGGTCTCACCACAGATGGCCCATGATCCAAAAATCGCCCGACTTGGAAGATCATATCCATGGAATATTTGTGATTTCTGAAGGTTGTTGGTGCTTTATTTCTTAACCATCTATTTTCGGACCACAGAATAAGTTACCTGGACCCATTTCGGTGCTTGGACCATCCAAAGGAGGCCCAGGAAATTCGATGGATCAGATGGACCAGTGAACCCAGGACTGGACCCACATCTGGGGTCCATTGAGACGGATCCAGGTCAAAGTTCTACAATCACAGATGATTCAGTTAAGATCCGCCACTCATAACTCAAGAGCATCAAAGATTCAGTTCGACCTTCGGACTTAGACACAGGTCCTCATCGAAATCATCTCATTCATACTCAATTTCAGAGCTCAAATTTGTAATTCAATAGATTATGATTAGATTTTGAAAATTTCAAGAACGTAATTAACTCAAATACATGATAACAGCATCGAAATCATTACATTCAGACTAAAATCTGGAGCTCTAATTTATAATTCAGTAGATTATGATTAGATTTTGAATTTTTCAAGAATGAAATCAACTTAAATACATAATGACGGCCATCTTCTTCCCTACATGAAATCGCATGCAAAGATGAAAGACGGCTTAAAAAAGATGAGGATTCTCAATTATAAGGGAAAAGAACGCTATATTTATTAGATCATTTTAGGGTAGTATGAGTTCAAAAATGATGAAGATCCAGGGCTTAAATGGACCAGATCATTTTAGGGTATGAGACCAAAAATGGTGAAGATCCAAGGTTTCAATGGACCAGATCATTTTAGGGTATGAGACCAAAAATGGTGAAGATCCAGGGCTTAAATGGACCCCACCATACGAAGGAGCGGTGATAATGACAATGTTGCCTGCTAGGGGTGGCTCGGCCACTAGCTGACCCCAACTTGAACTCAGCTCGGCTTGATCCTCGAGCCTAATCGACCAGCTCAGCTCGATTCAGTCAATAGCTCAGGCCAGTTCGAGCCGAGTTCGCTTGTGCAGCATTTTGACAAACACATGGACTGCACCTTCAAAATCTCACTGTATATAAAATAGCATCAGTAGTTTTACGGGTATTTTATCAAATACCTTCTAAGCAACATAAAAATCAAGAAAAAAATGGTATTTGTTTCATATACATACCTTCCTTACCACCGGCCACACTTTGTTGAGTCATTTCATCAAACGCTTAGTGAGCAACATAAATATCAAAGTAACCGAGTCACTGAACTGGTTCGATCCAAGTTCGATTCAAGTTGGGTTCAATCCTAGTTGAGTCGAGCTGGAGCCAGCTCAAACTCAGCTCGAACTCATTTTCGAGCTCAAAAAATCAGCTCGACTCGGCTCGAACTCAGCTTCAAACTGAGTTGAATCGAGCGTTTTCAAGTCGAGTCAAGCGAGTTAACCGAGCTAGCTCGATTCGTGTACACCCCTAATGCTCACTATTGAAACCTTACTATGGCCCATGGTGATGTTTACTTGCCATTCAACCTGTTCACGAGGGGATCCGTACTCTTGCTCGGGTGGTGGACTCTCAGGAGTTTCAACACCCGATCAAGGGTTCGAGTATCCATAGGTCATGAAATTCCACTATGGCGTGAGTTTGTGGGGTGTGCGTGCGTGTGTTAAATAAATAAATAAATAATAATAACCTGTTCACCCGGTCATTTAGACCTGGATGAAGGAAAAACACAAATATCAACTTGATCAAAACTTCTATAACTCAGTAAAAATAAAAATTATCAATCATAAGGGAAAAGAACGCTATATTTACCATAACGGGAGGAATTTAAGATATAATTCAAATTGCGACTAATAACATCAATGGTTTGATTGCGACCCTTTACTAAACAAATAATAATAATAATAATAATAATAATAATAATGGTCTACATTTCACATTTCACATACGGGTGTTGCCTATGAGATAAGTAGATCGACTTGACTTTTGGACCACCCACGGATGAATGGTTAGGATCTAGCAAGCGTGTTCTAGTTTGGCATTAGTGTCCTAGAACGCCTCACTATCAGCACCCCTTTATAGGGACAGGCCACAGACTTTACGGACTTGGTCCAGGCCCGGGCAATGGAGCCCACTATGATGTATGGGTTTTATCAACACTATCCGCCTGTTTTATTAGATCATTTTAGGATATGAGCTCAAAATTAAAGAAGATGGAAGGTTTAATGAACCCCACCACATAAAGGAGTGCTGATAATGACAATAGTGCCTACAATTGAAACCTTCCTAGGTTCCATCATGACGTTTATTTGCCCTTCAACCTCTTTGCAAGGTCATACAGAACTAGATGAAGGGAAAACACAAATATCAGCTTGATCAAAACTTTTCTAATGGTAGCCGTTCAATCTCCACTGTATGGTCCACTTGATTGTTTGATCTACCTTATTTTTGGGCTCATGCCCAAAAATGATCTATTTTTTAGATGGGCAGAGTGGATAAAACCCATACATCACGGTGGGCCATACAGAGCACTTGCTTGGATCGAGTCCGTCCGGACGCGGATTAGACCCCGATAGGTTGAGTAGCCAGACTCGCTATCGAAGTGACGTCACCAAGTTCTGTGGGGCCCACCATGATGTATGTGTTGTATCGGACGCGGATTTCCTGCGAAAGCCTTTCGCAGGAAGTTCCTGCTCAAGGATCTGGGTGGGGCCCACTACAATGTATGTGAGAAATCCGTTCCGTCCATCCGTTTTGAGGGACGCGTATTGCGTCCTACCCCCGCCCGGACAGCAATCCGTCTGGGCAGGGCTCTGTGGGGCCCATCATGATGTAATTGTTTTATCCACGACATTCATCTTTTTCAGATTAATTTAAGGTATAAGACAAAACATGAGATAGTTCCTGGCTTAAGTGGACCACAAAGTAGGGATTGAACATTCTCCATTAAAAACTTCTTGGGAGCTGGAGAAGTTTCGGATCAAGCTGATATCTGTGTTTTCACTTCATCGAAGTCTACATGACCTTATGAATAGGTTGTATGGTAAAAACACATAAATGTGGCCCTTAGAAAGGTTTCAATGGCGGGTGTCATTATCAATGCAACTTCTTTGGTGTAGTCCACTGGAGTGCGTGGAC
>JAJHSJ010000015.1:8031592-8435411 GCA_021015155.1 Magnolia officinalis | reverse complement strand
TTCTTGCCAATAAACCTGTTGATATGTCTGCAATGTCAGGGCTGTCTTGTTTGCAGTGGTTGTATAATAAGTTCTTTTTTGCCTGCTTTAGTTCGAATTCATAGATCAAATTTGTGCAGGTTGTTATCCAGGCCATTTCTCACAAAGAGACAAAGTGCAAATGAACACTTGAACATTGACCAGAAACCTAATACTTCTTGCAAACTTAATTCTTCACATATGTTCTGGTTCCTTCTACTATGCCTTACTAGTTTCTTCACTGTTTGCATTAAGATTTGACTCTTGCCATTTTCTTCCAGGTAATTCCATTTTGTATGTTTCCCTTTTTCCCGATAGCAGAAGAGGTGGTGAAAACATTCCAACAGTCTTGATATCTGATGAAGGATTGATTTTGTCTCACTCAACTGCTGACGAAGAAGCCACAGATTTGCAAGTTCATTCCTCTCTATATCTCTCCTACTGTTTTGGTGTTTTACAAACATTGTTTTTTATTTTTCAATTCTCTGACAGAGGCAAATAAATTGTTTCTTTTCCATTTTTTTTTTTTTCCATTAGGTCAGTTTTGTAATATGATGTTGGTAGTTTCAAGTTTCAAGATATTTGTTTTGAGAAAAGGCTAAACCATTCTCTGATGTTTCAGGGCTGCAGGTGCAGAGGATACTGATGCTTCTAGCACATCAGATTATTTTTCTTCTGATACAGAACAGTGATATTTCCAAAGAGAAATACAAGTTTCAGGAATCCACTGGACAGCCCGATATTTTCGTTGTATCAGAACTAGGAGATTTGCCAGCATCAGGGTGTTTTCATGTTTTGAAAATCGAAGCATATTGAGAAGCCTCTGGGAAGTGAAACACTACAGGCATGGAGTGTGTTCCTGAAGTGAGTTGTGATAGAATGGATACAGACCCACATCATAAGGATGTAGAATTGACTCAAGTCTCCCTGACACTTCAGTCAGAGGCATCAAAATGGTGTGTAGAAAGTAGAAAGTTGGAAACGTCAGATGCAAATTATTATTTGGTACATGTTGGCCACTTGGAGGTCTTCTGAATAATCCTTTTTCTTCTGTTGGAGGATACACAGGTGAGATGCATGCTCATCTTACTAATGGTAGCCAAAAGGTGATTGATAGGAATGTGGAAATCTCGACGAGAGAAGATTCAAATTTGGTAAAGAGTCTGGCTCTGGCAATTCTAATATGGAGCCAGTCATGAAAAAGATAGAAGTCAATAATCCACGTATGAAATTCATCAACTGAGTCATGGAACCTACAGCATATGAACAAACTTCTAAGCATGAACCCCATGTTGACAAGAAATGGCTGGTTTCACATGATGCACGATTCAAGAGATAAAAATCATGTGGCTGGTAAAAATTCTTCCTTTCCACACTTTGATTTCTCATCAGTGGAGGATCCGTATAAGGCATCTGGGGAAAGGTTCGATGCCAGCTTTGATCATGGATTTCAAGTTGAACATCCTGTGTCTATGGTCTCTGGTGTTTCTGCCCTAGAGGGAATTAATAAAGATCTTGCTGAACGATGCCATGATGATGACGGCACTCCATTTGATCAGATAGGTCAATCAGGTGTATCTTCTCCTGCATATTCATCAAGAAATTCAAAGGAAATCCTGCAGGAAAAGGATCTTTCAACAAGAACTTCTGGTGGAGCTAAGTGGGAGAGGTTGTTGAGCTATTCCAGTAAATATGTTGTATTTGATGCTGGAGGTCATGGGGATAATTCAGTAGCTGGGTTTGAGATACCACTTGATGTCATTGTTGATAAATGCATTGTGCAGGAAATCTTCCTTCAGTATCCTGGCAATTGTCATCTTTATTTGCAAAGAAAGCACCCAACTCTCTTCTTTTTCCTCTCCTTCTGAATAAATTGATTTCACCTTGCCAAAATCACCTTGCCAAATTAGGGCTCTTATCTGTAAACAGTGCTCCTTGGAAAGCGTAGAGTTTGCACATGCCATTTTATCATGTCTTCCATTTCTTCCTTCTTTTTTTTTTTTTTTCACTGAACTATGTCAGATATAAGTATGTGAGTGACTTCACCATTAAGTTGCTTGAGGAAGGATTTGATCTTCAAGGACATCTTTCGGCTTTGCGACATTACCATTTTATGGAATTAGCAGACTGGGCAGATTCGTTCATTATGTCTCTTTGGCGTCATGTATGCTCTTCCCTGTCAATATCATTTCTATCATTAAGTTACTCATTATCTCTTCTGAAATATTGGATTGACATATCTGGGCCATTTGTGATTCCATTGATTTCATTTCTTCCAACCAGAAATGACATGTTTCTGAGGCTGACCAGAGGGTATCAGAAGTACAAACGTTCCTTGATTTGGCACTGCAAAGGTCCTCATGTGAGAGTGACCAATACGAGCAAAGGTTATTTGTATCCATGAAAGGACAAGGCATGATGCTCCCGCCAACTTCTGCCGGTGGTATATTTCTTTTTCCTTTTTGACAGTTTTTTCAGCATAAGTTTAATGCATTGTATGGTTACTGACTAACTGTCCTTTGTGTTGTTCTCTCATTGTAATTGAGCTTTTATTATGTCATCATTGCAGGTGTCCATGCCTTTGATTTTATCACTTTGGGTTACAGAGTAGATTGGCCAGTCAGCATTGTCTTGACCTCAGATGCACTTAAACTATACGCTGACATTTTCAGTTTTCTGACTCAAGTTAAGCTGGCTGTTTTTTCACTCACTGATATATGGCGCTTGCTGAAGGTATGCAGCTTTAGTTATTTGTCTACAGTCATCTTGTAGTTCTTTGATTGCTAATTGCTATATCACTCTACTTCATTGTACTAGTCGGCTGCGTGTTTATATTTGTTTTCCCATTTTTCTTCTTTCTCCCACTTGACACATCAATGTTTTCTTCTCTTCGAAACTAGTATTTTCTCTGGAATTTTTGAAAATCTCTTTAACACTCATCATCTGAATCTCTGTTTTTGTGCGTGTGGGTGGGTGTGTGCATTGACATGACTCTCCATATGCATCTAATGAACTCTTGTTCTTTGAATTTTCTGTGTTTATGTGTCTACATGCACATGTAAATCCATTTTCCATTTCCGATAGACCTGGATAGCCTTAGATAAAAAGCTTTTTAGCTTTTATGATTCTTTTACTTGATCTCTAATAATCTCTCTTTTTTCCTTTTTGACAAGTATATGCACAAGTTTTGTTATCTTAAAGCTTCAAAGAAAAGTTTTATTATTTTAAAATATTTCTCAAACAAATGTTTCCAAGTTGACTTTGTATCCCATTTAAGTTCAACTTTAGATTCTAAATAACTAGTTGGGCTAGAGTATGAAACACAAGTGAAGTCTAGAGTTTTTCTTGGGGAATTGATGCAAACGGTTAAATTCTGGGCTGATTCTAGTCACGATCTTCTGCAGATTTAGATCTGAAATTGCTGTGAAAGCAATCACAAGAAAGTGGAAAAGAAAACATCTAAGATTGTGGGAGTTATCCCAACAATCCAATAGCCCAAAACTAGTAATCACTCAGGCTCAGACACTCCCTTCTACCAACTGACTGAACACCTGTTTCCACATACCTGATCAGTCAGGGGCCTTTGATTCAATGGGTGGACTGCAAAAACCAATTGGATTATTGAATTAGGTCCAAACATCTCTTCTATTCATTGGTATGATCTTTGCTGTAGCTTCAATGCTTCAGATCCTCAAGGTGCTTTTGATTACTCAAAGTAGAATCTCACGCTACAAAATCTAGTTGTGCCGCACTCCTTTAATCTACTCTCTTCCTTGGTCTTCTTCTCCTTGGACTCTCCTTTGGAATTCAAGCAATTTCTCTCAATTTCTATCTTTTTTTCTCTCTAAACTGCAGCATCATTTCATATTTTAAAATTTGAAAAATTCAAGGCCATTTCCTTGGGAAATGCAAGGCTATTAATAGCCTCCTTCAATGGCATTCCTGCAAAATTAAAGAATCAAAAGGGAATTAAAAAGAAGTTTATTTATTTATTTAAGAATGCACTAAGAAGGGTATTGGCAAGAAATGTTGTAAAAATCTCAGTCCTAGGATGCAAGAACAAGATTGTAATTGCTTACTCAAAGGATACGATTTGTTAAAGAGAGGAATCTTCTTGGAAAGTACTACATGTGGGTTCTTGGGATTTTTATTTTTATTTTTTGGTTTTTCCAGGTTTTTCTTTTTGAAGATTGAATATTACTAAAGCCCAGTCCTTGATGTCCCCGACGACCAACCCGAAAACTCTCGAGGGCAAAAGATATTGTTGAAGGTTTGGAGATTCCTTTCTTTCCAATTTTCCCCCACAGAACGACCCTAACCACCAGGCTCCAAAGAACTTTGAAGTCGCTGCCAGCTCCACCCCCATGCCAAGCACACATGAGATCCGATACTGAACTAGGCGTGACCCATGGCATATGGAATTTGCCTAGGATAATGGACCAAATGACAGAAACATAAGGGCAATGGGAGAAAAGGTTGATTAATGGATTCCCAAACGCCACAATAGAGAATGCAAACATTAGCGAGAGAATGCAAACATTAGGGGGGATCATTCCCCTGCACTGAAAATTGTCCACCATGAGGCAGCAAAACTTTTCAAGGGAAAGGTAAATCGTGGAATTTACAATTAAAGCAGGTGTTTCTAGTTTTTTTTAAATTTATTTCCATTTTTAACTTTGTTAGATCAGGTCAACCTGGAACTCATCCTTTGGAATCCTGAGTTAATTCAGACAGGTCAATGGAACCCTGATCCTATAAATTTGCAGCTAGGAATTGGTGCTTGACGCGCCGCCGAAAACTGAGTCAACTCGGCTGAGTTCCAATGGATTGCCGTGTTTTTTAATTGCTTATGGTAGCTTTTTAGTGCCCTTCAGAAAATCTAATAGGATATATCTGTGTCAGTGCCATCCTACTTTCCAAAACTGAACCTATAAGCACCAACCCTGTCATTTGTGATGGTTTCTGGTTCTGTTGCAACTCATCTTTGTATATGCGGAAATGGACAATGAGGGTGCTGGGAAACCAGTTTCAGATTACTTTGGTGTGACTGGAGATGGTCCAAAGGTAATTTCCCTTTTCTCCTGATTTTACTCCTTTTGGTTTCATTCATTGTGCATCTAATGGTCACAGGATCAAGATGCAAGAAATGAGTATTCTCTAATGGTTGTCATATGCTTACAGGTTCTGGCATACACAGGAAAACATGACTCCAAGAAGTGTATTCTCAATGGCAAAGTGACTTTGGAAAATGTTAAGGTTGGATATGAGATCCCATGCAACAAGGAATTATAAGTAGGTGGGTCCCATCATATTGAAGAACCAACAAAATTTTGAGGCCAACTTAATGAACGGTTTAGATATTACCCTATAGCTAGTAGACCAGTCAGGACAGAAACATTAAGAATAGTGGGACTCATAAATCTAAAAAGGAAATGGAAAGTGGTGGTCGACCGACTCTAAAAATAGACGGTCGCCGCTACCGGATGAAAATGCATGGCTGTGTCGAAGCGGGAGAGTTGGAGACAGAAAAAGATTCTAATATGTCTCCAAAGACGGTCTAATTTGGATTGGATCCTCTCTAGCCATTGTATCCGGTCAGGAGTCAGGTTCGGATAGAGTTTATGCTTCATTGGGGAAGGCCACCAATTTCATTTTAAGAAGTGGTTGTACAGAGGAAAGGAAGGAGAAATAGATTCTAGATTTGTGACAGGATGAAGAGGAAAAAAAATTTTCATATTGATCCAAAACGCCTGTGAATCCCAGAAGGGTTTCAATGGAAGACGTTCAAATTTCAATCCTCCACTGCTTTTTTCAGTGTGGTCCACTTGATCATTATATTTGTTTTATTTTCGTTTCAAGCCTTATGACGAGATCAAAAAATGTATGGACAGTTTGGATATAGCACATGCCTCATGATGGGACCCTCAGAACTTGCTGACGTCAATACACCAGCTATATAGCTGGTGCCAATCCGCATTGGCTGGTGTACCACACACTAGCTATATAACTGCTGTGGGTCTGATCACGAGGTATGTGTTATATCCAAACCCTCCATCCATTTGGCGAGCTCATCTTAAGTCTTGAGACGAAAAATAAGACAAATCTAACTATCAGGTGGACCACACTGCAAAAAACAGTGGAGGATTGAACGTCTACCATTGAAACCCTTCTTGGGGTCACAGAAGTTTTGGATCAATATGAAATTGTTTTTCCTCTTAATTCAGGTCTTTGTGACCTTATGAACAGATTGGATGGAAAATAAATGTTATGGTGGGCCCTATGTGAAAATCATTATATCTGCTGGTATTTTTGTGTGGTCCAGATGATCTTTGGATATGATTCATTTTTTTGTATAATGCTCTAAAATGATCTCTTAAAATAGATGAACGTAGTGTAGATATAATAAATACATCACTGTGGGTCTCATGTAACTTTGATCTCCTTTGAACCGTTGGTACAACCTGGAGCTCGAGGACCGTCAGTGCTAGTCTTTATATAGCTAGTGTGTGGTACAGCAGCCAATCCGCTTCAGAAGAGCCTTATAATTATTATTTTTAAATGTGAGGTTTTTCATCATTTATAACATGGCATAAGTTTCAAGCTGTACATGTAAGGGCCCATTTAATATATAGTCAAGATAGTCATATATGGGTACAAGTACATATATTAACCATCTGCAAGTGAACCCACCATTTGGACGGTCTGGATAACCCTCCATCATTGCCACTAGTGATATGAACCTGTCACCACCATACACTTTTACATCATATCCAAAACTCACACATATACTTGCTGTATATAGGAATTAGTGACGCTGCCACGTGCGCTATGGGCCCCACTATGATGTATTTGTTTTATCCACGCCACCCACTCATTTTTATATAATTTTAGGGATATATCCCAAAAATGAGACAGATCTAAATCTCAAGTGGACCACACCACGAGGAAAACAATACTGATTGAATGTCCATCATTGAAAACCTCCTGGGACCCACTGTAATGTTGCATCCAACCCGTTAATTAGGTCATACAAACCTGGATGAAGATAAAAATGAATCTCAGCTTGATCTAAAACTTTTGTGAGCCCCATTAAGTTTTTAAAGGTGTATGTCCAATCAACACTATCTATCTGATGTGGTCCACTTGAGATTTGGATCTACATCATTTTTGGGCTCACTATCTAAAATGATTAGGAAAAATGGATGGATGGAGTGGATGAAACGCATGTATTATGATGGGCCCATAGAGCACGATCAATAACCAATTAGTAGTGGCATGCTGACTAGCCAATCCACATCTGGCTAGTGACACTGCCACTAGACAGCTGGATGGTGGCAGGTGCTCTGTGGGCCCTACCATGATGTATGTATTTTATCCATGCCGCTCATCCATTTCTTAAGATCATTTTAGCATTTGATCTAAAAAATGAGTTAGATCTGAATATCAGGTGGACCACACCATAGAAAATAGTAGGCTCATCCATTTCTTAAGATCATTTTAGTATTTGATCTAAAAAAACGAGTTAGATCTAAATATCAGGTGGACCACACCATAGAAAATAGTAGTGACTAAATGTCTGCCATTAAAAACCTTTATTTTGCCGACGGTTAATTGTAGTGGGAGTCAAGGAAGGACCAAACATGAGAACTTCAATGAACAAGGACGAATAGGGAATCAAAGTGTTAGGGTGAATGGAGTCACTGACACGAGTAGGGACTGGCTCAAGCATGTCCAAGCTAGGATTTTCATAGCAGCCAATTCAGTTCAATTTTGCAGTCCTTTGAGAGGAAGCCATGAAGAAAGACGACTGGAGGAAAGATGTATGAATGAAGTCGGTAGAGATTGTGAAAGAATGATTGTAAATGAACATGTAATCGTATAAAGCGAATCAAAATATCGGGTTTTACTCTGCATTAAAACTAATAATTATGCTAGGAAATTTCTGATGCTCGTATTAATGCGCGTGATGGTAGAACGCGAACCCTGTGTTGCCACGTGTCACATGTTTGAACGGCGTTAAAATTAGAATGTTAAGCATCCCATCACATCTATCAATACGAAGGAATGTGCGGGCATTGTTAACACCCATTTTTAGTGCACGGACGTGGACTAATGAGAAGTCGACATGTGTCGTCAATAGGGATTTGGTGATTGAATGAAGTGTAGTCCCACTCGGAGTTATCTTATGTTGATCTTCCTTTGAGGATACACATTTTATTATTAATGCAATGCTACAAAATCGTACGCATGCATTTAGAGGATTGAACCGGCGTGTGCCACATGGCCATGATTAATGTGTCATGTTAATGAGGTAATATAGTTAGCATGTCTATAGAAGACTGACCGAGAGAGAATCCTACCATGATCTAGCTATGATGCACTCGATGAGGTCCTCTCTCATAGTTCTTCTAAAATTGGAGATATTCTCGGAGACGTTAAAAAGTTTTGCAATGATCACAAAGGATCTGAATAACCAAAGAGTATATCGATATATGAGCAGATTGGTTGCAACACAGACCCAAACCAGGAGAAGGTGAACACAAAGAGATCATGTCCCTTACATCAATCGAAATCAAAAGAATGGGAGGGCTCAATCTGGTGGATCTAGTCCCAATCGTGCTACGATTATAAGGGATCGTAGAAGGTGCACAACGTTGGTTGGATAATGAAACAATCACCTGATCGGTTTGAGGTACAGGATGAACGATAAAGATGGAAATGATCGATCCCAAATCTAGATGCAGTTGGTTTTCAAGGTCTTTAATTTGAGACCATCTATATAATAGTGGAGATATGAAAAACAATAGATTCAAATTTACGTAGATTCCTCTATTCAAAATGCATGTCATAACTGCGAAGGATCCTAGATCATTAAGGAAACCCAACAAGGGTTTTGTCATCTCGAAAACTGATGTAGAGCGGGTCGCAGATAGTTTCATGGTCAAGATGGATCAGAAAAGGCCCGGTCAATGACAGAAGTGATCCGGACCGTCGGACTTTAGATCGGGCATATCTCACAATCCAGAATGAGTTATCAAGCGTAAAATATATGATTTTGGGGTAGAACGAGCTACTTTAGTCAACCAACCCCGCTATGCCGGGTTGTACAACCTAGAATTGCGAAATACCCCCTGGATCGACGGTTGTTTCCCTGTTTTAATTTCGTTTTTACTATAAATAGTAAGTTTTAGTTTGATTATAACTCTTCATCTGTCGGGCTTTAGGAGTTGTGTCCAACGTGAAAAGAGCTTAGAATAATTAGGAGAACGGTTTGGTGAAGCCGAATAGGACACTTACTAGTTTTGGCCGAAAACCTTGCGCACTAGTAGACATCAGGATCGTCTATAAATAGTGAGTTTACTATTTATAGTAAGTCGCGGATTCTAGGAGTTTTAGTTGTAGTTTGATTCTAATTTCTTTTCAATTGCTTGGTACCCCTATTTAAAGGGTTGTGAACTCGTTTTATGAATTAATTAATCAATTTCGATTTTATTAGAATTTATTTATATTTTTTGCTTTCTTTCCTCGTGGATTCAAGAAGTCTCTGTGAGAAGTCCAAAGAAGCTCCGTGGATTGAGTAGAGTAGTTATCCTCATCACGTTCATCCCTGCGTCAAAAACTTATAAAAGGAGCACATGATGAAGAGCTCGAGACCCATACCTTTATCTTAGCTTGTATCTTAGCATAATTTAGTCTTAACATAGATTGCTATTGTCTAGTGCCATCACTACAGTACCGTAGTAGAATTAGATTAAACATCCACAACCCTACGTTGTTGGATCCCGTCAACCAAGTTTTTACTTGGGCGATCACCTTTTCTGGTCACATCCTGTCGACCATCCTTCTAGATTATCTGTTCTCACTAATGAATTAAGTATAATTCTTTTGTCTCTAGTTATTTTTGCTTGTTGACCGTAATGAGCCACATTTACATAAGCAATAAAATTGGCATTATTTAAGACTATTTTAGTTTATTTATTTATCTTTAATCTTTTAGGGAATATATATTGCTTACAAGCAGTAATGGAAAAATAAGTCCTTAAACACAAGACAAAAAGAATCCATCAGGAAGGACTCACCCCTACCCTATTACAAATCGTCATATCGTTGTTACAACCGATGGCTAACTCGACAGTAGGATTTCTGAATTTGGTCTTACGTAATTATTTCAACATAAGTGTCATCAACGTTCAATCAAACATTGAGTCAAGTACGACTCTGGCATGCCCACACCTCATAATCACACAAGAAATCTGAATACAACTCCATGATCACATGTGTGACCTTATCTTTGATTGAATTGTGCAACTTACAATGGGCCCATTGATGTAAAGTTCATAAATTCCCAATGTACATTTATGTGAAGGCATTTATGGTGCACAACAAAGTGGAGCCCACTTTTCCTTTATCCATGATATAACGTGGAAGTATGGCTTAATTAGACTTTCTTGACAGATGTGATGAATCCCTTGTTATTTCTATATTACTGAATTAACATATCATATATGAATCAATAATAGAGATTTAATGCTTTAATCTTAAAGGCATACTTAATTAGGAAGACATTTTCATTTCTACAATCTCACCGAGAAGGGATCTTGGTCTTCCATACCTTACACCTTTAGGAGAACCTTCAATGAAACAAAGGTTTTTTCTCATGTGTGGATGAGGGGACCAAGACTTGCATATATAGAAAAGAGTACCAGAGAAGCTTACCTATCACACTTCTCTCCTCTGAGGTCTCCCCACCATAGATTTTCATATTCGACTTAATAACCGTGTATAGGAACCATGGTTCAAGCGTCCCATCCCAAACTTATTTGCAATGATCACAACTGAGTGGGGCCCATTAAATTGCTCAATATGAATAATCTAACAATAAGATCTAAACCGCTGATCATGTGTGGCCTACCTAATGGAGTTTACATTCTCCCACTTGAGCTACACTAATCTCTGAAAAACCAAAACATTTTATTTTATTTGTGAAAATATTTTATAAAATAATTTATTTCAAAAGTTCCTAATGGATGCCCTATTGAATTTCAAAACATCACCGTTGGATAATTATGACCAAAGCTTGTCAGATCCGGTCCATCGAGACCATTGATACTGGATCATGGTAGTCAACACAATATTTATACTTTTCGAAGTGTGACAAATCATGGTCATGAATATTGTTATGGGTAAAAATGGACTGGCCACTGAGAAGAGGTCAGATCGGACATACATTCACAACACGAGGAGGTCGGCCAATACGAGTCATGACCGAGGAGCTCTACAACGGCCCAGAGAAGAGCACTCTGTCGTACTTTGTTGAACGACCCCAAGCTCCTCCACGGTCGACCCATCCATTTTTGAGCTACTGCTCGGAACATATCTTAGTAAAGGCCCACGAAGTACGATGCCACATTGTACGACAAAATGAAGAGGATGTTCATCCCCGATATCTCGTTCATATTCTACTAAGGAAAGGAGCTCGATCTCAGTGCTTCGGATACGACTCCTAAAGGCAGGTCGGCAGGTCGGTAACCTACTAAATGCCATGGGAAAACTCGACTATAACTCGCTGGAGAATCTAGGTAGGCAAAACTCCTCTTGGAAACAATCGTCCACCTCGAACCCTTACCACGCACTTCTACTAGTTTCAACCTAATTCCAACCATACTTACTCGAGATCCCAGCCAAGGATCTCGGAAGACAATTGCAATGCGGATTTCCCCGAGATCTCAGTCGAGGATCTCAGAGATACTCACGACATGTTCAAGATACGAATCCCTCTATAATACGTTCCTACTAAACATGGAAATTATCCCTTACGCCCCCGCCCCTTTTCAATTATAAATAAAAGCACCTCCAATGGTGAAAGGTACACACAACTCCTTGCCAAAACGGGAGACCCGTATAAAAAAATTCTAGATGCAATGACCTTCACGACCGGCCGAAACCCTAGTTGCACCATTACTTGTCCATGTGCTAACACCCATCTCTACCACCATCCATCGACCAAACGATGTAATCAAGCGTTGTCACCATGCCCCAACCTCGATCGAGCTCTCCGTTACCGAATCTGAAACTATGTATGCTAGTAATGTGGTCACCATTAACGGCAGCGACAATCGTCAATCAGAAGATGGATTTTTGCTATTATTGGTGGTTGTCAAACTTGACACTGGAAGTGGAGAGGGGGAATGGGCCGAGGGTGGGCGGTCGTCCCTTTCGTTGATGGCCATGGCTTTCTAATCTCATAAACAGGGTTGCCGCCTTGCGCCCCTCATGTTTTTAAAGCTTAATGAGGCTGACAATGGTTACCACAACCCCCTTGCCCACACGATAGTCGATGCAAACGGGGCAAAGAAGATGGATCTAAATGGGGTTTTCACCCCTGTTTTTGCCGCTACCACTAACGGAGGTGGATTCCACCATTAATTGTGATTGTGAGCTGTGCTCTGGAAGAAAAAGACAGTGGGTTTGCCAAAACTTGCACCTTTAGGAGAACCGTCAATGGAACTAGTGTTTTTTTTTTTTTTTTTTAAATCATTTGTGGGTGAGGGGACCAATACATGTACATATAAGAAATAGGGCTAAATTAAGAAGCTTACTCATTACACTTCTCTCCACTAGGGTCTTCAGACCATTAGTTTTCATATCCGGCTTAATAATCATGTATAGGGATCATCGTTTAAGTATCCCGCCCTAAACTTATTTACAATGGTCACAACTGTAATAAGACTCATTGAATCGCTCAATCTGAATAATCAAATAGTCATATCTAAACTGCATGATCACATGTGGCCCACCTAATGGAGTCTTGGACCCCTATTTCCAAATGTTGATTTTCTGATTACATCAACGAGTATCATTTGTGATATCAAGTGGTCCACTTTTCATCTCTATCTTACAAAATTAAACCATTGATCCAAGAGAAGCACTTCCTAAGCAAACATGCGTCACAGCACATATGCGTGACTTTGACTGTGGCCATTGGATGTAGGAAAAAAGGCCCTTTAATTTCCAGATGCTGTCGGAATTCCCAATAAAACAAGTCAACAATGCATTGAAAATTAGGTTATTAAAAGAAAAAATTCTGAATACTGTTGCTTAACGTAGCATTGGTTCCAGATTACCAAAGATGGTTGGTTACAGCCGTAGAAAAGTCACCGAAGATGGTTGGTTATAGCTGTTTGATAGTAATGGATGGTGAGGGGAAATTTAGAAAAATCCACACTAAATATTTCAAGTCAAGCAAGCAACAACTTTCAGCCCGTCAAGCACGTTATACCAATATATTCAAACAACGGGTCTTATAGCCTTTTTTTATTATTATTTTTTCTTGGCCAATGACTGCCCTCTTCTTAATTTATTTTATCACTGGGTTCATGAATTATAGTTAGCAAACAGTATGAGTTATAAAGTAGACTCGTTAAGTTTCAGAATTACCGTATCCCATGCGCCAAGGAATTGTAAGCAGGTGGGTCCAAATTAAATATTTAAACTAATTAATTGATATGGAGCAGTTGAGTTTTGGAGTGTTTGAACATGGCCCACTTGAGAAGTGGATGTTTTTTTGAAAAAGGTTATGTACGTTCATGGTGAGAACCTGACCCTCAACTAATAAATGTACCAAATCTCTCACATGTGTGTGTTGAAGCCCCTATTTTTCCCACGTTTAAGTATGTTGATAAGTTAACCCAGTCAGATATTTCTTCATCATTGTTATCAACTGATCAGGATCGAATTACACAACGGAGCTATCAGATCCAAATTTAGTTTGATTCGGTGCACTAATGCGTCTTGTCAGGTCCAGTGATCATAAGAGTGAGAATGGAAAAATCCACCAACATGATATTTACATGCAATTCAAAATAAAGGATACTACTGCTGGAATAAACTGTAGGCACAAAAATTATGATGATATATATATATATATATATATATATATATATATATATATATATATATATATATATATATAATAATAAATATATAATAACCTTTTGTGGCCCGTAAAGTTTCAAAAGGTGAGCAGTCAATCCTCATTGTTTCATGTGGCATCATCCACCAGAGTTTTGGATATACTTGATTCTTGGACTCCTGTTCTATTGTTAGCTTGGAAAATTGATGGATAGAGTTGGACTTCTTATGTGCATCTCCATAGGCCTCATATAGATTCCAACCACAGGAACTTCCCATGGGTAGGGGCACTGGAAATTGGTGCCCAGAGAGAGATGAAAGGAGTCGTAAAAAAAAGCTTTGTGGGGCTATTGTGAAGTTTGTGTTATATTCACTCGGTTGCTCAAGCTCATGTTAGTACATTTGCTTAATAATAGAAGGATTCAAAACTCATGGGGTCTGCTATAAGAAACAGTTAAATTGAATGCCAACCATTGAAACCTTCTTGGGCTACAAAAGTTTTGGATATGCTATTTTTTTTTTTCCTCATCTTTCTGGGAATCACCATATTAATGAGTTGGAGGGCATATAATCATCAAGTGGGCCCAAAATGGTTTCGATGGTAAGCTTTTTTATCCATATTGTTCCCGATAGTGTGGTCCACTTGAGGTTTAGATTCACCTCATTTTTGGGATCATGGCACATAACATGGGCAGGAGAAATTGATAGCTGGAGTGGATGCCGCTTAGACATCATGGTGAGCCTTATAGATCTTTTGTTTATACAGCTCCTTCTAACACATGTTGTAGCTGGTGAAGGGCTAGGCACAAGGAAACTTGTCCAGAGTTGTCCATTAAAACCCTCAAACTCTGTGGGCCGCACCGTGATCTATATGCAAACCCTTTCAGTTCATAAGGTGAGAGCTTTAGTTGAACCAATGTACAAAATGCGAACTTGATAGAGAACTTAAGCCACACCAACTTGAACAATGTAAAATTACTCCTAAAACGTACAAGCAGTGTGCCGTGCTTAAGTTTTGGCTCATGTTGATTTTTTTCTCCATCCCAAATTTATGATTGTCATCGCATCTCCATTGTTCCTCATAGTGTGGCCCACCTAATTGTGGATTTGGCTAATTGTAAGTGCTAAAATGATTAAAGCACACTTTAGTTGTCAAATTTCGTATAGTCAAAACAACTTGATCATAAGAGATCATCTTCAAGACCGGTCCAAGATCAGAAAAAGATCAAGCTCAAGATTAAGAGAAAATCAAGCTCAAGACTGATACATTCTCAAGAGAAGATCAAGCAAAACATCACCTAATGTCAAAAAATAGATCAAGCTCAAAAGTCAAGATGAAGTCCGTAATTAAGTTCAAGATAAAGAAGTTCAGATATTTCACATATCTCAGGTAGTATAATACCCTAGAAAGGCCTTAGGTTTATGTGCTTTCAAAAATTATTTAAATTGGGTTTTTTATACTTATTTGCTTGGAATTCGATCAGCCTAATGTCTAGTTCGACTAGTTTGAGTTTTCTTGGCCAGTCAAAGTTCAAGTCAAAGCAAAACTATTTTTTGGTTGCAAATTCGATTGGTCGAATTTTTGGTTCGACTAGCCGAAGCTTAACTTTCGACCAACCCGAGAAAATTTGACTCCTAGTCCAGCAACTAAATCATTTCGAATTTTGGGATCTTCGACCAGTTGAAGACCAAATTCGACTAGTAGAACAGAGCTCTTCGACTAGTTGAACTGGTCCTCGGGTTGCTTAAAGTTTGCATAGATCTTATCTCACACGATCCGAAATCCGGTAAACAGAATCTGGTCTACTCGGGCTAGTCGAAGACTGCCTCGGGATAGTCGAATATTCAATTTCTTTGCTTATAATTGAGTTCCTCTTTCAATCCGAAATATCAATTATTATTTTCAAAATTCTTCTGCGAGAGAGAGAGAGAGAGAGAGAGAGAGAGAGAGAGAGAGAGAGAGAGAGAGAAGTTCCAGTTATTATCAAGTTATTTGAATGGTATTTATAAATTTTATTTATAGCTTTTGTTTAATTCGCTTAATCTCAGATCTTTCCATTCTGATTCTAAATAGAGTAAACAATACTCTTCTTTTGAGATTTAAGAGAATTAACTCAATTAGTCATTGGTTTGAACTTAATTAAAATCAACAGAACTGTGGACTCTTTTCTATCTGCTTGAACATCGAACAATCAACATTCAGGAAAGCGGTTCTTCGATTACAGTTTCTGATACATCTTCTACGGTGAAGATAAGTATACCTTCAATTCTTTATTTGGTTTTTCTGAGATAACCAGAAAATCTCAATGTAGGTTTTGTTTGAGATAGCTTAAAAATCTCAGTGAAGGGTTATTTGTTTACCTCCAAGTGCAGATATTCGTAAGTAATATCCCGTGAATACAGGGTCGATCCCACAGGGAGATGATTTATGAGAATGAGAAAATCAAATGCAAAACTAAGTAATGGAAACTAAATAGATTAAATGATTTTGAAAGTTTTAAAGATATGAAATTCAATTAAATTAAAACAACACTCAAGCTTTAAAATTTCACACATAGGTTAATGATCAATATATTATGATGACTTGATAACACAATTAGGATCCGAGCACTATAGTCGGCCTAATCGAAAAGTAAAACAGTTTAAATATTTTTAATAAATGATATAAAAGATTAGAGAATCATGTATTAGCACCATTAACATATATTCTCAAGCGCCAGCGATTTTAAGCATTCAATATCTATGAGATAATGAATCAAATAATGTAGCAGGTTGAGAACATCTCTCATCTAAGAAATCTAATTAATCCAGGTTAAGCCTTCCATCAATATGGATCTCATATGATGAAAACATATGGATCTCACATGAGGATCAAAAACTTAAACCTAGATAATTGATAACATGCATATATCATTCATCTCATCATTACAAACAATCAATCATCATAATTTATAAAATTATTAAATCAATGTGCTTCCCTTCTAGCTTAGGCTAGAGAGAACTAGAAAAATATAGCTAAATTGCAAAATAGAAAAGCAATAAGAAAGCAAGAAAATAAATTAATAAAGATCTAAAAAGAACTTATAATGATCTAAAAACCTAGAAAAACCTTAGATCTTGCCCTTGAATGCTCTAAATGATGCTTAGGAATGCCTTAGGAAGCTATATTTATAAGTGGAGAACTCCCTCCTTCAAACTGACTTGAAAAATCCGAAAGCCGCTTCAAATTTTCTCACTTCGCGTAGGCTACGCGTAAACCCTTTGATGACATCGAATTACTTTCAATGTCATCTAAGATTGGCTTCGATGTCATCGAAGACTATCCAATTTATATATACAGTAACCAAACTTGATTTTCCTGTAATTCTTCAATGTCATCTAAGACTGGCTTCGATACCGTCGAAGACTGATTTCAATGTCATCGAAACTAGTTTGATGTCATCTAAGCTCAGATCTTGCGAATTTATGCACTTCCTTTTCCAATTGATTTTCTTGACTCTTGGGGTCTCAAAATCTTCAATTTTGGTCTCCAAAGATCCATTCTTTGTCTTGGTGATTATTGAGCATCAAATCCATACTTTTAACATTCTTTTCAATCTAAGCTCTTAAACTCACCTTACAACACCAACATGTATAAAAATATACCAATAAGTATTATCATGTTCATAAAATCAAGATATAAAGGGGGGAAAATATGCAATATTTGAGTCTCAACAGGAGTTTGATTGTGTAACCCGGTAAAATCACAAGAAATGTATTAGGTTTTAAGGTGACCTTGAGAAAATCTTTTTCATAATGAAAGTCAAGATTACGTGGAGAGTAATTTTAGGAGTGGAGTAGGTGTGATTGTTTTAGAACAATTGTTAACACACCGGACCACTATAATTTTCTGAGTTATGTGGTGAATGATTTTATTTTTATGTGTTGAATGGCTGTAATTTATTTGATGTTAAAGCGGTGAATGATTGTAATATTTATTTTTATCTACTCTTGCAAAGTTTGAGATTTTGATTTTAAATAAATTCGTGAAATAAGGTTGTCCTGTCTAAACTTTAGATGAAGGTTGTCCTACAAATCATTTGGAATCAACATCTCAATACTTAGGCAATTGAGATCTCTAATTTATTTATTATTCGGTACTTTATTCGATTATTTGACATAGTCCTATTCCCCCCCCCCCCCCCCCCCCCCCCCCCCCCCCCCCCCCCCCCCCCAAGGACTTTTTAAGCTATCCTTTTCAAGTGGTATCAGATCGGGTTGCTCTATTTTTTATTTTATTTTTGGATTAATTTCCTTGAGTTAGATCCAGAACTTTATTATATCAAATTTTGACAGTTCGTCTATTATTAGGCCACCTCCTTTTGATGGCTTTAATTATTCATACTGGAAGGCCAGAATGAGGATTTTTTTCAAATCCTTAGATGAAAATATACATCATATAAAAATCTTGACCTGAACAATGATAAAAAAAACTTATATCTAAAGCCAAGAATTCTTGAACCGTCAATTTTAGCATGTTTATGGACCTTAGCAGAGTATACTTGCTTCTTATTTCATAACTCTAACAGATATTGAAGACTATAATTTTAAATTATTTTAGCATATCTAAAATAATAAAAATTATCCATATATATTATAATCATACATTTGAGCATGGCTCATAGTATTATACAATTATTATTATTATTATTTTTTTTTTTAACTTTGAAATTATTTTTTCCATGATCTTTATAATAAAAACTTTATTTTGATATAATGGTTGGATATAAAAACTTTTGGTATGTCCCACACAATCGTGGCATATACACACTTGATTAATATACCCTACTTCACATGAATGCATGCGTATAATAATTGGTGCACCACCGCTTTTACGAACACTTGTGATTTTCCTACAATTAACTATGGTCATTTTTATTAAGAAATCATTTTTACAAGAAGGTATAAGGTATAAACAATTTAATCATTCGCTTAGATCAAGAAGATTGTACTTGTGGGACCCACATCTCCATAACATGTGTGCAAATATTGTTTACACACTCATCCACCCTAAAACCTCTCACCCTTAATATGGGAGTTACATGCACTTAACATGTGTTTATCATGTGTTATATGTTTATATACATTAATGTAAGAGGGCTTTGGCTCCTTTATATAAGGCATGCCAAACCACTTCTCGTACGCACTCATAGATCGAGAGAGGAAGGAGAAGAGAAAGAAATTAAAAGAAAAGTTCTGTGAGCTTAGCTTCTGATCCAAACCATTTATCAAGTGAGTGCTCTAATTTTAATCTCTTAAATATTTTAGATCTAATTTAAGTGGATCGCACATAGTGTAAAACTGAGATGAATCATGAGCTAACCATGAGGTCAGCATTTGTCCATACGTTGTCACGTAAGCAACAACGTGGTACCCCACACATTGCCTCACGTGAGCAAATGCATGGGCCCCATGTGTAGACATAAGGAATTGTAAGGGTGGGCCCCACCATTCTATAAGATTTTGTCCATGTGAATTTTTTCATCTAGATTTGAATTTTTATTTATTTATTTTTATGATTTTTAAAAATATAAATGAATTATTTAGTTGTAAGATCTCATCATTAGAATTATGGTGGGCCAACATAAAAGAAATTTAACATCTCTCTAAAAGTGGGCCCCACCACAAGATCATTTCTATTATATTAAATCATTTGTGTTCTCCTATCTTATATTGTGTTATACTTTTATAAGTGAAAAATTCATTACAGACATTTAGTGTGAAAGTATGCCCCATATAAAATTAACCGTACCTTTAGAAATCTTATTCATTAAATATAAATATGGATTGAAGACTTTATAAATCTAGATCAAGATTGTTAAATTTAGGGAAAAGATTATAATAATGATCTATATCGTTAAATCAATGATCAGGTCCAATTCAACCGTTAATCGAAGGTTTAATAAACCAATAAAGGGATTAGATTTAAGAAAATTAAAAATCTAATTGATCTAATGTTATATCGGATCATCTGATCAAATATCAATCAGGGCCATTGGCCACATTTGTAGAAAATAATTTATTAGATTGGATGGATCTAAACATCCAATTGTCTTTAACGTGCGGGGTCCACATTTTAATAAATGGAGGTTTTTCTATGTCATCATTTGCACAACTTTCTACATTAGCATGAATAAATTGATAAAGGATTGACATGCATGACTCATTATTTGTCAATCCTTTGCCTCTTTTTCCATGTAGGGGGCCCACATTTTGATAAATGTTCTTTCAATGGTCACCATCTGCATTGCTTTCTACGATATGGGGTTTAATGTATATGACTTGCTTCTCATCTATCTTTTGCCTCTCTTTTTACATGTGGGGTCCATATTTTGATAGATGGAGATTTTTCTATAGGCATCATCCACACAACTTTCTACTCTAGCATAAATAGATTGATAGAGGATTCCACATGCATGACTTACTGATCGTCAATCCTCCTTTGCTCTCTTTTCACATTACATGCCTTTGGAAGAGTGGCTTTAAAGTCTATGCTCATGCTAGAGACATCTTTTTCAATGCCTATCCTATGTGACCTTAATTTCCAAGGCTGCTCACACGAGTAGGACTATAGGTCTCCCATTATCTCTAGGTCATCAAGATATGATCAATTCATTAAGTAAGCTTCGCCGTGTAGAAACCGCAACCTTAATTTTACATCAGATGGATCATGTGATGGGTAGTTTTTTGTCTTGAAACAAAAAGTGTAACCATATAGGAGCATTCCGCGCAATCAGTTTCTCTTTTTTCTTTTCTTTTGTTATTATTATTATTTTATTCACATCACCTGCCATGCATTGATCATGTAACGAATACAAATGCATGGGGAACATTTTAAGATGCTAGAAGTGTTTAAGGCCCACGTTTTGTCAAAATCCACCTCTCAATTTTTATTTGAGATATATATAGGATGAGATTGCCTTTGTTACACTTAGGCTCAAGCCTTAGTCATCAAATAACTGTAGGATTAAATCCAGATTTGAGATTAACCGTTTAAGCAGTTGCTGAAATCGGTTAGCTTTAATATGTAAAGCTTTAAAAAAAAAAAAATAGAAACAGATTTCCCAAATTGGTTTTGGTTAAGATAGTGTCCCAAATGTGGTAGTTCACAGGATTGCATGTGCAAATATGAAACATAGCGTGACATTTGTGCATTCAATAATGTTGGAAATGATGCCTAATCTCATACCGTGGAATCAGATAATGTCGTGAGTCCCCCCATCAACCGCACAAGGTGGGTGGGACTCCTGACAACGGGGCCTACCGTGATGTATATGACTACATCCATGCTGTCCATCCGTTTTGAAAGCTTATTTTAAGGCATGATTCAAAAAATAAATCAAATCCAAATCTCGGGTGAACAAAGTGGTAATAGACTATTAAAAATTTCCCCTGTGCCACAAAAGTTTTGAATCGAGCTTATATTTGTAGGGTCTTGACCTTTATTAACAGGTTGGATGGGAATTAAAATACAAAGTAAATTGAAATTTATTCTTACATGGATATTCATTTATTTTGCCACGATGTGTCTCACCTAAGGTGGTGTGAATTTAGGTGGTTTCTATGCCAGAAGATTTAAACATTGGAGCACATCTGATGGAATTACCCTGCGTGCATGAGAAAACAGGAACACGTGTGAGATTAGAGACGCTGAAATTGTGTTGATGCCTTGTTTCAAAAGCTCGAGCCCATTTTGTCCGTCCCTTTATTTCTTCTTTCTTCGCTGTACGATCATCTAAGATGTCCAACGTCAGATCAATGGCTGGGATGATATCAAATGGCTGTACAAATTGAAAAAACATGGAACCTAAAGTAAAGTGCCCAAATAACCGATCTAGATGGCTGAAAAGGCCAAATCGATTCGTAAACATTGCCGGCCCCATCATCCACAGATTAGAGAATCTGAGCCGTAGATTGATGTAGACCAGTTATCTGGTTCACCGATTGGATGAGCCTTATTAGATAACATGGTTCAATCCATTAGAACTGCGAGGATGGTCTGGTTTCATCAGTGGTGGGGCCCATCGCGGAAGGTCCGGATCAATCCATGACTGACCGCAACTAAAAAAATAGCCAAACAGGAAATGAACAAAAATATGAAATAAAAAGCAAAACATAAAAAATAATAATAATAAATAAATAAATAAAGAACGAAGGAAAAATAAAAATAAAAATAAAAGACCTTACGACCAAAGGTGCTGACTGCGTAATGAGTGGTCATCATCTCTCGCACGTGTGCGTCTTTTTATCGGGCAGAGAAGCGCCTATATAACCCAGCTATTCTCTTCTTACACCATCACAGATCCCCCGAAACCAAATCAAATGGATCGCCTCCACCTCTCCTCTCTTACTAATAAAGCCTTTCTATTTCCAATCTTCTTCTCCATTCTCCCTTCTTTATTTAGCTTTCTCTTATTCTATTCCCTCCTTTTCTCTTCCTCTTTTGTCTCTGCCACTGTCAATTACAGTAAGGCCTTGTCAACACAACACCAATGCATTGAAGACCATTTCTCTGCTTTGCTCCACTTGAAGCAGGGCTTTTACTTCGGTAATTATAAAATCAATCAATTCCACTCCTTTTACTTCCTCCAGTACAATACCACTATACTCTCTTCTTGGAATCCTGATAACAGGGATTGTTGCTCCTGGGAAGGCATCACGTGTGATGCTGCCATTGGTCACGTGACCAGTCTCGACCTCAACGAGCTCGGTATCTCCGGTCGGATTGATTTTGTAAGCCTCTTTCATCTTCAGAGCCTGCAGAGGCTCAACCTCGCTTACAATTACTTTGATCCCTCTCCATTTCCTTCTGGGTTGAATATCTCACCAGTTTGACCCATCTCAACCTCTCTTATTTGCAATTTTATGGCCAAATCCCACTGGAAATCTCCCGCTTGACCACTTTGGTGTCCCTCGATCTATCTTTCAATCGTAATTTTGTCAATCGTTCCTACTCTGAATACCTGAAACTCGAAAACTCAACCATCGGAGCATTCGTCCAAAATCTGTCCAGTCTGAGAGAACTTCATCTCGATTTGGTAAGCATTTCAGCGCAGGGTAGTGAGTGGGGCCTGGCGTTATCCTCGGCACTCCCTCTTCTCTGCAAGTTGAGCTTGAGCTATTGTGGTCTATCAGGCCCCATCAATCCTTCCCTTTCCAAGCTCCATTTCCTATCTGAACTCCACCTCAGTGGAAATAATCTCTCTTCAGCCATACCCAAGAGTATTTTCGGGCTGCCAAACCTACAAACCCTGGATGTAGGATACAATCCACTTCTGACGGGTGAAATCCCTCCAAACAATACTCTCCGGGAGTTGTCCCTATCCGACACTGGATTTTGTAGCAAGTTACAGGATTCATTCAGTAATTCCAAACTGCTGACAACCATCCAGCTTAGTCATTGCAAACTAGCCGGCCAATTTCCATCATGGCTTGTGAAGCTCGAGAAACTCATGTATTTGAATCTTTCAAACAATGGTTTCAGCGGACCATTGCCATCATGGCTTGTGAAGCTCGAGAAACTCGTGCATTTGGATCTTTCACACAATAATTTCAGCGGTCCAATCCCTTCTTCCTATGGCAACAAGTTTCAAAATCTTCAATCACTCAGAGTTTGCAACAATTCACTTAGTGGGACCATCCCATCATCATTGTTTTCACTCCCATCATTGAAATGGTTGTATCTCCATCATAACCAATTTAGTGGTCAACTTGGTGAGTTCCAATACACATCCTCTTCAGTGCTACAGATCATTGCTTTGTCCAACAATTCACTCAATGGGACCATTCCATCATCATTGTTTTCACTCCCATCATTGAACAGGTTGTATCTTCAAGATAATCAATTTAGTGGTCAACTTGGTGAGTTCCACAACCCATCCTCTTCTCTGCTATTGGTAATCAACTTGCATAACAACAAGTTGGAGGGGCCTATTCCGATGTCCATCTTTGAACTCACAAAGCTTCAATTCCTCTTTCTTTCATCAAACAATTTAAGTGGTGATGTGGACCTTGGCTTATTCCAAAACCTTAAGAACCTCTGGGTCTTGGATCTTTCAAATAACAGCTTCTCAGTCCATGATGGCGGAAGCAATTCAACCTCCATGTCCTTCCCCCATATTCAATATTTGTCCTTGAGATCTTGTAACATTACTAAATTTCCATACATCCTGAGAAATCAAGAGAGAATTTACCATTTGGATCTTTCCAACAACATGATCAATGGTGAAATACCCAACTGGATATGGAATGTTGGAAATGGGAGTTTGTCTTATTTGAATCTTTCTCATAATGCTTTGGAGGGTTTAGAGTTACCATTTCCTCATATTTCCTTGAGTTCGTTGAAATATCTTGACTTGAGCTTTAACATGCTAGAGGGCTCAATCTTGATCCCACCACCATCCACCATTATCTATTCGCTTGCAACCAATCATTTTAGTGGAGAAGTTCCCTCGCATATTTGCAATTGCACTTCCTTACAATTCCTTGATCTGTCTGCCAACCGCTTCAATGGTTCGATTCCACTTTGCTTGGGTGAAATCAATGATGCCCTCACTGTTTTAAATCTTGGAGGAAATGCATTTCATGGAACCTTGATTCAAACATTCAAAGAGGGTTGCAATCTAAAAACACTTGATCTCAATGGCAATCAATTAGAAGGGCAGGTGCCAAAGTCTTTGGCCAAGTGCAAGATGTTAGAGGTGTTAAACATTGGAAACAATCAAATACATGACACCTTCCCTTTTTGGTTAGAAAATTTGTCTCAGTTGCGTGTTCTCATCCTGAGATCCAACAAATTTCATGGCAGTGTTACACACCAGTTGACAAATCTTACTTTTCCAATGTTACAAATCTTTGACCTATCTTTCAATAGCTTCACAGGTAGCTTGCCATCAAATATGTTCAAGAGCTGGAAGGTAATGAAGAAGGACATATCCCAACCTATGGTCCTTGGAAAAAAGTTAGACAGTGGGTTATACTATCAAGACAAAGTGACTCTAGTGTGGAAAGGGCTACAAATGGAAGTAGTAAAGATCCTTATTGCCTTCACCTCAATAGATCTTTCAAATAACGAATTTCACGGAAGTATTCCAGAATCAATTGGGGATCTAAAGTCATTGCTCGAGCTCAATATGTCCCACAACCATTTCACAGGACGAATTCCAACATCATTTGGGAACATAAAGGCTCTCGAGTCATTGGATATGTCACAGAATAATTTGTTGAGTGAGATCCCATTGCAGCTAAACAAGTTAACGTTCCTCGCAGTGTTGAACCTTTCGCACAACCTCCTTGTAGGAAGCATACCTAAAGGTCAACAATTCGATACATTCACAAACGAATCTTTTCTAGGAAACCTGGAATTATGTGGCCCTCCACTATCGAAGAAATGCAAAGACATTGAGGCTTTACTACCACCGGCGCAATCGGAAAGCAAATATGATTGGAAACTCATGGCAATTGGGTTTGGAGTTGGATACGGAGTAGGAATTGGTGTTTTCTTTTGGACTCTAACACTTTGGACAAAGGGACATAGAGAATACAATAAATTTATTGATAAGATGCTTTTGTCGATTTTTCCTTCTGCTAGCATTTGATGTAATTCAGCCATGATAAGAGAATTGGAGCCAAGCTTGCTCCCCCATCGAGTGAAGGAGCAGGGGTTGTGGACTTTGTTGGTAATCGGTTGAAGCTCTTCACGGTGGGGTAGGCTTTTTCTTTTCTCATCTTGTGTTTGCTTATACTGATATTTGATAGGTGAGGCCCGTTTTCCTTTTGTGGAGCCCACCTGTTATCTATGGATTGTACACCCTATGTTCATATATACAAAAATAGAGTGTTTAAAAAAATAAAAATAAAATGAGAGAGAGAGAGAGAGAGAGAGAGAGAGAGAGAGAGAGAGAGAGAGAGAGAGAGAGAGAGAGGAGCAAAAGATCTCAAGGGATCTGAAGCAGCAGGAAAAAAGGTTGATATTTATACTTTTATATGTAACGTATCCAACTATATATTGATGGTTATATATTTTAGTTTCTGGCACTCCATTTAATTATACTTTTGTTTCTAATGATTCCAACTAGACGCTGATGGTTACATGCATGTTTCATGCTTCTGATTCTTTGTTTCATTAGTTCCAGTATATATGCTACTAAACATATAGAATTAATCATTCAACTTGGCTTACTTGGGCCTTATGTTGGCACTATGGTCATCCACTCACCCAGACCATTTTCTCTGGAGTAGATGGAGTATTATCGGAACTTCGTAGTTAGTTGTGATCATGGCCCCGGCATTGCCGGGTTGATCAAGGATTGAAATCTCTTGGATAAAAAGTAAAACTTTAAAAACGCCTCCATGTGCATTAATTTTCATGCCACACTAGCATGCTTCTTCAGTCAAGGAAACCTCTCATCAATCATTTGAGCCAAATGTTGAGTTGGGGATGCAACCAAAACACAGCCTTAAAGCATAGTTTTTAAAAACTCCATCTTGCTCGATGTCTAACTGGATTGGGTTTACTCAAAAACTCGAATCAACCTGACTAAATATTCAATTATTTTGAGCCATTAGGAAGATCAATGGATCTTTAAAATAAATTAAACTTGTATAAGTGATATAGAACCAAAAAACAAATTAACAACATTACATATGACTCACATGTAACAGTCGTTGCCTCCTAGTTGACATTGAGGGTTTGAATCTTACCTCCAACTTTTTAGTTTTTAGTAAAATCCCTCAGACATAAAGCGAGTGACTCAGTTCATGTACGTATCTAGTCAACCGAGCGATCAAATCAACGCAACGAGTTTGTTCGGATCTAAGCATAATCAAGCCGATATCAAGTTGCCTAGTGACTCAGCTCAAAATCCTGCAAAAGAGAGTTGACTCAGCTGAATTTCGAGTGACTTATCTCAAATCTTGTTGAATCGAGTTGATTTGGGTAAGTTCCAGTCGAGCCTGATGGTTTTAGATCTATGCTTTAAATAGTCAATGATCATGTTGGTAAGCAAATAGCTCCTACAAGGGAAATGTTGCAAGATGAGAGATGCTTGTTTTTAAATGTTGTTTTGTATTAAGATGATATTACAACAGTTGTTCATCAATTAGGAACTGCAAAGCTTTTCAAGGTTTATTGCAAAATGATGTTGTAAGAAGCTTGGTGCTTTTGGATGAACCCAAATTGCCTGCAGAGCTAATATAGAAAGGTGGCTTTCTCAGGTCTTCCAAATGCAATCGCTGGCCCGCTAACAAAATCATATACCTAAATTACCAATAAAAAGTAGGTTAGAACCATCTATCATGGAAAGCAAATGCATGTCTTTGTAAGTTAAATCACTATACAGAGTAGGTGGGGCCATGAATCATGACCGCAAGCCCATTCAATGTCTCTTTCACATGAAATTACAATCACATCGCCATAGACTCATATAATCCACCTTGTCATTTTTAACATTCATCATTGGCAGTAGAATAAGGTTCAAAATATCATCGCTTGATGCATGCATGCCCGATGACAACATCTCTTCTTGCATTATCGACCTTCGTATGGTTTCAATTTTTGCATCCAAACACACTCTTTAAAGATGAGACAGAAATGTAACAATTTAATCAATTCTCGTGAAAACCATTAGCTCCTTACTAAAATCATAAAACGACCTTCTTGTAAAGATTTATTGCAATTGATTTCAATCGAGTATCCAAACGCACTCCCTAAAGATTCGACCCATCTATAGCCATTAATCAAATTCGCAAAAGAGTAGGGGTAAAATAGTCATTAGATCCTTAATTAAACTACCTTTTTCAAAAATCAGTTGGGAAAGGAGCCGTTACCATGCTTCCCTCCTTATCTTCCCTCCAACACCCCTCCTTCACGGACCCCACCAAAACAACCCCAACCCTCATATCCAACCGTTCGATCTCATCCACAGCTTCCATGCCCACATCATCAAAATCAACAGCCCCATCTCAACCCTCTCTCTCCAGAGAGTGGCCCACATCTATGGCCTCTCACGATCATTGTAACAACCCAGTCCCAACAGTATAATATTGTCTGCTTTGCCCACATGGCTCACGGTTTTGTTCTCGGGGTTGCCCTAAAATGCGTTATACTATTGAAGACTTAACCCACATATAACCATCACAACTTTAGACGACGCTTCAGATGTGGGACAAGATTCCACCCCACTATATGCACAGTAGCTTGTCAACACAGTAGCTTGCCAACCATTGGTATCTCGCCTAGGCCCTTCAAGCCCCGCCCACATCAGCGTTCGCCCATGTGTGCAATAGTGACAAGGCGTCACAATATCCCCCCACCGAGGGCAGAACTGTCCTCGGCTCTGATACCATTTGTCACAGCTCAGTCTCAACAATATAATATTGTTCTCTTTGCCCACAGGACTCACGATTTTATTCTTGGGATTGCCCCCAAAACGCGTTATATTATTGAAGACTTCACCCCACATATAACCATCACAACTTTAGACGACACTTCCGATGTGAGACAAGGTTCTACCCCACTGTATGTATAGTAGTTTGTCAACACAGTAGCTTGCCAACCACTCGTAGCTCGCCCAGGCCCTTCAGGCCCCGTCCACATCAGCGTCCACCCACGTGTGCAACAGTGACGGGGTGTCACAATCATCCTTAGATTACGCTCGTCAGATCATTCATTGCGTCAAAATTCCGGAGATTATCCTGTGGAATTCTTGCTTAAAGAGTCGCGGAAGGAGATTCCCCTGAGGATAGTCCATCTCTTCTACAGACTCCTGATACTTTCACCTGTTCTTTTGTACTCAAGGCCTGCTCGTGTATACCAGCCCTCTCGGATGGGCACATTGTACACGGGTTTGTAGAGAAGCGTTGGGTTCCGAACAGATTTGTCTTGCAAAACACGATTATTCACATGTATGCTTGTTGCGGCGTTTTGATGATGCACGCCTCTTGTTTGAGAGAAATGCCGCAGCAAGACGTTGTGAGTTGGAATATCTTGATTATGCAGTTCACGAAGCAGGGGGAGATAGGGACTGCGAAGGAGTTGTTTGATGAAATGCCGGAGAGGAGTGTGTGACCTCTTAGACTGCAATGATTGTTGGGTATGTTCAGTGCAGGAATCCTGCAGAGTCAATCCGTCTCTCTTGGTGAGATGGAAGAGGCAGGCGCCAGACCAAATGAGGTATGTTGTAGCCGTTCTGGCAGCTTATGCGGATCTGGAGCACTGGACCTAGGGAAGGGTGCATGAGTATTCCGATCGATGGGATTTCAAAGAAATGTGCGCATTTGTAACACTCTAATTGATATACAAATGCGGGTGCATTTCAAAGAGGGTGCATTTGATTGTATATCAAATGCGGGGTCCTGGAAATCACGCAAAAGTCTTCAACGAAATGGGAAGAAAGAACAGTTGTATCATGGTCCGCCATGAACGGAGGGGCTTGCCATGCATGAAAGGGCGAGGAGACTCTGGAGCTTTTCTCGAAGATGAGTAGAATAGGCATTTCGCCGAAGTGTCACCTTCATCGGACTCTTACATGCATGCAGTCACGTGGGGTTAGTAGAGGAAGGGCGTGGTATTTTGCCAGCATGACTAAGGAACTAGGGATAATTCCCCAGATCGAGCACTACGGATGCATGGTTGATCTCCTCAATCGTGCAGGGGCTTCTGCTGGAGTCCATGAGCTCATCAAGAACATGCCGATCAAGCACAACGGAGTCGTTTGGGGGGCTCTCCTTGGTAGTTGTAGAATTCACCAAGGACGTTGAGATGGTGAAGAGGTGATGTTCTATAAGGGAAATGTGCGTGTAGGCTATTTGGTTGGTGAATTTTTACTCTTTTGTTTTATATGGGAATTTAAATTCACTTCTTCTCGTATCCTGTTCTGCTTCAGCTTCTTTTATATAGGTTGTTTTTGTTAAGAACAATGCTTCTGAGCTTTTTGTTACCTTTCTAGCGTAGCAGTCCATCCATTCTGTAGTTGCATGGTCAGGAAGTCTATACGCCCTGTCTCAGTCATCTCACTTGTACTTGGAAGGTGCTGGTGAAAATTCCCCATCATCCATTAACACCACCAGTACCAAGTCCTTTTTAAAATCATTCCACTGTTGTGTCCATGGTGAATAGCGATCTGGACCATCCATCTGCCAGCCCCAACTTGGATGGGCAAGGCCCAAAATTTCACTGATGGTTGATCTTGACTATCTGATTGCTGGGCTGTTGTAACTGGAAAGCCTCAACAAGATGGACTAAAATGGCCTCATAGAATGCACTGCTATCTCATAACATATGCAGGCTCATTCAATCATATGCGCGCTTCAGTTTACATACACCTGACTTGACTGCAGATGCAGGTTGAAACCAGCAGTCGTTGTTCTTGCAGCTGTAATTGTTTGAATGCATGCCTGGCTCCTTTAATAAAACTTCAAAAAAAAATAAAATTGTTTGCATGCATGCCTATGAAACTACATACATAAATGCATACGTGCATACTTAGAATGTGGATGTATATAGAAGCTTCAAGCTGAAGAGCTAACTTGTATTGAATGCAGGTTGAACCCAAGCACACACTCACTGCACCAAAAATCCTGATTAGGCACGGCTACACTTTTGTTTACAAAGGGATTAAAGCCGTACCTAATTAGGAACAGCTTTAAACCTTTTAATTGTACTTGGATTTTATTCCCATCCTTTCTTTAAAAAAAGCACCCTAAAAGCTCTCTTCTTCTGCGATTTTTCAGTGCGTGAATGAGGATTTCAAATCCCGAAGGTCGCTTCTTCTGCGATTTTCCCGTGTGTAAACAAGGATTTCAAATCCCTTTTATTTTCTTTTCCAAACCCTATATAGGAGTTTGACAATACCTGTTTGCGATCAAGGGCGACTGCCTTGAGCATGAATTCCTCGCCATCGTCAAAGGTGATATTTCCCCAGCAGGTGGTTCGGGCTCTCATTGCCATCCACTTTTTTGTCGATTGGAATGACAGATCCGTGTCGTCCTTTGGCGAAAGAGGGGTTTTTGAAACCCTAGCATGGTAGGAAGCATGGAAGCAGCGTACGCTCGATGGAGCAGGGGTGGAAGTCGAGACTGGGAGCAACCGTAGAAGATGGTGGCCAAAGGTCTTGAACGAGGATTTGAGCAAGCCACGTCATAGGATGATGGATTTAGTGGCTGCCTGAGGCGCATGGTTCGCTGATTTCTGAGGGTTGCCAGATTTAATGGAGGATCGGAGACGGAAGCCAACGAAGAAGAAGGCCCTGTGATTTTGCAATCTGCAACAGTGGTGGACTGACAATCGGAGCAGAACTCTGCTCTTTGTTATTGTAGGTGTGGGTGAAGGCCCTGTTCTTGTGGTGGACTCGTGTGAGGTTAGCTATTGCTCCTTCCTTTTCCGTTGTTTATTATAGCAGGGTTCATCACACTTAAGAGGATTAAAAAGATTGTGTAGAAAAAGGAAAGAAATCATATCTAGGCCTCACATATTCTGATAATTTTATTTTATTTTATTTTTCATTAGCAATAAAGAAATTTGATTGAAAAAATAAAAGGGGAGAAGCAATTTTCCATTACTGCAATGGAAAACTGTCTCCAACCACAAATGATGACTTGTGGATCTTTAGCAAGAGAATCTGCTAAAGAATTGGTATCTCTAGGAACAATAGAAAATACAGTGGGTGCAACTTCAGCTTTCGAAATGATCTCAACAAATGTAAATGTGTTTCCAAGGAGCACAACACTTTGATCATTTTCTTCTTGCCAATAAACCTGTTGATATGTCTGCAATGTCAGGGCTGTCTTGTTTGCAGTTGGTTGTATAATAAGTTCTATTTTTTGCCTGCTTTAGTTCGAATTCATAGATCAAATTGTGCAGGTTGTTATCCAGGCCATTTCTCACAAAGACACAAAGTGCAAATGAACACTTGAACATTGACCAGAAACCTAATACTTCTTGCAAACTTAATTATTCACATATGTTCTGGTTCCTTCTACTATGCCTTACTAGTTTCTTCACTGTTTGCATTAAGATTTGACTCTTGCCATTTTCTTCCAGGTAATTCCATTTTGTATGTTTCCCTTTTTCCTCAACAGCAGAAGAGGTGGTGAAAACATTCCAACAGCCTTGATATCTGATGAAGGATTGATTTTGTCTCACTCAACTGCTGACGAAGAAGCCACAGATTTTGCAAGTTCATTACTCTCTATATCTCTCCTACTGTTTTTGGTGTTTTACAAACATTGTTTTTATTTTTTCAATTCTCTGACAGAGGCAAATAAATTGTTTCTTTTCCTTCTTTTTTTTCCCATTGGGTCAGTTTTGTTAGTTTCAAGATATTTGTTTTTGAAAAGGCTAAACCATTCTCTGATGTTTCAGGGCTGCAGGTGCAGAGGATACTGACGCTTCTAGCACATCAGATTTTTTTTCTTCTGATGCAGAACAGTCTGATATTTCCAAAGAGAAATACAAGTTTCAGGAATCCACTGGACAGCCCGATATTTTCGTTGTATCAGAACCAGGAGATTTGTCAGCATCAGGGTTGTTTTCATGTTTTGAAAATCGAAGCATATTGAGAAGCCTCTGGGAAGTGAAACACTACAGGGCATGGAGTGTGTTCCTGAAGTGAGTTGTGATAGAATGGATACAGACCCACATCATGAGGATGTAGTTGACTCAAGTCTCCCTGACACTTCAGTCAGAGGCATCAAAATGGTGTAGAAAGTTGGAAACTTCAGATGCAAATTATTTATTGGTACATGTTGGCCACTTGGAGGTCTTCTGAATAATCCTTTTTCTTCTGTTGGAGGATACACAGGTGAGATGCGTGCTCATCTTACTAATGGTAGCCAAAAGGTGACTGATAGGAATGTGGAAATCTCGACGAGAGAATTCAAATTTTGGTAAAGAGTCTGGCTCTGGCAATTCTAATATGGAGCCAGTCATGAAAAAGATAGAAGTCAATAATCCTAAGTATGAAAATTCATCAACTGAGTCATGGAACCTACGGCATATGAACAAACTTCTAAGCATGAACCCCATGTTGACAAAAATGGCTGGTTTCACATGATGCACGATTCAAGAGATAAAAATCTTGTGGCTGGTAAAAATTCTTCCTTTCCACACTTTGATTTCTCATCAGTGGAGGATCCGTATAAGGCATGTGGGGAAAGGTTGGATGCCAGCTTTGATCATGGATTTCAAGTTGAACATCCTGTGTCTATGGTCTCTGGTGTTTCTCTGCCCTAGAGAATTAATAAAGATCTTGCTGAACGATGCCATGATGATGACGGCACTCCATTTGATCAGATAGGTCAATCAGTTGTATCTTCTCCTGCATATTCATCAAGAAATTCAAAGGAAATCCTGCAGGAAAAGATCTTTCAACAAGAACTTCTGGTGGAGGTTAAGTGGTAGAGGTTGTTGAGCTATTCCAGTAAATATGTTGTATTTGATGCTGGAGGTCATGGGGATAATTCAGTAGCTGGGTTTGAGATACCACTTGATGTCATTGTTGATAAATGCATTGTGCAGGAAATCTTCCTTCAGTATCCTGGCAATTGTCATCTTTATTTGCAAAGAAAGAAAGCACCCAACCCTCTTCTTTTTCCTCTCCTTCTGAATAAATTGATTTCACCTTGCCAAAATTAGGGCTCTTATCTGTAAATAGTGCTCCTTCTTGGAAAGCGTAGAGTTTGCACATGCCATTTTATCATGTCTTCCATTTCTTCCTTCTTTTTTTTTTTTCTTCCCTGAACTATGTCAGATATAAGTATGTGAGGGACTTCACCATTAAGTTGCTTGAGGAAGGATTTGATCTTCAAGGACATCTTTCGGCTTTGGGACATTACCATTTTATGGAATTCGCAGACTGGGCGGATTCGTTCATTATGTCTCTTTGGCGTCATGTATGCTCTTTCCTGTCAATATCATTTCTATCATTTCTATCATTAAGTTACTCATTATCTCTTCTGAAATATTTGATTGACATCTGGGCCATTTGTGATTCCATTGATTTCATTTCTTCCAACCAGAACAGCATGTTTCTGAGGCCGACCAGAGAGTATCAGAAGTACAAACGTTCCTTGATTTGGCACTGCAAAGGTCCTCATGTGAGAGTGACCAACACGAGGAAAGGTTATTTGTATCCATGAAAGGACAAGGCATGATGCTCCCGCCAACTTCTGCCGGTGGTATATTTCTTTTACCTTTTTGACAGTTTTTTCAGCATAAGTTTAATGCATTGTATGGTTACTGACTAACTTTCCTGTGTTGTTCTCTCATCTATTGCAGGTGTCCATGCCTTTGAGTTTATCACTTGGGTTACAGAGTAGATTGGCCAGTCAGCATTGTCTTGACCACAGATGCACTTAAACTATACACTGACATTTTCAGTTTTCTGACTCAAGTTTAAGCTGGCTGTTTTTTCACTCACTGATATATGGCGCTTGCTGAAGGTATGCAGCTTTAGTTATTTGTCTACAGCCATCTTGTATTTCTTTGATTGCTAATTGCTGTATCACTCTACTTCATTGTACTAGTCGGCTGTGTGTTTATATTTGTTTTCCCATTTTTCTTCTTTCTCCCACTTGACACATCAATGTTTTCTTCTCTTCGAAACTAGTATTTTCTCTGGAATTTTTGAAAATCTCTTTAACACTCATCATCTGAATCTCTGTTTTTGTGCGTGTGTGGGTGGGTGTGTGCATTGACATGACTCTCCATATGCATCTAATGAACTCTTGTTCTTTTCATTTTCTGTGTTTATGTGTCTACATGCACATGTAAATCCATTTTCCATTTCCGATAGACCTGGATAGCCTTAGATAAAAAGTTTTTTAGCTTTTATGATTCTTTACTTGATCTCTAATAATCTCTCTTTTTTCCTTTTTGGCAAGCATATGCACAAGTTTTGTTATCTTAAAGCTTCAAAGAAAATTTTTATTATTTTAAAATATTTCTCAAACAAATGTTTCCAAGTTGACTTTGTATCCCATTTAAGTTCAACTTTAGATTCTAAATAACTAGTTGGGCTAGAGTACGAAACACAAGTGAAGTCTAGAGTTTTTCTTGGGGAATTGATGCAAACAGATAAATTCTGGGCTGATTCTAGTCACGATCTTCTGCAGATTTAGATCTGAAAGCAATCACAAGAAAGTGGAAAGAAAATATCTAAGATTGTGGGAGTTATCCAACAATCCACTAGCCCAAAACTAGTAATCACGCAGGCTCAGACACTCCCTTCTACCAACTGACAGAACACCTGTTTCCTCATACCTGATCAGTCAGGGCCTTTGATTCAATGGGTGGACTGCAAAAACCGATTGGATCATTGAATTAGGTCCAAACATCTCTTCTATTCATTAGTATGATCTTTGCTGTAGCTTCAATGCTTCAGATCCTCAAGGTGCTTTTGATTACTCAAAGTAGAATCTCACGCTACAAAATGTAGTTGTGCCGCACTCCTTTAATCTACTCTCTTCCTTGGTCTTCTTCTCCTTGGACTCTCCTTTGGAATTCGAGCAATTTCTCTCAATTTCTATCTTTTTTTCTCTCTAACTGCGACATCATTTCATTATTTTACAATTTGAAAAATTCAAGGACATTTGCTTGGGAAATGCAAGGCTATTAATAGCCTCCTTCAATGGCATTCCTGCAAAATTAAAGAATCAAAAGGGAATTAAAAAGAAGTTTATTTATTTATTTAAGAATGCACTAAGAAGGGTATGGCAAGAAATGTTGTAAAAATCTCAGTCATAGGATGCAAGGACAAGATTGTAATTGCTTACTCAAAGGATAAGATTTGTTAAAGAGAGGAATCTTCTTGGAAAGTACTACATGGGGGTTCTTGGGATTTTTATTTTTTTTTTTGGTTTTTCCAGGTTTTTCTTTTTGAAGATTGAATATTACAAAGCCCAGTCCTTGATGTCCCCGAAGACCAACCCGAAAACTCTTGAGGGCAAAAGATATTGTTGAAGGTTTGGAGATTCCTGTCTTTCCAATTTTCCCCCACAGCACGACATAACCACCAGGCTCCAAAGAACTTTGAAGTCACTGCCAGCTCCACCCCCATGCCAAGCACACATGAGATCCGATACTGAACTAGGCATGACCAGAGCATATGGAATTTGCCTAGGATAATGGACCAAATGACAGAAACACAAGGGCAATGGAGAAAAAGTTGATTAATGGATTCCCTGACAACCACAATAGAGAATGCAAAAATTAGCGAGAGAATGCACACATTGTCAGCTGGATATATTTAGCTATAATTAGTCTCTATAATTATGGCATGATTTTGGTAATATGTAAATATTCTGTAAAATATTCTATAATTAATAGGTTGATTATATTTTCCTAGTTTAGTTTGATTCCCTGTAGTTGGTTCCTTGTAATTGCCTTGTAAAGAGCCGACTACTTCATTATATATATGAGGAGGAACCCTTACATTGGGGTATCCAATACAATTGAGATGGTATCAGAGCCAAACTCATCTAAATTAGGTTTGTGATTTTTTAGTGTTTCTTTTCGTTTGTGGGTGCTGAATTTTTTGTGGTGGGATCTGTCGGTGGACAGATGTTTTTTTGGTGGGTAGCGTTTCGTTGGTGCTGCCAATTTTTTTAGTGTTGCAGATTTCTTTCGGTGCTACAGATTTTCGGTGGAGCTTTCTGGAGAGAACTGATCTGGGGGTTGGATTCGTCCAAATTTTTTGGTGGAGCTTTCTGGAGAGAACTGATCTGGAGGTTGGATTCATCCAGATTTTTGGTGCTCTTATGATGGGTACGACATATTTTGTCTTGCACGAAACCTTATTGTGTTGTGATTAGTGGTTGTCGGTAGGATCTGTGCATTCTAGTAATTTTGGGTATCTATATTAGCTTCATCATGTCTTCTAGCGAATCTTTCGGAGTTCGCTTTACTGGAAAAAATTATTATGCTTGGGAATTTCAGTTTCAATTGTTTGTTATGGGCAAAGAATTGTGGGGTCATATTGATGGTAGTAATCCTACTCCTACGGAATCTAAGGAGTTGGGTAAGTGGAAGGTCAATGATGCACGTGTGATGTCCTGGATCTTAGGATCTGTTGATCCTCTTATTGTGCTTAATCTAAGACCTTATAAGACTGCGCGGACCATGTGGGAGTATTCGCGAAAGGTTTATCATCAGGATAATACCGCACGCCGTTTTCAGTTAGAATATGAGATTGCTAGTTACACTCAAGGCAATCTCTCCATTCAGGAGTATTTTTCTGGTTTTCAGAATTTATGGGGAGAATTTTCTGATATGGTTTATGCGAAGGTACCTGCTGCCTCTCTTTCTGTTGTTCAAGTTGTGCATGAACAGAGTAAGAGAGATCAATTCCTGATGAAATTGCGTCATGAATTTGAGGTTGCTCGCTCAAATTTAATGAACCGGGATCCCTCTCCATCCTTGGATGTATGTTTTAGTGAATTACTTCGCGAGGAGCAGCGTCTTTTCACACAGGCTACGTTCCAGCAAGATTCTAATCCGCATCAAGTCGCCTATGCAGCCCACGGGAAAGGAAAGGATATGCGTAAGGTTCAGTGTTTCGGTTGCAAGGAGTATGGTCATATTGCCGCCAACTGTACCAAGAAGTCTTGTAACTATTGTAAGAAACCGGGCCACTTTATCAAAGAATGTCCCACTCGACCTCAGAACCGTCAAGCTAACGCTCATCAGGCTGTTGTGAATACTTCTTCTGTTCCCGGAATGTCATCAGCTTCCTCCTCTACGGCTGGACCATCTGTTCTTACTCCTGAAATGGTTCGACAATGATTATGTCAGCCTTTTCTGCCTTAGGGCTCCAAGGTACTGACATTACTTCATCTAAATCTTGGCTGGTTGATTCTGGTGCATCCAATCATATGACCAGATCGTCTGATACTTTGTGCAATGTTCGTCCATATCATGGTTCATCCCAGATTCAGATAGCTAATGAGAGTCATTTAGCTATTAATGAAGTAGGAGATATTAACTCTTCTTTTAGAGATGTTTATGTATCTCCTAACCTGTCTACCAGTCTGATTTCTGTTGGTCAGTTAGTTGATAATAACTGTGATGTACATTTCTCTCGTGATGGTTGTCTTGTGCAGGATCAGGGGTCGGGGAAGATACTCGCGAAGGGGCCTAAAGTTGGCAGACTCTTTCCACTGCATTTTTCAATTCCTAGTAGTTTATCTTTGGCTTGTATGACAGTTAACAATCGGAGTGAAGTATGGCACAAACGTTTGGGTCATCCAAACTCCGTTGTTCTGTCTCATTTGTTAAATTCTGGTTTGTTGGGCAATAAAGAACAAGTTTCTAAAAATCTGTCATTTGATTGTTCTGTATGCAAACTTGGTAAAAGTAAGACTCTTTCGTTTCCTTCTCATGGTAGTCGTGCTGCCAAATGCTTTGATATTGTGCATAGTGATGTATGGGGTATTTCCCCTGTCATTTCTCATGCTCAATATAAATATTTTGTCACATTCATCGATGATTTCAGTCGGTACACTTGGGTCTATTTTCTTAGATTCAAATCTGAGGTATTGTCTGTCTTTCAAACCTTTATCATATACATTGAGAATCAATTTTCTACCTGTATTAAGATTTTGAGGTCTGATTCTGGTGGGGAATACATGTCCCACAATTTTCATGAATTTTTACAACGCAAAGGAATTGTCTCTCAACGGTCTTGTCCCTATACTCCTCAACAAAATGGTGTGGCCGAACGAAAGAATCGACATCTCTTGGATGTGGTTCGTGTCTTATTGCTTGAGTCCTATGTTCCTTCTAAATTCTGGGTTGAGGCATTATCTACTGCAGTTTACTTAATTAATAGACTACCCTCTCGAGTGTTGAATCTTGATTCTCCTTATTATCGTTTGTATCATCAGCATCCTAGCTATCTTACTCTGCATACTTTTGGATGTGTCTGCTTTGTTCATTTACCACCTCATGAACGTCACAAACTTTCTGCCCAGTCTGTTAAATGTGCTTTTATGGGTTATAGTCTTTCTCACAAAGGTTATGTTTGTTATGATCCTTCTTCTAACAAATTTCGTATATCTCGTAATGTTGTTTTTTTTTTAAATCAATGTTTCTTCTCTACCCATATTGAGTCATTACCTGAGATTAGTATTCTACCTTGTTTCAATAAATTGACTCCTCTCCTTGCACAGTTCAAAGCTGGACTCGTGTATACTCGACGTCTACCGACTTTGCCTCCTTTCGAGACTAACCCTTCATCTGAGACTGTTCCAGTGACTTCTCCTGAGGATAACTCGCCATCTGAGATCGTTCCACTCTGTGATGCTGAGCCTGACATGCCTCCTGCGCTGGGTCCTCGGTGATCTACCCGAGTATCCCGTCCTCCTGATTGGTATGGCTTTAATGCTACTTTGACCTCTATTCCCATTCCTACATGTTTTTCTGAGGCTGTTAAAAGTGAATGTTGGCAGAAAGCGATGGATGAGGAACTTCAGGCTCTCCAGGATAATCTTACCTGGGACGTGGTTCCTTGTCCCTCTAATGTTACAGCCATCGGTTGTAAATGGGTTTACTCGATTAAACTCCGCTCTGATGGGACTCTGGACTGGTATAAGGCACGATTAGTTGCTCTTGGGAACCGGCAAGAATATGGGGTGGACTATGAAGAGACATTTGCTCCAGTTGCGAAGATGACTACAGTGCGTACGGTTATCTCTATCGCCGCCTCTCAAGGTTGGCCTCTTCACCAAATGGACGTAAAAAATGCTTTTCTTCATGGTGATCTCAAAGAGGATATTTGCATGACTCCTCCTCCGGGTCTGTTTTCCTCTCCGTCTTCTGTTGTGTGTAAGTTGAAGCGGTCTCTCTATGGCTTAAAACAGGCTCCCCGGGCATGGTTTGAAAAGTTCAGGTCCACTCTGCTTCGTTTCTCCTTTGTCCAAAGCCAATATGACTCCTCTTTGTTCCTTTGCAAAACCCCGACTGGCCTTGTTCTTTTACTTGTGTATGTGGATGATATTGTCATTACTGGGACTGACTCTCGTCTGATTACTTGCCTCCAGCAGCATCTTCAGACTTCCTTTCACATGAAGGATCTTGGTCCTCTTACGTATTTTTTGGGTTTAGAGGTGCACACAAATTCTTCGGGTATATTCTTGAATCAACACAAATATACCCAGGATTTGATTAGTTTGGCTGGTCTTCAGGATTCTCCCTCGGTAGATACTCCTATGGAAGTCAACGTGAAATATCGTCATGTGGAGGGTGATCTTCTTTCTGATCCCACTGTGTTTCGCTAGTTGGTAGGCAGCCTGAACTATTTGACTATTACTCAACCTGATATTTCATTCGCTGTCCAGCAAGTAAGTCAGTTTATGCAAACTCCACGCCATCTCCATTTAGCTGTTGTGCGTCGTATCATTCGATATCTTCGAGGTTCACCTGATCGTGGGTTGTTCTTTCCCACTGACTCGCCTCTTTGTCTTGTTGCTTATAGTGATGCAGATTGGGCCGGATGTCCTGACACTCGGCGGTCTGTTACGGGTTGGTGCATGTTTCTCGGTGATTCTTTGATCTCTTGGAAAAGTAAGAAACAAGCTCGTGTTTCTAAGTCTTCGACTGAATCTGAGTATCGTGCAATGTCTGCTGCTTGTTCTGAGATTGTCTGGCTTCGTGGGCTTCTGACTGAGCTTGGTTTTTCTCAAATTAATCCTACTCCTCTTCATGCTGATAACACTAGTGTCATTCAGATTGCTGCTAATCCCGTTTATCATGAGCATACGAAGCATATTGAGGTGGACTATCATTCTATTAGGGAGGCATTGGACACTCGTGTTATTTCTCTTCTGCATGTTTCTTCTGATCTTCAGATAGCTGACGTGTTTACAAAGGCCATGACCCGCCAGCGTCATCAGTTTCTTGTAGGCAAATTGATGCTTCTTGATCGCCCACGATCAATTTGAGGGGGGATGTCAGCTGGATATATTTAGCTATAATTAGTCTCTATAATTATGGCATGATTTTGGTAATATGTAAATATTCTGTAAAATATTCTATAATTAATAGGTTGATTATATTTTCCTAGTTTAGTTTGATTCCCTGTAATTGCCTTGTAAAGAGCCGACTACTTCATTATATATATGAGGAGGAACCCTTACATTGGGGTATCCAATACAATTGAGAAACATTAGGGAGGATCATTCCCCTGCACTGAAGATTGTCCACCATGAGGCAACAAAACTTTTCAAGGGAAAGGTAAATCGTGGAATTTACAATTAAAGCAGGTGTTTCTAGTTTTTTTAAATTTATTTCCATTTTTAACTTTGTTAGATCAGGTCAACCTGGAACCCATCCTTTGGAATCCTGAGTTAATTCAGACAGGTCAATGGAACCCTGATCCTATAAATTTGCAGCTAGGAATTGGTGCTTGACGCGCGGAAAACTGAGTCAACTCGGCAAAGTTCCAATGGATTGTCGTGTTTTTTATTGCTTATGGTAGCTTTTTAGTGCCCTTAAGAAAATCTAATAGGATATATTTGTGTCAGTGCCATCCTACTTTCCAAAACTGAACCTATAAGCACCAACCCTGTCATTTGTGATGGTTTCTGGTTCTGTTGCAACTCATCTTTGTATATGCGGAAATGGACAATGAGGATGTTGGGAAACCAGTTTCAGATTACTTTGGTGTGACTGGAGATGGTCCAAAGGTAATTTTCCTTCTCCCTTTTCTCCTGATTTTACTCCTTTTGGTTTCATGCATTGTGCATCTAATGGTCACAGGATCAAGATGCAAGAAATGAGTATTCTCTAATGGTTGTCATATGCTTACAGGTTCTGGCATACACAGGAAATGATGACTCCAAGAAGTGTATTCTCAATGGCAAAGTGACTTTGGAAAATGTTATGGTCGGATGTGAGATCCCATGCAACAAGGAGTTATAAGTAGGCGGGTCCCATCATATGGAAGAACCAACAAAATTTTGAGGCCAACTTAATGAAGGGTTTAGATATTACCCTATAGCTAGTAGACCAACCGGGACAGAAACATTAAATGGAAATGGAAAGTGTTGGTCGACCGACTCTAAAAATAGACGGTCGCAGCTACCGGATGAAAATGCATGGCTGTGTCGAAGCGGGAGAGTTGGAGACAGAAAAAGATTCTAATTTGTCTCCAAAGACGGTCTAATTTGGATTGGACCCTCTCTAGCCATAGTATCCAGTCAGGAGTCGGGTTAGGATAGAGTTTATGCTTCATACTGGGGAAGGCCACCCATTCCGTTTTAAGAAGTGGTTGTGGAAGAGAAGTTATTCAAGGTACAGAGGAGAGGAAGGAGAAATAGATTCTAGATTCGTGACAGGATGAAGAGAAAAAAAATTTCATATTGATCCAAAACTTCTGTGAATCCCAAAGGGTTTCAATTATGGAAGACGTTCAATCCTCCTGCTTTTTTCAGTGTGGTCCATTTGATCATTATATATATTTGTTTTATTTTTCATTTCAAGCTTTACGACGGGATCAAAAAATGTATGGACAGTTTGGATATAGCACATACCTCATGATGGACCCACAGAACTTACGTAAATACACCAGTTATATAGCTAGTGTGTGGTACACCAGCCAATCTAAGGGAAGCGGATTGACCCGTGTAACTCACACCAGCTGTGGAGCTGCTGTATCGACGTCAGCAAGTTCTGTGGGTCTGATCACGAGGTATGTATCTTGAGACGAAAAATAAGACAAATCTAACTATCAGGTGGATCACACTGCAACGGGAAGTTTTGGATTAATATGAAATTTGTTTTTCCTCTTAATTCAGGTCTTTGTGACCTTATGAACAGATTGGATGGAAAATAAATGTTATGTGGGCCCTATGAATTTTTAACGGTGAAAATCATTATCTCAAATCATTATCTCTGCTGCTATTTTTAGTGTGGTCCAAATGATCTTTGGATATGATTCATTTTTTGTATAATGCTCTAAAATGATCTCTAAAAATAGATAAACGGTGTAGATATAATAAATACATCACTGTGGGTCCCATGTAACTTTGATCTCCTTTGAACCGTTCGTTACAACTGGGAGCTCGAGGACCGTCAGTGGTCGTCTTTGCACGACACGTACCTACAGCAGCTATATAGCTGGTGCGTGGTACACCAGCTAATCCGCTTCAGAAGAGCCTTTTATTATTATTATTTTTAAACGTGAGGTTTTCATCATGGCATAAGTTTCAAGCTGTACATGTAAGGGCCTATTTAATATATAGTCAAGATAGTCATATATGGGTACAAGTACATATATTAACCATCTACAAGTGAACCCACCATTTGGACGGTCTGGATAACTCTCCATCATTGCCACTAGTGATATGAACCTGTCACCGCCATTTTACATCATATCCAAAACTAACACATGTACTTACTTTACATAGGAATTTGGCTAGTGACGCTGCCACGTGCTCTATGGGCCCACTATGATGCATGTGTTTTATCCACGCCATCCACTCATTTTTATATAATTTTAGGGATATATCCCAAAAATGAGACGGATCTAACTCTCAAGTGGACCATACCACGAGAAAACAATACTGATTGAATGTCCATCATTGAAAACCTCCTGGGACCCACTCTAATGTTGCATCCAACCCGTTAATTAGGTCATACAAATCTGGATGAAGGAAAAACTGAATCTCAGCTTGATACAAAACTTTTGTGAGCCCCAATAAGTTTTTAATGGTGTATGTCCAATGTGGTCCACTCGAGATTTGGATCTACGTCGTTTTTGGGCTCACTACATAAAATGATTAGGAAAAATGGATGAATGGTGTGGATGAAACGCATGTATTATGATGGGCCCATAGAGCACAATCTATAATCAATGAGTAGTGGCATGCTGACTAGCCAATCCACATCCTGGCTATGACACTGCCACTAGACAGGTGGATGGTAGCCGGTACTCTGTGGGCCCTACCATGATGTATGTATTTTATCCATGCCGCTCATCCATTTCTTAAGATCATTTTAGTATTTGATCTAAAAAAACGAGTTAGATCTAAATATCAGGTGGACCACACCATAGAAAATAGTAGTGACTAAATGTCCGCCATTAAAAACCTTTATTTTGCCGACGGTTAATTGTAGTGGTAGTCAAGGAAGGACCAAACATGAGAACTTCAATGAACAAGGACGAATAGGGAATCAAAGTGTTAGGGTGAATGGAGTCACTGAGACGAGTAGGGACTGGCTCAAGCATGTCCAAGCTAGGATTTTCATAGCAGCCAATTCAGGTTCAATTTTGCAGTCCTTCAAAGAGGAAGCCATGAAGAAAGACGACTGGAGGAAAGAAGTATGAATGAAGTCGGTAGAGATTGTAAAAGAATGGTTGTAAATAAAAATGTAATCATATAAAAGCAAATCAAAATATTAGGTTCTACTCAGCATTAAAACTAATAATTATGCTAGGAAATTTTTGACGCTCGTATTAATGTGCGTGATGGTAGAACATGAACCCTGTGTCGCCACATGTCACATGTTTGAAAAGCCGTTAAAACTAGAATGTTAAATATCCCATCGCATCTATCGATACGAAGGAATGTACGGGTCGTCTCGAAAACTTATAAAAGGAGCACACGAGAAGAGCTCAAGACTCATACATTTATCTTAGCTTGTATCTTAGCATAACTTAGTCTTAGTATAGATTGTTACTGTCCAGCGCCATCACTACAGTACTATAGAATTAGATTAAACATTCACAACCCTAAGTTGTTGGATCCCGTCAACCAAGTTTTTACTTGGGCGATCACCTTTTCTGGTCACATCCTGTCGACCATCCTTCTAGATTATCTGTTCTCACTATTGAATTAATTAAGTATAATTCTTTTGTCTCTAGTTATTTTTACTTGTTGATTGTAATGAGCCACATTTACATAATTAATAAAAATTGGCATTATTTAGACTATTTTAGTTTATTTGTTTATCTTTATAAATCTTTTAGGGAATATATATTGCTCACAAGCAGTAATGGAAAAATAAGTCCTTAAACACAAGTCAAAAAGAATTCATCAGGAAGGAATCACCCCTACCCTATCACAAATCGTCATATCGTTGTTACAACCGATGGCCGACTTGACAGCAAGATTTCTGAATCTGGTCTTACGTAGTTATTTCAATATAAGTGTCATCAACGTTCAATCAAACATTGAGTCAAGTAGGACTCTACCATGCCCACACCTCATAATCACACAAGAAATCTGAATATAAGTCCACAATCACATTTATGACCTTATGTTTGATTGAATTGTGCGACTTACAATGGGCCCATTGATGTAAAGTTCATAAATTCCCAATATACATTCATGTGGAGGCATTTATGGTGCACAACAAAGTGGAGCTCACTTTCCCTTTATCCATGATATAACGTGGAAGTATGGCTTAATTAGACTTTCTTGACGGATGTGATGAATCCCTTGTAATTTCTATATTACTGAATTAACATATCATCTATGCATCAATAATGGAGATTTAATACTTTAATCTTAAAGGCGTACTTAATTAGGAAGACATTTTCATTGCTACAATTTCGCCAAGAAGGGATCTTAGTCTTCCATACCTTAAACCTTTAGGAGAACCTTCAATGGAACAAAGGTTTTTTCTCATGTTTGGATGAAGGGACCAAGACTTGCATCTATAGGAAAGAGTGTTAGAGAAGCTTACCTATCACACGTCTCTCCTCTAAGGTCTCCCCACCATAGATTTTTATATTCGACTTAATAACCATGTATAGGGACCACGGTTCAAGCGTCCCGCCGCAAACCTATTTGCAATGATCACAACTGTAGTGGGGCCTATTAAATCGCTCAATCTGAATAATCTAACAGTAAGATCTAAACCACTGATCACGTGTGGCCTACCTAATGGAGTCTTACATTCTCCCACTTGAGCTACACTGATCTCTGAAAAACCAAAACATTTTATTTTATTTGTGAAAATATTTTATAAAATACATTTGTTTTAAAAGTTCCTAATGGACGCCCTATTGAATTTCAAAACATCCACTGTTGGATAATTTATGAGCAACGCTTGTCAGATCCGATCCATCGAGACCATTGATACAAGATCATAGTAGTCAACATAATATTTATACTTTTCGAAGTATGACAAATCATAGTCACGAATATTGTTATGGGTAAAAATGGACTGACCACTGAGAAGAGTCACATACATTCACAACACGAGGAGGTCGGCCAATACCAGTCATGACCGAGGAGCTCCTCAACGGCCAAAGAAGAGCACTCTGTCATACTTCTTTGAACGACCCCAAGCTCCTCCACGGTCCCATCCATTTCTGAGCTACTGCTCGGAACGTCTCCTGGTAAAGGCACATGAAGTACGACCCCACGTTGTACGACAAAATGAAGAGGATGTTCATCCCCGATATCTCGCCCATATTCTGCTAAGGAAAGGAGCTCGGTCTCAGTGCTTCTGATACGACTCCCAAAAGCAAGTCGGCAGGTCGACAGGTCGATAACCTACTAAATGACAAGGGAAAACTCGACTACAACTCGCTGGAGAATCTGGGTAGGCAAAACCCGGCCCTCTTGGAAATGATCGTCCACCTCGGACCCTTACCACGCACTTCTATTAGTTTCGACCTGATTCCAACCGTACCTACTTGAGATCCTAGCCAAGGATCTTGAAAGACTACTGCAATACGGATTTGCTCGAGATCTCAGCCGAGGATCTCATAGATACCCACGACATGTTCAGGATACGAATCCCTCTACAATACGTTCCTACTAAACATGGAAATTATCCTCTACGCCACCGCCCCTCTTCAATTATAAATAAAAGCACCTCCAATGGTGAAAGGTACACAAAACTCCTTGCTAAAACAGGAGAGCCATATAAAAAAAAATTCTAGATGCCATGACCTTCACGACCGGCCGAAACCCTAACTGCACCATTACTTGTCCATGTGCTGACACCCATCTCTACCACCATCCACCAACCAAACGACGTAATCGAGCATCGTCACCATGCCCCAGCCTCGATCGAGCTCTCCATTACCGAATCTGAAACTATGTATGCTAGCAATGGGATCACCATTAACGGCAGCGACAATCGTCAATCAGAAGATGGATTTTTGCCATTATTGGTGGTTGTCGAACTTGACGCTGGAAGTGGAGAGGGGGAATGGGCCAAGGGTGGGCGGTCGTCCCTTTCGTTGATGGCCATGGCTGTCTAATCTCATAAACAGGGTTGCCGCCTTGCTGCGCCCCTCATGTTTTTAAAGCTTAATGAGGCTGACAATGGCTACCACAACCCCTTGCCCACACGATAGTCACGCAAACGGGGCAGAGAAGACGGATCTAAATGGGGTTTTCACCCCTGTTTTTGCTGCTACCACTAACGGAGGTGGATTCCACCATTAATCGCGATCGTGAGCTATGCTCTGGAAGAGAAAGACGGTGGGTTTGCCAAAACTTGCACCTTTAGGAGAACCGTCAATGGAACTAGTGTTTTTTCTCATTTGTGGGTGAGGGGACCAATATATGTACATATAAGAAAGAGGATTAAAGAAGCTTACCCATTACACTTTTCTCCACTAGGGTCTTCAAGCCATAGGTTTCCATATCCAGCTTAATAATCATGTATAGGGACCATCGTTCAAGCGTCATTGGTCACAACTGTAATGAAACTCATTGAATCGCTCAAACTGAATAATCAAATAGTCATAACTAAACCGCATGATCACATGTGGCCCAACCTAATGGAGTCTTCGACCCCTATTTCCAAATGTTGATTTTCTGATTACATCAACGAGTATCATTTGTGATATCTAGTGGTCCACTTTTCATCCCTATCTTACAAAATTAAACCATTGATCCAAGAGCAGCACCTCTTAAGCAAACATGCGTCACAGCACATATGCCTGACTTTGACTGTGGCCATTGGATGTAGGGCAAACGCACTTTAATTTCCAGATGCTGTCGGAATTCTCAATAAAACAAGTCAACAATGCATTGAAAATTAAGTTATTAAAAGAAAAAATTCTGAATACTGTTGCTTAATGTAGCTTTGGCTCCAGATTACCAAAGATGGTTGGTTACAGCTGTAGAAAAGTTACCGAAGATGGGTTGGTTTTTTTTTTTTTTTTCACACGCGCACACACCGGTGAGGAGAAATTTAGAAAAATGCACGCTAATATATTCAAGTCAAGCAAGCAACAATTTTCAGCCCGTCAAGCAAGCAACAACTTTCAGCCCGTCAAGCACGTTATACCAATATATTCAAGCAATGGGTCTTACAGCTTCATTTTTTTTTCTTGGCCAATGACTGCCCTCTTCTTTTCTTTCATCATTGGGTTCATGAATTATAGTTAGCAAACAGTATGAGTTATAAAGTAGACTCGCAAAGTTTAAGAATTACCGTATCCCATGCGGCAAGGAATTGTAAGCTGGTGGGTCCCAATTAAATATTTAAACTAATTATAAATTGATGGAGCAGTTGAGTTTTGGAGTGTTTGAACATGGCCCACTTGAGAAGTGGATGTCTTTTTGGAAAAGGTTGTGTTCACGGTGAGAACCTGACCCTCAACTAATAAATGTACCAAATCTCTCACATGTGTTGAAGCCCCTATTTTTCCCACGTGTAAGTATGTTGATAAGTTAACCCAGTCAGATTTCTTCATCATTGTTATCAACTGATCAGGATCGAATTGCACAACGGAGCTATCAGATCCAAATTTAGTTTGATTCGGTGCACTAATACGTCTTGTCAGGTCCAGTTTCTCATAAGAGGGTTTGGATTATAATCAGGTTGGAAACGGAAAGGGATTTAAATTCAGGTGCACCACACAGCCGGAAAGGAAATAGTGAGAATGGAAAAATCCACCAACATGATATTTACATGCCATTCAAATATAAAGGATATTACTGCTGGAATAAACTGTAGGCACAAATATCATTATGATAATAATAATAATAATAACTTTTGTGGCCCTGTAAAGTTTCAAAAGGTGCGCATTCAATCCTCAATGTTTCATGTGGCATCATCCACCAGAGTTTTGGATATACTTGATTCTTGGACTCCTGTTCTATTGTTAGCTTGGAAAATTGATGGATAGAGTTGGATTTCTTATGTGTATCTCCATAGGCCTCATATAGCTTCCAACCACACAGGAACTTCCCATGGGTAGGGGCACAGGAAATTGGTGCCAGAGAGAGATGAAAGGAGTCGTAATAAAAAGCTTTGTGGGGCCATTGTGAAGTTTGTGTTATATTCACTCTGTTGCTCAAGCTGATCATGTTAGTACATTTGCTTAATAATAGAAGGATTCAAAACTCATGTGGGTCTGCTATAAGAAACAGTTAAATTGAATGCCAACCATTGAAACCTTCTTGGGCTACAAGAGTTTTGGATATGCTTTTTTTTTTTTCCTCATCTTTCTGGGAATCACCATATTAATGAGTTGGATGGTATATAATCATCAAGTGGGCCCAAAATGGTTTCAATGGTAAGCATTTTTATCCATATTGTTCCCGGTAGTGTGGTCCACTTGAGGTTTAGATTCACCTCATTTTTGGGATCATGGCACATAACATGGGCAGGAGAAATTGATAGCTGGAGTGGATGCCGCATAGACATCATGGTGAGCCTTATAGAGCTTTTGTTTATACAGCTCCGTCTAACACATGTTGTAGCTGGTGAAGGGCTAGGCACAAGGAAACTTGTCCAGAGTTGTCCATTAAAACCCTCAACCTCTGTGGGCCGCACCATGATCTATATGTAAACCCTTTTGGTTCATAAGGTGAGAACTTTAATTGAACCAATGTACAAAATGCGAACTTGATAGAGAACTTAAGCCACACCAACTTGAACAATGTAAAATTACTCCTAAAATGTTCAAGCAGTGTGCCGTGCTTGAGTTTTGGCTCATGTTGATTTTTTTCCCCCCCCCCCCCCCCCCCCCCCTATGATTGACATTACATCTCCGTTGTTCCTTATAGTGCGGCCCACTTAATTGTGGATTTGGCTTATTATAAGTGCTAAAATGATTAAAGCACACTTAAGTTGTCAAATTTCATATAGTCAAAACAACTTGATAAGAAATCTTCAAGACCGGTCCAAGATCAAGAGAAAATCAAGCTCAAGATTGATACATTCTCAAGAGAAGATCAAGCAAAAGATCATCTAATGTTCAAAAATAGATCAAGCTCAAACGTCAAGATGAAGTTCATAATCAAGTTTAAGACGAAGAAGTTCAGATACTTCATATATCTCAGGTAATATAAAACCCTAGAAAGGCCTTAAGTTTAGGTGCTTTCAAAAATTATTTAAATTGGGTTTTTATACTTATGTTTGCTTGGAATTCGACCAGCCTAAGGTCTAGTTCGACTAATCTAAGTTTTCTCGGCCAATCCAAGTTCAAGTCGAAGCAAAACTATTTTTGGTTGCAAATTTGACCGGTCGAATTTTTGGTTTGACTAGTCAAAGCTTGACCTTTGACCAACCTGAGAAAATTTGACTCCAAGTCCAGCCCCCACCACAGAAAACAGTGAGGACAGTGACGCGCACTGTTGAAACCTTCCTGGGGCCCACCATGATGTTTGTTTGAGATCCAACTTGTTCATAAGTTCACACAGACATGGAATAATGGAAAAACATAAATATCAACCTGATCAAAAACTTTTGTGGCTCCCATTAACTTTTTAATGGTAGGCGTTCAATATCCCCATTATTTTCTTTGGTGGGGTCCACTTGAGCTTTGCATCTGCCTCGTTCTTTGGCTCATGTCATAAAATGATCTCACCAAATGGATAGTTGGCATGATATAACAAATATATCATGGTGGGGTCCACAAAACTTGGTGACGTCCCTAGCTAATCCGTGTCAAGCCTGTAACGACTTCTTGTTGCGTACCGAGTAACTCGTACACAATATCATACTAAGTAAACTCTCTTGGGCCCACCATGACTATATGTGGCTTATCCATGCTGTCTATCCGTTTTCTAGCTCATTTTAGGGGTTAATCCTAAATTGAAGCATATCCAAAGCTCGAGTGGACCACACAAAAGGAAACAGTGGGAATAATGATTCCACCGTTGAAACCTTTCTAGGGCACACAATGACATTTATTCGTCATCAATACAGTATATAAGATCATACAGCCATGGATGAAGGTAAAACATAAAAAATCAGCTTGATCTAAAACTTATGTGGCCTCCAAGAATTTTTCAACGGTATATGCTCAATTCACATTGTTCCTATGGTGTGGTCCACTTGAGGTTTCAATATGCTTCATTTTTTACATGAATACCTAAAATTATATGGTAAAATGGATGGACGGAGTGGATAAAGTACATAAATCACTGTGGGCTCCCTGGAGTTTCCTCAGTATGCTCAACACCAATCAATGTGTTCACGATGATGTCGCATGTGCGACTTGACTTGGTGCTCTATGGGGCCATTGTGAGGTCTTTCTACCATCCAACCTCTTGATTGGGTCAGACTGACCTGAATGAAGCGAAAACATAATTATCATCTTGATCAAAAACTTTAATGGCCCGTAAAAAGTTTTTAATGGTTGGATTCAATCACTACTGTTTCCTTTAGTGTGGTCCAGTTGAGATTTAGATCTACCTCATTTTTGGGGACAATGTACTAAAATGATGTTATGAAATGGATGAATAGAGTGGATTTGTCACAATGATAAAATTGGGCTCCACACAGTAAGAGTTACATGGTGTTACCCGAGTAACACGGGAGTGGCTTCGGTGGATCCCCAAATCCACCAGCTGCATGGGACCCCTGACTGTGGGGCCACCTTGATTATGTGACTAAATCTATGTCGTCCATCTATATTAAAAATTAAATTTAGGGCATAATCCAAAACTTGAAACATGTCCAAATCTTAGATGGACTATATATAGTACGAGCAGAAGATAACCTGGTAACAATACTGTCAACGTGTTGGGCAACAGTACCACGCCCCAACTGCAACGGGATCCAGATGATGCCTATGAACCACCTCGACGTCACTCCATATGGGATGAAATATGGCCAGAAAAGTTTACTTTTTGAATTCATTTATTATTACATGTATTAATTATTGTATGTTAGTTGCATTTTTATTATACAAACTCATTTCATTTATTATTGGAGTGATATTTTACGGCAACACATGCTTTTGGGGTCCCATTAAATGAAAACTTATTATTTAATACATTCTTTTTACATTTTTTTTAAATTCCTAAATATACAAATATGTGTATTTAGGCATGTCATGAAGTTTCACTAAAAAATTCCGTTGTTTTTCCCATATTTCCTACTTTTTCCTTGCATTTCCAGTTATCAGCGATATTATCGACAATAACGATATTATATCTTTATCTCCGACCAGCGAAACTTGTAGCGATACCAACAACTCGAACACTGCCTACCATGCATTGATCATGTAATGAATACATTAATTTGAGGGGGGGGGGGGGGTTGCAGTGACATTTTAAGATGGTAGAAGTGTTTAAGGCCCATGACATTTTAAGATGGTAGAAGTCTTTAAGGCCCACATTTTGTCAAAATGCACCTCAGGTGGTAGACTCTCAGGAGTTTCAACACCCAGTCAAGGGTTCGAGTAGCTATAGGTGGTGAAATTCCACTAGTCGTGAGTGTGTGGGGGTGTGGGCGCGTATGTAAAAAAAATAAAAAATAAAAAATCAGTCGTAGCTCTATACAAAAGTATATAGGATGAGATTGCCTTTGTTACACTTAGGCTCAAGCCTTACTCATCAAATAACTGTAGGATTAAATCCAAATTTGAGATTAACCGTTTAAGCAGTTACTGAAATCGGTTAGCTTTAATATTTAAAGCTTTAAAAAAAATAGAAACAGATTTCCCAAATTGGTTTTGGTAAGATGGTAGTTCACAGGATATATTGCATGTGCAAATACGAAACATAGTGTGAGATTTGAGCATTCAATAATGCTGGAAATGTTGCTTAATCTCCTACCGTGGAATTAGACAATGTCGTTAGTCCCCCCATCAACCGCGCAAGGTGGGTGGGACTCTGACAACGGGGCCTACTATGATGTATATGACTATGTCCATGCCGTACATCCGTATTGGAAGCTCATTTTAAGACATGATTGAAAAAATAAAGCAAATCCAAATCTCAGGTGGACAAAGTGGTAATAGATTATTAAAAATTCCCCCTGTGCCACAAAAGTTTTGAATCAAGCTTATATTTGTAGGGTCTTGACCTTATTAACAGGTTGGATGGGAAATAAAATACAAAGTAAATTGAAATTTATTCTTGCATGGATATTCATTTATTTTGCCATGATGTGTCTCACCTAAGGTGATGTGAATTTAGGTGGTTTCTATGCCAGAAGATTTAAACATTGGAGCACATCTGATGGAATTACCCTGCGTGCATGAGAAAACAGGAACACGTGTGAGATTAGAGACGCTGAAATTGTGTTGATGCCTTGTTTCAAAAGCTCGAGCCCATTTTGTCCGTCCCTTTATTTCTTCTTTCTTCGCTGTACGATCATCTAAGATGTCCAATGTCAGATCAATGGCTGGGATGATATCAAAAGGCTGTACAAATTGAAAAAATATGGAACCTAAAGTAAAGTGCCCAAATAACCGATCTAGATGGCTGAAAAGGCCAAATCGATTGGTAAACATTGCTGGCCCCACCATCCACAGATTAGAGAATCTGAGCCGTAGATTGATGTAGACCAGTTATCTGGTTCACTGATTGTATGAGCCTTATTAGATAACATGGTTCAATCCATCAGAATTGGGAGGATGGTCTGGTTTCATCAGTGGTGGGGCCCATCGCAGAAGGTCCGGATCAATCCATGATTTACCTCAACTAAAAAAATAGCAAAACAGGAAATGAACAAAAATATGAAATAAAAAGCAAAATATAAAAAATAATAATAATAATAATCAAGGACGAAGGAAAAAAAAAAAAATTTTAAAGACCTTAGCAACGGTACTGACTGCGTAGTTCGCTGTCCTCATCTCTCGCACGTGTGCATCTTTTTATTTGACAGAGAAGTGGAAAGCCCACTCCCTCTCGTCTATATAATTCTTCCCTAGCTATTGTCTTCATACACCATCACAAATCCCCAACCAAATCAAATGGATCGCCTCCATCTCTCCTCTCTTACTAATAAACCCTTTCCATTTTCAATCTTCTTCTCCATTCTCCCTTCCTTATTTAGCTTTCTCTTATTCTCTTCCCTCCTTTTCTCTTCCTCTTTTGTCTTTGCCAGTGGCAGTAACAGTAAGACCTTGTCAATCCAACACCAATGCATTGAAGATCACTTCTCTGCTTTGCTCCAATTGAAACAAGGTTTTTACTTCTACAACACCACTACACTCTCCTCTTGGAATCCTGATAACAGGGATTGTTGTTCTTGGGAAGGCATCACGTGCAATGGTGCCACTGGTCACGTGACCAGTCTCGACCTCAGCAATCTCGGCATTTCCGGTCGGATTGATTTTGTAAGCCTCTTTCGTCTTCAGAGCCTGCAGAGGCTCAACCTCGCTTACAATTACTTCCATCACTCTCCAATTCCTACTGGGTTTGAATATCTCACCAGTTTGACCCATCTCAACCTCTCTTATTTGCATTTTTATGGCCAAATCCCGCTGGAAATCTCCCGCTTGACCACTTTGCTGTCCCTCGATCTATCTTTCAATTGTAATTTTGTCAATCGTTCCTACTCTGAATACCTGAAACTCGAAAACTCAAGCATCGGAGCATTCGTCCAAAATCTCTCGAGTCTGAGAGAACTCCATCTCGATTTGGTAAGCATTTCAGCCCAGGGTAGTGAGTGGGGCCTGGCATTATCCTTATCACTCCCTCTTCTCCGCAAGTTGAGCTTGAGCTATTGTGGTCTATCAGGCCCCATCAATCCTTCCCTTTCCAAGCTCCATTTCCTATCAGAACTCCACCTCAGTGGAAACAATCTCTCTTCAGCCATACCCAAGAGTATTTTCATGCTGCCAAACCTACAAACCCTGGATGTAGCATACAATCCACTTCTCACGGGTGAAATCCCTCCAAACAATACTCTCCGGCAGTTGACCCTATCCGACACTGGATTTTGTAGCAAGTTACAGGATTCATTCAGTAATTCCAAATGGCTGACAACCATCCAGCTTAGCCATTGCAAACTAGCCGGCCAATTTCCATCATGGCTTGTGAAGCTCGAGAAACTCGTGTATTTGAATCTTTCAAAGAATGGTTTCAGCGGACCATTGCCATCATGGCTTGTGAAGCTCGAGAAACTCATGTATTTGGATCTTTCAAACAATGGTTTCAGCGGACCATTGCCATCATGGCTTGTGAAGCTGGACAAACTCGTGGGTTTGGATCTTTCATCCAATAATTTCAGCGGTCCAATCCCTTCTTCCTATGGCAACAAGTTTCAAAATCTTTAATTGCTCAGAGTTTACAACAATTCACTTAGTGGGACCATCCCATCATCATTGTTTTCACTCCCATCATTGAAAAGGTTGTTTCTCCATTATAACCAATTTAGTGGTCAACTTGGTGAGTTCCCATACACATCCTCTTCAGTGCTACATCTCATTGATTTGTCCAACAATTCACTCAATGGGACCATTCCATCATCATTGTTTTCACTCCCATCATTGAAAAGGTTGTATCTTCAAGATAATCAATTTAGTGGTCAACTTGGTGAGTTCCACAACCCATCCTCTTCTCTACTAGAGACAATCGTATTGTATAACAACAAGTTGGAGGGGCCTATTCCGATGTCCATCTTTGAACTCACAAAGCTTCAATACCTCTCTCTTGTATCAAACAATTTCAGTGGGACCATTCCATCATCATTGTTTTCACTCTCATCATTACAATACTTGGATCTCTCAAAAAACCAATTGAGTGGTCAACTTGGCGAGTTCCACAACTCATCCTCTTCTCTGCTAAAGACAATCTACTTGGAAAACAACAAGTTGGAGGGGCCTATTCCGATGTCCATCTTTGAACTCACAAAGCTTCAATACCTCTATCTTTCATCAAACAATTTTAGTGGTGATGTGGACCTTGGCTTTTTCCAAAACCTTAAGAACCTCAGGTCCCTGGATCTTTCATATAACAACTTCTCAGTCCATGATGGCAGAAGCAATTCAAGCTCCATGTCCTTTCCCCAGATTCGATCTTTGTTCTTAGGATCTTGTAACATTACTAAATTTCCAAACATCCTGAGAAAACAAGAGAGGATTTACTCTTTGGATCTTTCCAACAACATAATCAATGGTGAAATACCTAACTGGATATGGAACATTGGAAATGGGAGTTTGTCTTATTTGAATCTTTCTCATAATGCTTTGGAGGGTTTAGAGTTACCGTTTCCTCATCTTTCCTCAAGTTCATTGAAATATCTTGACTTGAGCTTTAACAAGCTAAAGGGCTCAATCCCGATCCCACCACCATCCACCATTATCTATTCACTTGCAACCAATCATTTTAGTGGAGAAGTTCCCTCGCATATTTGCAATTGCACTTCCTTACAATTCCTCGATCTGTCTGCCAACCGCTTCAATGGTTCGATTCCAGTTTGCTTGGGTGAAATCAATGATGCCCTCACTGTTTTAAATCTTGGAGGAAATGCATTTCATGGAACCTTGATTCAAACATTCAAAGAGGGTTGCAATCTAAAAACACTTGATCTCAATGGAAATCAATTGGAAGGGCAGGTGCCAAAGTCTTTGGCCAAGTGCAAGATGTTGGAGGTGTTAAACCTTGGAAACAATCAAATACATGACACCTTCCCTTTTTGGTTGGAAAATTTGTCTCAGTTGCGTGTTCTCATCCTGAGATCCAACAAATTTCATGGCAATGTTGGACACCCGCTAACAAATCATACTTTTCCAATGTTACAAATCTTCGACCTATCTTTCAATAGCTTCACAGGTAGCTTGCCATCAAATATGTTCAGGAGCTGGAAGGTAATGAAGGAAGACAAATCCCAACTTATAGTCCTTGGAAAAAGGTTAAGAAATGGGATGTACTATCAAGACAAAGTGACTCTGGTGTGGAAAGGGCTACAACTGGAAGTGGTAAAGATCCTTATTGCCTTCACCTCAATAGATCTTTCCAAAAACGAATTTCACGGAGGTATTCCAGAATCAATTGGGGATCTAAAGTCATTGCTTGAGCTCAATATGTCCCACAACCATTTCACTGGCCGAATTCTAACATCATTTGGGAACATGAAGGCTCTTGAGTCATTAGATATGTCACAAAATAATTTATCAGGTGAGATCCCATTGCAGCTAAACAAGTTAACGTTCCTCGCAGTGTTGAACCTTTCGCACAACCTCCTTGTAGGAAGCATACCTAAAGGTCAACAATTCGATACATTCACAAATGAATCTTTTCTAGGAAACTTGGAATTGTGTGGCCCTCCACTATCGAAGAAATGCAAAGACGTTGAGGCTTTACTACCACCGGCACAATCGGAAAGCAAATATGATTGGAAACTCATGGCAATTGGGTTTGGAGTTGGATACGGAGTAGGAATGGGTGTTCTCTTTTGGACTCTAACACTTTGGACAAAGGGACATAGAGAATACAATAAATTTATTGATAAGATGCTTTTGTCGATTTTTCCTTCTGCTAGCATTTGATGTAATTCATCCATGATAAGAGAATTGGAGCCAAGCTTGTTCCCCCATCGGCTATGGACTTTGTTGGTAGGAGAGGCCGGTTAAACCTCTTCAGGGTGGAGTAGGCTTTTTTTTTTCTCATCTTGTGTTTGTTTATACTAATATTTGATAGGTGAGGCCCGTTTTCCTTTTGTGGAGCCCACCTGTTATCTATGGATTGTACACCCTATGTTCATATATTCAAAAATAGTGTTTAAAAAAATATAAATAAATAAATAAAAGAGAGAGAGAGAGAGAGAGATGATGGGTTTTTTGACCCGTCGTCGACCGGTCGTGAGCCCTGCTCGACCAGTCGAAGGCTGGTCTCGACCAGTCGTATGAGTCGAGCCGTGGCACGACTCAAAGTCCAGCGACTTTGGGCTATTTGTTTTCGGGGTGCTCGACCGGTTGAAGGATGTACTCGACCGGTCGTGGGTGGCTCTCGACCGATTGTAAGTTCGTCACGACCAGTCGTAGTTATGTAGATTCGTTCCGCGATTTTGCGCGAATTTCGTATTGCAAGTCCTTTTGCAACTAGGATGCGGAAAGGAGTTTCCTAAAACTTTAAATAGGAGGTACCTAGGGCTTTCTAGGTATGACAAGAGGGTTCCTAAAGCTTTACAAGGGATTTGCGAAAGAGTTTAGGGCTATCAAAGGTGACAAAGAGATTAAGCTTATAGAAGGGAGATTATGCTCGTGGAGGTTATCTACTGTGCAATCTATATCTCAGCGCTTTTATGTCCTCGTAATCGGTGAGATCTCTCCGTTTTTTTTATTTCTCTCATTGCTTATCCACTCCTGCGTGAGTGAAGAAGTTTGTAACATTCTACTTCATAGTGGATTGTTGATCTGGACGAGGTCCCGTGGTTTTTCCCTCTTTGAGGGTTTTCCACGTAAAAATCTATTGTGTGGTGTGTGATTAATGCATCGATTATTTTCATTGCCTTATTATCCATAATTCTGGTTTGTTCTGGAGGGTTAGATCCTAAGGTTTTGTGCAAGGCCCCCAACAAAGTGGTATCAGAGTTAAGTTCATTGAACGGGTAGGATCGGTTTTTTGAATTATAGAAGGCGGCTCATCAAGGATGATCAGCCTCAATGGTTCTAACTAAACCATAAGGAAGGCTAAGATGGAGGACTTGCTTTATTGCAATGACCTATATTCTCCAATTTTAGGCATATCAGCAAAATCCAAGGATATGACTGATGATGATTGGAAGAAGATGGACCGAAAGGTAGTGGGGTTTATTAGACAATGGTTGGATGATTCTGTGTTCCACCATGTGTCTACAGAAACCTCAGCCGCTAGCCTATGGCTGAAATTACAAGGGTTGTATGACAGGAAGACAGCCGGTAATAAAAATTTTCTGATAAGGTGACTTGTGAATCTCAAGTTCAAAGATGGTGGTTCTGTGGCCGAGTACATGAATGAGGTCAGTAATATAGTGAACCAACTCTCCTCTATGAAGATGGTTCTAGATGATGAATTACAGGCTTTACTATTGCTTAGTTCATTGCTTGACAGTTGGGAGACATTGGTGGTGTCTCTAAGTAACTCCGCGCCAGACGGAAAGATATCCATGGAAGAGGTAACCAGTTGTCTCTTTAATGAGGAAGTCTCAGGGGTCTACTCAGCAAGAGGCTCTTATGACACAGGAAAGGGAGAGAGGAAAGAACAGGAAGGGTGAGAAAGCCCGAGATAAATCAAGAGGCAAGTCGAGTAATAGAAAGAATGTTGATTGTTGGAATTAATGTGGCAAGAAGGGCCACTACAAGCATGAATGTCGTGGTAAGAAGAACGACAAGAAAGGAAAAGGGAAGGAAGATTAATCAGATTCCACTGCGGTTACTTCAGATGGCGACATCGTAGTTATTCTTTCAACAGATCACGATGTATGTCTCACGGCTACGAGTCAGGACACCGACTGGTGATAGACTCGGGAGTTTCTTTTTATGCGACTCCACGCAGGGACTTCAAGTCAGGTGACTCTGGGACTGTGAAGATGGAAAATTCTGGCGTATAAAAAATCGTGGGAGTCAGTGATATTTGTGTGAAGACCGATGTGAGACATTGGTTCTTAGGGATGTGAGACATATCCCAGACCTTCGCCTCAACTTGATGTCGACAAGAAGGTTGGATGATGATGGCTATGAAAGTCGTTTTGCTGGTGGGCGATGGAAGCTCATCAGGGGTTTATTGATCGTGTCCGGAGGAAAGAAATGTTGCACCCTTTACAAGACAAGTATCAGTATGTGCAAGGGTGGGTTGAACGCAGCAGACGATTCAGCTATTGACATGTAGCACAGGCGTCTAAGCCACATGAGTGAAAAAGGGTTTCAGTTACTAGCAAGGAAGCGGCTCCTTCCAGACGTGACAGGTACACCTCTCAAAACCTGTCTTGATTGTTTATCAGGGAAACACCATAGAGTTTCATTTATTAAATCTGCTTCTCATGTTAATAAAGTGCATGCATTAGATTTGGTTTATTCTGATGTTCATGGTCCTATGAGGACAAAAACCTTGGGTGGGGTATTGTATTTTGTTACTTTTATAGATGATTCATCTAGGAGGGTTTGGGTTTATGCTTTGAAATCCAAGGATGAGGTCTTTGGTGTGTTTAAATTGTTTCATGCTATGGTCGAGAGAGAGACAGGTAGATCATTGAAGTGCATCCGTACTGACAATGGTGGTGAATACATTGGTGACTTTTATGAGTATTGCAAGTCCCTGGATATACAGCATGAACAAACGGTTCCCAAGACCCCCCAGCATAATGGTGTAGCTGAGCGAATGAACCACACCATTGTTGGGAGAATCAAATGCATGTTATCCCATGCGAAATTGTCCAAGATGTTCTGGGGAGAAGCAATGCACATGGCGGTGTATTTGATAAACAGATCTCCATCAGCCCCGTTGAATGGAGAAGTACCTGAGAAGGTGTGGACTGGACAGGATCCATCGTACAGTCATCTCATGGTGTTTGGATGCAGGGCATCCATTCACGTACCAAAGGACGAGAGGTCCAAGCTCGATATGAAGATCAGGCAGTGTGTGTTCTTAGGGTACAGTGATGAAAAGTTCAGTTACAGATTGTGAGATCCAACCAAGAGGAAGCTCGTCAAGAGCAGAGATGTAGTTTTCTTTGAAGATCAGTGTATAAAAGACATTGATAAGCCAGAGAAGAACCAACCTAGTTTAGGTGAGCTAGAGGACATGGATCTGGTTACTCCTCCCATGGTGCCTGATGACGGGAGAGTACAGCAATGTGCAGAGGACGAGGGAGTTCCTTCAGAAGATAGACCAGGGGATCAGCCCCCACTTGATCCACCTATTGAGCCACAGGTGAGGAGGTCATCTAGGGACAGACAGCCGTCCAAGAGGTACTCGCCACATGAGTACATTATGCTGACTGATGGGGGAGAGCCAGAATACTATTTTTAAGCCCTAGCCGATGAGCATAAGGAGGAGTGGTTAAAAGTTATGCAAGAGGAAATGGGATCCTTGCATAAGAACCACACCTATGATATGGTGAAACTGCCTAAGGGCAAGAAAGCTCTAAGCAACAAGTGGGTGTTCAGAAAAAAGATTGAGCAGAAGAATTCACAGACGAGGTGCAAGGCCAGACTTGTGGTGAAAGGGTTTGGTCAGAGGAAAGGTATAGACTTCGAGGAGATATTCTCACCAGTGGTGAAGATTACATCCATACAGGTGTTGCTTGGGTTGGCGGCTAGCATGGATCTAGAGATAAAGCAGTTAGATATTAAAACTGTCTTCATCCATGGTGACCTGGAAGAAGAGATCTATATGCACCAACCAGAGGGGTTCGAAGTTAAAGGCAAAGAGCATATGGTGTGTAGGCTGAGGAATAGCTCGTATGGGCTGAAACAAGCTACACGGCAATGTTACAAGAAGTCCGATTCGTTCATGTTACAGCATGGGTATGACAGAACAGAGTCGGACCACTGTATGTTCACGCGCAAGTTCTCAGATGGTGATTTCTTAGTTCTGTTGTTATTGTTCACTCCCCAAGTATAGGGTTATGATGTAGTAATAATCTCGGTAAGACCGAGGTTGAATCCACAAGGACTGAAACCTGTACGTAATCTGAAACCAATTAGAACTATAACCAGAATGAGATGAAATCTAAACCGAGTGTGATTTGAGGAATAATGATGAAATATTAATATAAACTTAAAGAATTCAGAGGAAAGACACTAGGGATTTAGAGGATCCACTTGTAGAGATCAGGGAGATCTTATGCCTGTTTCAAGAGTTCACTGGATTTAAAGTCCTATCGTCATCCAGTTGAAGGGTGAAAACATGAAAACCGAACTGAACTTCCTTTGATATAATTTCCAAGGGATGAAAGGTATATGAATTAGAATGGATTCCATTACCAAACAATGCCCAGGAGACAAAGTAAACAACAGAATTAAACTAATTACCAACCAATCAACATGCTATGAAGGTTAGGAAGGGTACCGTCATCCGACCATGCCCAGGAGACGATGGTAAACAACAGGGCTTCCTGACATCATAAACATAAAAAAGGCAATGGAAATACTTAAAGCCATCGCAGACCCATTGTAATTTCAGTCACAACAGACCATTAAGAACTAAAAATATTCCCATAAACAAATTAAATCAAAGTCCATTCAGTCTAAACGAAAGGCACAAGTATAGATCCTCTCATTACGCTACAAGCTTCACCTCTTAGCCCTAGCTAAGAGGTTTAGCCTGACATGGGAAGGCTCAACATCTCTCACAAAATAATATTAAAACATATGCTGAATGAATAACTAAAAAGAATAAACTCCCTGTCTTCCACGTCTGATGCTCTACCTAAGCTTTGATGTCTCCAGCAATCTCCCCTTAGAATCCCCCCTTTCTCTCTCATGTCCTCTCTTTATAGCCAAGGCTGTGTAGGTGGAGGTCAGTCGGTGACGTGCGTAAGCTTTACGCAACAACGTGTGTAGCAAGGCCTGCTGACTGACTCTGAACGTTGGTGGGACCCATTTCTTGGAATTGCTCACAAGATCCAATCCATTCATTGGATTGTACACGAAATTTCAGCCAGATATGGGTGGTTTTGGAATGTTATTGACGCAGCCGAAGGTAGTATTCAAGCTACAATCTGTGCAGGGCTGTCCGTTTGTAACCGTTGAAACCAGCACGTGTGCATGCATGAGTGCACAAGGTCAACATGGGTTTGATTAAATCGAGTCACTCTACATGATGGACGGCTCATATTGAGCATTTGGACCATAATGGAGGCCCACTACAGATCAAACGGTGCTCTGTTTCACGCCAGAAGAAACGAAAAATTTCCGTTTTGAGTCGATGGTGTCAGAGGGACCCATGATCGAATTGTAATGAGAAATCCATGCCGTCCATTAGAATCCACTCGAAATTTCAGCAAGAAGTGACTGCTTTTGGATTGTTTTTTATGCGGTCCACCTGATTTTCTGCTCTACCGTCCATTCCGCTTTTGCACGGTTGAAAAACCAATCTTCATTGTCTTATTCAATTTCGTTCCTAGGCGTGGATGAGAGGGACCTTGTGAGTCTCATGGACGGTTCAGATCGGACCGTTGATGCACGGTGTTGGCCCACAAAGATCACAGCGTAAGTCCTTGTTACGCACGCTGGAACAAAAACGGAGTTTCCGTTTTTAGGAGGGAGGCTTGTTGTTGTACACGGCTAGTGCACTTGTGCCCTATGCACACCCAACTCAGGTGGGTTCCACTACGATGGTTCTTGAAAATCAGCTCCATCCATCCGTCTTGTTTCCTCATATAATATGTTGAATCCGAAGTTGAGGCATATCCAGATAGTAGGTGGGCCCCACTTAGGGAATTAAGGGGCTGATCAGTCCATTAGGCTACTTCCAGAGATAGCCAATGGCTGAAATTTAATATGTACGGTTTATTTAAGGCCCCCAGAAAATGTATGAAGTTTAGAGCCAATTGGATGGCGGGAACCCTGTGATCTTGCATTCTGGACCGTTTTCGAGCCTCTTTACTGTGAACGGCTTGATTTCCTCAGATCCCTGGCATGTAAATCCGTCAATCTTGGTCGTCTGGAGTTCGTCCCTTGCTTTGGTTACTTCAGAGCATTAATTCTATGCTTGTAGTTCTCTTTTTCAGTCCACGCTCCTAGATTCACCTTGCATCACAAACACGATTAAAATAAACCATTAAGCAGTGTCATGTACGTAAATCCATGTAGTAATTGGGGTCTAATATGCAATAGTTGACCCTCAACAGTTATATGTTGATGACATGCTCATCATAGGAAAAGACATCAAGAAGATTGACAGGCTGAAACAGGAGTTGGGCAAGTCTTTTGCGTTGAAAGACTTGGGCCTGGCTAGACAGATCCTAGGAATGGAGATAACTCGTGACAGAAGCAACAGAAAGCTTTGGCTGTCACAAGAGCGGTATATTAAGAAAGTCTTAGAGCGGTTCAATATGAATGCAGCGAAGCCGGTCAGTACTCCACTAGATGGTCACTTCAGATTGAGCAACAGGCAGTGTCCCAAAACGACGGCAAAGGTGGATGAGATGCAGAAGATACTATATGCGTCAGCTGTAGGAAGTTTGATGTATGTTATGGTGTGTACACTCCCAGACATAGCATATGCGGTTGGTGTTGTCAGCCAGTATCTTGTCAATCCTGACAAAGAGCATTGGACAGCGGTGAAATGGATACTGCGGTATTTAAGAGGCTCATCCAGGTTGAGCCTATGCTATGGTGACGGTAAACCTGTGTTAGATGGCTACACAGATGCAGATATGGCAGGTGACATAGACTCCAGGAAGTCTACATCGGGGTTCATATTCACGTTTGCAAGGGGAGCGGTTTCCTGGCAGAGCAAGCTACAGAAGGTCGTAGCATTGTCGACGACAGAGGTCGAGTACATTGCAGTCACAGAGGCATGTAAAGAGATGCTTTGGATGAAGAGGTTCCTACAGGAACTTAGCCTGAAGCAGGAGGAGCACGTGGTCTATTGCGATAGTCAGAGTATTATACACTTGAGCAAGAATCTAAGTTAGCATTCCAAGTGATCAAAGCACATAGAGATTCGGTATCACTAGATCAGGGATACTTTGGAACAGAAGGTGTTACAGCTTGAGAAGGTCCACACAGATTATAATGAGTCAGACATGATGACTAAAGCTTTGCTCAAGGGCAAGTTTGAGGTTTGTAGAAACCTGGCTGGCTTGAAGAAGGTGGATCCCTCTTGAGTCAAAAAGGGGGAGATTTGATGGATTTTTTTTATCCGTCGTCGTCCGGTCATGAGCCCTGCTTGACCGGTCGAAGGCTATTCTCAACCAGTCGTAGGAGTCGAGCCGTGGCACGACTCAAAGTCCAGCGACTTTGGGCTATTTGTTTCCGGGGTGCTCGACTGGTCGAAGGATGCACTCGACTGGTCGTGGGTGGCTCTCGACCGGTAGTAGGTTCGTCACGACCAGTCGTAGTTACGCAGATTCGTTCCGCGATTTTGCGCGGATTTCGTGTCGTAAGTCCTTTCACAACTGGGATGCGGAAAAGAGTTTCCTATAACTTTAAATAGGAGGTACCTAGGGATTTCTAGGTATGACTAGAGGGTTTCCTAAAGCTTTACAAGGGATTTGCTAAAGGGTTTAGGGCTATCAAAGGTGAGAGAGAAAGGAAGCTTATAGAATGGAGATTATACTCGTGGAGGTTATCTACTGTGCAATCTATATCTCAACGCTTCTATGTCCTCGTAATCAGTGAGATCTCTCTGTTTTTCTTTATTTCTCTCATTGTTTATCCATTCTTGCGTGAGTGAAGAAGTTTGTAACGTTCTACTTCATAGTGGATTGTTGATCTGGACGAGGTCCCGTGGTTTTTACCTCTTTGAGGGTTTTCCACGTAAAAATCTCTTGTGTGGTGTGTGATTGATGCATTGATTATTTTCATTGCTTTATTATCCACAATTCTGGTTTATTCTAGAGGGCTAGATCCTAAGGTTTTGTGCAAGGCCCCCAACAAGAGAGAGTTAGAGCCAAGAGAATAGCAAAAGATCTCAAGGGATCTGAAGCAGCAGGAAAAAAAAAAAAAAGATGATATTTATACTTTTATATGTAATGTATCCAACTATATATTGATGGTTATATATTTTATGTTTCTGGCTCTTCATTTAATTATACTTTTGTTTCTAATGATTCCAACTAGATGCTGATGGTTACATGCATGTTTCATGCTTCTGATTCTTTGTTTCATTAGTTCCAGTATATATGCTACTAAACATATAGCATTAATCATTCAACTTGGCTTACTTGGGCCTTATGTTGGCACTATAGTCATCCACTCACCCAGACCATTTCTCTAGAGTAGATGGAGTATTATTGGAACTTTGTAGTTAGTTGTGATCATGGCCCCGGCATTGCCAGGTTGATCTAGGATTGAAATCTTTGGATAAAAAGTAAAACTTTAAAAACAGCCTTCATGTGCATTAATTTTCATGCCACACTAGCATGCTTCTTCAGTTCAGGGAAACCCCCTCATCAATCATTTGAGCCAAATATTGAGTTGGGGATGCATCCAAAACACAGCCTTAAAGCATAGTTTTTAAAATCTCCTTCTTGCTCGATGTCCAACTGGATTGGGTTGACTCGAAAACTCGAATCAACCTGACTAAATATTCAATTATTATAAATTTGAGTCATTAGGAAGATCAATGGATCTTTAAAATAAATTAAACTTGTATAAGTGATATAGAACAAAAAAATAAAAAATAAAAAATAAAAATCAACAACATTACATGTGACTCACATGCAGTTTTTAGTAAAATCCCTCAGACATAAAGCGAGCGACTCAGTTCATGTTGTATCTAGTCAACCAAGCGATCAAATCAACGCAACGAGTTTGTTCAGATCTAAGCATAATCAAGCAGATATCAAGTTGCCTAGTGACTCAGCTCAAAATCCTGCAAAAGAGAGTTCATTTGGGTAAGTTTCCAGTCGAGCCTGACGGTTTTAGATCTATGCTTTAAAATAGGCAATAATCATGTTGGTAAGCAAATAGCTCTTAGAAGAGAAATGTTGCAAGATGAGAGAGGCTTGTTTTTAGATGTTGTTTTGTATTAAGATAATATTACAAGATTTGTTCATCAATTAGGAACTGCAAAGCTTGTTCAAGGTTTATTTCGAAATGATGTTGTAAGAAGCTTGGTGTTTTTGGATGAACCCAAATTGCAAGCAGAGCTAATATAGAAAGGTGGCTTTCTCAGGTCTTCCAAATGCAATCGTTGGCCTGCTAACAAAATCATACACCTAAATTACCATTAAAAACTAGGTTAGAACCATCTATCTTGGAAAACAAATGCATGTCTTTGCAAGTTAAATTACTATACAGAGTAGGTGGGGCATGCATCATGACTGCCAACCCATTCAATGTCTCTTTCGCATGAAATTACAATCACATTGCCATAGTCTCATATAATCCGCCTTCTCATTTTTAACATTCATCATTGGCAGTAGAATAAAGTTCAAAATAACGTCATTTGATACATGCGTGCCCAATGACAGCATCTCTTCTTGCATTATTTATGATGTTGAATTCCATCATAATTCATGCATTGGGATGTATATATTCGGAATACAAATCCATCAAAATAAGAGTAATCGAACACTTACCCGCAGCAGGAAAGATGCCACAATTTCTCATATCGAGTCATCTTTTCTCTAACGTGCCACTTGTGATTTAGACATTAGAATCAAGAATTACTGGAAGCCCCTTCATGAAGATCACCTGGCACAAAAATAAATGGTACGACTCAACATACAGATGTGGCCCACCAAGTGAGGGGATCAGCCTGATTTTCAAAAATTTAAAAAGGATGATCTTCATTGTGAGGTTCATAATTACCATGATACTATTTATCAACACAAATTGGCATCACACCACGGGTAATGGTATAATTTCCTGTATGTGATTAGATTCCTAGAGTCTGGCTTAATGGTGAATACAGAATGCACTCAGTAAATTTTTCATTAAATAAAAGTTTTTGCTTTCAAAATTACTCCTTACCATAATTTTTTCTCTTTAAATTGTTTGTGCAATACTAAATTAACTTTCAACCTGTGAAATTTCTTTATGCCCCACCATGATGTATGTGTTTCATCCAATTTTTAAAGATCATTTTAGGGCTTTATACATCTCAGGTGGACCATACCACTGGAAAACAATAGTGATTGGATATCCACCATTAAAATTCTCCTAAGGCCCAATGTGCTATTTATTTGACATCCAATCTATTGATTAGGTCATATAGACCTAGATGAATGGAAAAAACAAAGCTTGATCCAAAACTTTTATGGCCCCCAAAAAGTTTTTAGTGGTCGACATTCATTCAACACTGTTTTCCTGTAATGTGGTCCACTTGAGATTGGAATATACCTTATTTTTGGTCTCATACCATAAAATGATCCAGAAACATACTTGGACCGCATGGATGAAACACATACATCATCATGGGGCCCACATAGCACCGACCATCAGCCATTGGCTGGTAGCAGGGAGGATTGGATACTTACAGGTTGAGTAGCGAGACTCCCTATTGAAGTTAGGTCACCAAGTTATGTGGGCCCATCATGATGTATGTTTTGTATCCATGCCGTCCATCCATTTGAAAATATATTTTTAGGTAAATAGTCAAAGAATGAGTCAAATCCAAAGCTCCAGTTAACCTCACCACAGGAAACAGTGGGGAGAGTGACGCTCACCATTAAGAACTTAAATAGGACAGGAAATTTTTGATCAAGCTGATATCTGTTTTTTCCCTTCTTTCATGTCTTTGTTAACTTGTGAATAGGTTGGATTTCAAATAAAAATCACGGTGAGCCTTAGGAAGGTTTCAACGGTAGGCATCAATCACACCACTGTTTTTTGTGGTGGGTCAACTACATATTTGGATCTGCCTCATTCATTAACTCATGCTCTAAAATTAAATCTCCAAATAGATGAACGGTGTAGATAAAGCACATACATCATAGTGAGCCCACATACATCATAGTGGGCCATGGAACTTGATGACGCACCTCGTCAGCGACTCTCGCTATTCAACCTGTCAGGGACGCGGATTTCCTGCGAAAGCCTTTCGGAGGAAATTCCTGCGCTGGGAACGCAGGTGGGGCCCACTGGGATGTTTGTGAGAAATCCTCACCGTCCATCTGTTTTGTGAGTTCATTTTATGACATTAGCCCAAAAATAAACAGTATATAATGCTCAAGTGGGTGGAAAACGTGATACTTAAACATCCACAGTTGAAATATTTGTGGGGCCGCATAAGTTTTGAATCATGCTAATATTTTTGTTCTCACTTCATCCCAGTAGGAATAAAGTTATTAACGGTATGGATGGCATGTAAACATCACTGTCGAACCATGGAAGTTTCAACAGTAGGATTTCCCAAACTACCTTTTCCTTAAGTAGGACCCACCTGAGTCCTGGATCTTGTTCAAGTTTGGTCTAATAGCTTAAAATTAGCTCACAAATCGGATGGACAGAGTAAATTTCTAACAAACATCAATGTGGGCCCACCTAAGTTCCCAGCCCGGAACTTCATGCGAAAAGCTTTTGCACGAAATCCGCGTCCACCTGTCAGTACCTAATCGGCTTCCAAGTAGGATGCGGATCCGTTGGTGTACCTAACACAAGCTATTTAGGGGCTGTATTGACGTCAGCAAGCTCTGTGGGTCCCATCATGAGGTATGTGTTGTATCCAAATCATCCATCCATTTGGCGAGCTCGTATTAATGCCTGAGATAGAAAATAAGCTACAAAAACGTGTGGGAGATTGAACGTCTACAATTAAAACCCTTTTTGGGGTCACATAAGTTTTGGATCGATATAATTATTCTTTTTTCCTCTTCATACCGGTATTTATGACCTTATGAACATATTGGATGGAAAATAAACTTAAATAGGCTACAGAAGTCTTGGATCAATATGTTTTCGCTTCATCCCATTGGGAATGACCTTATAAACGGTTTAGATAGCATATAATTATAAGGTGCGCCTTATTTGAAGGTTTTGTTGCTACTAGTGCTCAATCCTATACAACACATAGTGACAATCTTCCCTCTAAGAGGAATTGAGGGCCTTATGATGATATTTTAGTTTTTTATTAAGAATTTTAATTTATTTGAATTAAATATAATGATTTTATTTTTATTTACCAAAAAATGATTTCTTTATAATGAAAAATTTTCCAGACGAGAGATAGGGGCAAATGTGTCAAATTAACATATTTCAGACATTTAAGATGTTTGTTAACAAACAGTTTGTTTTAGATTCAGTACTTAATTTTTAGACTTCAGCTATAATTATCAAACAAGTTTTTTTTACTTCAGATTTTAGATTCAGGCTTTAGATTTCAGATTCGGTCATTAAACTTCAGATTTAATAAACGGGGCCTTCCACATTCAAAGTATGGAAATCCTTTGAAGTGAATTCACCTCCATTTTTTTATCTTCAGGACTTTCAATTATTGTTATGTATACTTCTCATCAATTACCTTTCATACTTTGGATGTGATGAATACATTAGATTATTTTTTAGAAAATAAATATATATTTTCCTGAAGTCATATATGAATGAGACAAAAATAATGACTCCCCAACAGAAACAACAAACAATAGGCTCATATATCTAAATGCACATATTCTAGCATTTCCTTACATATATGTTTTCAAATCTTAAAAGTTATTCGTGATTATTTATCATATATGCAATGTTTGCATACATTAAAATCAACACTTTCAAAGGCAGGAATCAAGCAACGATCAAAAAATTCCTTCATACTGTTGAAATACATGATTTGTGAAAGAAGAGACTTATATTCTTAGAGCCGCATACAACTGGTATTTATACAAGAATAGAGAAAACTAAATAAAGAAAAACAATGAAGAATAAGATCTACAGCAATGAAGAAGAAGATCTATAGAGATTACAGAGGGGCTGGATTTAGACGCGGATTCGGACGCGTATCTTCAACGACTGGATTCGGACACGGAGTCAGACGCGTATCTTCAACACATACCATGGTCACTCATGCGGCCAACACATGCATGTCATAATTGTGCCAACATGGACTCTGCTACAAATGTTGCAACTCCACTCGATATGGTATTCATGATTAACTTACAAAAGTTACTACTCCGCTGCGCTTTCATTATTATAAGTGCCCCTTTAGAAACTTTAAGAACCCAATAAAAAACTGTAAATTTGCACCCTAGTGCTTTTAATACCCCAAGAGATATCAAATTTTTCCTGAAGTCAGGAACGTGTCTCGCATCCGTCAAGATACGCTCCACCCCATTGAACATTATAATGCTCACCAAACCGATTCCAACGACCTTACAGGCAATGTTATCATCGCACTCATTATAACCGTTGAACCAATCTCGCTGAAAAGTCATGTGGTATAAGATCCCCTATCCACAACCATGTCCACTAATGAATACGCATACAAATACCTGAAATTGAGCTAAAGGATTATAGCCCTGAAATTTCAGCAAAATAGGCTTTCCATAATGTCCAGTTTGATGAACGGTTTGGAATTTTTAACACATTGCAATTAATTTCCTGACCCTGTGGGAAAATAATATATTAGCGAGGCATATTTGCTGCTCTAGAGATTTGAACATTGACCCCGTGGGAGAATAATATATTAGCGAGGCATATTTGCTGCTCTCGAGATTTGAACATAGGACTTTCTGCTTTGATACTATGTCAAACAACTATTTACTCCAAAAGCTTAAGCTGTCCAAGTATCAATGATACCATGTAAACAACTGTTTACTACAATCCGGCCATCCATAAGCTTAAGCTTAAGTCCCTTGTATCAATGTATATCAGGGGACTTTTATCACTTACTTTCACCTGTACTTTTGTACTCAAGGCCTGCTCGCGTATACCATCCCTCTCGGATGGGCGGATTGTACACGTGTTTGTTGAGAAGCTTGGGTTCTGAACAGATTTGTTCTTGCAAAACACGATTATTCACTTGTATGATTGTTGCGGAGTTTTGGATGATGCACGCAGCGAGATGTTGTGAGTTGGAATATCTTGATTACGCAGTTCATGAAGCAGGGGGAGATGGGGACTGTGAAGGAGTTGTTTGATGAAATGCTGGAGAGGAGTGTGACCTCTTGGACCGCGATGATTGCTGGGTATGTCCAGTGCGGGAATCCTGCAGAGTCGATCCGTCTCTTTGGTGAAGATGGAAGAGGCAGGCGCCAGACCAAATGAGGTAACTGTTGTAGCCGTTCTGGCAGCTTGTGCGGATCTGGGAGCACTGGACCTCGGGAAGAGGGTGCATGAATATTCCAATCGATTTGGATTTCAAAGAAATGTGCGCGTTTGTAACACTCGAATTGATATGTATATCAAACGCGGGTGTCTGGAAATCACGCAAAAAGTCTTCAACGAAATGGAAGAAAGAACAGTTGTATCATGGTCCGCCATGAACGGAGGGCTTGCCATGCATGGAAAGCGCAAGGAGGCTCTGGAGCTTTTCTCGAAGATGAGCAGAATAGGCATTCGGCCGAACAGTGTCACCTTCATCAGACTCTTACATGCGTGCAGTCACATGGGGTTAGTAGAGGAAGGACGCTGGTATTTTGCCAGCATGGCTAAGGACTATGGGATAATTCCCCAGATCGAGCACTACGGATGCATGGTCGATCTCCTCAATCGTGCAGGCCTTCTGCAGGAGGCCCATGAGTTCATCAAGAACATGCCGATCAAGCACAATGGAGTCGTTTGGGGGGCTCTTCTTGGTGGTTGTAGCATCCACAAGGATGTTGAGATGGGCGAAGAGGTGATCAGGCATCTTCAAGAATTAGATCCACTCAATGACGAATATTTTGTAGTTCTATCAAACATCTATGCAAAAGTGGGTCGATGGGAAGACACAGCCAAGGTGAGAAGATTGATGAGAGTTCAGGGTGTGAAGAAGACTCCCGGGAGTTCAATAACGGTAGATGGCATGATCCATGAGTTTGTGGCTGGGGATAGCACTCATCCCCCAGCCGAGGAGATCCATGAGAAATGGGAGGAGTTGCTAGAACAGTTGAAGCTAAGAGGGTATGTTCCCAACACTTCGTTGGTCTTGCTCGACATGGATGAGAATGAAAAAGAGCATGTTCTATACCAGCTTAGCGAGAAATTGGCAGTTGTTTTCGCACTAATGAACATGCCCCCAAAAACTCCAATCAGAATCATGAAGAACCTTCTGGTCTGCAGCGATTGCCATGATGCTTTGAAATTGATATCCAATATTGCAGATCGGCAGATAGTTGTCCGTGACCGGAATCGGTTCCATTGTTTCAAGGATGGTTTGTGTTCTTGTAGGGATTATTGGTAGCACTTCAAATTTTCAAATTGCAAATGAAGGTATTCTTATGAATAAGAGCTTCACCTCAAATCCACACATACTGGGACGAAATGATCTTTGCCAATAAAGCACCTGTGTATCAATCGTCACTGTCCAACTCACGAGCTACTTCTCGAAGGGCGCAGTCCAAACATCACACCAATTGCGATGATGTTCATAAAAATACGAGCACAGAAGGCACGAAAGTTCAACTAATGTTGTTTGGGGGCTTATAGACGTAGAAGAGGCAGTGACCATGGATTGGATGGTTCAGATCTATGGGCATGTGCAATAATCAAATGGTGGAGATAATCCATGTCAGCCTGGCCAGGTTCTTTGAGTGGAGCAGAATTGTTGGCTTATAAAAACTAGGATGGAGATCTTTGACAGTGAGATAGCCAGGCCTTTGGTGGTGGAAGGCGACTCTGGTAATGTGAAGCATGCCCCAAAAAACTCTGCTCAGGCAATCTCGACCATCTGATTTGCAGCCATCAAATGGACGAACAATATTGCCACCCCAAATGCTCCAGTTCCATAACTTGATCGCCGAAATTGCATAACCGACGCATTCATCTGTATCGCAACAATATTCAACCAAATTAGGATTTGGAAGACATCCAAACACCATACTGTTATAAGAGAGCCTGATGCCTGGTTCCTTTCATTTCAATTCTCATTGAAGAGGAATTCTATGATTCTTTAGGCTTCTAGTTTGTACATGTGGAGCCTATGTTTCCATGATCCAGACCGTTGGTCTGAAGTGACGGGCCAATGCGGACCATGCTGAAAATCAATACTCATATAGGCCAATCCACCGGTCGGCTTTTTAACTTGAATGTGGATAGCTGATGTACCCATTTTTAAATAGAGAAGCTGGGATTGACCTGTTGAGTAGATTTTTGGGGCATGGCTCATCCAACCTGTTGCAAACACTCCCATGGTCTCAATCACTGACCCAGGCCCTATTTGTGCATATCCATCAGATAGTTCTTCTCACCTTAAAATAGTAAAACACATTCACATCTAATCAATCATAACAACGGTCCATCAAGCATATACCTTATGCAACTTATTGGAATTTTTCAATGCTGGGATTTTTTAGTTATAACAGAAAATAATACCGCCCTTAAAACCCAAAAATTCCACAACTGATTCAAGCTGATTGGATTATTTCCATGATTATTCAATACAGATTTTAAGCTATGAGGAAGAACACACCAAAAACAAGATTTTATTGGATTGGAATGTTTTCTAAATTTGGGTTTTCTTTACATGACAGTAGAATTTATGATGCGTGAAAATCGAGACAGGAGGAGACCCCTCAGCATGTAGCAGGCGAATGTTTCCTCCCCAACCCTGCCAAGACTCCCTGTGAGAGTTGGATATCGAATCCTATTCTCCCCGTGCATGCCAACATGCATGTGGGTGCAAGATCTAAGCCATTCATCAGGTCGGCACCACCATTGTCTAGTGGCCAGCGAGCATATACCTGTTGATATGCATGGCGCCACAATTGTGTAGTAGCCAGCGAGCATATACATGTTGATATGCAATGTTGGTCAATTCCTACTACTTTGCGCCTTTCATTTCAGACCAAGCAGGATACATGGTGGGGCCTACCTGCTGAACAGGGGAAGAGTAGGATTCGAAACTGCTGAGTGGCCACTGCATTTTTCGTCCTTCTATTGCCTTGAAAATCTGATTGGAAATCCTGCAGGGAGTCAAATCCAAATGGTCACAGGTTGGAACAATGCATAAATAACAACATGTAGTCGGAAACTTATTTAAGCAATGAAGTACAAACTTGAGCATACATGACACTCCCTACTGCTGACGCATACGGAATATCTTTCATCTTGTCCTTTTCTCGGTCGCTCATAGGACACTGAAATTGGCCAAACCTGTCACCTTTTACAATAAGCACTTGGATAGGAGCACAACCTTATATGTTAAACCTTTCGAGAACCCTATCAATATAGGCCCTATGTGACAAGCCAAGCAATCCACGTGATCTATCCCGGCTAATCTGAATGCTGATAACAAATGATGCATTACCAAGATCCTTCATCTCAAAGTTTTGAGATAGAAATTTCTTAGTCTCATGCAACAATCCAATATCACTACTGGACAACAAAATATCGTCAACATACAAGATTAAAATAATATACTTAATCCCACTGACTTTCACATATATACACTCATCCGTAGTGCTTTCAATGAAACCATATAAGGAAACAAATTCATGAAACTTTAGGTACCACTATCGTGATGCCTGATTCAACCCATAAATCGTTGTCTTAAAGGCTCATTATTCTGAATTGGGTTTTCTATTTCCTCATCAATGGGTTGTATTTGAGGCTCTACATGGTCGTCCATATGGATCTCAGAGTCCGCAACTGGACAGCCAACCATGTTACTCTGAATGATTGTGGTGGGAATCACAATATGTTCTTCCTCATACACACTATTTCTTAAGTTTGTGTTCCCACTATCTTCAGTATTCTCAATAAACCTAATATTCACAATCTCGATGGCTCTCATGGAATAGGACGGACAATAGAATTTGAATCATTTCGATCTTTCTAGGTATCCAATAAAGAAGCAACTAATCGTTCTAGGGTTAAGCTTTCTTTCATGCAAGTTATACGGTTTGGCTTCTGCAAGATAACCCCATACATGAAAGTATCGTAAACTGGGCTTTCACCTTGTCCACAATATATATAGAGTTTTCATCCACAATACATATAGAGTTTTCATTACAGCCTTACTTGAGGATCTATTTAGGATATGCACAATTGTTTTCAACGCATCACTTTACAAAGATTCTGGCAACGTTAAATTACTAATCATAGACCGCACCATGTCCTATAAGGTGTGATTACGTCTTTCCGTTACACCATTCTGCTCTGGGTGCAATTCCGTTACATCATTCTGTTCTGTAGCACCAGGCATGGTATACTGGGTGACGATGCCACAATCTTGTAGGTATCTAGCGAATGTACCTAGATTACGCCCCTGATTCGTCATACCTTCCATAGTACTCACCACCATGGTCAGATCTAACAACTTTTATCATTTTATCGAGTTGATTCTCGACTTCAACTTTATATATCTTAAATGTATCCATGGCATCTGAATTGTTGTTAATAAGGTATGAGTACCCATAACGAGAGTAGTCGTCTATAAAAGTGATAAAATACTTCCACTCATTCTAAGATGTTGTAGGGAACGGTCCATAGATGTATGTATGAATCACTTTTAAAAGTCATACACTCCTAATGGCACCTTTTTTAATTCTAGTTTGTTTACCTTTAATGCAATATACGCAGACCCCAAAGTCTGAGAAGTCCAGATAGTGAAGAATTCCTTCACTCGCAAGCCTTTCTAATCTCTCACGAGAGATATGACCTAATCGCCTGTGTCACAGCATGGGGGAATTTATTATTTTTTTTACAATCTAGCCTTCGCTTGATGCCTTTAGTGTTTACGTGTGAGGAGTTAAAGTTGTAGACATGTAAAACATCCAAATCTACCTGATAAAGGTTATTAACTAAAGTGTTAGAACTAATCACAACAAAATCATAGGAAATACTTAATTTTCCATTTCTAGATTTAAACTTATAACCAAATTTGCCTAAACGAGAAATGAAAACCAACTTGTGCCTTATAGAAGGCCTTATAGAAGGCACACAAATAGTATTTACTAGATTAAGAAAGTGTCCTAACGATAACCTATGCCTACATACTCCAATAGCTTCCACGTCTGATCTAATGCCGTTTCCCATATAGACCGATCTATTTGCATCAGTTGGTGTCCGGCTTTGGAGCATATCCTGCATGAAATTACATATGTGAATAGTTGCATCAGAGTCTATCCACCAAGAGTCTGTGAACGTATCAGCTAAATTAGATTCAAAACAGACTAAATTAGATTCAAAACAGACTAAATTTGATTCTTACCCTTAGAAACGAGTCATTTCTTAAACTATTTGCAATCCTTCTTTTGATAACCAGGCTTCTTGCAGAAGAAGCAGTCATCGTTAAGTCCCCTCTTTTTCTTCTTTGATTTTTCCTCAGTGTTAGGCTGATAGCCACCTACAGGACCCAAAGAACAATTTTCTGAATTATGCTTCCTTTTCTTATTGCCTTTTCGTCTTTGACCAGATGTCACTAGGTGTGCACTATATGTCATGCTTAACCTTCTAAGTCACTCTTCCTCCTGAACGCACTAAAATATCAGTTCGTTCAATGTCTACTTTTCCTTTTGTGTATTATAGCTGATTTGAAATTGACCGAACTGTGGAGGTAGGGAGTTCAGAACTAAGTAAACCAGGAGTTTATCCTCAATCCTAAAGCCTAATGCGTGGATTTTGGCCACCACATCAGACAACCCACCGATGTACTCCCTGATGTTTCCTTGATCGTTAAAAATGGCTTGAGTTAGTTTATGCAGAAGTGAACTCAGCTCAACTTCATCTGACCTTATGAATCGGTTCCCTATTTCGGTCAATAACTCTTTAGCTTCTCAGTGTTGGGCATGACACCCTGCATGGTCTCGAGATCGAATTCTTTATGATCTTGAGACACATTTTGTTCGACTTGGTCCAGGCCTTGTAGTAAGCCTTTTCTGAATCCGTACTCAAGTCAGATGGAATGGGAGGCTCGGCTTCCTCTAGGGCCAGATCCAAGTCCATGCATCCTAGGACTATTTCAACGGAAGATTTCCATTTCTGATAGTTGGACCCAGTAAGCAAAGGTATGGAATTAAACTAGTTTGAAACATTGGAAGCAGTTATAACTGGACAAATAAAGCATAACACTCACATTAATAAAATGAACAAGTCCCACAAAATAATACATGAATGTAAACCACAAACATTATACATGTATAAACATTCGATTGATTTGGGCCTTCAATCAAATGACCCAGAATGATGATGGGTCATAGTCATCAAATTCTAGCAAGAGTCCGGCGTATCATCGTGACTCCTCCTTTGGGCGAAATTACGACATACAGGAAGCTCTATTGAACATGAAGTTGATCAGTGCTAGTGAAATAAATCTATGATGCCCATCACCTTTAGGCAAAATGAATATCTTAAAGTTATATCACCATCACCAATCACTTCACCCCGCTTATATCCTGCCAAGCGATGATACCCTCTTTATTCTGACCACCGCCCGCTATGGAAATGAACGCAACTAAATGTAATCCTAATATGGATGGTCACTGAATTCCATAAACTGAAGTCCGAAAGCAAAAAATTTTACCGATTGAGGTCACTTTGGTGGCTAACACAACTAGCTCCAATCCCACTCCCAGACCCAAGGATTGCTACGTGGTCCTGCCCATAATAGACCATTTTGAGATAGTTCTGATTTGGCCCAAAATGCGATTGATGTTGACCGCCCGTAAACTAAATGTATTCTAAAGTGATGGTTGGATTGAATTCTTAATGGTCAACTATTTAATATTAGCCTCAAACATATAGGTAATGGCCATATTTGGGTCAGATCATAACCTATAAATTTAACCATATTTATTGAATTACTAGAGCCTATCAACCATCAATTAGGTTTCAATTTGTACTAAAATGGCCCAAGTAAAAAAAAAAAAAAAAAAAAGGCTAGAATCATTATCTTGGACAACGGGTCCAAGTACTCAAGTGGGCCCCTAAAGGTCCAAAGAAAAAATAATAAGACAATAGGACCCATGGGTTGGGTCTACAATGATCATGAAAGAGACCCAAATTAGGGCCCAAATTACCAAGGTAGGTCCCAAAAAAAATAATCCGGTATTTAGCTAGGCCAGAATAGCTTTGAAAATGGTCATTAGATAGGCCTAATAACACGTATTAATCATAGGCCCAAAATTCAGCCCATATTCTAGCCATTCAAGAGATCCATTAAATGGTCCAAAGAAAACCTTAGTGGGCTCTGAAATGGGGCATGAAATCTGCCCAAACGAGCTCAAAACAGGACCAAAAAAACTGCTGGAAATGGGCCCAAATTTATCTCCAAAGTGGGCCCTGGAATAAGGCCCTATGTATATGATCAAACGAGCCCAAATCAGGTCCATTCCTTGCTGAAAACAGGCCCTTAAAAGAATCCGTGTACTGGAGCCAATAGATAGGCCCAACAGCCCATTCGATAGGCCCAAGTGCTCGACTCAAAAGAGTAACTACCAGGCAGTTTCCGAAAATGTAGCCGCACGACTCTTCCTCCACCTTCCACATTCGAATAGTGAAAATCCTCAGCCCCTTCATCTCGCGGCCGAATTTACAGCCACCATCAATAACCGTCTAAACGGAATAGGAAGACATCGCCGATGCCCCTGTTCTTCCCGCAGAAAACGGAGAAGAAGGAGAGGAGGGCACGCCATTGCCACTGCTCGGATCTTGTCTACATTGCTGCCATTGACGGAGGTGATTTCCGCCATTAATGGCAGTCTTCGAGCAACGCCCTTGCAAGGAGGAGAGGATGATGGTCGCTACCAGCACAGATCAGTGCCGAATTCGGCTGCCGCAAGACAGCCGCATGGGCGGCAGCCATTAATGGCAGCACAGAGCTCCTCTACATCTCCTTCCTCCAGTCAGCCGTCCGGGATAGACGCTATCGCCATGGACAACAACTGCTGACAGAGATGATGCTAAAGTCGATAGTTTCCCCTTCTGTTTTTGTTTTGTTTTTTTTTTTTTTAATCTGAATCTGAATGGAGTTTTGAGTCCATGGCAGCGGCGTGGTCGAAATCTCGATGCCAGATAATGAAACCGGCAACCGTAATTGACAAAGGTTTCAATGGTTGCAGCAACCGCAACCAGTGTGTCTAAACCGTGCCTAGAGAGGCGATCTGAATGTGCGTTTTCACCCCTTTTTTGTCATGGCTAGAGAAAACTATCACCATAGCCGGGCCATGTATATGAATGGTGAGGGATTAAAGGAGGATGCCAGTTTCCATGGCAGCAACACGTGATCCGAAAATGGTTTGCCATGAGCCCAAGCCGATCACGAATCCCTTACATTCTGTGATGACGGAAACTTAAAAGACCATGAATCTACCACATTCATGCGTAGATGGCTCAAATACCAAATGTTATGCCTGTATTGCAGAATTGACGGATCATCTAATAACAGAGATCCAATACAATAATCTACAGGCTTACCTAATTGGGAAGACATTCATGATTCCTCATAGTCGACAAAAATCCTGATCTTCTACACCTCACACACTTTAGGAGAACTTTCAATAGGACTAGGGTTTTCTCGCTTGTGTTGGTGAGGAGACCAAGACATCTATTTATAAAAAAAAAAGGGCTGGAAGTTTACCCATCACACTTCTCCCTTTTAGGGTCTCCACACCGTAGGTCTCTATATCTGCCTTAATAATTGAGTATAAGGACCGTGGTTTAAGCGTCCCGCCCCAGACCTATATACAATTATCACAACTGTAGTGGGGCCCACTGAATTGCTTAATCTGAATAATCCAACGGTCAGATCTGAACCGATGATCATGTGTGGCCCACTTGATAGGAGTCTTACATATTCATGCAACCGTTCCTCTTCTCTCGACCTCCAATCTACTTTTGGCCTTCTTGACAGCACCCTATCTTTCCACTTGACCGATTTTCTCTCGCTTGGACTTCCCAACAGAACTGCATGTACAAAACCGGATGGAGAACTCCCATAAGCCTCACCAATGTAAATAATGTAAAAATTCTTTGAGTTCAAGCCATGTGTTGTGCCTAGGTTTTGGATTAGGTTGTTTCTGGACCGTGGTTTTCACTAGCTCATTTAATGAGAGAAGACTCTAAGGAGATAATTGGTCTGGGTGATTTACAATTGACTAAGAGCCTATTTGGGAGCGTGGATTTGGAACCCCCTGGATTGGCAATCCTCCTGGTGTGTTTGGCACCCTAGAGCGTGAATCAACTTTAATTAAAAAATACCTATGCATAGTATATTTACAGGGGTTTGAATTTAATTACTAAATCAACTTTAATATCTCTAATTAATTAGTGAGATATATAATTTTTGACACTATAGTTGTGATAAGCCCACTGAAATATATGTTTTGCCTAAAAATCCAAGTCTCGAATGGACCGCAAGCACAAGATCATGTCTAAGTGACTAACCAACGATTTTTACTTGTTGATTAATATGGACAATGTTTGGACTGTGCTGATTTACATGGACACTGTTTGGACGGTACTGGTCATCATTAGTGGGCCATGTGCCTAATATAATGATAGTGTATAGTGACACACATGTTACACCTGCAACTATTGAAATGATTTTAGGTGTAATCCAAACTCTCATCGTGGATTGCAAACCCCCTCAAAGAGGGGATTTGAAACCCCCATTTACTTTATGCTGCCAAACAACCAAGGGGATTTGAAACCCCCTCCAATCCACGGTGCCAAACGACCCCTAACACCTTTGATGAAAGATACACATCAAAGTGTCTCCACACACAAACCTATAGTTGGTATCCAATTCCCCTTGTTTCTTGTGATGTGGTCCACTTGAGTTATAGATTTGGTTGGTTTTTCTTCGAGGGACCTAAATCCAGCACATAACCGGATGGACAGAGTGGATGTTACATATATGTAACATTATGGCCCCACATAGCTTTAAGAGTCACACGTGTAAATTATAAGAGCTACTCATCAAAGTAACCACCATTTTTCCAGATATTTTGCCTTGCAAGTCGTGTAAATTACGGGAGCCACTCATCAAAGTAGTCACCATTTTTCCAGATGCCTTGTATTACAAGTCCGGTCAACAGAATAGTCACCATCTTGTTGATGCCTTGCCTCACAAGCAACAAGTCTGGTCTAACCAGATATTGAGATGAAAATGAAAGACTGAAAGAATTGATTGCCGGTCTCCACACTTTTAACCAGGTGTGCCCATCTCATTATTAGATGATGGGCCTGATTCTTTAAGGGCCTGCTTGGGGATCTGTATTAGGTGGGATTTATAAGGTGGATGGAATTGCAAAAGTTACAATAAATGTATGTGTAAGGTATTGTCGGTTTATCCCATATTTTCTAATACTATGTTTGGAATGTATGCATTAAAAAATAAATTCTAGGATTTACTTTCAAATTGCATTTGGATTGAATGTGGATGTAGCAAAAATCCATCATCCATGGGATTAGGAATCTCATCTCACACTTTCCAACATAAGGCTCATTTTCCAAAGCCTATAAAGTTAATTTTAATCCCATCTCACAGTCCTTCCAAACATGTCATCCCAAATTTCAAAGTAGGATTAGTAATGCAATCCCATTTAATACAACTTAATACCACGGTCCAAACAGGCAATGCATTTGCATGGTCGGAATTGCCTAATCAGTGGCTCAATCTCACTAAGATTACTAACATGTATGTGCCAAGTGGATGCTATCATAGTAGTGTATTTATTCTCCCAAGACCTGAAGGTTTTAGAACCTGCTTTCTTTAGCTATGGAAAGGTACGTACATTCAATAGCCACTTTATGGGCCCCACTTTTATATTGACTTTTCAAGTTACTATTTTGGCCCAATGGACATGGAAGAATTTTAAATTATTAACATATTAATCCATCCACCACCTCATCACAACTATAGTGAGGCCCACTGAATCACTTAATCTGAATAATCCAACGGTCAGATTTGAACTTATGATCATGTGTGGCCCATTTGATAGGAGTCTTACATATTCTTGCAACCGTTCCTCTTCCCTCAACCTCCATTCTACTGGCCTTCTTGATAGCACCCTATCATTCCACTAGACCAATTTTCTCTCGCTTGGACTTCCTAGCAGAACTGCATGTACAAAACTGGATGGAGAACTCCCATAAGCCTCACCAATGTAAACAATGTAAAAATGCTTCAAAAACTTCTTTGTGTTCAAACCATGTGTTGTGCCTGGGTTTTGGATTAGGTTGTTTCTGGACCCTAGTTTTCACTGGCTCATTTAATGAGAGAAGACTCTAAGGAGGTAATTGGCCTGGGTGACTTACAATTGACTAACACCTTTGATGAAAGATACACATCAAAGTGTCTCCACGTACAAACCTATAGTTGGTATCCAATTCCCCTTGTTTCTTGTGATGTGGTCCACTTGAGTTAAGGATCTAGTTGGTTTTTCTTCGGGGGACCCAAGTCCAGCACATAACCTAATGGACAGAGTGGATGTTACATATATGTAACATTATTGCCCCACATAGCTTTAAGAGTCACACGTGTAAATTACAGGAGCTACTCATCAAAGTAGCCACCATTGTTCCAGATGCTTTGCCTTCCAAGTCGTATAAATTATGGGAGTCACTCATCAGAGTAGTCATCATTTTTCCAGATGCCTTGTTTTACAAGTCAGGTCAACAGAATAGTCACCATCTTGTAGATAGCTTGCCTCACAAGCAACAATTCCGGTCTAACTAGATATTGAGATGAAAATGAAAAACTGATAGAATTGATTGTCGATCTCCACACTTTTAACCAGGTGTGCCCATCTCATTATTAGATGATGGGCCTGATTCTTTAAGGGCCTGCTTGGGGAGCTGTATTAGGTGGGATTTATAAGGTGGATGGAATTACAATAAATGCATGTGTAAGGTATTGTCGGTTTATCCCATATTTTCTAATACCATATTTGGAATGTATGCATTAAAAAATAAATTCTAGGATTTACTTTCAAATTGCATTTGGATTGAATGTGGATGTAGCGAAAATCCATCATCCATGGGATTAGGAATCTCATCTCACACTTTCCAATACAAGGCTCATTTTCCAAAGCCTATAAAGTTAATTTTAATCCCATCTCACACTCCTTCCAAACATGTCATCCCGAATTTCAAAGTAGGATTAGTATTGCAATCCCATTTAATACAACTTAATACCATTGTCTATCGCTTGGACTTCCCAACAGAACTGTATGTACAAAACTAGATGGAGAACTCCCATAAGCCTCACCAATGTAAACAATGTAAAAATGCTTCAGAAACTTCTTTGAGTTCAAGCCATGTGTTGTGCCTGGGTTTTGGATTAGGTTGTTTCTGAACCCTAATTTTTCATTGGCTCATTTAATGAGAGAAGACTCTAAGGAGGCAATTGGTCTGGGTGATTTACAATTGACTAACACCTTTAATGAAAGATACACATCAAAGTATCTCCACACACAAACCTATAGTTGGAACCTAAATCCTGCACATAACCAGATGGACAAAGTGGATGTTACATATATGTAACACTATGGCCCCACATAGCGTTAAGAGTCACATGTGTAAATTATAGGAGCTACTCATCAAAGTAGCCACCATTTTTCCAGATGTTTTGCCTTGCAAGTCATGTAAATTACGGGAGTCACTCATCAGAGTAGTCATCATTTTTCCAGATGCCTTGTATTACAAGTCCGGTCAACAGAATAATCAGCATCTTGTAGATGCCTTACCTTACAAGCAACAAGTTCGGTCTAACCAGATATTGAGATGAAAATGAAAGACTGATAGAATTAATTGTCGGTCTCCACACTTTTAAGCAGGTGTGCCCATCTCATTATTAGATGATGGGCCTGATTCTTTAAGGGCCTACTTGGGGAGCTGTATTAGGTGGGAATTATAAGGTGGATGGAATTGCAAAAGTTATAATAAATGCATGTGTAAGGTATTGTCGGTTTAACCCATATTTTCTAATACCATGTTTGGAATGTATGTATTAAAAAATAAATTCTAGGATTTACTTTCAAATTGCATTTGGATTGAATGTGGATGTAGCAAAAATCCATCATCCATGGGATTAGGAATCTCATCTCACACTTTCCAACATAAGGCTCATTTTCCAAAGCCTATAAAGTTAATTTTAATCTCATCTCACATGTCTTCCAAAAATGTCATCCCGAATTTCAAAGTAGAATTAGTAATGCAATCCCATTTAATACAACTTAATACCACTGTCTAAACAGGCAATGCATTTGCATGGTTAGAATTGCCTGATCAGTGGCTCAATCTCACCAAGATTACTAACATGCATATTCCAAGTGGATGCTATCATAGTAGTGTATCTATTCTCCCATGACCTAAAAGCTTTAGAACATGATATCTACTTTCTTTAGCCATGGAAAGGTACTTACATTCATTAGCCACTTTATGTGCCCCACTTTTATATTGACTTTTCAAGTTATTATTTTGGCCCGATGGACATGGAAGAATTTTAAATTATTAACATATTAATCCATCCACCTCTTCATAAACCCCATTATCTCTTCAAGTTGCTAAGATGTCTTTTTCACCATTTAGCCCAAGTCTCTTTAAGTTAGTCATGGTAGTGTGAATGCTATTTAGGTAGGACCTAGGGAAAGTTAACTGACATCCATCCATCACATTATGTGGCCTCACTTTTCTAATAACTCTCCAAGTCACTATTTTGTCCTCTTGTGAAGAAAAAATTGGTCATAATAATGCCAAAGTTATTAAGGTAGGGACCATTAAAAAGTATCTAGCATCCATCTATCACGTTATGGGCTCATCTTTTTTCTTGTTGTACCGTATGTTTTGTGTTCACATTACCAATCTTAAGGATAGATAAGGAGGCTTGTGTCGAGTTGGCAGCCAAATCAAACTTCCACAACTTCTATCATAAATCCCCATTAGCTCTTCAAACTAATACCTCCTTTTGGGAATAAAAAGATTGCACCAAGCACAATTAGTGAAATGTATTAAGCAAAACATGGGATGGTATTTTTAATCCACGCCTAACCTCAACTGCTAAGTAGAAACTTAGCTCCCCATGAACAAAGAGGACTAGGCTGAAACTTATTATGTATTTGGGTTGTGCGGGCATGTTGGATCACATATCAAGCTTGATTATTGTATATAGCATGTGTTTGAAACCATGTATTGTGTAGAAGATTATAACCACCATCTTAAATAGGTCATTGCTCAAATTAGACTCATCCAACAATCCTAACCATCTGATTTGTGCCTTCAAATGGACCACCGAAAGGAATCTTGTGTGTGACTTTGGATTGTTAAATTGATATGCTAACCCCTTGGATGTTGCTTCCAATTGGATTATTGACATTGTCCACAACATATCCATCAATCCAACTATTAACATTAGTTAATCAAATTGGGTTTTGATTATGGTCCATACAAAATGCGGCCAAATAATTGGATGGTCCAGATCAAGTGCATCTCTTATACTATAGAAATATTGAATTTTCATGTGTGGTTTATTTACTATCAACTGCAATATTGGTTGAAAATAAGCTTCTATGTTTTGTTTTAATTCTGTCGAGAACACCTCTATTTGAGATGTCTTCAACTGGAGCCTTCTAAAGTATGCCTCATTTGAGAGGATCCTCTCCACCTTTTTTTAGTGTCACTGTACAACTTCGGTTTGAAATCTATTGTGACATGTCCCCACTACAAAGCAGGATGAGAACTCGAGGACGAGTTCTTTTGAAGTGGAGGGGATTGATGTAAAGCGTGTCGCGGACAGTTTCATGGCCAAGATGGATCAGAAAAGGCCCGGTCAATGACAGAAGTGACCCGGACCGTCAGACCTTAAATCAGGCGCATCTCGCAATCCGGAATGAGTCATTCGACGTACCATATATCATTTTGGGGTAGGACGAGCTACTTTAGCCACCCAATCTGCTATGTCAGGTTGCGCATGCTGAATTTACAAAATACACGGTCGAATTCCCATTTTATTTTTGTTTTTACTATTTATAGTAAGTTTTAGTTTCAGTATAACTCTTCATCCGTTAGGCTTTAGAAGTTGCACCCAACATGAAAAGTGCTTAGAATAATTAGGAGAATGTCGTGGTTTGGCCAAATAGGACACTATTTTTTGCCGAAAACATTGCGCACTAGTAGACATCACAACCGTCGATAAATAGTAAGTTTACTATTTATAATAAGTGATGAATTCTAGGAGTTTTAGTTGAAGTTTGATTCCAAAACTTCTCCCATGTCTTAGTATCCCTATTTAAAGGGTTGTGAACTCATTTATTTCATTCATCAATCAAATTATGAATTTTATAGAATTATTTCTATTTTTCTTGCTTTTTCCTCGTGGATTCAAGAAGTCTCTGTGAGGAGTCCAGAGAAGCTCTGTGGATTCAGAGTAGGTTATCCTTGAAAAAGATGGTGATCGACCTCATCACGTTCATCCCTATGTCAACTAGCATGAATAAATTAATAGGAGGTTCAACGTGCATGACTCGCTACTCTTCAATCATTTACCTATCTTTTCACGTGTGGAGTCCACATTTTGATAGATTGAGATTTTTTCCATGCTCACCATTTGCACAACTTTCTACACTAGTATAAATAAATTGATAGGAAGTTCGACATGCATGACTTGCTACTCGTCAATCATTTATCTTTCTTTTCACGTGTGGGGTCCACATTTTAATAGATGGAGGTTTTTTCATAGTCACCATTTGCACAGCTTTGTACACTAGCAAAAATAAAATGATAGGGAGTTCGACGTACATGAATTGCTACTCGTCAATCCTTTGTCTCTCTTTTCACGTGTGATGTCTACATTTTGATAAATTGAGGTTTTTCCATGGTCACCATTTGCACAGCTTTATATACTAGCATTAATAAATATTGATAAGGGGTCGATGTGCATGACTTGTTATTGGTCAACGCTTTATCTCTTTTTTCCTATAGGGGGTCCACATTTTGATAGATGATCTTTCAATGGTCACCATTTGCATAGCTTTCTACGCTATCTAGCATGCATAAATCCATATAGGGTTCGATGCACATGACTTACTTCCCGTCTATACTTTGCCTCTCTTTTCACGTGGGATCCATATTTTGATAGAAGAAGATTTTTCCTTAGGCATCATCCGCACAGCTTCCTACTCTAGTTGCATAAGTTGATACAGGGTTCAACATGCATGACTCACTTGTCATCAATCCTCATTTGCTCTCTTTTCACGTTACATACCTTTGGAAGAGTGGCTTTAAAGTCTATGCTCCTTTTAGCTAGAGACATCCTTTCAATACTTGTCCTATGTGACCCTTTCTAAGGCTACTCACACAAGTAGAACTATAGGTCCCATTATCCCTAGGACCGCAAGATGTGATCCATTCATTCTGATAATTAAGCTTCACCGTGTAGAAACTGCAATCTGAATTTTACATCAGATGGATCATGCGATGGGCAGTTTTTTGTCTCCAAACAAAAAGGTGTAACCATACAGAGCCTTCCATGCATGTAATCAGTTTCTCTCTTTTTTCTTTTCTTCTTGTTATTATTATTATTATTATTATTTTATTCACATCACCTGCCATGCATTGATGTAGCGAATACAAATGGGGTAACATTTTAAGATGGTAGAAGTGTTTGAGGCCCACATTTTGTCAAAATCCACCTCCATAACTCAATTTTTATTTCAGTCGTACCCCTATAAAGAAGTGTATATAGGATAAAATTGCCCATGTCTCTTAGGCTCGAGCCTTAGTCATCAAATAGCAACTGTAGGATTAAATCCAGATTTGAGATTAACCATTTAAAGCAGTCGCTAAAATCAATTAGCTTTAATATTTAAAGCTTTTAAAAATTAAAAAAAAATAGAAACAGATTTCCCACATGGGTTTTGGTAAGATATAGTGTCCCAAATGTGGTGGTTCACCTCTACTTGCATCTTAGATGTGATCAGAACTAATGTTCTCATTGTTTCCTTATAAAAGGCTATCATCTCATAATCATACTTTATTTGTGATTCTTATATTTGATGAGTGGATTTTCATATGATCCATTAAAGCTTTGATTTTCTTTGTTTGAATTCATATTTATACATAATCATTCATATTCATACACATTCACCAGTTCAACAAACATATCTTAAGATGGCCCATTCAGCATAGAATCCAAAATATTAATGGTTTAGATCTCTATGTTGAAACTCTTGTGAGTCCACCGAGCCATGAATAGGATCATGCCTAGACATGTTCTGGAAAAAAACTGATAGACGAGGTAGATGCCAAACAGGCATGACTACGGACCTCACAAACCTTTTGTTTACTGACCCACTTAGAATACAGTGCATGTCACTACCCACTGTGACCTACATTCTGAGATGGCCTGATGATCTAAACTCTCTAAATTCTCACTGCTACAATAAATGACCTACGTTCCTGTAATCAGAAACATACATCAAGGTGGACCGTATAGCATACTGAGTTAGTAGGCAATCGGCAATCAAAGCAGCACGGACGGGATTAGCTACTGACAGGTTTGAGTAGCGAGACTAGCTACCACGTCACCAAGTAATGTAGGCCCACCATGATGTATGTTTTGTATCCACACCGTCCATCCATTTGCAGAGATCATGTTAAGGCATGATCCAAAGATTGAGTCAGATCCAAAGCTCGAGTTGACCCCATCACATAAAACAGTGGGAGAGTGACGCCCATCATTAAAAACTTCTATGAGTCACAAAAGTTTTCGATCAAGCTGATATTCGTGTTTTCCCTTCTTTCATGTCTACGTGAAGTGAACATATGAACGGGTTGGATCTCAAATAAACATCATGGTGGACCTTAGGAAGGTTTCAACAGTGGATCGTCACTCTCCCCGCCTTTTTCTGTGGTGTGGTTCACTCCGGCTTTGGATCCGCCTCATTCTTTGAATCATGCCCTAAAATGATTTCTCCAAAAGGATGGACGGTGTGGATACAAAACATACAACACAGTAGACCCACAGAACTTGGTGACGTCACTTTAGTAGCCAGTCTCGCTACTCAGGCTGTCATAGCTAATCCGCGTCCAAGCAGCACATAGTTGCATCTGCAAATATGAAACATGGTATGAGATATGAGTATTCAATGCTGTTGGAAATGATGCTTTATCTTTCTTCTTTCTTTCTTTTTTACACACTCACGATAGTGGAATTTCACCACCTATGGGTACTCAGAACCATCGACCTCGTGTTGACACTCCTGAGAGTCTACCACCGGAGTAAGAGCAAGGACCCCAGATAGAAATGATGCTTTATCTTATCCCTATAGAATCAGACAATGTCAGTAGCGGATTAGGTGAGACCCGCCAGATGAGTAGGACTCCGGACTATGGGGCCTACTGTAATGTATTTGACTTCATGCATCTCATTTATATTGAAAGTTAATTTTAGAGCATGATCCCAAAAATAAACTCGATCCAAATCAAAATTCTTGTGGGCCACAAAAGTTTTAAATCAAGCTTATATTTGTACAATATCTCTAACTAAGGAGATATTTGTGACCTTATCAACGTGTTGGATGGCTAATAAAATACAAAGTAAATTGAAATTTATTCTTACATGGCCATTCATTTATTTTGCCACGATGTGTCTCCCCGTAATGTGTGAATTTACGTGGTTTCTATGTCAGAAGATTTAAACATTGGAAATCTTCTGATGGAAATTCATGTCAGATATGTCACACGCGCCCATGGAATTATCCTGCATGCATGAGAAACATGCACACGTGTGAGATTGGAGACGCTGAGATAAAAGGCTCACGTGTGAGATTGGAGATGCTGTAATTGTGTTGATGCCTTAAGTCTCAAAAACTCGGCCCATATTTTCCATCCCCTATTTCTTATCTCTTTGTTGTACGATCATCTGAGACGTCCAACATCAGATTAATGAGGAGGATGATATCCAAAGGTCATACAAATTGAAAAAATATGGCACCTAAAGTAATTAAGTGCCCAAATAACCTATCTAGATGGCTGAAAACCATCGACAGATTGGACAATCTGAGCTGTGGATTGATATAGACCAGTTATCTGGTTCACAGATTGGATGACCCCAAGAATGAGCCTTATTAGATAACATGGTTCAATCAATTAGAGCCGGGAGGATGGTCTGGTTTCATCAGTGGTGGAGCCCATGGCAGAAGGTCCGGATCGATCCAAGATGGATCGTTCCACAAAATCGAAGAAGACAAAAATGAAAAAAAAAAAAAAAAAAGCAAAACAGGAAATGAACAAAAAAAATTGAAATTAATAAAAAGCAAAACATAAAAAATAATAATAATAATAATAATAATAAAGTGGAAAGACTTTAGCAACTGTACTGACTGCATGATGAGTGGTCCTCATCTCTCACAAATGTGCGTCTTTTTATTGGGCAACGAAGTGGAAAGCCCACTCCCTCTCGCTTATATAATGCCTCACCTATTCTCTTCCTACGCAATCACAAATCTCCCAAAACCAAATCAAATGGATCGCCTCCACCTCTCCTCTCTTACTAATAAACCCTTTCCATTTCCAATCTTTTTCTCCATTTTCCCTTCCTTATTTAGCTTTCTCTTATTCTCTTCCCTCCTTTATTCTTCCTCGTCTTTGTCACTGTCAGAAACAGTAAGGCCTTGTCAACCCAAGAGCAATGCATTGAACACCACTTATCTACTTTGCTCCACTTGAAACAGGTCTTTTACTTCCTCAAGTACAACACCACTACACTCTCCTCTTGGAATCCTGATAACAGGCATTGCTGCTCTTGGGAAGGCATCACCTGCGATGGTGCCACTGGTCACGTGACCGGTCTCGACCTCAGCGAGCTCGATATCTTCGGTCGGATTGATTTTGCAAGCCTCTTTCGTCTTCAGAGCCTACAGAGGCTCAACCTCTTCAATTCCATCTGGGTTTGAACATCTCACCAGTTTGACCCATCTCAACCTCTCTGATTCAAATTTTTATGGCCAAATCCCGCTGGAAATCTCCCACTTGACCACTTTGGTGTCCCTCGATCTATCTTTCAATTTCATCAATGGTTCCTACTCTGAATACCTGAAACTCAAAAACCCAAGCATCAGAGCACTGCTCCAAAACCTGTCCAGTCTTAGAGAACTGTATCTCGATCGGGTATACATCTCAGCTCAGGGAAGTGAGTGGGGCCTGGCCTTATCCTCGGCACTCCCTCTTCTCCACAAGTTGAACTTAACAGATTGTTATCTTTCAGGCCCCATCCATCCTTCCCTTTCCAACCTTCATTTCCTATCTGAACTCCACCTCTGTGGAAACTCTCTTTTGTCGTACCCAACTTCATAGGGAACTTGTCTTCTTTAATGTCACTAGCTCTCAGTGATTGCGGATTGCATGGAAAAATTCCAGCCACTTCTGACGGGTGAAATCCCTCCAAACAATACTCTCCGGGAGTTGTCCCTATCCGACACTGGGGATTTTGTAGCAACCTACGGGATTCATTCACTGATTCCAAACTGCTGACAATGATCCAACTTAGTGATTGCAAACTAGCCGGCCAATTTCCATCATGGCTTGTGAAGTTCAAGAAACTCATGTATTTGGATCTTTCATACGATTGTTTCAGCGGACCATTGCCATCATGGCTTGTGAAGCTCAAGAAACTCATACATTTGGATCTTTCAAACAATGGTTTCAGCGGACCATTGCCATCATGGCTTGTGAAATTGGCAATTGTTTTCGCACTAATGAACATGCCCCCAAAAACTCCAATCAGAATCATGAAGAACCTTCGGGTCTGCAGCGATTGTCATGATGCTTTGAAATTGATATCCAATATTGCAGATCGGCAGATAGTCGCCCGTGACCGGAATTGGTTCCATTGTTTCAAGGATGGTTTGTGTTCTTGTAGAGATTATTGGTAGCACTTCAAATTTTCAAATTGCAAATGAAGGTATTCTTATGAATAAGAGCTTCACCTCAAATCCACACATACTGGGACGAAATGATCTTTGCCAATAAAGCACCTGTGTATCAATCGTCACTGTCCAATTCACGAGCTACTTCTCGAAGGGCGCAGTCCAAACATCACACCAATTGCGATGATGTTCATGAAAATACGAGCACAGAAGACACGAAAGTTCAACTAATGCTGTTTGGGGGCTTATAGACGTAGAAGAGGCAGTGACCATGGATTGGATGGTTCAGATCTTTGGGCATGTGCAATAATCAAATGGTGGAGATAATCCATGTCAGCCTGGCCAGGTTCTTTGAGTGGAGCAGAATTGTTGGCTTATAAAAACTAGGATAGAGATCTTTGACAGTGAGATGGCCAGGCCTTTGGTGGTGGAAGGCGACTCCGGTAATGTGAAGCATGCCCCAAAAAACTCTGCTCAGGCAATCTCGACCATCTGATTTGCGGCCATCAAATGGACGAACAATATTGCCACCCCAAATGCTACAGTTCCATATCTTGATCGCCGAAATTGCATAACCGACGCATTCATCTGTATCGCAACAATATTCAACCAAATTAGGATTTGGAAGACATCCAAACACCATACTGTTATAAGAGAGCCTGATGCCTGGTTCCTTTCATTTCAATTCTCATTGAAGAGGAATTATATGATTCTTTAGGCTTCCAGTTTGTACATGTGGAGCCTATGTTTCCATGATCCAGACCGTTGGTCTGAAGTGACGGGCCAATGCGGACCATGCTGAAAATCAATACTCATATAGGCCGATCCACCGGTCGGCTTTTTAACTTGAATGTGGATAGCTGATGTACCCATTTTTAAATAGAGAAGCTAGGATTGACCTGTTGAGTAGATTTTTGGGGCATGGCTCATCCAACCTGTTGCAAACACTCCCATGGTCTCAATCACTGACCCAGGCCCCATTTGTGCATATCCATGGGATAGTTCTTCTCACCTTAAAATAGTAAAACACATTCACATCTAATCAATCATAACAACGGTCCATCAAGCATATACCTTATGCAACTTATTGGATTTTTTCAATGCTGGGATTTTTTAGTTATAACAGAAAATAATACCACCCTTAAAACCCAAAAATTCCACAACTGATTCAAGCTGATTGGATTATTTCCATGATTATTCAATACAGATTTTAAGCTATGCGGAAGAACACACCAAAAACAAGATTTTATTGGATTGGAATGTTTTCTAAATTTGGGTTTTCTTTACATGACAGTAGAATTTATGATGCGTGAAAATCGAGACAGGAGGAGACCCCTCGGCATGTGGCAGGCGAATGTTTCCTCCCCAACCCTGCCAAGACTCCCTGTGAGAGTTGGATATCGAATCCTATCCTCCCCGTGCATGCCAACATGCATGTGGGTGCAAGATCTAAGCCATTCATCAGGTCGGCGCCACCATTGTCTAGTGGCCAGCGAGCATATACATGTTGATATGCATGGCGCCACCATTGTCTAGTAGCCAGCGAGCATATACATGTTGATATGCACTGTTGGTCAATTCCTACTGCTTTGCGCCTTTCATTTCAGACCAAGCAGGATACACGGTGGGGCCTACCTGCTGAACAGGAGAAGAGTAGGATTCGAAACTGCTGAGTGGCCACTGCATTTTCGTCCTTCTGTTGCCTTGAAAATCTGATTGGAAATCCTGCAGGGAGTCAAATCCAAATGGTCACAGGTTGGAACAATGCATAAATAACAACATGTAGTCGGAAACTTATTTAAGCAATGAAGTATCCCAGAAACTTTAAGGCTGTGTTTGGATGTGTGAGTGAATCGAATCATAATGTTCAGTTTCGTCAAAGAGGCAGAGACCAGTGGTAATGATGCTTCTTACAATTCATAATAAGAAAGTATCCCTCGAATTCCAATTGCGTTTCTTTTAAGTCTAACTTGAAAGTAACAATTTGGAGACAGGAACCTCAATATGGTTGCTGAGAATATCAGGATTTGGTTGGTTATAGTTTTTATAGTTTACTAGATTAACAAATGCAGCACTATCAGAAAGTGTGTGCAAATGTGCTCTAAGAACACATGGATATTATCAAACCTAGAGGTGTACACAAGTCAAACCGAGGCACAGCTCGACTCGGCTCAGCCACTTGCTGACCCCAGCTCGAACTCGGCTCGGCTCAGTCCTCGAGCCTGACTGGCCAGCTCGGTACATAGGCGATACTTAGCGATACATCATTGATACATAGAATTTCTGATACTACTAATGTTATCCGTATTGCCAAGCCAGAGATACAAATACTATCAAGGATATTTCGATAATATAGGGGACACCTCAAACAATGCTTCTACGATATGAACCATTGCCACTTCAATGACTAACAAAAGATCTAGTTGTACTTCTGGTGATTGGGATTTCACCCATTGCTCTTCCAGTAGATAAACACTCCCGATGGCTAAGAGTTCAACTTTTGTTCTTCCGATGGCACTAAATGCTTCGACAAAAAAGGTCCCGATGGCTAAGAGTTCAACTTGAAGTGAGGGGGGTTTTTGGTCATGATCTCTTTTTTAATTTATCTTTCATCACTAGCAATAAAGATATGGAATTACAGAAGCCATCTTGAATTGCCAGAGATTAAATAGAAATGTTCTATGATGGCCACCATGTAACTGATAATAGAATTTTTTAAAAAAAAATAAAACAATAAATAAATAAATTACGAAGTACCTTCAGCTGCTAGTCATCGATTTGTTTAATTAAGAGCATGTGCATCTGCGGTCCAAACTACATCTTTCAAGGCAGCTGAATAATTCTCGTAGAACTGCATGTTCGAATAGGAAAATAAATTAAAAAACAAAAGAACCATCGGTCAGTTTGATGGTTAGGTTAATCAGTTCATGTATGAGAGGTTATAGGTGCGAGTGCGACCAAGTTTCAAGTTGACTCAATGAGTTCTAGAATAGGAAAATGAATTTTCCAATGCATTACCACAGTAGATTGCAGAATCCTCCCAATTTTGGGGCCCGTTTCAATGAACTTCTGGGGTTTCTAAGAAAGGAGGTTTCAAGCCTGCTTTTGTGGTCAACTCGGCAAAATGAATCAGATTGGTTTTTGTCAAGTCGGCATTTTAGCACCTATTTTATCGAGCAAGAGATAAGATGGAGGTTTGCAGAGTGCATCCAAATGCACAAGATCAACTGATGTTTGGACCAAAACAGCATTTAGGACTCAAAACCTTTTGCAGGGTGCGTCCAAACAGGCCCTTAGCCTGAGACAATTAACCAATATAATTTTATTTTAAAAAAAAAAAAAAATGAAAACGAAAACAAAAGGCAAATTGCCCATTGACAGAGAAAATTCTGGTTAATAACAGTAGGACCACGTGGTACCAGATGATTCTCTCCAAATGTTGTGAATTTGGTAAATTCCAAAGTTTTCCCTGCAATACTTGAGATTTTATGGGACAAAAACAGGATATATATATATATATATATATATATATATAAGTGAATGGAATGCCCCAGAAAATATCAAATTAGGAAGAGAAATATAATGGCAGCTTGCAGGAGTACTCTCTCTCTCTCTCGAGGCACCAACGTGACATGCATGCAAGAAGCATCAGGTGGGACATACACGTATGAAAAAAAAAACAGTTAAACATAATTGCACAACAGCCCAGATTTCAATATGCACATGGGACCCACTTATAAGCAAGACCAACCAGATTTTCAGGCCACAACACAAATGGTGGGGCCCACCAAATGAGCAACCCGGATCTTGCATGCACATGTTGGCGTATTTGGTGAGCTAGTACTCATATTCCTAAAATGCTTGTGCCGGAAGGTTGTAAAATACCATTTGCCTTCTCAGTTTGTAGGAGTGGTTGCCTTCATTGACCAGAATAGTTGATACTACTGCCCCCACTATCGATGGCCCCCCAAGCAAGAAAATGTAATGGCATTGTACAACCTTTCATCCCAAGCATCCTATTACACCTCAAGAAAAGATAGCAAATGAGCAATACCCTATCAAACTCAAGTGCGTCACCTCCTGCTTTCTTCATTTCGATCACGGATAACAAAGGCGAGACTTCAAAAACCTACACAGATTTTGGGCAAGTATCAAACGAAAAGATATCAGCAAACAAGTAAGAGAGAGAGAGAGAGAGAGAGAGAGAAGGGGGGGAAGGTTTCCTAATTTGAAATCAGGTTGAGTAAATAGGGTCGGGTTAGGTCGGGTTGCAGGTCAAGTACAAAGGAATTCGGGTTGGGTATGGACTGGGCCCCTTGGATTGGAATTCAAGTCAGAACCAGTTGCAGGTTCAGACTTCTTGTGTCCGGGTCAGGCTCGGGTGACCCCTCAAACCTAACCCAACCCGCCCGAGTTGCACCCCTATGTGCAACCCTAGTTTGTGTAAATTTTTCAGAACACCCTAAATTTCAGAAGTTGAATAAAGTGACCCAAGCATTACAAAACATAATTAAAATGAGGACAGTTTTTGTTCTATAGTATGGTAACTTCAAAAGCCTCTCTAGAAACCAGTCACAAAAGCAGTTCGACAGGAAGCTGTGTGCATGACTTTTTAGAAATTGCACACGGTTGTTGTACAAGAGTTCCTCCTCAGGAGCACATGGCAGACACATAAATGATCTGCACCATGCACCTGGGAGGGCCCACCATATGCATGGCCCAAAAAGAGGACAGCTCGATGTTTCAAACCACTCAATCCGAACAAAGTTCTCAATTACACAGCGGTTCATCAAATAGGGGGTCTACTTGGGCTCTTTTTCTTCTTTTTTTGGCCATGAACCATCAATTGTGTAGCCGGCCAGGCAAACATGGGTCTTGTATGTGTGACCACGTCCCCACAGGAACTCTCATGTGAACTAAGGTTTGCAATTAGCATACCACTGGGGGGGGGGGAGGGTGGGTAAACTGACTAAATTATGGAACCCACAGCTTCTAGGAAACTGTCTGAAATCATTTTGGTTGAACAATTCTAACCTCGATTCATGAACAGTTGTTAGTAGAAATAGGACCTTTGGATATTTTTCATTTTAACTATCCACTAAATGTCCACCAAACCGATAGCCACATAATCAAATATACTTAATTTTTGGTTCATGATACATCTAAACTGGGACACGTAATTTGGCCTTGAATTACTTGTATGCCACATGCAATTTCTAAGTAATTAATATGTGCCTGTGTATCATCCATCACACTCACCAGATTATCAAAGTTTTTCTCATAATACAATGCAATCTCTTTCAAGTCTTGGGTAGGAAAAGTTCCAGATACTGCTTAAATAACAAAAAATTACAATGAAATAAACCGGCTCAAATTAAGAAATATACATTATTCCCACTGTAGAGTTCTAATGAAAGATCATCAAATGCAATGCTCTGGCACTTTTGGTTTTTCAGTTTGCACAAGTGGGGCCATGTTGAGTGATCTAAACACCTGATATTATGGGCCCCACTGCAGATGGCCCATGCGCTAAAGACCTCCCACATTGGGAGAATCCTAACCTCAAAAAAAAATACAACAATGGTATCCATTTAACCAAAAGAAGGCCAAATATTCTACCGGTCAGATCTTCACACCTGGAGGTATTTTGGTGCATAGGCCACCCACGGTGAAGCCCATCATATCAACAATTTGGATCACCGAACCATTGGCCGCACTTGTACAGAATGAAAACCTGAAGAGCATTGTACAACCTTTCTACCCAGGCAAATTATAGTACCTCAATGCAGATTCCTAAGTATGCCTGCAAAGATTTTTTTATTTTTTTTATTTTTTTTGTCAATTTAGGGGCATTTCTATTGACTCTTGAATCTCAAGTAGGTTTGAAAACATTTCTTCCACCCACCTCTGTAGAGATAGTGAGATGTCCTTTCCGACCCAAGTCACGTCCTTCTAGCCTCATCTTCACCTCATAAAGCACAACACAAATAAGTATACAACATTCAATATGCATCATATTTTCCAGAGCATTGAAACAGCAAACAGTAAAAATTCTCTTTCCAACACTAAGGGTCCGTTTGGATAGGGGATCCTACAAAATTGGGATTAAGCATAATCCTGATTTTTCTAAGCCCCACACCTCCATCTCAGATTTGTTGCCATAAAGTCGCAATTTCCTCCTCACAAGTGAGATTGCCCAAGTTTGAGGGAAAAAAAAAAACTGAAACACGCTAATTGCAATGATGCGAATTGGAAAGCATCATTTTAATGCAGCGAATCTGATGTGGAGGGCATGGGACTACCATAAACAGGATTACCCAAACGGAACCCTATGTGTTTCCAATGCATCACCATCTTAGCCTTTCTCTAAGTAACTTGGACTTGGTGTTCCAAGGTAGATTGGTAATTGGGCTACATGGTATGGGTAGTCCTTTAAATCATCCTCGACTTGCATGTTATCTTGTGGCCAAAAGTTAGGTCATCCTGTCGTCAACTAGGCCACATGCAAAATAATACATCAACAGTTAAAATTTTGACCACTTGGCCATATTTGCCCTGCATGTCTAGTCCACCTGATGACAATGGAGGTGCTCGCTTTTTTTAACTTTTTTGTTTTAGACAGGTAATCTGAGCTCGAACCCAAGACCACAACATTGAAACACGCCCTGTCTACCATTGAGCTAGGGGCTCAAACCCATGCATGTCCCACAATTAATTTATCATAAGCTAATAAATAAAAATGTGAACCTTGTAATCATGCCTCTTGACACTAAAACCTAGTGGCTTCGCACTTTCTTCCATCTTCGCCAAGATTTCAGATGCTGAACATCTCAAAGTGAACCTCATCTCTCGTCTTACACCCTAAGACAAAGCAGCAAAGGCATATAACAATAGGCGAAATATACTATGCAAAATGAGCCCATTATGGCTCTACTCATGCAAATGGAAGCCTACTTAAGTGGCACACCTGCATCAGATCCAGCGCATTCCTCAATAAAGCAAACCATGCATGCATCACAGCCCAAAAATCTATAGAGTTTGATCATCAGAATGACTAAAGCGCACATTGATCAACAGCCAACACACACAAGTGTGGCCCAGCCAATAAATGATGCGGATCAAGCAAGTCTGCCACACTTGGTTATATGCCTTTGGATTCTCGTGAAAAATAGAATATACAATATAATTTACAGGCAACACAAGACTATGGTGCTGTTTTGAACATTCTGGAAATCCAAGCAGATGGCCCATGCATCCATTCTGAATGAGAATGTAAGTACAAGAGGTACAGCCCATTATCATCACATTCTCATTTTTTGTCATCTTTGCGGCTTGGAGCATTTTGCACATCTCGCCGCCCACATTTTATGATAGTTAACTGAATGAAAAATCATTTTCACCTTTTCACTGTTGGAAGATCCAAAGTACCTGTTAAAAAAATTAACAAGCACTCTCCAACTACTACAAACAATCCAAAAATAGGAAGAGAAAAGGAATATAAATTTTCAAAAAATAATAATACTAGGAAGCCACTATTTACACCCATCCTGTTTGATACAAACACCTTTTTGTTTCTACTTTGAGCATTACAATAATAAAAATAGGAAAAAAAATAATTTAAAAAAATAAAAAATAAAAAAAGATCAAGAGTAAACAGTAACCCAAAAATCATGACCATCCGGAACTCAAGTAGGACACACCCTAGGAAAAATTTGGGCTGGGACAATCACCATTGGTTATTTGTAGGGCACACTGTGGTGTGTATGTGCCATCCAATCCATTCATTTGATGTGGCTCATTGGGATGAAAGAATTACAAAGAATCACAGTATTCCAAAACTCATGTAGGCCATGCCAAATGAATTTAGAGGTTTTTAGTTATAATTTTATGAGGTGGCCCACCTAAGTGTTGAATCAACCTGATTTTGGGGATCAAGGATAAACAGGGGGTGATTCACCTAATGGACAGGGTGGATTTCATGCAGATTAAGTTGTTTCCCCCATGTCAAAGAAAGTGACCCCTATAGGTAACATCCAGCTCAGTATTCACATAATATACAAATACATTATAAATTGAGAGAGAGAGAGAGAGAGTTGCACCTGTTCTTTTTCAAAGAGTCCAGAAAGATTCAGCCCTTCAGATAGTGAAATAATATCGAATGCGTTCAAAAATGACGGCCTCCGGTCCTTTTCTTCCTTTTGGTCTGATACTGTGCAATCCTGACCAAAGAATGGGAATCGACCCAATCAGTCCTAAGGAATTATATGATCCCCAACCCATGAATATGCATAGTACCCCCAGATTTTCAGTTCATGCAAGTGAGGTACATGGTTCAAAGATCCAGACCATTGATTCGATGGGCATAGTGAAAAACCTCGTTCAATGCAATTTCTTTGCGTGGATATTTCTCAGGATATTTTCAGGCTTTCCTCAGGACATCATTAGGAAAATATCGCCGAAAATAAAAAATAAAAAATATATGTATTTATTTCAGATTAATATATGTATGTAATTATCTAATGAATTGTTTATAGATTTTACCATTTATGAGTTGAAACTGTGATGATTTCGCGATAAAAATGCCATATTTTAAAATGTTCCGACATTTTGAAAATCTCACGATGACATTATCTGGTGTATTTTTCAGGAGTTTGTCTCAAGATTTTCAAAATCTCAGCGATAATTGTGACACTGCTGATGGACTCCACAGAGGATAGACTGTGCCCCAAACTTCTCCAGATGTGAAGATCCTAGCTAGACAATCTTTGACCTTTCCTCAGTTGAATGTGGACACTGGACAGTTTGCAGTATCTCATTAGTTGTTCATTTGTATGGGGCCAATTAATGGGATAGAATCGTCCAATAAAGGAATTTTTTTAGGAAGGTCGGTCCAAGGTGGAGCCCTCTATTTCAAATATGACTCGCCTAAGGGCCCCACATGTCCAGGATGTGGACCCACTCACTTAATGCATATCCTTGGGTTGAGGATATATGGTCTTCAAATTCATATAGGTCCCCACTGGATTTAATTGAAGAACAGAAGTATATACTCACATTTGAAGTGCCAAATAGTAAATCAATATCGCTCGAATCGACATTCTTCAGCTCTTTGAATTTGGCAGGCTTATAGCCTTTCTTGAACCATGGGCTCTCCATAATATGGGGTATGGTGATTCTCTCCACAAATATAAAAATTGATTGTCAGCATCAAACTCAAACAAAGAAACCGAGATTAGTTAAGAAGTTTGACTCAACCCCACTTGCACTATTGAAACATACAATCCATGAATCAGGTGGGCCCCACTACATAGATGACCTGGCTCAAAAAAAATAGACTGGTCTTATTACCACCCGTACCACACATATACATTAAACATCAACCATTGACAAGATGTTAACTGTCCATCATTTCCATACATGTGTGGCCCACCTGATGAGTTAACCAGCCAGGAGTCATCTATAATGTGAGGATCACCTGATGAATAACTAGAGTGTGCTCCACTTGTGCCAGGAGGCCACAAGTATTGGTCCTTGTGGGTATAGCAATGTTCTTAGTTGTATAGAGTCAATATTGCACCAGAGATCAAAGAAACAAAGGAAAAGAACAGAAGGAAACAAAACATACATTTTTTGGATTTGGCTCTAATATCCTAATTATCAATCTCCGAGCAGCCGATGAAAACCAATCAGGACATGTGAAGTCTGCCCTGTATATCTGGAAAGTGAACAATCATAAAGTATTGGTTATAAGAAAGGTGGACGACAAATCAAAAATCTGGCTAACTAGGAATACTCAAAAAAGTAAAAGGATTACATGCATGGATATAAATATACATATACAAAAAGTGTAAATGTGTATAACATCTATACATACATAGATACATGGTCTCATGTGTAAGCATATTATATGGTACCAAGTGGTCGAGTGGAGTCAGAGCACTACAGCTTCCAGTACGCCTGACTGCCTTTGGGAAAAAATGGGCAGTCCATATCATGGTTCTAGACCATCCACTCAGTCCAACCCACTCCCCATCGTCCACCGTGGGAAAATCAAACCAAATGAGGATTGTAACCTTCCGATCAATGCAATACAAAACAGACAGTCCACATTCAACAAAATTGGTCCAATCATCAATCTGGACCTTCCATTCAATAGGCCCACCTTGGATTGCCCATGATTCTTAATCATATGAATCAAACAAGCCTAACCATTCCATCCGTGACTTGGAAAATAGATGGTTGTATAAGAGAGCACCAACATTCGGGCAGTTAGGATCGAGTGAACAGTCCAGATCAACAAATAAAGATTGCCCTTGCGTCCAAATGCAGCTGGAAGCAACAGAAGTGGAGCACAATGTTTAACTTATTTATATTAGCCAGACAAATTCTGTATATTATGTTAATATGAACTAAAGACAAGAGTTCCCTATTTGTTCCAAACAGGGAACTTCCTATTTGGAGCTTCGTTTGTAGATGTGGGGCCCATGGAGGTCTATCCAAGCGATTGATCTGACAGCCTCCCATCATGGATGGCCCATTCCCACATTATATTCTCAATTGGTCAATAACCTTCCTATTGTTGGCATGCAAATACATGGTGAAAATGAAATGTAGAAACAAACCACTCTCAATGGAGGAGAGACTCAATGACTAGGATCTTCCAAATTTGGGACATTTTGGGGGAATCTTCCATCCATAATGAGGCTGTTAGATCAATGGCTTGGATAGACCAACCATGCATCCCACATCTACAAATCAAGTTCTGACTAGGGAAGTTCCCTGTTCATAATGAACAGGGAACTCGGCCACATATAAACTAATATGCATATAATAACAAATCGTTTTCTGAGGCTTTCTAAGTTTGCTTTGTCTCCCTCTTTTAATCATGTCGACACCAATCCATCAATGCCTCTAGCTGTCAATGGGTACCCGGGTCCGCGGATACCTGAAGCATCCAATCCACTTTAATTAGAATGGGGTTAAGGGCCCCACTAATAGGGTCCATGTAGGGCATCGAGCCGAGTCGAGTCAAGCTGGGTCAAGCTTGACTTGACTCATCCGTGCTATAATCGAATTCGAGTTCGAGCTTGAGCTTGCCCTCGAGCTCAACATTGAAGCTTGACTTGTTTGCCAAAACTTTCGAGTCAATCTCGAGTCAAGCTAGTGGTTCAAGTTGAGTTGAGCTTATCTCGAGTTGAGTCGAGCTTGTTCATATGCCAACCCAGCGCCCAACCTAACTCAAACCCGCACCCGACTCAACCCGGTGCCCAACCTGACCCAACCCAGCCCCTACCCCGACTCAAACCCCAACCCGACTCAATCCAGCGCAGTCAAGTAGGGTTTTTTAGTAATCAAATTCGAGTTCGAGCTTGAGCTTGCCCTCGAGCTCAACATTGAAGCTTGACTTGTTTGCCAAAACTTTCGAGTCAATCTCGAGTCAAGCTAGTGGTTCAAGTTGAGTTGAGCTTATCTCGAGTTGAGTCGAGCTTGTTCATATGCCAACCCAGCGCCCAACCCAACTCAAACCCGCACCCGACTCAACCCGGTGCCCAACCTGACCCAACCCAGCCCCTACCCCGACTCAAACCCCAACCCGACTCAATCCAGCGCAGTCAAGTAGGGCTTTTTAGTAAAAACTTTTAAGTTTTAACTTCTTTTTTTTAAGTTAAGCATATTATATATATTTAATATTAATATTATATATATATATATATGTATGTATATATAATATTAAAATATATTACTCGAGTCGAGTCGAGCTCGAACTCGAGCTTTGAGTCGAGTCGAGTTGAAATGCACCATGGTCGAACTCGGCTTGAACTCAACTCGAGCTTTAGAAAACAAGCTTGACTCGCCCCAAGTCAACCTTTCAAGCCAAGCCAATCCGAGCTGACTCGAGCCGAGTCGAGCTAGCTCGACTCGTGTACAGCCCTAGGTCCATGGATACCTGAAGCATCCAATCCAGTTAAATTGGAATGGGGTTTGGGGCCCCATTAATAGGGTTGTCAATGGGACGGGCTGGCCCATGGGCTTTTAGGTTGGGCAAGTATTTTGGCCAGGTTTGGGCACGCCTTTTAGGCCCTTGGAAAGGGCTTGGGTGTAGATATAAAAGCCCAAACAATTTTGAGCGAGCTTGGGCCACCTCTGGCCCGGCACACACACACACTTAGAGAGATGCTCTAGTGTTCTCAGAGCAAAATAAGTTATAGTACTCCTAGTTGCATCAGTTACATGGACAATCCCATCAAAATAGCAAGTTTGATTCCCCTCCTCGGGATTACCCGATGCACATGGTTTGCGGGTGATTGCATGCATCCATAGGAAATAGTCTTGTCTCAAGATGGGATGGGAACACCCTAACATTATCAAAACACAAAAAAAAAAAAAACAAAAAAAAAAAAAAAAAAAAAAAAAAAAAACAAAACAAAAAACAAAAAAACAACAAAACAAAACAAAAAAAAAACAAAAAACAAAAAACAAAACAAAACAAAAAACAAAACAAAAAAACAAAACAAAAACAAATGGCTAATTTTTTTCAGTCTGGTGTGCTGCTTGAATGGCCGTCCATGAGATGCACAATGGACCAAATGAATAGTCCATATCAATGTATCAGACAGTCCAACTGTCCAAATGCAACTAGGAGAACTATAATTTTTGGTGCACCGATAGAATTCGAGCATTTCTCTATTACTTATACATGGATATATTAGTGATGGGGCTTATATGTGAGCTCGTGCCAATAGTTCAATTAAAATGAACATTTGAGATAGCTAGAGCTGTTGAAAGCACTCGCCTAAGTCTCTCAATATGAGATATTGCCCTTTTTGGTCATGTATATACTAATGTACATGATGGGTTAGATAAGATGTACATGGGTTAAGTAAGATGCATGATTGACTTAAATTGGAACTGCAATTTTTTTCATATAACTTGGACTAAAATACCTTGAGATCCCCATTTTAGTTTTAATTAGTCTCCATTTTATTTTTACACATTTTGAATTTTCAAGTGGTATAGGGACTAGCCGGCTGATCCTAGGCACAAAAACTATCATTTGGGCTGAGATTTGGCAGCCCGAAGCTGGGCGTGGCCCCAGCCCATTGACAACCCTATCCACTAATCAGTTCAACAATTCGGGTCTGATTAGAAATTGGGTCAGATCAGGTACCAATTCAGCTACCCACGAAGTATTGATCTTTTTAGTTTTATCCTTTATTAATACTAATATTTAAGAACCTTACGAAAGGCATGTTACAAGTACGGATCCAAATCCAAATGCGAACATCTATCTAGACCGGAATCTAGCACTGACTCCGGATCTAAACTAGATTATGTATCCTACTTCATTCTTGGAACTGAACCCAAAGGACCCAACAGGAAATGGGGTGCCCAAATCTAATCGAGTTCCGATCCAGTACCTCATGCATGGTACCCGTTTTCTGACATGACCCAAATCCGATTCTCTTAGTCAATTTTGGATCTAGGTAAACCAGTATCCGACCCAATCCCAACCCATTGACAGACCTAACAATGTCTAAGTTACATAGAGACTAACCGTTCAGCCACTAGTTTAATTAAATTGGAAAATAAACTAATCTAATCAAAGCTACTAAAAAGTATCCATGCTTTAAACTACTAGATGCATCTACTGATGGATGTACAAATATAAAATGAATGACCTTCTTATATAGGTTCATGATATTAGGCTCGTCGAAAGGCAAATAGCCTGCCATTAGAACGAAAAGAACAACCCCGCACGACCATATATCAGCCTTCGCCCCATCATATCCCTTGTCAACAATTACCTGTTAAGTTGACATAAGAAAGTATAGTTCAGTCCTTGCATACGAGATTCTGTATACAGTTTTCTAAGCTGTCTTCTAATCTGCATTTCTTTTTGTTCTTACGGGTGGAATAGAATGCATTAGGAATTTTCTAGGTAAATGTGATATTCTGAGGCCCAAACAATGAAAAGGGTAGTTGAGGAGATCATCATAGCCTTGTCCAAGCTATTTGGGGTTTGATTGATTCCCAAGCTTACTTGGTGAAAGTTCAATGACTGCATGCCTACATGACATCAATCCTCCTACTTCACCTAGGCTGGAGACTGGTTGGCACACCGCTACGTGATGAGTTGTACAGAGAAAAGGATAGTTAAAGTTAGGGCAGCAACTTGGTTTTGGGTTGACCCTAATCCAATTGAATCAACCCCAATTCAGGTCAGGTTGGGTCGGATTGTCAAGGTCCACAAGTCGGGTTCAAGTTGGGAAATGCTAATCCTATTTTAGTTCAAGTTGGGTTCGGGTTGAGCCAATTTAGATCAGGGTAGGTCGGGTTGGGACTAATCACGTGTTTGTTTCGGGTTGGGTCAAGTCGGGTCGAGTACAGAGGACTTCCAGTTGGGCACCTCAAGTTGGAATTTGGGGCAAGTCGGGTTGCAGGTAGGGTCATCTTGAGGTCGGGTTGGGCTGGGTTGACCCTCGGCCTGAACCAACCAACCCGAGTTGCACCCCTAGTCAAGGTGATCAGTGAAAACAGCAAGGATAGAATAGGAATTTAGAGATGATCTTAAAATTCAGTCAATGAAAAAATATCTTAAAATTCAAATAAGGTTCGAATGGATGACGTGGCTTTTTATACGCCCACATGCACCTCCACAAACAGCCACACATGCCAACCTCTTACATGCATGAGACATCTGATCCTTGCATCAACTGTGTCCCACCATAAAGTTGACCTGGCCCACAAGATCAGTTGCATGAATTCATTAGGTGGGCCCACATATATGCCAAACTATCCATCATTCATATGCCTAATCAGTTAGGGGAACTGATTATTGGACCACATCATATGCCGGTTGGGGTCCACCTTAGGCACAACTCAGATGTCCCGCATGCACGCATGTCAAGAGGTGCATGTGCACTTCACAGCATTTCATTAATGCGTTTGGAAAACTGGCACACATCCTTCCGAATCCAGTGCATGCATTTGTTGGTTCCCAATGCCTCAAGCTTTGGTCAAACACTACCAAGGAAAATGTGGGCAATCTAAGAGAAAATAAAAGACAAATGAAGTAAAATGAAAAGTGGGCCCTCAGAAAAGCATTTTATAAAAATGGCAAAAAAAAAAAAAAAAAGACGGCCATGTTCAATGAACCAGCTACAATTGCCTCTCTCTCTCTCTCCCTCCCTCCCACCCTTTCTTTGCTTTTTGAAATTTTCAACTACAAAAGAGAGAGTTCTACTATTTCTTATATGAAACTGATGTTTTATCTTTTGTGCTTTGGCTTTATATGACCCGACTCCGGCCATGTGATTTCGGATAATATTTGAGAAATCAAATCACATTACTTTCTCGGATCTTAGAATTGGATCTCCACTTATTGGCAATTGTGATATTTTCCCCCATTAGGGCTTTAAAAAAACACATGCAAATGTCATGTGATTTGGCTTTATATGGCCCAACCCTGGCCATGTAATTTCAGTTACTATTTGAGAAATCAAATCACGTTACTTTCTCGGGTCGTAGAATTGGATCTCCACTTATTGGAAAATGTGATATTCTCTGCCACTGGGTCTAAAAAAAAACAAATGTAAATGTCATGTCAAACCATAAAGATCTGAACGCAGAGATACCTCCGGAGCCACATAATTCGGCGACCCGCAAGTCGTATGCAATAACCCATCCTCCTGAAAAATCCAAGAATCATATCATTACGCTTCTGAAACTTCCATTTGGATAATACAAAATAATAATTCCTACAGGAATGGCAATATTAGTGATATCACATGCTTTTGAATATTCTTGGATATGAAGTAATCACATATGCCATCTCATCACCAACACGGCACATGGGTCTGATATACATGTTTTTTCAGCCGTCATTTGTTTCATTAACCTGTGACCCACCATATCAGTGGACCAGTCTGACTTTTGAGCAAGGCCATCTACATAGTGGGACCCGCCTGACAGGCAGCTTGGACCTTGCGCATGTGTGCACATTAGCAGATGTTATGTCATGTAGGCGAGCTGCCTTGTACCCAGGTGTGGGCTTGGCAAACCTCATGTTTCTAGATTTCATTATCTGTATAGAACGGCAGAAACTCACCCAGTGCACTAGTGACCCACATGCATGTCAATCCACACCGTCCAAATCATGGGACCCATTGTGGATAGAGAAAATCCACAAAAATCAATTTGATCAGATGATCTTAACCATTTAACGCAAGCTATTGACTTTGAGACTACAGACTACTTTGTTTTTAACCATCCATTTGATGGACACTAACTGGATGAACGAAATCACATGATCTTTTTAACCATCCATTTGATGGAGACACCACTTCATTAGCAATGCTCTAAAATACATACCCTAACTTGTTGTGGCAAGGCACTCAAACCAAAATCAGAGATCTTAAGATTGCCATCCTCGTCGAGTAGGAGATTCTCTAACTGCACAAATTCAATTACAATCATTCAAACCTTGCTTTCATTAAATTGGTAAATTTCCTCAATAAGATATTTAGGGTGTGTTCAGGCATCAGACATACAAAAATTCCATATTAGATCTGCACTAGTCTGATTACATGTAGTCATACGAAGGGCATGCCTACAACTAACCAAACGGGGGAGAATGTGCATCAGATCCACCCCATCCACAAGGTGCGCCACCAGGCCCACCACAGTTTCACCATGGATCCTAAAGATCAGTCCAATCCAAGACTTAGGTGGGCCACACCATAGGGAATGGTGTAAAATCTTAACTAAAAACTCTAAAGTCCCATGGTGTGGCCAACATGAGTATTGGAGTATCCTGTTTCGGGGAACCCTTCATCCTAGTGGGGTGCATCAAATGAATGGATTGGATGACATATCCACACCACAGTGGACCCTACACACAATTTGTACAATGTTAATTGACGCAAATTGCCTGCAACTCATGACGTGGCCCATGATGAAGTGTTGTGAGCGCTTGTCAAATGTGGGGCCCACAGTGAAAAGAAAACAGATTCCCTTATGTAAATTGATGATTTTGCCCTTTTCACTACTGCCCACATCTAATACCCACACATGGCACTTTTTCATTGAGCCACATCAAGGGAACAAGAATCCCCTGCAACCCCATTCGTGTCCGGTTTTAATGGTGGGACTTCCCATCTCAACTATTCCCCATGGTGCAGTCCACTGGAGTACTGGGTCGGCCTGAAATTTGGGCCCCTGTCCAAACAAAAGACGGCACACCTGATGGATGGATTGAAATCCTCTTATCCACATCAGGGAATAACATGCCCCCACATGACCATGAGTGATCGGGCAAGGATTTGTAATTAGATAGAATCTTGATTTCCAAAAATTAACAGCCAAACATAGCATTATTAACAACATAAAAAGCATAAAAACAACCATTACCTTCAAATCTCTATGGTATACTCCCTTACTATGGCAATAATCTACTGCATTTATCAGCTGCTGAAAGTACTTCCTAGCCTCTTCTTCTCTGAGCTTTCCCTGCTTAGCCTGCAACTCTCACAAAAGTACACTTATGCCACTCCATTAAAAGCAACGAAATTAAATTCAATTGAATGAATTTAGAATAAAGAGACCAAGAAAACAAGCAAATTCCAACCATTCAAAAAGGCCAAGGTAGTCAATACCTTTTTAAATGGTCCACCATAAATAAATAAAAGGGACCACCCATGAGCCCAGAGTAGATTGACACTCCACGCAAGCGATGCATGTACCACCAAATCATCGAACTGGACCATTGGCTATGTTCGCCCCACTATTCATGGGCCACCATAAAAATAAAATACACACACACACACTGGTAGGAGTATGCTAACCTTGCAAGCATTGGCCTCTCTTTTAATAACCATCGGTTTTTTAAGCCCAGATCAGTATGGTTGTGATCATCTGATCAAATAGACATGCTATCCCAAGTACTCTACCAAATGTAATATTCATATTGATTACTGTAGCACCTTTTATCCAAACCGTCCATTTCTATACACCATTGATTGGATGGCAAATTTCCTCTGATCAATGTGAATTTCTAATTGTGACCCATTGAGAAGTCCATTGAACCAAACTGACGGTCCAGATCGATGATTTGACCATATATGCATATAAAAGCATCATGCACATTAAGGCCAAGTGGGGCACCGAAAAAAAAAATATAAATCTCTGCTAATGAACAAATATAATAATACTACAGAGTGAAAAACCACTTCAAAAAATAAACATTTTATTAGATTTTTTTTTTTTTTTTTTTCAGATTAATAGCTTGTGGCATGTGCAAGTGAAGAAGGTAGGGATATTTTAGTAATTTTGACAGTAATCAGGGGTACCTTGGCCCTTCACACGATAAAAGGAAAATACTTCTTTGGTCATTACCCAAAAAACAAGGGAATCACAAAAAAATAAAAATAGATATAAAAAAAAATCAATTAATTACAAGTTCTTAAGTAAATGAATAAATAATACATAAAAATATTTTAAAAATCAAAATAACTTACAATTTTGTCAAAGAGCTCTCCTCCTGTGACATACTCCAACACAAAGTATATCTTTGTCTTGCTAGCCATCACCTATAAAAATAAATAAATTTAAGAAAAATTCAACAATCTCTGATTTTAAAAAATAAAAATAAAAAATCTGAAAACGCAGAAAAAAATAAATATTCAAAAAAATAAAAATAGATGAAACACACCTCAAACAGATGCACAACGTTTGGATGCTTAGCCAATTTCATTGTAGAAATCTCCCTCTTAATCTGAAGGAAAAGCAATTATAATTTTAATTTTAATTTTAATTTTTAATAAATAAAATAAAATTACCCATGATCATATTTCAACTAGTAAACAACAGACACACCCACCCCAGCGCACGTTAGAAAACCCATGTAAAATCCTGCAAACCTGCTCCCCCAAATTTTAAAAACTAATATAAAATAATAATAATAATAATAATAATAATAATAATAATAATAATAATAATAATAACAGCCCATGATCAAAATTCAATTTTTAAACAACAGACCCCCCTTTAAACAACTCACCTCCCACCCTACTGCATGTTAGCAAACCCGGGTAGAAAACACCCTCTTAATCTGAAAAAAATAATAATAATATTTTAAATTAAAATTCAAAAAGCTAGTAAAAAATGAAATTGCCCATGCTTAAAACTTCCATCTTTAAACAACAGACACCTCTAGAAACCACTCATCCTCCCACCCCAGAACACGTTAGCAAACCCAGGTAGAGTCCCACTAACCTGCGCCACCATCATATCCTTCACCACCCGGTCCTTATTGATCACCTTGATCGCCCTCTTCTCTCCAGTCTCCACATCTCTCGCCAAATGCACTTTCCCAAACGACCCTTCCCCCAAAACTCGCCCCAGCTCGTACTTCCCGACTCGGTTCCTGAAATCCCGACTCGCCCGACTCATTTCCGAACGATTCAAGCAAAACCCGCAAAAAACAAATCCGATCTTTCGATCGAATCCTCAGTCTATCGAGTCAGGCGGGTCGAAAAACCGCCATTTCTCCAAGACCATGTTGCAAAAACGAACTGCAAAGGCCATGAAACGGAGAAAACGAAGATACCCAGAACCGGGTTTTGGGTTCTGAAAATGAGGTATGGCGGTTCTGCAATGGGAGATTTCAAATCGCTGGTAAACCGGAAACGGACTTCGTAAACGCAGGAGAGCGGTTTTGGGAGGCGGTTTTATTGGGAAATGGCGGTTTTTATCGTTGTTGGGAATGCATTAAGCTCTGAGAAGAGGCGGCAGTCTGTAAATAAACAAGCAGGATATGTTTGGTATTTTTATTTTCGTCTTTGCCCCTGATGATTTACACGTGGCTTTTGTTTTTTGTCTGTTGTTTTTATCTGAGGAAAATGATTTTTCTAGAAAATTCTGATATTTGGGGAGTTGATATTTCACCCCAAAAAATTGTCAATTCCAACCCTGTGAGAGTAGAGAAATGCTTCTGTGATATCAAGAGTACTTACAAGTTATATTTCTCCTAGTTGCATTGGAACACGTGGACAATCCAATCAAATGATCTGAGTCGTCCATTGGGTCGAGAGAGAATTCATGTGAAGTCAAAAATAAAAAATAAAAAAACAATATGGAAACTCTAACCATTTGATTAATGGCCTGTAAAATGGACGGTTAAGATTATTCTTGAATAAGTAGTCCTAATCAACCATCTAATCCATCTATATGTTGAAGTCCATCATGGATTGCTTTTGCTTGGAAAGAATTACTGTCATTGTAAAAAACTAACCATCCATCCATGGCTCAGACAATGGATGGCTATAAAAGCAGTCCAAATTATGGAAATATCAGACTATGCAATTAATGTTATTTTATTGTTAGCCACCTTGATATATGTGCCTTACATCTACACCGTCCATCCATTTTGACAGCTCATTGTAATGCAAGATCCAAAAATAAGCAGATTAATTAAAATCTCTGGTAGGCCATACCACAAGAAATAATGGTGATTTGAGTAATAAAAAGTATCTGGGTAGCTAACCAAAGTTATGGATCAATCCAATATTTGTGTAGTTCTTTCGTCCAGATTTCCTGACCTTTTAAATATATAAGTTACATGGAAAATAAACATTTCAGTGGCCCTTGAGAAGTTTTTAATGATGGTCACTTTATTATTACTGTTTCTGTTGTGTGGTCCACCTAAGATTAGGATCAGCTTCTTTTTTTTTGGATCATTTCTTAAAACGAGCCGTCAAAACAGAAGGAAGGCAGGGGTGTCAAGCACACAATAAGACCCACAGTCAAAGATCCACTGTAGTAGTGGCGGCTGAAGAGCCGTGACCTGAGCTAGGTCCTCTTTTTAGGACGTGAATTGCATGCTCACAGCATAGGTAGCTTTAAGTGGCTACTTTTATATAGATAGGGAGATTTATAGATTGGCATGCTCAGATAAATACGCATGCTCACCTGTTTGTATCCTGAAATCTCAAGAGATGAGCCAATAGCTGAGATAAATGCAAATCAAAGGAGAAAACTTTTCACTTTTCATGGCCGGCTATAATTTTGGATCAAAGTAAAATTTAGGACTGAGGCGTTTCTTCATGTAAACCATTCAGATTTTAGAGCCACATCACTAATAATATGGGTTCTCTGGAAAGTTTTCACCAGCGCCGTCCATTTATTTTTCCAGATCATCATGATTCCAAAAATGACGAAGATCCAAATCTCAAATAAGCTACACTACAAAAATTTAAATAAATAAACAGTGGCAATTGACCTACCATTAAAAGCTTCTCAGGGCTTTGTCATCCAACCTAATCATTATTTCCAGATTACCTGGATGAAGAGAAAACACAAATATAAGCTTAATTCAAAACTTTTGTTGATCGTTAGAAACTTTTAAACGGTATGTTCAATCACCATTCTACTGTTCGTTGTGGTACATGTGAGATTTGAATTTATATTATTTTTGGACTCATACCATAAAATAATATGAAAAAAAAAAAAAAAAAATAGATGAACAGCGTAGATAGGATACATACATTATTATAGGCCCACATAGCACTGTAAGTAGCAACCTAGCTATTGTCGCTATCAGTGTGCAACCCACGTTCCTGTTTTTTCGGCTAAAGACGTGTGCTTGTACACGTATTAAGTGCGTGTAACCAACTACAGAGAAACGGAAGCGATAAAATGTGGGTCCAAAGGCATCATTATCTACAACACTGAAATAAAGGCAGGATAATCGTGACTCCCAGTTTGATTGATAACCTGCCTAATAATGGTAAGATCTTCTGCAACAGACTTTTTCAGTAAATATGGGAGATCACCCATGCATGAAAAAGATCCCATTAGCTCTATACCAGGTTTACCACCCTCCAACTTGATTATCAGCCCTTGATTGTGCTGACCACACCAACCTAATTAAACACCTTCCAACTTGATCATCCACCCTTGATGGTCAAGTTGATCATCCACCCTTGATTTCTTGACCCCTGTGAGAGAGTTATCTGCAACCTTTAACTATCTGGTCCAATCCTCTGCATTAGTTGTGATAATGAAATAAGGTGTAAGACTCAGCCACATAACTAATGCAAACCATGTGAGAGCAGGAGGAGATAGCTACAAAACCACCAAGATGGTTATGGATGATGGTTCCTACACCTCCTACAGTGGGCCACCCAAAACAAAAATTCCATCTAAATTCAGTTCAAATGGAGGTGGATTGTCTATGGTGCTCCGTGAGACCCACAATGATGTATGTGTTTAATTAATCATATTGTTCATCTATTTTTCGAGATTATTTCAGAGCATGATTCCAAAAATGAGGGAATTCCAAATCTCAAGTGAAACACGCCATGAGAAAATAGTGGAGATCGAACGCCCACCATTAAAAACTTTCATGCGCTAAACAAAGGGAAAATACAAATATCAACTTCATTGAAAACTTTTGTCCCCGGGAGACGTTTTTAATGGTTGGAGTTCAATCACTATTATTTCATATGATGTAGTCCACATGAGATTTGGATTTGTCTCTTTTTTTAGCTTATCCTAACTGAGCAAAGTGTCACTTACAACCAACCAAACCTAGAGTGCTACTAGCCAAGGTCCAAGTTTAGAAAATATCAAAAGTACCTCTACTTCATGCAATTTACCTACAAGTGTTTGCACCACTCTCTATTATACATTCCTTTTTCAGTAGTTGAATGCATTAAATATTTAGTTATATCCAGGGGTGTACATGAACCGAGCTACCTCTGTTAGCTCGCTCGACTCAACTCGAAAAAGCTCAATTCGACTCAGTTCGAAGTTGAGTTCGAACTAAGTCAAGCTGATCTTTTGAGCTTGAAAATGAGTTCGAGCAGGCCCCAACTTGACTTAACTTGGATCAAATCCAGCTCGAATCCAGTTCGAATCAAACTCGGATCTAACCAGTTTAGTGACTCGGCTATTTTGTCATTCATGTTGCTCACCAAGTGTTTGATAAAATGACTTAACGAAGTGTGGCTGGTGGCAAGGAAGATATGTACATGAAACAAATACCTTTTTTTCTTGGTTTTTATGTTGCTTAGAAGGTGTTGGATAAAATACATATAAAACCATTGCTTCTGTTTCGCATATAGAGGGATTTTGAAGGTGCAATCTAAGTGTTTGTGGAAATGCTTCAATGGTGAACTCAGCTCCATCTTGGCTCAAACTCGGCCTGAGCTGCTGACCGAACAGAGCCGAGCCAAGTTCGAGCTGAGGTCAGCCAGTGGCCAAGCCGAGTCAAGCTGAGGCCAGCTCGACTCAGTTCAACTCGATGTACACCCCTAGTTATATCTGCATTATTTAAAGTATCCAATGGCTAAAAATGACCTTTACCAAAGGAGTGGTGTAAACACCTGTAGGTAATTTGTTCTCTTTCATCTATGAGTCCAACTTAGGTTGGGTCCAAGTTGAGTTGGTCTGGTTTTTAATTTCTTATATAGTCTTCCTCTTAGCTGTTTGAAATATATTATCTCTTTAGATAGATGCATATGCTAGCAATCCTTATCCAAATTTTGGAATAACATGATATATATATATATATATATATATATATATATTATATATATATATATATATATATTGACTCCTTATCCTTGTGGACCATTAGTTAAATATGATTTTTCGAGTCAGGTGGGCCTACTTTGGAGTGATTCAAATCTTTCTCAATTTGAAAGTTTTTAAGTGAAGGGTCGATCAATTCAGCTGAACTTTAATAGGTAATGGACCTTATCTATTGTATCAAGGGATGTTCTGAACTCAAACACAAACATCTTCATCCATTTAGATTGAAACCGCTTGTTGTAGGTTTAGATCTAATGAGCCATTGGGTCAACCCAACCCATTTTCACCCCTAGATATGGACCTTACTCAATTGATCAAAAGATGTTTTGGACTCAGAAATGTGTTGGTCCATTTTGGATCAAAACCTTGGGAGTGGATTAGGTGCAGCCCTGACAATGGGCCCACCTTGATGTGTATATTGTATGTCCATACCGGCCATCTTTTTTTTCAGCTCAGTTTATAGCGTGCTACCTGTAATGAAGCTGATCCAAATACCATGTGCACCACACCATAGTAAACAGTGATGATTGGACGCCCACCACTAAAATCCTCATAAGGCCCAGCTTAATGCCCGACCGTGATGTTTATTTTCCATCCAACTTGTTGGTAAGATCATAAAAGGTAGATACAAATATCACTTTGATCCAAAACATGTGGCTCATAAGAATTTTTTAATGATCAATCACCACTATTTCAAGTGATGTAGTCTACCTAAATTTTGGATCTGCTTCATTTTTTGACTCATGTCCTAAAATCTAAAATAAGCTCTAAAATGGATGGACGACATGGATATACAATATATACACACAATGTAGGCCCGACTCATGTCCTAAAATAAGCTCTAAAATGGATGGACGACATGGATATACAATATATACACCAATGTAGGCCCCACGATCAGGGCACACCATGTTGGGTGCGGCGACGGCACTCCTAATCCTCTCCCTAAAACCTCTTGTATTGTAGGGCTAGGTCTAATGACCTATTAGATCAACTCAACTCATTTTCTCCCCTAGTTATGGACCTAAACCACAAACATGTTTTTTTTTTTTGGTACACACGCACCCGACACACCCACGTACTCCGCAGTGGGATTTCACCACCTATGGATTTCAAACCCGAGACCTCGTGTTGAAACTCCTCGGAGTCTACAACTGAGGCAAGGACTGGAGCCCCCACAAACATGTTCCATTTCATATCAAATCCTCTTGTCGCAGGGCTAGGTCAAATGACCCATTGGGTCGACCCAACCCATTTTCACCCCTAGGTATTGAACCCATCCACTTTATCAAAATATGTCCTAGACTCAAACAAAAACATGTTGGTCCATAAAATCCCTTGTTATGGGAGCTAGGTCTAATAACCTATTAGGTCATCCCAACCCAATTTCACCCTAGCTATGCTAAACCACTTGTTCGAATTTCTTGTCGTACGAAATCATTTTTTTTTTTTTCAAATCAAACCAACCAAGCCTAGGGGGACTCGCCAGGGTCCAAGTTTATAAAAGATCAAAGTACCTATACTTCATGCAATTCACCTACAGGCTCTTGCACCACAACCCAAGGTACATCCACGTTTTCGGTAATTGGATGCATTAAATATTTATTTTTCTCTCTCATATTTAAAGTATCCAACGGCTGAAAATGCCCTGTACCAGAAGAGTGGTGTAAAGTAGGTGATCTATTCTCTTTTATCTATAGGTGGAGCTTAGTCATGTCTGAGTCCAGTTGGTCTGGTTTTTATTTTCTTTCTTAATATGGTCTTCCTCTAAGGTGTTTAAAGAATATTATCTCTTTTTAGATGTATATGGTTGCAATTTGCAAACCTTATCCAAAATTTTGAAAAGTAAAGGGAAAAAAAAAAAAAAAAATCTAAAGCACTTATAGACCTTTAGTTAAGTATAATATTTCGAGTTGGGTTTGGTTAGGTCTACTTTCCATTGATTTAAATCTCTCTCATTCGAAAGTTTTTAAGGAGGGGTTGTTTTTCAATTATATATGTAAATAGGGATAAATAGTTAATAATTACTTTTTGAAGGGTGTTTGTTTGAGAGAAAAATAATTAGGTAATTTTGCCTAGAAATTATCTTCAAATGCTGAATCAAAGAGAGATTGGTACAGTTAAAATTCATGGGTCCCATATGATGTATGTGTGTGTCCATGCCGTCCATCCATTTTACATTTTATTTTGGGACATGAGCACAGATTGGAAGTCAAGTAGACCACACCACAAGAAACAAGGGGGGTTAATGACGTTCGCCATTCAAATTGAAACCTTCCTAGGCCCATTTGAATGTGTATCGTATCATCCAAACCATTCATAAGATCACACTACAATATAATCTACAAAAATATCACCTTGATCGAAAACTTCTTGGAACTTCCATGGCTTCCAAGAAGTTTTCAATGTTAGGTGTTCAGTTCCCACCATTTCCTATGGTGTGGTCCACTTGAGCTTCAAATCTACCTCATTGTTTGGGTATGGCTTAAAATGAGCTGGCATAATGGATGGACGGCATGGATAAGATAACATACATCACGGTGGCCCCATAATGTTTACATGTCGAAATTGTGCCGATGTAAATTTTGAAGTTGGAAGCTTTGCAAACAAGCCCCTTGTAAATGAATATGGGGGTAAATACATGGGTAAATAATCATTATTCATTTACCATGAATTATACTGGTAAATGAAAATCAAACACCCTCTGAGTGAAAGGTTGATCAATTCATCGGAACTTTAATATGTTATGGACCTTATCCACTGGATCAAAAGATGTTCTGAACTCAAACCATCTTCATCCATTTCAGATCAACCACTTGGTGTAGGTAATTTAGATCTAATGAGCCATTGGGTCAACCCAACCCATTTTCACCCCTACATATGGACCTTATTCAGTTGATCAAAAGAAGCTCCAGACTCAGAAATGCGTTGGTCCATTTTGGATCAAAACCTTGGGAGTGGATTAAGTGCAGTCCTGACAATGGGGCCCACCTTGATGTGTGTATTGTATATCGATCCACACCGTCCATCCTTTTTGTCAGCTCGGTTTATAGCGTGCTACTTACAATGAAGCTGACCCAAATATCAAGTGGACCACACCATAGTAAAAAGTGATGATTGGACGCCCACCACTGAAAACTTCATAAGGCCCAGTGGTTGAGATTAAGCAGGAAAGTAATTGGGAGGGGAATCTCTCTCTCTCATATTTGTATTAGGGTTAGGGCTAGTCATGGGCTGAGTTAGGCCATGCAAAATCAATTTTTTAAACAGGCCTAAGCCAACCCATTCAAAATTCAGAACTCAATCAGCCTAAGGCCACACCCATTGCTAGGCCTGATGAGGGTTCTCTCTCTTTTCTAAGGTTTGGTGAAAGAGACCTTATTTAGGTAGAGTGAAACAGTTATGGAAGAGAGAGAGAGAGAGAGAGTCTTCTCCAAATGAAAATCCCACCAATGAAAAGAAAATAACATACGTATCAAATGGACCCACGCACTAGGGGGGCCACAGTGGACCACTGTATATATATATTATATATATATATAGTATATATATATTATATATATATATATATATATATATATATATTAAGTAATTGCCACGTGTCCCATAGCTTCACTTGCTCCTTTTTCTCCTCATGCACCTTTCCATGACCTACCTTGCTAACTTGGATACTTTAACACCCGTGTGAAAGTAGGCAGTTGGCTTTTTGAAAGTCCATTCCTTTTATCAGAGTGGCCCACTTTCTGAATGGTCCAGTTTCTTTCTATATGTATGGATGTATATGGTCTCTAAGGTGGAGGCCACATACATCTACCACAAGCGGTGCATGTATCATATTCATAGGTGAGAAATGATATTATCCATTTTTACTATTATTTAGTGAATAAACAAAATGGGTCTAGTCACCGTCTTGAACCATCTGTCTTTTAGATCTATTATTTCAAAATAGAATTTTTATTGATTCTCTGAAGATTTTGAAAATTAGATGGTTGTAATAAATTGGCCTCATTCAAAGGGTTAAGATTATCTGATGCGCTTAATTCTTTCATCACGGCCTGTTGCAAGCTGATTGAACGATTTCGATTGATGATTGGGCATCTGTCGTGTCATTAGAACCGTTAGAGGACGTTTGGTGGGGACTTTAATTTAAGTGATGGGACACACATTGATCTGTATTGTTAGAATCGAGGGCCATTAGGATGGAGCGTATCCAGGAAAACGGAAAGTAGACTGGTTGTAACCCCAACACAACCCAGCTAGGTGGTGTTAGGCGTGTATTTGTTTTATATCCAATCCATTTGATTTGCTATCCAATTTTAGGGCCCAAAATATAAGAAAATCCGGAAGGCTCAACTGGACCACGACACCAGCCGGAAGTTTATGTTGAAATTGGGTGCCTTTGATTTATGTCAAAATAGAGGTCCTTAGATCAATCAACTACTCAAGTCAATTGATCAAAATATCATGAATTTTCTAATTTGTTCGCTAGACATTTTTGAGCATGTTTGATTCATCGAATATGGAGGCTCGATCGATCAAAGCTTAGATCGATGGAGCATGCAATTTTGCGTAATTGCGCAATTTGTTTACTATTCCGAGTGTAACACTATATATATGGGTGTAATGTAGGATTAGGCTAATTCTAAGATCGAGAAACTTGTCCTAGAAAGAAACAAGGGTTTTGATAAGGGTTCTCACATCCATAAGTCGATTCCATCTCTTGTACTTTCGTATTCATTGTTGATTGTTTATCGCTTTGTACCGTAGTTTCTTCCCGCAAGGGTTTTTCTATGTAAAATAGTTTATTCTCTGTGTTGCCTTGTTTGTGTTTGTTTCTAGCTTGTTTGATTGGACTAAGTTCTTGTTTTTGCATCCCCCTAACAAGTGGTATCAGAATTATATATTGGAATTTGAGTTTGAAACTGAGACATGGCAATGAATAGATCAAAATTGAAGAATTGAGACAGAAGTTTATTGGAAAAAATAACACTGAGAAAAATAACTTTGAATTATGAAAGGTAAAGATGAGAAGCCTTCTAGTTCAGTAAGGGCTTCAACAGGCATTCCTTGGCATAACAAAGCGTCCTACAACTATGAACGATGAAGAGTGTGAAGAACTTGATTAGAGGGCAATAACCTCAATTCAATTAAATCTATCTGATGGTATCCTCTGTAATTTTCTTGATCAGAAGACCACCGCTAGGTTTTGGATGAAGTTAGAAAGCTTGTACATGACGAAATCTCTCTCAAATCATGTGTATCTGAAGAAACAATTCTATAATCTGAATGCGACGGAAGGGTCAGACATTAATGAACACATCAGCATGTTTAATCAGTTGCTTTGCAAATTGACAAGCATTAATGGAGGAAGAAGATAAAGCCCACATCATGTTATCATCTCTTCCAGAATCTTATGAGTATCTAGTGGATACTCTGTGTTATGGTAGAGATACCATGGACATTGAGACGGATATCTCAATATTTCAATCAAAGCAGTTGAGAAAGAAGAGCGGTGGTAAATGGTCTTCTACAAACACACTATCTGTCTGAGGTAGATAGTCTAAGCAAGAAAAGGGAAAGCCCCGATTTATATTCAAGGTTGGGGGCAAAGGAAAGATGAAGTGCTAAAATTGTGAAAGGTTGGGACATATGAAGGAGTGACGGAATCCTAAAACCCAGAAAGCAGAGAAGTTAGAATTCGTCGAGGGAGGCCAACATAGTGAAATCCAATGAGGAGGCGAGCGGTTGTGACGTATTGACCGTATTTAAATCCCGATATCTCGGTAATGAGTGGATTTTGGATTCAGAAGCCTCACACCACATGACCTCCCATCGAAGTTGGTTCACCAGTTACACCAAGTACGATAGTGGTCAGGTGTTTATGGGCAATGTCATTGCCTGTAAGGTGATTAGTATTTGATCAATGCACATCAAGATGTTTGATGGGTTGAAGCGTATCCTAACATATGTGAGACACGTTCTTTATCTAAGGAAGAATCTGATATCTTTAGAAGCTCTCGAGGCACGAGGGTGCAAGTTCACCATGTTTGATCGCATCCTAAAAGTTTTTAAATGGGCACTAATTGTTATAAAGGCATAGCAAAGCAGTAACCTTTACAAACTAATTGGGAATATTATATCAGGTGGAGCTACGGCGTCTGTAGCAAAATTCACGTCTGCACGTTTGTAGCATGCGTGCTTAAGCCACATAAGCGAGCGCGGTATGAAAGTACTTTTTAATCGTTGTCCAATTCATGCATTTAAAAGTGTTAATTTTAATATATGTGAACATTACATATATGGTAAGTAATCACGATTGTCTTTTAAATCTGGAAAACATGTAAGTAAATATGTGCTCGACCATGTGCATTCGAATGTATGGGGGTCGTTGCCCGCGGTTTCTAGTGACGTGAGGGGGTGTTTCTCAACCCACCGTCCCCTGTAGTGTGGTCCACCTAATGGTTCGATCAAACTAATTTTTGGGCTCAGGGGTTAAAATGATTGGGGCAAAGAGGTAGATGGTGTGGATCTAACAGCTACCTCATGATGACTCCCACGAGTGGAAACCCACTCCAAAACTTTATGCATGCAAGGGAAAGCGTCATTGACGCTGGAGCTTTCTAGTCCTTGTACCTCACGGTGTGGCCCACTTGAGATGAGGATCGACTTTATTTTTGGGTTTGAAGGCTAAACTAGTGTGGAGAATCGGATGGACAGCTTGGATGAAACATATGCACCATGTTGGGTCCCACAAGTGAAGGACCCACCCTTCCGATGTAACTCCCAGGGTGGGATTTGGAAAATCAAGGAGAAGGATAGCGAAATCACACTAACACCTCGCGGTTCAAGCGCAAAACTCAAATAATTTTCATCCTCGTACTTAGCGTCCTTCCAAACATGCCAACACCATCTATTAGATGAGATTGTGAATACAATCACATCTAATACCATCTAATACAACTAGCCAAACAGGCCCTAAAGAACAAGTGGCCATTCCATGACAGCCTTGTCCATGGACTTAAGATTCAAGCAACGGATGAATAATCATTTTCATAACTATCTCCATACAAAGTAAGGATCCAAAGCGACAAATGGGTTATCATCTCATCAACACGAAGTATGTGATTGAGTTTGATAACGACCAACTCGCCCATGAATTTCAACCATGAGTTGTAACTAGAGTTGTACACGAGTCGAACCAAGTGGAGCTTAACATAGCTTAGCTCGCCTTGGCCAATAACTAACCCCAGCTCAAACTCTGCTCAGCTCGGCCCTCAATCTTGACTGGCCAGATCGGCTCGGGCCAATTCAAGTCAAGTTCGAGCCTATGAGACATTTTCTCATAGAGCGCATCTTCAATTTTTCACAGAATACAAAACAGTAACAACAGTATACAGGTATTTCATTAAACACTCGGCGAGCAACATCAAAATCATGATTTGAGGGCAGTTTTATAATGTGAAGGTTTTTTTATAGTGATTTGTTTCATATCCATTCCTTCCTCGCCACTAGTTGATCCCACGGAGAATGTACCCAAAACAACACTTCATTGAGTCATTTTATCAAACACTTGGCGAGCAACATCAATATCAAAATAACCAAGTCACCAAGCCGATTCGATCCGAGTTAATTCGAATTGAGGTTCAATCCGAGTCGAATCGAGTCTGGGCAAGCTCAAACTCGGCCCAAAATTTTTTCAAGCTCAAAAAATCAGCTCAACTTGCCTCGATGTCAGTTTCAATCCGAGTTGAATCGAGCTTTTTCGAGTAGAGTCGAGCAAGTTAAACGAGCTAACTCGGTTCATGTACAGTTCTAGTTACAACAAACAGACAGTCATTCCCGACGACCATCTTACCACGAAGCCTACCATAGCCTACCATCGGCCATCCATGAAACTCAATCCTGCGTGATGAATACATAGCCGCGAATTACTATTGTCCAGCCATGAAAAAACATCCCTCCTCACTACATTTATCTTGCACAACGAAGCCCAACCAACGAACGGTCGTTCGTAACGACCTTCCAGCCCTGAAGTCAGCTGAGCACGCAATCTAGCTTTCATGCTCGATGAACAAATAATCGCCTCCGACGACTGTATGGCAAATAGCATATTATCGTTAATTATACTTTTTAAATTCCTCTTTATTACTTACTTTAAAACCCGATATAGTTAAAACTTATTCATTTAATTGGTCAAATTTAACCTAATTTTATTCTTTTAAATTATATTTTTTTAATATTGAATATCATGATAAGCTATCACATGCATGATTGAAAGCCTTTTCTCCATAAATAAAATAAACTCATTAGAACGACAACCCAATAAAATATCTCATGCAAGTGTACCAACTTCACAATCCAGTCCATCTTGCAACATCATAATGTTCAATTCGAGCCAATATCAGCTCTACCACTTGATTGATTGCTGTCACCTTTGGTGTTTGTCCCATCTATGGTAGGCCCTATAATTCGGACGTAGGATCGACGTATGCTAAAGTGACGTGAACGGCTGAAAATTTTCACCTCCATTTTATAAATGAAGGTGTACTAGCACCGGAATTAAAAAATTAATACTTTGGCAGTAGTTACCAGAAAGAGGTTCATTCTGCGGGTGATGCACACGTGCAAAAATCTCACCCGTTAAAACATACGATCGAATGCATCGGTGGGACCGACGGTGTAGATCATCTGAATATAAAATAGTCAAGACACGCCATCTTATAAAGGAAAATGGATGTTAATCTCCATCTTGTGGTTTTGTATCTGTGTGGCCCACCTGATTATTGGATGACTAAGATATTCTTTTTCAGATGATCTAAATATTAGTTACCGCCTGATAAATGGATTGGATGTAAAGCACGATTGACAGGTTGGCACGTGTCGTCGTAGGTAGAGTCGCGTGTGGAGGGAATTGCGTAGGGCTAGCAAGTATCAGACAACGGTCCTTTTCTTTCCTTTTCTTTCTTTTTCTTTTGCTTTTCTGTTTTTTTCGAAAAAACATCCGTCTTTTTCGTTTTTGTTTTTATTTTTATTTTTTAACTTCGATCCTTTTCTATTTTCATTGTCAATTTCAAGCGTAGATACTATACACCTCGAAACTACGGTTTTCGTACACATTCATTTGAATATGTTTATATTTTTACAACTCGATCCAGACCGTCCAAATTTTGGGTCCCAAAATGGATGGGGTTATTTACTAAATTTCATTCACCAGGAAAACATAACCATTTAGGGTGTATTTCAATTCACGTTTTGATTGTATTGTATTGTATTTCAATACTGTTCACATATACATTGGGCAATATTCAGAATACATTCAGCAGAAACATACCATTAACCAATGTTTGGATAAGACGTATTGTCATTCATGTATATAATTTCTTGTATAGATTAATATTTAGAAACGATGTATAAGTGGCACACGTTTTATATACATATAGATATGACAGTCGCTTTGATATCCATAGTGTGAAGATTCATGCACATAACTTGAATGATTGACACATGAATTTTTTGTAACTCAAGTTAAACCGTCCAAACCATGGGGCCCACTTTAGATGAATCATAAGCCAAGAGATGAATCGAGACAATCTTCTACATGAGGTGAACGGCTTTCATGAGAATTTCAAAACCTAGCTCATATGGACAAAGATGCAGGGCCCACTGAGGACAGATTACACCTCAAAATCAGATTTAAAAAATTATAAACACTGATTGATGGACACGTGTTCTTTGAATTTGAACCGTTGCCTATTTTCCATTTAAACGCTCATCAGATATCCACCACCATTAAACCGAGTAGATGATAGTAGCCATCCGATTTTTCCCTTAGAATTTGGACCGTTCACTATTACTTTTATCCATCCATTTGATAAACATCTATTTAACGGTTACGATTTCTTGATCAGTATATTTTTCAAGATATGATCCACCCACAAGGTGCCCCACATTTTGGACGGTCTAGATATCCGAATTTGATCGCCAGAGAGATGTGAGCATTCCCCACGCGACCAACCCGATCATGATTTTGCCCTACCCGATTCTAGACCCGAATTTAAAACAGGTTGGCATTTGTAAACCTGAGCCCTACACGGGGACGTCGATTACTCAACCCGAACTTAGATCAAGTCAGTCGGGTTCGGGTAATTTGAATCGGTCGGGTGCAAACCCTACCCAAAATCAGGGCGAGAAAGTGGATTTTACACAAATAGGACCCATGTTTCAACGATCCAAACCGTTCATATGAAGGGTCTCACCACAGATGGCCCATGATCCAAAAATCGCCCGACTTGGAAGATCATATCCATGGAATATTTGTGATTTCTGAAGGTTGTTGGTGCTTTATTTCTTAACCATCTATTTTCGGACCACAGAATAAGTTACCCGGACCCATTTCGGTGCTTGGACCATCCAAAGGAGGGCAGGAAATTCGATGGATCAGATGGGCCAGTGAACCCAGGACTGGACCCACATCTGGGGTCTATTGAGACGGATCCAGGTCAAAGTTCTACAATCACGATTCACAAATGATTCAGTTAAGATCCGCCACTCATAACTCTAGAGCATCAAAAATTCAGTTCGACCTTCGGACTTAGACACAGGTCCTCATCGAAATCATCTCATTCATACTCAATTTCAGAGCTCAAATTTGTAATTCAATAGATTATGATTAGATTTTGAAATTTTCAAGAACGTAATTAACTCAAATACATGATAACAGCATCGAAATCATTACATTCAGACTAAAATCTGGAGCTCTAATTTATAATTCAGTAGATTATGATTAGATTTTGAATTTTTCAAGAATGAAATCAACTTAAATACATAATGACGGCCATCTTCTTCCCTACATGAAATCGCATGCAAAGATGAAAGACGACTTTAAAAAGATGAAGATTCTCAATTATATGGGAAAAGAACGCTATATTTAGTAGATCATTTTAGGGTAGTATGAGCTCAAAAATGATGAAGATCCAAGGCTTAAATGAACCAGATCATTTTAGGGTATGAGACCAAAAATGGTGAAGATCCAAGGTTTCAATGGACCTGATCATTTTAGGGTATGAGACCAAAAATGGTGAAGATCCAGGGCTTAAATGGACCCCACCATACCAAGGAGTGGTGATAATGACAATGATGCGTACTAGGGGCGGCTCGGCCACTAGCTAACCCCAACTTGAACTCAGCTCTGCTCGATCCTTGAGCCTAATCGACCAGCTCAGCTCGGCTCGGTCCTCGAACCTAACCAACCAACTAAGATCGATTCAGTCAATAGCTCGGGCCAATTCGAGCCGAGTTCGCTTGTGCAGCATTTTCACAAACACATGAACTACACCTTCAAAATCTCACTATATATAAAACAGCATCAGTGGTTTTACAGGTATTTTATCAAACACCTTCTAAACAACATAAAAATCAAGGAAAAAAATTGGTATTTGTTTCATATACATACCTTCCTTACCACCGGCCACACTTTGTTGAGTCATTTCATCAAACGCTTAGTGAGCAACATCAATATCAAAGTAACCGAGTCACTTAACTGGTTCTATCCGAGTTCGATTCAAGTTGGGTTCAATCCTAGTTGAGTCGAGCTGGAGCCAGCTCAAACTCAGCTCGAACTCATTTTCGAGCTCAAAGAATCAACTCGACTCGGGTCGAACTCAGCTTCAAACCGAGTTGAATCGAGCATTTTCAAGTCGAGTCGAGTGAGTTAACCGAGCTAGCTCGATTCGTATACACCCCTAATGCTCACTATAACCTTACTAGGGCCCATGGTGATGTTTACTTGCCATTCAACCTGTTCACGAGGGGATCCTTACTCTTGCTCGGGTGGTGGACTCTCAGGAGTTTCAATACCCGATCAAGGGTTCGAGTATCCATAGGTCATGAAATTCCACTGTGGCGTGAGTTTGTGGGGTGTGTGTGCGTGTGTTAAATAAATAAATAATAACCTGTTCACCAGGTCATTTAGACATGGATGAAGGAAAAACACAAATATCAACTTGATCAAAACTTCTATAACTCAGTAAAAATAAAAATTATCAATCATAAGGGAAAAGAACTCTAGAGCATCAAAAGTCGGTTCGACCTTCGGACTTAGACACAGGTCCTGATCAAAATCATCTCATTCATACTCAATTTCGGAGCTCAAATTTGTAATTCAATAGATTATGATTAGATTTTGAAATTTTCAAGAACGTAATTAACTCAAATACATGATAACAGCATCGAAATCATTACATTCAGACTAAAATCTGGAGCTCTAATTTATAATTCAGTAGATTATGATTAGATTTTGAATTTTTCAAGAATGAAATCAACTTAAATACATAATGACGGCCATCTTCTTCCCTACATGAAATCGCATGCAAAGATGAAGACGACTTTAAAAAGATGAAGATTCTCAATTATATGGGAAAAGAACGCTATATTTAGTAGATCATTTTAGGGTAGTATGAGCTCAAAAATGATGAAGATCCAAGGCTTAAATGAACTAGATCGTTTTAGGGTATGAGACCAAAAATGGTGAAGATCCAAGGTTTCAATGGACCAGATCATTTTAGGGTATGAGACCAAAAATGGTGAAGATCCAGGGCTTAAATGGACCCCACCATACGAAGGAGTGGTGATAATGACAATGATGCCTGCTAGGGGCGGCTCGGCCATTAGCTAACCCCAACTTGAACTCAGCTCTGCTCGATCCTTGAGCCTAATCGACCAGCTCAGCTCGGCTCGGTCCTCGAGCCTAACCAACCAACTCAGATCGATTCAGTCAATAGCTCGGGCCAGTTCGAGCCGAGTTCGTTTGTGCAGCATTTTCACAAACACATGGACTACACCTTCAAAATCTCACTATATATAAAACAGCATCAGTGGTTTTACAGGTATTTTATCAAACACCTTCTAAACAACATAAAAATCAAGAAAAAAAAAATGGTATTTGTTTCATATACATACCTTCCTTACCACCGGCCACACTTTGTTGAGTCATTTCATCAAACGCTTAGTGAGCAACATCAATATCAAAGTAACCGAGTCACTGAACTGGTTCGATCCGAGTTCGATTCAAGTTGGGTTCAATCCTAGTTGAGTCGAGCTGGAGCCAGCTTGAACTCATTTTTGAGCTCAAAAAATCAGCTTGACTCGGGTCGAACTCAGCTTCAAACCGAGTTGAATCGAGCGTTTTCAAGTTGAGTCGAGCGAGTTAACCGAGCTAGCTCGATTCGTATACACCCCTAATGCTCACTATTGAAACCTTACTAGGGCCCATGGTGATGTTTACTTGCCATTCAACCTGTTCACGAGGGGATCCTTACTCTTGCTCGGGTGGTGGACTCTCGGGAGTTTTAATACCCGATCAAGGGTTCGAGTATCCATAGGTCATGAAATTCCACTATGGCGTGAGTTTGTGGGGTGTGTGTGCGCGTGTTAAATAAATAAATAAATAAATAAATAATAACCTGTTCACCAGGTCAAAATGACCTGGATGAAGGAAAAACACAAATATCAACCTGATCAAAACTTCTATGACTCAGTAAAAATAAAAATTATCAATCATAAGGGAAAAGAACACTATATTTACCATAACAGGAGGAATTTAAGATATAATTCAAATTGCGACTAATAACATCAATGGTTTGATTGCGACCCTTTACTAAACAAATAATAATAATAATAATAATAATAATAATAATGGTAACATTTCACATTTCACATACGGGTGTTGCCTATGAGATAAGTAGATCGACTTGACTTTTGGACCACCCACGGATGAATGGTTAGGATCTAGCAAGCGTGTTCTAGTTTGGCATTAGTGTCCTAGAACGCCTCACTATCAGCACCCCTTTATAGGGACAGGCCACAGAATTTACGGACTTGGTCCAGGCCAGGGCTATGGAGCCCACTGTGATGTATGGGTTTTATCAACACTATCCGCCTGTTTTATTAGATCATTTTAGGATATGAGCTTAAAATTAAAGAAGATGGAAGGTTTAATGAACCCCACCACATAAAGGAGTGATGATAATGACAATAGCGCTTACTATTGAAACCTTCCTAGGTTCCATCGTGACGTTTATTTGCCCTTCATCCTCTTCGCAAGGTCATACAGAACTAGATGAAGGGAAAACACAAATATCAGCTTGATCAAAACTTTTCTAATGGTAGCCGTTTAATCTCCACTGTATGGTCCACTTGATTGTTTGATCTACCTTATTTTTGGGCTCATGCCCAAAAATGATCTACTTTTTAGATGGGCAGAGTGGATAAAACCCATACATCGCGGTGGGCCACACAGAGCACCTGCTTGGATCGAGTCCATCCGGACGCGGATTAGACCCCGACAGGTCGAATAGCCAGATTCGCTATCAAAGTGACGTCACCAAGTTCCGTGAGGCCCACCATGATGTATGTGTTGTATCGGACGCGGATTTCCTACGAAAGCCTTTCGAAGGAAGTTCTTGTGCAAGGATATGGGTGGGGCCCACTACAATGTATGTGAGAAATCCATTCCGTCCATCCGTTTTGAGATCTCATTTTAGGGCGTGCGACAAAAAAGAGAGATAAAAAACCCAAGTGGGTCAGACAAGAGGGAAAAGTAGGGAAAGAAATTTCTACATTTGAAATCTTCCCAGGCTCCACCTTGAAGTTTATATGTTATCTAAACCGTTTATAAGGTCATTGTCAATGGGATGAAGTGAAAAAACCAAAAATATAGACTGATACAATAATTTTTTGGGCCTAAGAATGCTTCAACGGTGCTCACTGAATGATCACTGTTTCCTCTCATGTGTCCCACTTTAGTTCTATATACACCTAATTTTTTATTTCAACTCCTTAAATGATCTCGAAAAATGGATGGACGGATTAGATTTATCAAAAACATGTAGGTGGGCCCCAACCAGCATCCTTGCGCAGGAACTGCCTTTGGCAGGAAATCAGCGTCCGTGTTGTATCTACACTGTTCATCCATTTGGAGAAATCATTTTAAGGCATGAGACAAAGTGAGTCGGATCCAAAATCTGGAGTGGACCCCACCACATAAAACAGTGATGAGAGGTGCCCACCGTTGAAACCTTCCTAAGGTCCACTATGATGTTTATCTGAGATCCAACCTGTTTATAAGTTAAGACAGACGTGAAAGAAAGAAGGTAAAAATCAAATTTCAGTTTGATCCAAAATTTTGCGGCGCTTAGAAAATTTTAATGGTGGGCGTCACTCTCTCCACTGTTTTCTGTGGTGGAATCCACTCGAGCTTTGGATCTGACTCAATCTTTGTCTCATGCTCTAAAAATATCTTCAAATGGCTGGAGAGTGTGTCACTTCAGTAGAACTCTGGCTACTCATATCTAATCCGTGTCCGAATCCGTCCAGGACGCAATCCGCATCCCTTTCAGGGATACTTTTCTCTGTGGTAATGGGTGGCTGTCAGACTCCCTTCAGATACATGGCCCACCTCATGTCTGTGGCACTAACGACAAGTCGTATGGCTGTCAAGGGTACCTGATATCTGCCACACAAAGACAAGAATAGGATGTCCATTTCCAAGTAGCTAAGATTCGCATTGCTATAGTATGTGATAATGACGGTACTACTACTGCCCATTCATGCCGTCCATCAGCTTTTACAGCTCATCTTATGGCATGGACCCAAAAATCAAGCAGAGCCACATCTCAAAACTAGACCTCTGCTGTCATGGAGAGAGAGATAGCTCTAAATATCTCATTGGTCATCCAATAAATAAATAAACGATCCAAATTAAGGGTAAAAAAGTGTCATTTAATGTAAAGATCATATATGTCCACATTAATCTAACATCATCTAATTGGCCTGATCTTAAGCAGAATTTGGACGGTTCAAATTGACTTGCATGAATATTGACGGTTGTGGTGTGCATGCTCATCTATTGTGTGCTCTGCCAGACAATCAGTGTTTGTCTCCTTGGACCCCACCATGATGCATGTGTTGTATCCACTCCAACCATTTTTAGAGATCGTTTTATGGCATTACAAAGAGAATGAGATAGATCTAAAGTTCAAGTGGACCCCACCATATAAAATAGTGAGGACAGTGACATCCACCGTTCAAAACTTCTGAAGGGCCACAGTAGTTTCTGATGAAGCTGATATTTTTGTTTTCACTTCATATGTATCTATGTTAACTTATGAATAGGATGGATCTCCAAAATACATCACTGTGGGCCCTATAAATGTTTCGACGGTGGGTATGACTATGACAGCTCCCACGGTTTTCTGTAGTGGGTCCACTTGAAATTTATATCTATCTCATTCTCTTTATAATGCCATAAAATGATCTCTACAAATGGTTGGACGGTATGGATACAACACATGCATCATGGTGGGTCCACAGAGCTTGGTGACGTCACTTCAGCAACCATTTGGCTACTGACATTGTCAGTATCCAATCCGCGCCCGACTGAGCCCTTCTTTACTACTGATAATTCAGTTGAAATCGTGGGACCCTCCACAGGAACAATGAATAACAAGTGGGCCCAGTCCAACATTTGTGGGCCCATAAATTTCTGTGTACGCGTGATATATTCGGACGCATATTAGATACGGACAGGTTGAGTAGCCAGTTTGGCTACTGAAGTGACGTCACCAAGTTATGTAGGACCCACCATGATGTACGCGTTGTATCCACACCGTCCATCCATTTGGAGAGATCATTTAAGGGCATGAGCCAAAGAATGAATCAAATCCAAATCTGGAGTGGACCCCACCACAGCAAACAGTGGCGAGAGTGACGCCAACCATTGAAACCATCGTAAGGTTCACTATGATGTTTATCTTAGATCCAACCTGTTTATAAGTTAAGACAGACATTAAAGAAATGAAAAAAGCAAATTTCAGCTTGATCGAAAAGTTGTGTGGCCCATAGAAATTTTTAATGGTAGACGGCACTCTCTCCATTGTTTTCTGTAATGGGGTCCATTAGAGATTTGGATCTGACTCATTCTGTCTCATGCCCTAAAATTATATATCCAAATGGATGGACAGCGTGGACACAACACATACATCATGGTGAGTTCACAGAACTTGGTGATGTAACTTGAGCAGCAAGGCTCGCTACTCAAGCTGTCCGTAGCTAATCCGCGTCCGGTATATTTATAGACTTGAGTTCCACATCTAAGTTATAGGGCTGCACATTGAACCGTTAGAACTGTGGAACTGGACCAGAACCAACCAAAGGGTCCGGTTTGGTCCGGTTCTATAGTGCACCGGTTCCGGTTCCAAAAATCAAACAACTGTTTGGTTCAGTTTGGTTCCGGTTTAAGGGTATGTAGAATCGAACTAAACCTGGAACAGAACTCAGACCTGAAAATAATTTTAAAGCAAATAAAAAACCAAAACCTTAAGTCCCTGACCAGACCCGACACTGCTACATGCGGTTGCCTTCTCTCTCTCTCTCTCTCTCTCTCTCTCTCTCCTCTCTCTCTCTCTCTCTCATGGACCTGATCCGGAACAGCACTGGTTTTCACTTTGTAATGCTCACGGAAACTCATACCAAAATTCTAGTGGGGCATAACGAAGCGAGAGACAAATCAAGGGAAGGAATTCTCTTTCACTTAACCATGACCCACCAAATTTCTAAATCAAGCTAACTTTTGGGCCTGGAAGATTTCATGAGGTGATTCATCTAGTAAACGATTCAGATTTTGTGCTCAGTGCTCACATCATGTATCAAAAAGTGAGTGCTGGTGAGAACCGGTTCCAGGTGAGCATTTCACAGGATGTGTACCATTAGATTACCAATCTTAAAAACGGTCTGATCCACTCCTTAGGTGGGCCACAATTGGAACAAACGAGTAACCTTTTAGCTAACTCAACAATTTGAATTAACTGATGCTCTAACCAAACAAACATGATCGGCCCACCCAATGAGCCCAGTGATCTATATGATGGGCCCACCATTTGCATGGTTCTGATGTCACATCAGCGGGTTTGGCAAAAACAGGCCTGCATAGCAAGCTGCCCTTACAGCCGCAGTCACTCTTCCTTCTTCTTTCCGAATAGAAAAAAGTAATTGTTTTAGGAAAACTTGGATATTCGGGAAGAGTATGAATCCCTTTTATTCCCCTCCAAAAGATTTGTGTTTCCGAACAAAATAAGGTTCTCTTTTGGAAAACTTTGATATTCGGGCAGAGCATGGATCATACACAGCCATTGTATCAAGTAACTCACCCATAATATTTACCATGCAAAAACAGTTGTTTGTCAAGGTTGTACCGTTTTTGTAGGTGACGGGAAGTGCAGCCCACCTTGATGACGTGTTGTATATCCACTTCATCCATTCATTTCTCCAGCCCATTTTAGGATGTGGTCCCAAAAACTATGCAGATCCAGATCTCAGGTGTACCATACCAAATGAAACAGTGGTGTTTGAGCGCCTCACCTTAAAAAATTCCTAAAGGGCCCCACGTAGGGTTTTCATAATTTTTAGTTTGCCATCCAACCTGTTAATAATTTCAAGGACGTGGATGAAGGGCGAATACAAAGTTTTTAATGGTCATTCGTCACTGTTTCTAGTGGTGTAGTCCACCATAGATTGGATCCTCTTTTAAGGTTTGGGATCACATATCGTTTTAACAGATGGACAGCATGGTTATACAAACAAATACCACAAGTTGGGCCACACAAGGTTATGATGTAGAATGTGTAACAGATGTGTTCCTAGCATGGTTGGGTGAAAAGAAGGTGGACCATAAATTGACCATTACTTATAACCTGAGTATCGTTATGGGGCGCATAACCTATCAATCTTTAAAAAAACGGGCCATCGAGGTGAACCAACCCACAAAGTGGGTCGCATCTATCCGTTTCATCAGATAACACATACTTTCAACTCAATAATGAATTTTTTTAAAGAAAATTCTACTATTTTTAGAAATTCTATATTTTTTTAATATTTTTCTATTTTTTAGAGTCTCATATTTTCTTACTTTTTAGAAATAACTTTATTCTAGGACTCTTCTAGAAGAAGTTTATTTAAAAATTTTATTTTTATAAATTAGGCTTTAGAAGAGTTTTATTAAAATTGAGATTTTTATTAGAGCTAGAATTTTACTATTTTTGGTAATTACAAATTTTAATTTATTTTTTTATTTATCAACGGTGTAAGGAGACACATTAGACATTTACCAATCAATTTCGAATTTTATAGAATTTATTTTCTATTTTCTTATTCTTTTACTCTAGATTCGAGAGGTCTTTATGAGTCGTCTACAGAAATTCCATGGATTTGGACACCTACAGGTAACAGCTCAGCAGCCCCCGTATGCATCAAGTCTTGAAAGATCTTGCAAATCCGGTTAACCTTACAAATAATCCCTTTAACCGAGGTAGGAGGGAATATGCCGTGGTTGAGAGGAGCCATTCATGGATATAATCGTAATAGATGTGCGACAGTTTATTACGAGTACAAAGTACATAAGAAAATTCTTAATAGAGATAACTTGTCCTATATTGACAGGATTGAAGAGTCATGGACTTGGAAGAATCCTACAATGGATGAGACCTTCATAGTCTCCTTGTTACAAGTGTTGGGTCCCTCTACAGCCAACACAATGGCAGATCAAATTACGCATTCTAAGTCTATCAATTTCTCTATAATGATTCTATACTGGAATCCAGCGCAATGATACCATAATGTGAAAGGACAAGCTCCACCTCAAACAAGCAGTCCTATAAATAGATCTGACTGTATGCATGGATCATCTTTATTAGCAATTAAGCATTGTTTTGATTGGATAATTAGAGACGTCTTCAATAATATTGGCAAATAGGGGATCTCCAGCCCACGGCTCAGTGGTAAACACAGTGTGCAAGGTCATGGGATCAAACGCCAATGTTACCTTGAAAAATAGAAGCAAATTTACACAAGTACAAGTCGATATACTCATCAATATCAAACCATGTTTCTGATATTATGAGATTGTTGCGACAACCCGTTGAAATAAAAGCACTACATTATCTAATATTGACATCGCCAGTGATAAAACGTCCAATTTCAAGAAAATAGAACAATAGAAAGCACGAATATAATTTCCAAAAGGGGAATGAATGAATGGGAAACTTCATGACCTATTAACTAAATAATTATCAAATAAACGTTTCCTACATGTTCTGTATGGTAGCTTTTAGAACATTTTTCGGCTACAACGGCCTGTTTTGTTTTCCAATTAGAGTGGTAAATGGGAAATCCGATTGCATACTTAGGAACGCTCTTATTGTACTGAGCAAACTCAGTTGGGCCCACCTTGAATGTATGTTGTATATCCTCAACGTCCATCCGCTTTTCCATCTAATTTAAGGGGTTGAGAGCAGACTTGAAGCATATCAAAAGATCAAGTGGATCATACCACTGAAAACAGTGAGGGTAATGATTTCCACAGTTGAAACCGTTCTAGGCCGGACAGTAATGTTATTTGTCGTCCAACCTGTTCATAAGATCATTTAGACCGGATGGAGGGAAAACACGAATATAAGCTTGATCTGAAACTTCAGTGGCCCCTGAAAATTTATCAACGGTAGATGTTCAATTCAACTGTTTCCTGTGGTGTGGTCCATTTCAACATTGGATATGCTTCATTTTTGGGCTCAAGAGCGAAAATTATCTGGTAAAATGGATAAAATACATAAATCATGGTAGGCCTCATAGAGTTTAATCAGTACGCTATGTGTAGCAATCCACTTCCGGTAAATGGGCGTAAATGAGTAATGATCATTTGCTCTTATAATTGTGTGGTGACATCACTTTCAATGATTTTGCTACATTTTTTGTTTCACCAGCAAATAACTGAAAAAATGGTAATTTTATAATGTCAAAATGTAATTATTACTATTCAACTTAAATACTTTAAAAGAATGTTTGACTGGATTTACAAGCCATAGTTCCTCTTTTAAAAGACACCACAATGACAATGATGGCTCATTTACTTGCATTTCATAGTAAATTGAAAAACAAAAAGGCCTGAAGTGTGTAATGAGCTTTCTATTAAGATCAACCAAAGTCCCACTCAAAAACAATAAAATCTTTTTCTTTTTTATGACAGGAATGTTTTACTGAAAAAATTACACCATTTTCATAATGTTTCCCTGATGCTTTCCTCAGTCTGGTATCTAAAATATTATTGACAATATCAATATATGGGAAATGTTCCCATATAGCAAGACATTGATAATAATAGCTCATGGAATCACCGATGCCTTGAACACAGCACCACTTTAACAAAACAAATTAAGGAATGTGAGAATGAAACTTTGGAGATATATATAGCATTGCTGTAAACCTAGAATAACACTCAGCTATTCCAATTCCATGTTTCATACCACAGTAAACAAATGCTCTGGCAGTGTGATCCACGACATGTGGGCACAAAAAAATTGCAACCGCTGCATGTGTACCTTATTTTAAAGGGTCCAGATAGTAGACCCACTATTTATGGTTTACAGAAGTACAAATATACCTAAGTCCAGTCAGGATGGATTAAGTTGATTACAAATGGAAGATGAACATGCCCAAAAAGGCCAAAAAATAATAATAATAATCAAATCGAATTATTCGAATTCAGCAAACAGATTTTCATATGTAAGATGAATCTGACTCTAATATGGGTTCCATGCATAAATCCTTGTACAGATGATGTGTTTATGTATCATCCATCGAAATCTGCCAGAGTATAGGATAACTCATAAACAAACTCCATGGATCAAAGCATCAACTGATACTCATGTTTGAGTAGGTACAGGATGAGTCAGAAGACCTACGGACAGAAATGATACCAAACAGGGCAAAACCGTACCAGTCTTGCTCTCCAGGCAAAGAAACTGCTATTTAGAACCAAGCTAAAAGGAGGTTTGGTATTCATTAAAAACCACATACAAACCAACATTTCTTAACTTTCTTTCCATTTCAGTTCTCTTTGGGCATGCAAGCCAACGTTTCAGACCCAAAACCTAGATAGCAAAGTACAACTCCTTACTACTAGATCCTGGTACCATCCCTATAACCACTAGATCACAAAGAAAAAGCATCCCAGTATATATGACCTGAGGGCTAGACTACTATCTGCATTTCCAACCATTTCTTGACGGCCTGTTTGGATGGTGGACTTCCATAAAACTCACATCATTGCTCATCCAATCGAAGCTGTCAAATCATAGTAATCCATCTTGGATGGATAGAGGTGCATTGACAGGGCAGAGTTTCATGGCCCCCAACGTGATGTGTATATCCACACAGTCTACTCATTTTGCGAGATCATTGTATGGAAAGAGAAAAAATGAACAGCATCCAAAACAGAAATTGACCACACCACAGCAGTCGGGATTGAACGCCTGCCACTAAAAACTTCCTGCTGCCCACAGAAGTGTTGGATGAAGCTGATATTTGGGGTCATACCCTAAAATGATATTGAAAAATGGATGAACAGTGTGGACATAACACATATTGGCAAGTAATATCCACATGTATCTAATCACCTCAGTACATTAGATGCCTATCAAAAAATTAATGCTATGAGAGAGGTATTGGTATTACATACGGCTTTACTTCGTACTGTGGTAGTGATAATCATAACCTATTTACAGTGGACCATGCTTTACTTCGTACTGTGGTAGTGATAATCATTACCTATTTACAGTGGACCACACCACATTACGGTGGAACTCCACCAACCAAACAAGCCCTGAATGTTGGTTACTCATCCACCATACACAGCAAACGTGGATAATTCAATGCAGACTGTCCAATTCATGGGACCCATAAATGACAATGGAGCATGTCCTGACTCATAACCGTTCAAAGGACAAGTGAAGAGCAATACTGAATGGCCCATATTTAACAACAAATATCAAATGGTTCAGATTAATCAACCAGTTCGATTTTTGAGATCTACTCCATCAGAATTTGGGGGACCAGGCAGGACAGATTGACTTGCATGCACACCATATACATGATGGGGAAGCCACAGCCATTTACGAAGTGGAGAACTGGTTTAGCAGCCTAGCCCGTTTTAAAAAAGAAAAGAAAGATTACCAACGGATACTAACCAAACAAATCAGTTCCCACTCCCAGACTGATTCACTAATACTCAAGCAGAAGAGTAAACAATCCATACCAAATCTAGCCAAAATTTCTATCTGAGATCAAGTCTAAGGGAATTTAAGTAGGCACTGAATCTAGATACTAGAAGTCTACAAAGTAAGCTAAAAGAAAAGGAAATCTAACATCGCTAATAACTAGCAAATACAGCAAACACAGAATAGAAATAATCTAGTTCAGTTGGGTAGACAGTACAAGGAATGAAAAGAAATCTGATCAAGATCAGAAAACCTACCAGAACTCCCTGAACTCCCCTTTCAATAGACTCGTCTAGCATACACGGACCGCATGTCTATATAGAGAGAGAGAGAGAGATGTAAGATCCCAAGGAGCTAGAAAAACCCATCGGCCATCACCTAGAAGAAAGCTTAACCACTTTAACCTGCAACAGACCTGCCTCCTTTCTCTCTCTACCTTGCATATGGATGGTATCGGCCACCCCCACTATAGCCTCCCCTATTTCCAAACAACCCACCTCCACCATAGCCGGCACCTGGGCCAGATTCATAACTACCTCCATATCCCCCATAGCCTTCGCCGCCTCGGCTATAGCCGCCTAAACCCCCTCCTCCGCTATAACTACTGCCAAATCCTCCACCATATGATCCAAGGCGACTGGAGTAGCCTAGGGAAGATTCTCCTCTGTAACCCCCCAAGCCGCTTCCACCAAAACCTCCATATCCACCGCCAAAACCTCCATCATCATACCCGCCATAACCTCCGAGCCTAGCACTGAGACCTCCTGGTGTCCTATAGGAAGCAGGGCCAAAGCCGCCGCCGCCACCCCCAAAACCACCAAATGAGTCACCAAATCCACCAAGACCATCACTGAAAGGACGTGCCCTATAGTCGCTACCAAAGGACGATGGAGGTGGGTTTGAGGGTTTCTTTGGTTCAGCCTTCTTGATCTCCACCTACAACAAAGCAAGAACATTAACCTACGTCCTACCATCTGTAAGCTATTATGAGAGACTCGGCTTAGCAATACCTGCAGATCTGCAATAACCTTTAACCTAAAATAAGGACTCATGAAGTGCAATTGACAAATAAGATAGTATGCAGAAACCATTGAAAAATATCATTGATAATAAAAACCACGTGTGTTATTGTCAAAACCCAAACCACTAGATATACTGGCTGTTTGGGCAAAGGCTGCAATGAACTCACCTGAGTACCAGCTAGGTCAAGCATATTGCCCTTGGCTAACATTTCATCTACAACTTCTTCACTGTCAAAGATTATAAAACCAAAGCCTCGGGATCGACTGGTAGCATGGTCGCGAATGATCTGGTGATCCACCACTTTCCCATACTTGGAGAAGAAATTCTTGAACTCATCTAATCATTTCAATGTTCAAATGAAGATATGAGGAAATACAACAAACTATCAGATCCCAATTCATGGAAAAAGTTGAACTCACAGATCAAACTTATGAAGTGCATTGAATACCTTCTGTGACTGTAGAAGGAATCCCACCAACAAAGATCTTCTTTGTTTTGAAATCCTTCGATTGTACAGACCCTTTCGGGATGGTCCTTTTGATTTCAACCTGTCAGCCCCAAAAACATTCAAAAGGTAAGTAATTGGAATTTTGTAAAGTTCGGCAGGGGCTATAAATAGGAAGTAAACCTTCCACAAAATGTTCCTCGCATCTTTCACATTAAAAATAAGAGGAATAAGCAACATGACTAATGATTTTCAAAAGGTACTGCATTATCACCCGAGGGTCCCAAAAAACTTGATAGAAACTTATAGTAGAAAAGAAAGCTATTACCACATACTTACTTGTTTACCATTGATAACATGGGTTTCCTCGATCACTTTGTCAACAACAGAGGGATCTGCGTAAGTTATGAACCCAAACCCTCTTGGCTGCCCCGTATAACGATCTTTCATTATCACGGAATCCGTTATTTCTCCATATTTGCCAAAATGCTTTGTGAATGTAGCTAATTTCATGACAATACAAAAATGGAAAAAACCAATCAGAACTTGAAAAACTACAAAGAAGAGAGAGAGAGAGAGAGAGAGAGAGAGAGAAAGAGAGAGAGGTATTATTGTTGATATCGCCATCATCAGGATCATAGCCTTCTCCACTATTTGGGGTCAGCTTGATCGTGAAGATTGAGCGGACTGAAGTACTCTAATTGGAACATTGACCCCCCCACAATGGATGGACAGGTGAATTGCAACAGCCGAAACATGTTAATAAGTCACTGCGATGTGCTGTGGGGGTGGGGGTGGGGGGTGTTCAATATTGTATCATCCAAAAATAATAACTAAAACAAGTAATCCCAAATACTTGAAATGTAGAGCATCCAACACTCAAATATCATAGCAAATGCCAAGCACGCCGCCTAACCAACACATGGATGGGGCCCATCTAATAGCTGCTGCTTTGGCCAGCCCATGATACATAAACAAAACAAATTTTGACGATCTTAGACATCCATTCAATGGGTCTTCCTATTGATGGCAGATGAGCATTTTGGTTTTCCAACCATCCATTTCAAGGACATTGGTTGGATGGGCTGGATGATGTAGGCCCCCATCCACAGCAAACTGTTGCAAAGTTTGGGGCCTATACGTAAGAGATCACATTTGCTATTTGTAGAAAATAGGAGGGTTGATGTGGAAAATATGAAAGATTTTGATAGTATTTGCATATTCCTTTTTGCTATTTTAGGTCAAATCTTTATCGATGAGATTTATATTATCTTAAATAAATTATAAATTGATTTAAAATCATTTAAGGTTGATTTCAAATCAATCTAATAATTGCAGGATTTTCATCAAAGATTCATAGCAATTGTCTTTAGGGTCTATAAAAGAGAGGTTGGTGTGAGTTTTTTCAAGTATTGTAAAAGAAGTTAGAATATCAATAAAGTTATTCTCCCACATTACTCTAATATTCCTTGTGATTGTATACTAATTCAGTTTTTTTGCAATTCAAGAGTTGAGATCTAATTGATTTGATAACCAGGTTGCGCCTTTTTGGTAATACAGCAGGTCATCTTTGGATATTTTCAACTCTACATGATCTCCTAATGGCTTCGAAGGGAAGGGGATGACACACGAAAGGTTTGTCCAAGTAAACTAATTGATCCTCACAATCGTAGAATGAGTCGAACAACTCACGCATACATTAAGCAATTCCACCAAGTGGAACAGCTCCAGCCTCTAGCATTGAGGGAATCAGGGGACCAAGGTTAGGGCATATGATCACGTAGGTCTCCACTCTGGTACAAACAAACAATGAGGCCCCGGCTTGTGAAGATATTAATAACCAAGGTGACACATGATATAAAGAACATTCATATTAGGATGGGACACGTGTTGGGGAAAATGTAGCTTGATGTGTGTGGTGATAGGGCCGAGTAATTGATTATCCATTTAACTAATCTATCGACACCTTGGAGGGGACCATCGAAATTCAACTTCAGCCACCCTGATCAGATTGACCCTAGAGGGTTTGCTTTTAGCCAGCAACAACCTATCCCTAATCAAATCCCAAGTAAGTGCATCCCCAACAATGGGGAGGACATTGCACACTGAATTATGCCACTTTCATTTTCTCACCAGCATGTGCTCTTAAAATGACACCTCATTGAAAATTCATTTATTCCCTCCCTTCCAAACCTCCCAAGAAAGCACAAATGAAGGATCCGCCCCAGCAACTCATGTCTCTCCTCAAATGGCCAAACCCAATGCCAAAAAGCAAAAAATTAAAGAGGTCGCCAAGCTTCTCATTATGCAGCTCAACTAACCCAAACAAAATTAAGAAACAGCCCCCGATTCCCAAAGAGAATTCACCACCCTACAACGTAGGAATAAATGATGAATCGAGTGAAGAGAAAGAGCCACATCGACTTGAGATGATCGAGAGTCTTACCTACGCAAAAGCTGCGCTCTCTGGGGAGAAAGAGAAGCAGAAACATGACGTATCCCCTAAATAAATGACTTGAAACAGGAATTCAACGAGGAGATACTAGAGGCATCCCTTCTCCATATCCAAAAATTGATCCCCTATCCAAATAGGACTCAACTTACATGCATCTGTGTGCTAGATAAGTAGAATTAATTTCTTTGAGTAGTCCACCAGACCACCAAAAAGAATCAATTTACATGCATTCATATGACTTCTATACGTCATTAATTAAGAGGTGGAGTAAGTGGGCAATTATTGAATTACAAGAGGAAAAAAATCATAAAAAGAGAAATAAAAATAAGATGGAGCAAAAGTGAGAGTGGCAATGTTAGCATCCCATGTCAAGAAAGGACTCAAGTTTTCTTTTATTATACTATTCATCTTAATAATTTTGACCGCTCACTTCTCTTATCTCGCATGACACACTGGGCGGCATCTAAAACACTGTTTGTTGAGAACTTTTTAGACAAAAGTACCAGAGCTTTCGATGCAAGGAGAGAATGAAAAGTGTAAAAAGTTCATACAAATGCATGTGTGAGGGATTTGACAGGGATTTAACACTAGGCATACCTTGAACATGAATTAACCCAAAGGTCAAGATGGTCCATTGAATGCAGGGCCAAATGTATGATGAATATTGACTGCCAATCATAACTTCAGCTATAGCTTCACATTTTCTTAACCATGGGCTTGATCAATGGACCAACCCAATTTTCATGCCTAGGAATTTTAATGATGTAAACCACCTAATGAACGGTTGAGATCTCCCACGGGTCCACTATGCGTTTACACTTGACATCTCATGCAATCCTCGTGCAAATCACCATAGCACTTGCACTTTTCTCCCCATCACAATCACCATCCCAAACTCAGGTCCCTAAATGATCCATTGTCCTGCAAGAGCTTTCAACATGGGATACTGATCTGGCAGCCTTCTCCTTTGCTATCTCCTTCTATTTTTTCTCTTTTCATGCTTCTTTTTGTAATTCAATAACTACCTACTTTCCCTCCCTCTTAGTTAAAGATATTTGGAAATCATCTAGGTTGCATGTAAAATAATTTTTTCCATTGGCCCAGTCAACTTTTAAAAGAAATTAGAAAGCAAGAAAATCAACATCAGACCATCATGATTTTGTACTACGACACATACATGGAAGGGCAACCCTCGTTTCCTACTAATTCATCAAAAAAAAAAAAAAAAATGTTACTACTAGGGTAGCAAGAACATAGAACATTGGTCTACTCTTCCTACCCAGTAAATTTTGTCATCTCTCATGGCATGCTCATCATGTGCATCAAATTTGTGTTTTGTGCACACTTTTTCCACAGATATACTAGAGCAATTCATGCAAGCAGAGATGGAAGAGGCAACATTTCTCCGCATAAGGGATTGAATAATGCACGTATCCTGAATATGGGCTGCCCAAAGGTCAAGTCTATCCATTCATCGGAGGACCACACATACATGATGAACAAAGATTATCAGCTATAATTTTTCTAACCATCTGCTTGCTTATCCAATAGTGGCTCAATTGATCAGCAGATCAGCACACTTGACACCTCGTCCAAATCTCCCACGTGTGCTCGTGACATGAGTCGCCTATTGATTTTTTTTAATTAAAAAAAAAAAAAACAAATGAGTCGCCTATTGATGTCTCCATGAACAAATCAACATATCATTTGCACTTCAGTCTCGCCATGCTAAACCTCAGTTTTCCTCCAATGTCATGTCATGCCATCGCTTCCTAAATTGGTCGCTTGATGACACCACACAGTGGACATGGTAAGGCCATGTCACCGCAACGTGACAATTGGCTCACCAAGAAAATCACCACAACAAATCAATGAAGTTCATAGCGTACAACTGGCTCATCAGTACCACAAACATCATCACCTTTATCACTCTAGCCAATTGCACGACCAATGCTTGAGGTTCTTCATTACGTTAAATAAGACAGAAATAGACTCTTTCACCATACATCATTCCCCAAAACCTTATGATCATCACCTTAGAAAGCTCAGTTCTTCCACTTCTACTGTTATCGGCCATTGGATAGACTGCAGAAACCCTTATCAATCCATTTGGAACAATTTGGACCCTAATGTTGGATATTTGGACGGTCCCTCTATATCAGGTAGAAGTATTGACCATGCAACACACAAGGAACCACTTGAATACCAATTAGTGTAGCAGGAAATAGAAAGAAGAAGAATGGAGAACCACAAAAGTGAATTAGGAATGTCCATATCAGAATGGACAAATCACACGCCCAGAAGGGGAAACACTCAGTATAAACTCTTATTAATATTTTTTTTTTTAAAGGTTTAAATATACATGACAGTTATAAACCCAATTTCTTAGCTGTGTAACAATAAGATCCTAACTTTTAAGTCCTCAGGACTCATAAACCAACCTACAAACCGTAGCTTTCGAGAACCTTCTAGACCTACTACACACCAAAAGAGATTCAAAATTTGTGTCAAACTTCTCATGCAACCCAAGATCATTTAGAACTTCCCAAATAATGATATAAGAAAAGAACCAAGGATGTGTCTAGAAGTTAATGTATTTAAAATTAGGCAATAATGACCATTTCGTGAAATTTGGTATAGAGAGGCATTCGGTTACTAGACATAGTTTGACCCATAAACAAGCTGAAATGAGCCTTTCGAAAGAGCACCAAGACTTGAGTGAAACAGTGGTAACTGGTATTTTGGACTTTTTTTTTACAAACTGGACCTCAAAAACAACTCTAAAACACCTTGATTGAATGAATTTAACTGGCGAATAACGTTAATATAATTATACATACTACCTATGCCACTTTTATAACTTCTCTACCGGTGTCTAGAATTTTGAATGATTCTATGTCATCATTAGTCTCTTAATGGACCTGTCGCACACCAAGGACATCTCATAACCTAAGAAATACACAAATCATGGTTTGGTAGTATCGTGCTCGACAGTAGTCTGAATTGCCTAAGATCATTGAAAAGCAAAGACTGACCCTCCAGTAGGGATCCATCACGATGAAATGGGTTACACAAAAATAACAAAGGAAGATTGATTGGGCTTCCACACGATATGGTTTAGGCCCATCTTGGACTACAGCATCATGTCAACTGATCAAAATATTCCCAACACTGACTATACACAAAAAAACATAAAGGGCAGAGGTCTGCTAATCGATCCAACACACGTGCATAAGGATGCCCATCTAGCCAATGTCATGTATGCCTTTGCCAACATGCCAAATGGCTATTAGATCCAAGCCATCAGTCGCCAGTGACCCACCATGCCGCCGATGCCACAGCTGGAAAATTATACTGGTCTAATGATCAGGTGGGCCACAGCTTTCTTCTAATAAAAAGAATGGAAAAGTTGAAAAGTGTTAGCCCATTTCTTTAAGGGGCGGTGGTACCAGACAGATGCATGGCCCTTGATGTGCATAAAGGCCATGTATATCAGATCTGTCACTCCATATTACCCCCGGGGCTAAAAAGCAGACTGATCCAACAAACAAGTGGTCCACAGCACAGGAAACAATATGGGAGGGGACACCCGCACTTGATTTACACAGCATCCCACGTGAATCTCAAAACAGTGTGGTTTTCAGCCTAACCCTTCATCCAGACCAGATGACGGGTCTGAATGGCCTGGATCTTTTATACGCAACACGGTGGCACTCTCAAAAAGCAAGGGTATGTGTTCCCCTTCCATCTTGATCCATGTGGATGGCCCACCTGATGATGGGTAACATGCGCTAGCATGTATGACGGACGGTGTCATGTGGGACCCTAAAAATGAAGCAAGATCAACGATGCAAAAACAAAATAAAAACCAGAGAAATAAAAGCTCAACGCCCAACCATAATTCCACCACACCTACCACATCAACAAAACCAGATAAAAAAAGGAGAGAGAAAAGGGATGCAAACCCTAGAAACGAAATCAGAAAAGATATATATATATATATATATATATATATATATATATATATATATATATATATATATATATATATATATATATATATATATATAATCTAATTAAAAGGAAAAAACCATAATCTGACCCAATCAACCAAAGGAAACGAAATAAAAGCAGGAAATAGATATGCTATTAGGAACCCTAGATATGCAACAGCATCCGATGAAACTAACCCATGCTCGTATCTTTTGCAAGACCTCCGATGAAAATCTTCCTGCAACAGAAAAATAAATAAATAAATAAATAAAATAAAATAAAATAATCAGAATATACAAGATCATACATATAGAAAACAGAAGATTCAGGAAAAAAAAAAACACTGACCCTGGGCTCGCTCCTTCGCCCGTCTTCGAATCGTTCGATTTCGAACCCATATCGCCTGAGAGAGAGAGAGAGAGAGAGAGAGAGAGAGAGAGAGGAAACTAGGGTTAGGGTTGACGTCGAGAGAGAGGAAACTAGGTTTAGGGTTGGCGTGGAGAGAGACGAGTGTTCGAGATGCGAGCTACGAAAACTTACCACCCTCCACACGAACCTTTATTAACCCCCGGGCACGTATGCTAACGCAACACGTGTTTAGCATATCGCTACCAGGACGCGAATTTCTGCGCTGGGATGCTAGGTGGGGCCCACCGTGTTGTTTGTTAGAAATCCACACCGTCCATCCGTTTTGAGAGCTACTTCTAGTACATGCGGCTAAAACTGATATGGATCCAAAACTAGAGTGGGAAAACATTCTCTCGTGCGGCGCACTTCGAATTTTGAACCCACCTCATTTTTTATATGGTCTTAAAGTGATCTATCAAAATGGATGAATGGCATGAATTTCTCACAAACAACACGGTGGGCACCACTAAGCATCCCCGCAGCAACAAGACGAACATGCTTTGCAGGAAATCCACGTCGACTCGGCGTTCCCATGTGAACAATGGACTTGCTCATCGATCCTTAGGATGGCAAATAAACATTACATGGGCTTAAGATTTTTTAACAATGAATGTTCAATTACTACTTTTTCCCGAACATGGTTTACCTAGATTTGGATCTCCCTTCTTATTTTGAACATGTATTAAAATAATCATCCAAAATAGATGGAAGGCATGGATCAAAAACACAACATTGTGAGGCCAAGAAAGCACCATACAATAGCGACCTCTCCACTATGCAATCATCAAAGTTAAAGTTGTTGTCTAGCATCTTAAATCTTTTTATAATAGAGCCTGTTGATGCCTCAATTCCATTGAGCAGATGTCGATGTCATCAACAAATATGCTCAATTTTGTTAAGAAAATTTTAAAAATCCATATTGATTGTTGAACAATTTTAAATTGATACTCAATGGTACCGAGGATTCTTCAATGTCATCGATTGGTTCTCGATGTATGTTAATGTCATCGAAGGTATCATTGAATGCGTACGCAGAATTGTAAAAGTACATGATTTATTTCTTATTTTGCTTGCAATAATATGTATATTGGGTGTAATCGGGATCAAGATAATGGTTAGGGTTCTTTAAATATGCTTAAGGGTTTAAGAATGATTTTGAAGGGAAAAAAGCTTGAACTTTTCTTCTTAAAGCTTTGATCGGTAAGGCTTTCATATCTTGTAATTTCGTTTCTCATAGCGCATTACAGCTTTGTGGCGTGGTTTTTTTATGAAAGGATTTTTCCACATAAATTCGGATTACCTTCTCTGCTGAAAATGTTTGTGTTATCGTAATTATCTTGTTTTATTTTTTTCCTTGTGCTTCCACGAGTCCCAATAAATTGTAACTCGGGTTAGACTAGGTGGCTCTCCCTCGAAAGTGGATTGCCTGTTGAAGGTGTGATGAGTAAACTCAATGTGGCTCATCCAATCTATATATATTAACCATGTCGTTCATTCGTATTTCTATATTATTTTATGGCATGAACCCAAAATTGAACTATATCCATATCTCAAGTAGATCATGGCATGAGAAACGTAGAGGAAAATGATTTCTACCATTGAAAGCTTCATATGGCCCCATATTGATATTTTTTTATCATCCAACCTGTTCATGAGTTCATACCAACATGGACAAAGGGAAAAGATAAATATTAGCTTGATTTAAAAATTCTATAACCCTGGGAAGTTTTCAATGGCATGCGCATTCAATTCAATCATTTCATGTGAAGCAGTCTATTTGAGTTTTGGATATGCTTTAAATTTGTGATTATGCACTAGAATCAATTATAAAAACATACAAACATAATGGATGAGACACATACATCATTGTGGTCCCACAATGTTCACTCATGCACGCTAAAGAGCATTGAGTTAGTAAGCATTTGGCTTCCTGCTCCCCCTAAGAAGCAGATTGGGTGTTATCCTTAAAGTGAGGCCCACCTTGATGATATTTTGTACATCCATGCTGTCCATCCACTTCTTTGGACCATTTTATGATATGGTCCCAAATATTATGCAGATCCAAATCTCAGGGGGACCACACTGAAGGAAATAGTGTTGGTTGAGTGCCTCTCCGTTAAAAATTCTAAAGGGCCTATCTTAAGGTTTTCATAATGCTTATTTGAATTCCAACATGTTGATAATGTCTAAAAGATATGAATGAAAAGCAAATACAAATATTAGATTGATCTAAAACTTGGCCCATAAAAAAATAAATGCTCGTACATCAATGTTTCCAGTGGTATGGTCCACCTTAGATTTGGATCTTCTTAAGGTTTGCGACGCATCTTAAAATATGATGAAAAAGCATATCATCATATGGACGGCATGGATGTATATCAAATATATCGAGGTAGGCTCTACATAGTTAGGGACCCGTTGTGATGTTTGTGTGAAATCCACTATGTCGATGATTTATCCGAGCCCATTTTAGGACATGTGACAAAAAATGAGATGGAAAAAAAAAAAAAAACTCAAATAGGTGACGGTAGAGAAATCAACGGGATTCAATGACCAATGTCAGAAAATTAGTATAATTACAAAAGCTTTAGTATAAACATCTTCATGCTTTCACTTCATCCCAATGGAAATGACATTATAACAGATTTGGATGGCATATAAACAAAGGTGGAGCTTAGGAAAGTTTTAATGGTAGGCATTTATTTCCCCAATTTTTCCTCTCATGTGGCTCACTTAAGTTTTGGATACACCTCTTTTTCTTTTTTCTTTTTTTCCGCATGCCTTAAAATGGACTTGAAAAACAGATGGATGAGGTAAATTTCTCACAAACACACAGTGCCCAAGCTTAGCACAAGGGCAAGAAAATCCTCATAAACCCAAAGCTCTATTTGCCCACTCGATATACGTGTCAGTCCGTTTCATCAGCTCATTAAGGACATGAACCCAAATACAAGGACCCCCCTTCGGGGGATTCTCACTGCTGGGCCCACCATAATGCATGTCTTGTATCCATGATATCCATCTATTTCTCCATATTATTTACGGTGATGAGCCCAAAAATGCAACAAATCCAAATGTCAGGTGGACCACATCATGGGAAGCAACAGTGATTGGTTGTTAAAAACTTCTCGAGGGCTAAAAGTTTTGGATCATATTTGTGTGATCTTACATCTAAGTTTTTGCGACTATATCAACAAGTTAGATGGCAAATAAACATCTCACTAACCACCGATAAAGTTTTAATGGTAGTCATTTAATCACCACCAATTCTTAAGAAGTCCAATTGAAATTTGGATGTGTTAAAATTTTGGCTCTGGCATGAAGCTAATTTCTTCAGAAAGCCTTTAGTAGGAAGTTACTGCACATGGATGTTGGCTGGATCCCAGTGAGATGTTTGTGAGAAATCCACCTTGTTCATCCGTTTTTAAAACTCATTTTAAGACATGTGATGAAAACTGAGGTAGATCCAAAACTCATGTGAGTAACACTAGAGAGAAAATTGAGGAAAGAAATTCCCATCATTAAAACCTTCCGAGCCACGTTGATGTATATATGGGTATATGCCATCCAAACTGTTTAGGTCTTTCCTGTCAGGATAAAGTGAAAACACAACAATTTAGGATCCCAAAATGAATGGACAAAGTGGAATTCTCACAAATATCATGGTAGGCCTCTTGCAAAGCATTCTACATGAAATCCACTTCTCTAAGCTGATATAGCGAATCGGATGGCTGGCATGGATGTAAGACACATACATTATGATTGCTCCACAGGATCCCTGAAGCGGGGTCCAAGTGTGGGGAGATCCAAAACTAAAGTGGACCTATTATAAGAACTAATGGATGAAGAGACCACACAAATATCAAATAGAACCAAATATTTTGTGGCCCACGTGAATCTTTTAATGATCAATCACCACTGTTTCTTGTACTATGGTTCATTTGGAATTTGGAATTGCTTCATTTTTTAGATCATGCCCTAAATTGGGCTTTCAGTACAGATGAATGGCATGGATTTAGTCACATACATCATAGTCAGGGTCCCACCCACCTGGGTGGATATGGGTCTCACTTAATACCATTGCTTCATTTTTTGGATCATATCCTAAAATGAGCTTTCAACACAGATAGACTGTGGATTTAGTCACATCCACCCACCAGGGTGGATCCGGGTCTCACTTAATATCCTTGCTTCATTTTTTGCTCACTTAATACCCTTGCTTTACTTAGGATCCCAAAATGAATGGACAAAGTGGAATTCTCACAAATATCATGGTAGGCCTCTCGCAAAGCATTCTACATGAAATCCACTTCTCTAAACTGATATAGCAAATCCCATGGATCGCGTGGATGTAAGACACATACATTATGATTGCTCCATAGGATCCCTGAAGCAGGGTCCAAGTGTGGGGAGATCCAAAACTAAAGTGGACCTATTATAAGAACTAATGGATGAAGAGACCACACAAATATCAAATAGAACCAAATATTTTGTGGCCCACGTGAATCTTTTAATGATCAATCACCACTGTTTCTTGTACTATGGTCCATTTGGAATTTGGAATTGCTTCATTTTTTAGATCATGCCCTAAATTGGGCTTTCAGTACAGATGAATGGCATGGATTTAGTCACATACATCATAGTCAGGGTCCCACCCACCTGGGTGGATCCGGGTCTCACTTAATACCATTGCTTCATTTTTTGGATCATATCCTAAAATGAGCTTTCAACACAGATAGACTGTGGATTTAGTCACATCCACCCACCTGGGTGGATCCGGGTCTCACTTAATACCCTTGCTTCATTTATTGCTCACTTAATACCCTTGCTTTACTTAGGATCCCAAAATGAATGGACAAAGTGGAATTCTCACAAATATCATGGTAGGCCTCTCGCAAAGCATTCTACATGAAATCCACTTCTCTAAACTGATATAACGAATCCCATGGATGGCGTGGATGTAAGACACATACATTATGATTGCTCCATAGGATCCCTGAAGTGGGGTCCAATTACGGGGAGATCCAAAACTAAAGTGGACCTACTATAAGAACTAATGGATGAAGAGACCACACAAATATCAAATAGAACCAAATATTTTGTGGCCCACGTGAATCTTTTAATGATCAATCACCATTGTTTCTTGTACTATGGTCCATTTAGAATTCGGAATTGCTTCATTTTTTAGATCATGCCCTAAATTGGGCTTTCAGTACAGATGAATGGCATAGATTTAGTCACATACATCATAGTCAGGGTCCCACCCACCTGGGTGGATCCGGGTCTCACTTAATACCATTGCTTCATTTTTTGGATCATATCCTAAAATGAGCTTTCAACACAGATAGACCGTGGATTTAGTCACATCCACCCACTTGGGTGGATCCGGGTCTCACTTAATACCCTTGCTTCATGTTTTGCTCACTTAATACCCTTGCTTCATTTTTTTGATCATGCCCTAAAATGAGCTTTCAATACACATGGACAGTGTGGATTTAGTCACATACATCACAGTCCACGACACAGTTAGGTCCCACCCACCTGGGTGGATCCGGGTCTCACTCAATCCCCTCCCCTTTAATTGTGGGTTTCCATCATGTTTGGACTAATGTCCCAAGAAGAGCAAACAGAATAGATGAACGGGTGGATATGCATGCTTATCTTGTCCAATGGTACGGTAGGGCGAAGGAGTCGGAGCATGGAAGATATAATCATATCTTCGCACCTGTAGTCGCGTATAAAGTTCCAACGGTAGGCATTCAATCACCACTTCTTCTTTTTTTCCATAATATGGTCCACTCGAGATTTGAGTCTCCTTCTTTTTTGAACGCATGCCATGAAATAATATTGAGAAATGGATGGATGGCATGGATATAAATTAAATGGATTAAGTTGGGCCCACAAAGAGAGCTGCATCTAATCTGCTCCTACCATTGAAACGGAATGCCTCGTGGGCGTATATTTTCCATGAAGCCTTTAGCAGAAAGTTCTCGAAGAACTTAGGTGGGCCCATCGTGATGCTTGTGAGAAATTGAGCCGTTTGTTCATTTTTGAACTCGTTTTAAGAGATGAGAAATAAAATGACCTTGATCTAACACTCAAGTGGACCACATGGGGAATAGTGGGAAAAAAAAAATGCCTACCGTTCAAATCTTCATGGGCTCAAACTTTATGTTTACATGACATCCAAACGTTTATAAAGTCATTTCTAATGGGATGAGCCGAAAACATAAATATTCATGCATGTTTATATTAAAAAAATTTAACCACATAATTCAAAACCCAGTTAGATTTATGATTTAGGCGGGCCATACTAAAAGAAAAAAGTGGGGAAAGGAATACTTACCGCTGAATTTTTAGAGGGCCTTTACGTGAAATTCACTCCCACCATTACCTGTCTCATGAATATTCATGCATGGTTATATAATAATAATAATAATAACACATATATGTGATTTATGTGGACTACAACAAATGAATTGATTTGGATGGTAAGCATCCTCCCACCCTATTTTCATTATTGTGCCCTACCTAAATTAGGGATCATGCTGATGTTTGATTCCTGCAAATCATTTTTTATCACCCACCTTGTAGCTTGAGCCTAAAAATGAATTATATAAAATGTTCAAATGTATCACAAGAAGCAATTGAACTGAACATCTACCATTAAAAATTTCTTAGGGGCCATAGAAGTTCTGGATCAAGCTTATATTTGTTTTTTTCCATTCATGTCTTTAAGATCTTATGATCAGGTTGGATGACAAATAAACATCACTGTGGGGCCTAGAAAGGTTTCAACGGTGGAAATTATTATCCCCATTATTTCCCGTGGTATGATCCATCTGATCTTTGGATATGCTTCAATTTTGGGCTCAACCCCTTAAATTGGATGAAAAAATAGATGGACGGTGCGGATAGACTACATACATTCAAGGTGGGTCCAAATAAGTTTACTCAGTATGATAAGAGCGTACTAAGTCAATCCGATTTCGCCAATTATGACCTTGTTATTGGTTTTGCTCATGGCCCCACAATGATTTATGTGTTTTATCCAAGTCCATTCACTTTGCTAGCTCATTTTATGACATGAGCTCAATAAATGAGGTAGACCCAATCTAAGGTGGACCACACCACAAAAAATAATGGTAATTAAACCCCGACCATTAAAAACTTCCTAGGCTCCACTATAATGTTTATTTGATATCAAACTTGTTGATTAGGTCATACGAACTTGGATGAAGGGAAACACAAATATCAGCTTAATCCAAAACTTTTGTAGCCCCTAAAATTCTTTTAATGGTGGGCGTTCAATAACTACATTTTCATGTGATGTGGTCACATCAATAGTACATATGTATAAATTTTTCATTTTCCCTTGCATGATTTTTTACAAGCTAGATAATGGTTGGAATGAATGTCACAAACGAATCACGGTAGGATCCACCCTCAACCCACTATCTAAGCTTACCTTAGTACACACCAAGTCTGATGCCATTCGGTTATATATATATATATATATATATATATATTGCTTTAATCTGTAGGATAGGTGTAGTCGCTTGTAGATGCAAGTATACTTAAATAAACAATATGTAAAGGACAACATGGGTGCAGATTGCGTCCGGGACCCTCTGATGCCTGAGTCAGACGAGCAGACTAAAAGTAGAAGCGGGACTTGAGCTAGGATTTTTGTTCCTTACCTCCCGTCGATTGTAGTGGGTGTACTTATAGGATCTTCGTGTCATGTTGAGACCTGCATATCCTAGTGGGTTAGATTCGTTAGAGGGTCCCTATTTAGATGGGGATCTCCCTCAAAATTTATTGTCGCGCTCACCTCGGTTGGCGTGATTTTTGACTACGTCGAATTTGATCCCTTAATTTGAGGTGGGATGTTCACTTCTAGAGTTGTACACGAGCAGACTGAGGCTCGAGTACTCGCTCGACTCGACTCGTGCTCGACTCACCTGAGTTAGAGCCGAGTACGAGCAGGTTTTCACTGCTCGTTTAGATTACGAGTAGTGTACGAGTCTAGAGGTACTCAACTCGACTCGGTACTCGACTCGCTACCCGTGTATATAAGTCCCCCCGAAAAAAAAAAACTCCTACCGCACCCGTCATTTTCATTTTTCCAGTCCGCCCAAACCCTACCCCACCCGTCATTTTCTAGTCCGCCCAAACCCTACCCCACCCGTCCTTTTCAAGAAGCGCCCAAACGGTCAAACCCTTCCCTCCCAGCGAGCGTTCAAAAAAAACTCCCTCCCGGTCATCCCTCTGTCACTCATCCTGTCGTCCGTCATCGCCCTGCCCTGCACCGCTGCACGCAGTTGCCGCTTGTCATCCCTCTGCAACTCGTCTCGTGACTCCCGTCATCCGTCATCGCCTTGCCCTGCACCGCTGCACGCAGCTGCCGCCTGTCATCCCTCTTCTGCTCGCCCGGTAAGGTGTGGCCATGTGGGGTTGATTTTTTTATTTTTTATTACTAATATATATTAGAAACTGTTAATATAATTTTGAGATTATCCCCGCAAGGACTTACATAGAGACAGACGGTCCACTCAAGCCTTCGAGCTGCCTTCTTTTGGGTCTCATACCCTAAAATGATCCGTCAAAATGGATGGATGGTATGGATAAACATATGCCCTAAAACTCAACTCGTGTGCTCGTACTCAGACTCAACTCGAAAACTCGGACTCGACTCTACTCGTTTACTACTCGTACTCGACTCGTACTCGGGCGCGTAGAGTACGAGCAGGGCGATACTCGACTCGACTCGTGTACAACTTTATTCACTTCACCTTGACTGCAATCAACTTACTCAGTTATAGGAAGGGCCCTTTGCACCTTAAATCTTTCATTGAGGAGCTCGGCTCAAGAGCGATCTCTCTGTCGGAGGTTTACCGACAATATCTTCTGAGCTCTCTAAGCTTTATGCTTTGTTAGCTTGGGCAACTCACTCTGGTGCTCTTCCTATGGTTGGTTTCTCTTTCCATATGGCAGATCAGTTCGATTTGTTCCATAACAGTTGCTCCCTCAACTTTCAAGCTCATCATGCACAAGCTCAGGAGGAGTAGGAGTCCAAACTAGTATAGAAGCACGGAAATTGAATTTCAAATTGCAAGTAGCCCAATCTTTTTTCTTTTTCTTTTTTTTCTTTTTTAATTTCCAAGTTGAACTCAAGTTTGTCATTTAATGATGAGGACAGGTGTAAAAAAAAAAAAACAGCGCTTGACGCAAGACTCAAAAAAGATATCATAGCAATTGTGAGATATGAGGGGACGCCCATTAATTGTCAAGCACCGTCCAACCCCTGGACGAATCATAAACAAAGAACGCGAAAAGGTCGACCTGTTGACCAAGGTCGCCGAGCTAGAGGCACGGGCCAATGAGGTAGAGGCCTGCCTGGTTGAGGTGAAAGTTAGGGTTGTTGAGGTGGATGCGCTCTCCGACATGGCCAAGGACAGGGTGGTGGGGGGTCGAAGTCGAGATTCTCGCGAGAGAAGCGGATACTGTGGAGGGTTATAAGGCCTCTAAGAGGCACACGACAGAGTTGGAGGAGATGTTCAGCACTGGCTTCCATGATTGTTGGGAGGAGATTCAACACTGATACCACGAACTCGACTTGGGTTATCTGGACGATGATACTATTGAAGTCCCTGAAGTTGCTGCTCCTGAGGCCGAATAACCCTCGCAAACTTAGGCTTCCACTATATCGTATTTTGATATTTTCTTTGTAGGCAATAGCCTTGTAACATTTTCTCTTATTAATAACAATGAATTTTTTCTCGTAACTTTCGTGTTGCCTTGTGTTTAGCATGTATAGTGTAGCTTGCATCTGTTTATTTGTGTCAGTCCCTTAGGATCAGTAGATCATGGTTGAAAAAATATTTTTCTTTTATTCATAGAGGGAGGTTTACAAGTAGCAGGGACCCAAGGTGCATTGTCGACTTACTATGCTAAGGTGTCTTTGTAAAATTCATTGGATCACTAATAGTAGAGTTTTAAGTACTCGACATTCCATGGATGAGGCAATGCTCGGCCCTGCATGTCCTCCAATCGATATGTTCCTGGTCGGATTATACCAGTGACCTTGTAGGGCCCTTTCCAGCTCGGTCTTAGGGCTCTTGAGCCAAGCTCCTTGATACTCTGAAAGATCTCTCAAAGTATCGGGTCCCTTGCTCTAAATCTTTGCACTTTAACCTTTGAGTTTTAATATTGAGCAACTCTATGTTGATAGGCAACGACTCTCATTTGTGCTTTATCTCTGAGTTATTCGACCATGTCAAGATTCAACAACATTTGTGCATTGTTTTTCTCTAGGTTGAATAGCTCGATTCACCCTAAGGGCTTGTTTGGCCGGGCAGATTAAAAGGGATTAGGAGGGATGGGATGAATTTTAAGGTAATGATGGTGGTGTCGGTGGATTAGTTTAAGACCCATCGGATTGCTATATCTTGAGACAAGTTGGGGAGGTCTGTTTGGGTTGTTTGCAATATCCCGAGATGACGGGAGTAAAGGTGTTTGGATGTGGCATGGGATTAGACTAATCCATTGGGGCAAAACTACCATGCCCTTCAAAATCGATGACGCTTTAGATCTCAATATAAAAATCCTCAGCTTGCAACAACTATGAACTTTGTTACATTTCCTCCATTAAAAAAAAAAAAAAAACACAAAAAGAGGGGGTGATTTTTCTCATCAAAGGTTAGGTGTTTTTTTTAAAAAAAAAAAAAATTTTACGCAGAAACAAAACGCCTAAAATCCCCTTATTTTTTGCTCTATCAACTGAGAAAAACTAGAAACCGAGAATTTTATCATTTAAAAAAAAAAAATCGAAGCTTTCTCTTTCTTTTTTATTATTTTTTTAATACAAAGATTCTCAGCTCAGGCCTGAAATGGCAGAATCGGCGACTCTCCTCCTTTAACCCAAAAAACAAAGTCGAAAAAGCATCGGCGGTTGCAATTTCCTAAACTCCAAAGCGATGCGGGTATAGAGAAAGAAAAGGAGAAGAGGTAAAGGTGAGGAGAGGATTTTGATTTTTAGATCAAGTGTGTGTGTGTGTGTGTGTGTGTGTGTGGGAGAGAGAGAGAGAGAGAGAGAGAGAGAGAGAGAGAGAGAGAGAGAGAGAGCAAAGGAAAGGGATGGGATGGGATTAAGAGGGATTTCGCAATCCCTCCATATCCTCCTCAGATCCGAACAATGGAACTGGCATGACTGAAATCCATTGCCGTCCAAACAAGCAAGGGATGGGATTAGGAGGGATTTTACGATCCCATCCCTCCTACTCCCGCTCAATCCGCCCGGCCAAACAGGCCCTAAGGGTGTGTTTGGCCAAGCGAAACCCATGGGATTAGGAGGGCTAGGATCAATTTTAAGGTAATGATGGTGATGTCGGTGTTTGTCCATTGATCCCATGGGTTTGCAATAGCCCATGGGATATACAGTAGCGTGTTTGGACCGTCACAAATGGCAAGTCCCAAGGGTTTGCATCTCCACTGCTTCTTCTGGTGTGCCCCACTCACTATTTGATATCTGCCTTAAAACATGTTCATGGCTGAATGTAGGCCGGTGAAAATGATGGAGGGAGTGGATATCTCATTGATATCTTGGTGGGCCCCACAGTGGTGAAAACGCACGTCCCACATTTGCCAAATCCATCTCTGAGACGGGCGGTGTTTATGAGGGCGCGGCGGATGAAATACATCCCACCATTCCAAACAACAGACAGGATGGGATGGCCCGCAATAACCCTCCTATTACCTCCTAATACCATATCCAGTGCTCGGCCAAACACACCCTAAGGGGTTCCGATTTCCAATGAGACTATTGCCTTCACACTGAAGGCTAGAGAAAGGACGGTCTCCCCTACATCGAATAAATAGTGGTCCGATATGCTCATAAAACATGTTGCAGTCCTACGCCCAAGCTCCTTTGAACTTTTGAAGCTTGATGAGCCTTTAACTCGGATCACCGAACACATGCGCACTTTTGCACACATGTCATGGACCCAAAATCCGAGCGGTCCATGTGATGTGGCCTCTAGTGGGTCATAAAAATGAGAGATGAAAATCAAGAGATGATACTATTTTTTTTCCATGGCCCACTAAAGTTTTGGATTAGGGTCAAAGTTAGGCCATTGAGGTTTTATGAGATGTTGCACCAAGTGGACCGTTCAGATTTTAGACCCACATCACATGTGATGAGTTTTAAAAAAGAACCCGTGCGCAACTGAGTATTCCTCTCTCTCTATATATAGGAAGTTGTAGGACACGGATCACCTGAAAAGTTTCAAACATGTTTTGCCTAGCCCAATCTTCAACCAGACACATGGCCCATTTAAATTACGCCACATCACCAAATCATGTGGTGTTCGGGTCCCCAGGGTTTTACAAAATCGGGTATACTTTGTGGGGTCCATTTCGCCATGATGTGTGGGTTTTATATATCCATGCCATCCATCCATTTCGCCAATCATTTTAGGGTGAACCCAAAAATGAGGTAGATCGTAGGCTCAAGTAGACCGCCACACCATAAGAAGCAATGGTGATAGCGGCGCAAACCATTGAAACCTTTATAGGAGCCATCCTGATGTTTATCTTCCATCCGACCTTTTCATGAATGGAAAACACAAATATCTTTTGCAGCTTCCAAGAAGTTTTTAATGGCGTGCCGATCAGCTGGATAGCTATCATAGATAGCTATCAATGATAAAACCCATACATTATGGTGGGGCCCACAGATCCTTGCATAGACAGATTATGCCCGGGCAGGACATGATGCAATTAGCTTTCTTATAAAAGTATTTCTTTTTCTTTTTTAAGTATTTTTGCTGATTCAACGAAGTATTTTAACTTGATTTTTTGTTCATTTGTTATGCAAAAGTCAGATATTTTTATTCAAAAATTATATTAGTGAAATTGATATTTTTTAGAAAGCCTCACAGTACTCTGGAAAGTGTGATGGATAATACACGTGCGTGTAGAAGTTACTTGAAAGTTGCATGTAGACATACAAGTCAAATATCAATCTGGAAAATGGTGTCATCGGACATGATCGCATGTTAGGCCCACCCAATCAATGGCATTTATGTGTTTTAAACCTCAACAGCTATACTTTGGGGATCTAACAGAGGAGAATAAAAAAAAAAAAAAAAAAAAGATAAATATGAAAGATTCCCCACCCTTTTACCAAAAGAAATTTTAAAAGCTTTTCATGGCTTTAATGAATAAATTAGGTTGTTTACAACCGCCATAGCACATGGAAATGCTGTTTGTACTGGCAGATGCACCAACAACAATTGTTTTGCATACCCCAGCATAACATGCACGATTTGATTTCACGTAGGCTATATTTGATTGCTCGCCTCTCTTAAATAACTTTTGCGATCATAATCATCCGATCAGTTACTTAGGCCCTGTTTGGGCAACGGGATTAGAAGGGATTAGGTGGGATTGGATTCATCTGGTTCCGTGCCAATTCCATTCCATGTTTGGAAAAGCTTGGAATTAGATAGGCTAGAATTGCGTTGGGTCTCGTGCCAATTTCACTCAATGCTAGCAAGTTGTGTAGGTCCCACCCTGATGTGTGGGCTATATCCACACCGTCCACCCATTTTTTGAGATTATTTTAGAGCATGAGTCAAAAATCAGGTAATTCTAAAGCTCAAGTGGACCCACCACTGAAAGCAACGGGGATTGAATACTTACCGTTGAAAACTTCTTTGGGGCCACATAAGTTTTGGATCTACCTCATTTTTCGGCCCATACCATAAAATGAGGTTACAAAACAAATGAACGGTTTAGATATAATACATGTGTGTTATTCTGATAATTTCAAATGATAGTGGGTATATCCATTCAAATAGGACTATAGTATTGCCAACGAAGCAGAGCATTAATCTAATCCCATGGAATGAGGGAACAATCCCTGCCATGGGTAATAATGATGTTTTTTTGAATCCAATCCCACCAAATCCCTTCTAATCCCGTTGCCCAAATACCATCAATACATCACTTATCATGAATTTTGTGGAGAGATGGTTCTACCATGTTACAAATATCCAATTCTACCGCACTAATCTGGATCCTCTGCTTGCCATGAACAGGACACTCATGTTTTCTTACATGTCTATACCATCATTGACATTGTCAATACTTGCCCAACCATATTGCAACAAAACAAGAGTTATCTATCCGTGGCAAACAGAGAATTCAGATTACTATTATGCATGCGCATGAAATTATGTTAAACAGGAGAGTTTGTGGCAAACACAAGTTTCCTCGTTTGAGTCCAAAAATCTCAATCTTGCATTCATGTGTATGAAGAAATGAACCGTGGGCAAAGTTGACATCCAACGGTCATAATTAGCACACGTGTATTTGCTCATATGATGGGGACATTTTACTTTTTACAAAAGGAGAATAGGTTCCATAAATGTTTTTTTATTGCCATGCATGGTGTGCTTGTATTCAACGCTCAAAGATTAAGTGTCTCTTTCATAATCTTCAAAAAGAAAATTTGAAGGATTTTCACAGCTACGGCCCGTTACGGAGCGTGGATTTGGAACAACCTGAGTTCGGAACTCCTTGATTTGAAACCCTCCTCCCATGCTTGTCATCCTTTATTATAATCCTTTATAATTCAAAAGTAATTATCTGTAATATATTTACTAGAGTTTGAATTTAATTACTAGATTAATTTTAATATCTTTAACTACTAATGTACCAATGTAATATTTGACACTGATTATAATAAGCTCCTTGAAATATATACCTTGCCTAAAAATGATGAAATTCAAATCTCAAATGAGTCACAAGCACAAGATTACATCCAAGTGACTAACCAATCATTTTTAATCGTTGTTCTACATAGACAATGTTTAGACCGCACAAATCATCATATTAAAGTAATTATAGTCCTGCAATTGATAATCTAATTATTTTGGGATATCATCAATAGGCCAGGTGCCAAATAGATTAATGGTCCAATGACACACATGTTACACATGCAACTATTGGAAGGATTTTTAATGTAATCCAAGCTTTCACCTTGGATTTCAAACCCCCTCTTTTAGGAAAATTGAAACCTCCTCTATTTAAAACCCCCATTTTCTTTATAGTGCCAAATATATCAAGGGATTTGAAATCCCTTCAAACCCATAAATCTATGGTGACCGACAACCCCTTAGAAATTTGAATTATTAAAATGTCCTTTATTATTATTATTTTTAAAAGCAATAGAGTTGAGAATTGTAAGGTTCATATGCTTTGTTTATGACATTCAATATGTCTAACATGTACACCCGAATATGTTAATCCCAAACAAAACATTGCCCAATTACATCATTGGATGGGTTACAAGTTTATGCTTCTAAGCTCTGTAAATTAATTTTTTATGGTGGGGCCCACTCAATGATTGAATCCATCATATATTTTGATCATCTTAGTGGGGTGCATTGTTGGACACCTAACCTGTGATGTAGATGCCAGTTGTGCCTCATGATTCTTCACTTCAACATTTTTTTTAAATAATAAATGTGCAGCGAAAGTGTGACAGGACCAAAAGTCCAAGGATCGAAACTGGGTTTTGTCATTGGAAAACAGTAATCTAATGTGGAAGTCTAAAAGTTTTGTAGTGATGCTATTAGGTAGACATTAAAAAAAGTGAAAAGCAGTCCAGATGTAATATTTTGACTACTTTCATCTATCAAATAATTGATTATCCTTAAGCTGAGGTTTGACCAAGAATGGACCAGAGGAAATTTTATTGTGAAAAAAATAAAAATAAAATTTCATATGATATTTCCAATGTGTTTAAAATAGTCGGGACCATGAACTGACGGAATCATGTTTAAGAGAATTAATTCAATTCTAAATCCTGACAATTACCAACGTACTCAATGCTCTTATACCAATGAATTTAATCCACTGCTATGCAAGTAGAAGACCAACGTATCAAGCTCATACCCACTACAACTATCCTTTTGTGTTATCTCGAGTATTGAAAACAAGAATTTTTACTCTTGAAAACTAGCACTAAAGAGAGAGAAGATATAATATTAGTGATAAGAATTATTTTCTATATATTAGTTGTGGTGCCGTAGGAAATTGTGATGTTGGTGATTGTAATTATTGATAGATTTCTTACCATACATGTACAAAATCAAGACTTATACAAAATTTGTAATTAGATTATTTTTAGAATATATTTTTCCATACATAGCTCATTGTACATCTATTTATTTGTAAATCTCAATACGAAATCAATCACAATTCAATCAAATATTTCTCTCTCTCTCTTCCATCTTTACATGGTATCAAAGCCTAAAAAGATCAACACATTCTGCCATGGTCGACAACAACACCCCACTCATCCCCTCCTCTTATCTTCTTCACCCTTCAGATTCTCCTAGTTTAATTCTCGTCAATAGCCTTCTCACAGGTGACAACTACCCCAAATGGCAAAAAGTCATGACAAAAGATCTTAATGCCAAGAACAAACTTGGTTTTGTCGACGGCACCCTCACACCCCATGAATTGACCAAACCAGAATACACTCAGTGGAATCAAACGAAGGATATGGTCCTTACCTGGATCCTCAACTTCATCAGTCCTTCCTTCGCCAATTCCCTCGAATATCATACAGACCCCCGCGATCTCTGGCTCGACCTCTCTTCTCGTTTATGTCATGGAAACAATGCCTGCATCTATCACCTAAAACGAGCCCTCTCCTCCTTGCAACAAACCACAAATTCTATCCATAATTATTACAACCAAATCAAACAGATTTGGGATGAACTTGGCCATCTCCAAACCACAACTGACCTCAAAGACCTGCAAAAACAAGTTGATGATGAACGTGTTTTCCAATTTCTTCTTGGGCTCAATGATTCCTTTACTCCTCTTCGCACCCAAATCCTGGCCATGGATCCACTTCCCTCCATAAGCAAAGTCTTCTCAATCTTGTTTCAAGAAGAACAACAGAGACTCCTCAACCTTCGACCATCATCCTCCGAAACGATGGCAATGGCTACTCGCACCACTGCTCGCTCACGACCCCTTTGAAGTGCACAACATGTGGCAAAGATGGCCACACTCGTGAACGTTGCTGGACTATCATCGGGTACCCTCCAGGCCGAGAGCCTCGCACCAACAAATCGCGATTGTCCATCTTAGGGTGACCTCCGTCGACTGCGAATCTAGTCTCTCTCACTCCATCCACTTCAAGTCCAGTCCCTGAATTATCACCGGAGCTGTATCAGAAGTTGTTCAACCTCCTTGCACCGTTGCAACCTTCGAATGATCCATCCCTTACAAATTTCGCTGGTAACCTCTTCTCACCATCTGATTTCTCCTTCAATCGGTGCCTCCATTGGGTGGTGGACAGTGGTGCGAGCCACCACATCTACTACCAATGCGATGTTTTTGCCGATTTGAAGCCCCTTAGCTCCCCTCACCACATTCGGCTTCCAACAGGATAAGATATCCCAGCCGAAGGGCTGGATTCTTGTATTCTCTCCCATTCTCTCAAATTAAAACATGTTTTTTATGTTCCACTTTTGTCCTTCAATTTACTCTTAGTTTTCCAAATTGCCCTTCATAATTCTTGTGTTATATCTTTTTCCTCTGACACTTGTTTATTTCAGGACCCTCAATCGATGATGCCGATTGGAGCGGGTGATCTATACAACGGGCTCTACGTGTACCGCCTCGATCCTCCCGTCATTTTTGCTGCTCAATCTACTGCTAATAAGACCCTATGGCATCAACGTTTAGGACATCCCTTCGATTTTACTATTCCCAGTATTTTTAATTCTCCTTGTATGCTTTCTAAATGTGATGTTTGTGCTCGTTCTAAGCTTACAAGATTACCTTTTTCCAATTATGCCAATAAAAGTGATTTTTATTTTAATCGTATCTTTTGTGATATTTAGGGTGCTTATCACACTGCATCTTTATGTGGGGCTCATTATTTTCTCACAATTATTGATGATTTTTCTCACGCCACATGGGTATATCTTATATGTTTTAAATCTGAGGCTTATACCCATTTAACGCACTTCTTCGCTCGTGTTCCCAATCAATTTAACACTACAGTGAAAATTATTAGAACTGATAATGGATAAGAATTTTTTTCCCATCAATTTCAAACATACATGCACAATCACGGCATCATTCATGAACGTACCTGTGTCGAAACTCCTCAACAAAATGGCGTTGCAGAGCGTAAACACCGGCACCTTCTAAATGTTGCCCGCAGTCTTCGTTTTCAAGCACACTTACCTCTACCTTTTTGGGGTGATTGTGTCCTCACCGCAGCCTACCTCATCAACCGCAACCCTAGTCGCACTCTCAAAAATAAATCACCTTTTGAAATTCTGTTCAATAAACTTTCAAACTATGATTATCTTCGGGTATTCAGATGTTTTTGTTATACACAAACTCTCAACGCTCACTGCGATAAAATTTCTCCCCGTGCCACTAAATGTGTCTTTCTTGGCTACCCAAGCACACATAAAGCCTACAAGCTCTACAACCTCAATACTCAATTCGTCTTCTACTCTTGAAATGTCACCTTCCACGACCAAACATTCCCTTTCCAAGATCTTCCTGACACTCATTCCCTTCCCGCTCCTATCATTCCTCTTCCCATCACTGAACCTATTATGTCTCCTTCTCCTGATTCCCCGACCTCTCCTAACCCTCCCGACTCCCCTGACTCTCCTAATTCCTCGACCTCTACGACTTTATCAAACACATCTCCCCAACTCCTCGCCCTCGCCGCACCATTACTTGACCTACCTACCTTCACAACTATATCTGTCCCACCTTACATGAGGAGCCCATGACATCTACACCCGCTTCACCGGCTTCAGGTACTGTTCACCCTTTTGTTTGCTTTTCTTTCATATTCCCGTTTTCCCCCCTCACATATTACGTATTTGACTGCTCTTACCTCCTGTACTGACCCCCCATGCTATTCCGCTACTCTCACTGGTGCGAGGCAAATGTCTGCTGAGCTTCGTGCTTTAGAGGATAATTCCACCTGGACTCTTGAGCCTCTTCCTCTTGGTAAGAAACTCATTGGGTGCAAATAGGTATTCAAAACAAAACTCAAAGCCGACGGATCCATTGAGAGGTACAAAGTTCGGCTCGTTGCCAAATGATGCACCCAGGTTGAAGGACTTGAGTACCATGAGACTTTTGCTCTGGTCGCAAAAATGACCACAGTCCGCTGCTTACTGGCAGTTGCAGCTACCAAAAATTAGATTATTCATCAGCTTGACGTCAACAATGCCTTCTTGCACGACAATCTTGATGAAGAAGTTTACATGAAACCACCACCTGGATATTGTCATCAAGGGGAGACCCGTGTCTGTCGCCTAAGAAAATCCTTCTATGGCCTCAAACAAGCCTCCCAAAACTGATTTTTTAAACTAACCTCTGTGCTTCTTGATGCAAGTTTTCATCAATCTCGGGCGGATTATTCTTTGTTCACTCTCATCACTTCCACCAACATCACTTTTGTCCTTGTTTATGTTGATGACATCTTGGTTGCTGGTAACAACATCTCTCAAATCGAGCTTTTTAAGAAAATTCTCTCCACTCACTTCAAGACAAAGGACCTTGGTTCCTTGGAGTACTTGCTTGGACTCGAAGTTGCTCGCTCTCCCAAAGACATCTTTTATAATCAGCGCAAATATGCTCTCGACATTCTCTTTGATAGTGGACAACTTAGTGCACAGACTGCTCTTTTTCCTATGGAGCAGCATTTGAAGCTTAATACTCGAGATGGTGACCTTCTCCCTGATCCTGGCCTTTACCGTCGCCTTGTTGGCCGTCTCATCTATCTGACCATCACTAGACCAGACATTGTTTATGCAATCAACACACTCAGTCAATTCATGCATACTCCTCGAGTCCCCCACATGACTGCAGCTACCAGAGTTCTCCGCTACATCAAAGGCTGCCCTGGCCAAGGTATCTTCTTTCCTTCATCCAACAGTACACATGTTACAGCTTATACAGATTCTGATTGGGCTAGTTGTCCTACCACCCGCTGCTCCACCACCAGCTACTTTATTCAGTTAGGCACCAGTTCGATCTCATGGCGCACCAAGAAGCAGAATACAGTTGCTCACTCTTCCGCTAAAGCTTAATATTGAGCCATGGTCGTCACAACCTATGAACTCACTTGATTAAAACAACTTCTCACTGATCTTGGTGTCGCTCATCCCGAGCCATTCACTCTACATTGTGACAATCAATCCGCACTATATATTGCCCATAATCCTGTGTTTCATGAGCGTACCAAACACATTGAGATTGATTGCCATATCATTCGCAACAAAATTCGCTCAGGCCTCCTCAAAGCTGTCCACACTTCTTCCAGTGAGCAGTTGCCGATATCTTCACCAATGCTTTGGGACATGAACTTTTTCATCATTTTTCACGTAAGTTGGGCATTACGGACCTCCATGCGCCAACTTGAGGGGGAGTATTGACAGATTTCTTACCATACATGCACAAAATCAAGACTTGCAAAAAATCTATAATTAGATTATTTTTAGAATATATTTTTCCATACATAGCTCATTGTGCATCTATTTATTTGTAAATCTCAATACGAAATCAATCACAATTCAGTCAAATATTTCTCTCCCTCTTCCATCTTTACAGTAATAATTCATTTAGACCTCTAGTTAAAATAAGGGAAGATGCATGGATTGTGACAATTTTAGATATAAGATGTTAAGAATTTGGGCTATGATTACACACTTAGGCTTATGAAAAATAGGATAGACTAGTAAGATAATTTTACTAATAATGCTAATGGTTGAGATATACATTACCAAATCTCGTGGGCGAGATTTTATTAAAGGGGGATAGATTGTAATAGCCCCAGTACTGATAGTCAGTCGTATACAATTATACAATTATACATATTTCTATGAAAATTAGTGAATGTTTAGTAATAACACAATAAAGCGTCTTCGTCTTCATTCATGTTGAAAGTGTTGAATTACGGGGACTAAATTCTCTTTAAGGGGGGTAGATTATAACACCCCATATTTTCAATCTTAGGGTGTTACTAACCGTCGATGATTGGATTGGGATCAATTTGACCGTTGGATTGATCTAAATCCACAATTAAGACATTATTAACTTGTATGGCCCACCTAAGCTTTGGATATCTATCGGATCTCTGGCCAAATGTCCTAATTGGAGAGAATCCTAGCTACGTGGAGAACATCTGCAGCTGCAACTAGTTCTACCCAGATTTTCTAAAAATCACCCGTCTTCTTCCAAGTCCAAACCCACTGTGAAAACTCACCTGGAACTCCGAGTTCTTGCACCCACAAGCTCCTTAGAGCTCCTCCATATTAGCCATAAGACTCGGATAGAAGAAAGAAGCGTTGACTGAAGTTCCACCATGTAAGTTCCATCATCTTCCTCAGCAAGCAGTGCAACCGCATGATCTGAGATATAACTCGATTTTGAGATCGAAGACGTCCATCAAATGCGTCTCTTGATCGTCTTCTAAGCGCTAATATCTAACCGAAGTCGCACCACTCATGAGTTAACTCAGCGTGTCTCCTGACTTACTCTATTTTTTGATCTAGTTCAGATCCGAGTTTCTCACCAGTTGATCCATCGAGTGAAGAAGAAGAAAGGGAAAAGAATAAAGAGAAGGAGACTGTACCGAGTCTGGGCGGGTTGACTCAGTAGTGGACCGAGTTCATATCAGAGTCTAACCAATCATTTTTAACCGTTGTTCTACATGAACAATGTTTGGACTGCATAAATCATCATATTAAAGTAATTATAGTAATGCATTTGATAATTTAATTATTTTATGATATCATCTTTAAGGTTCTTCCCAGCACTTGATCGGATGAGATGTTTGTAAATGTGGTACTTGAACAGGGAATAAATAGATAAACATGAAAGCTCACATACATCATTTGTACGTAGAGTGACATATTTACCCAGAAAAATGCTTTGGTACTATGCATAGTGTGATAGATGATACGCAAGCAGTTACAAATTGCATCCATTATGGGTAAAGTTATCATGAACCAAGAAGTACTCCAAATGCTTAATTGTTGGGCATTCGTTGGATGGTTAAAAATGAGAAAGAAAAATCAATGGTCAGTATTCAATCAACAAGTGTCCACGAATCAGATGACAGTATTGTCAACATTTTGATATTCGGCTTGCAATTTTGCATCACTGCATTCCACAATTTCATTAAATTTATTTTTTTACGTGTCCCATTATTAGACTATTGTTGGGTGCTTGACTATCAAGCATAATAGGCAGCCGGAGTATCAAATAATGCTTTGATATCATCCATCTTGATCACATTGTAGGGTCAGGATTAAACTAGCGGCCCTCATGAGAGGGGCGGAATACATATCAAATGTCCAAGAGCATGGTACACGTGTCAGCAATCCAACCCATCCATCAAGCGATGCGTACTGTGAACATGTGATGGACACGACAGCTGGGAATGAGCAGGAGCTTTTAGTGGCCACCATGATGTATGGGTCTTATCCACACCATCCATCCATTTTCCGTATCATTTATAAGCCCAAAACTAAGGCTGATCCGAGATAGATGTAGAGTACACAATGGGGATTAAACTCTTACCGTTGAAAACTTCTTAGGGGCCACAAAGATTTTGGATGGAGGTGATATTTGTGTTTTCTCTACATCCGGGTCTATGTAACTTTATTAATAGGTTGGATGGCAAATAAACATCACGGTGGGCCCTAGAAAAGTTTCAACGGTTGGAATCATAATCGCTACTGCTTCATATGGTGTGGCCCACTTGAGCATTAGATCCGACTAAAATTTGATACTAGCTTATAAAATGATATGGAAAAAGGATGAATGGCGTTGATAAAACCTATACATCATGATGGCCACTCAAAGTTCCTGCCCATTCCCAGCTGGAGAGAGGCGGGGCAGGACGCAATCCTTGTTTACACGCGATACACCAAAAATCAGTGGAGCACACTAGCCAAGAGAGCAATGTACATCAGCTTTGGACTGTGAATCACGACCTTACATTGAAATTATCCATTGAATATCTCCAATCTATAGTAGGAACGATGGAAGTGGATTAGGTGGTATTGGGTGTTGTGGGGCCACCATGATGTATGTCTTTTATCTACACTGTCCATCCATTTCGTAGTTCATTTATGACATGAGCTCAAAAAATGAACCACACAAAAAGGAATGATGGTGATTAAGCGCCCGCCATTGAAAACTTCCTGACCCATTATCCCTGTTATTTCCCATGGTGTGGTCCCTTGAGCTTCGTATCTCCTTCATTTTTTGACTTATGCTCTAAAGTTGACTGGGAAAGTTGATGGACAGAACGGATATAAAACACATACATCTTGAGCTTGTCTCACGTGCGAGTTTGCACTCATGAACAAAAAGACAATTAAACCATATGAATCCTTAGTATAATGTTCATGTAACCTCATCTATGTTGTGGGCACTGATTGGGCGTAGACAAAAGACTTTAGTAGACCACACAAGAAGAAACATTTTTGACAATGATATCCACCGTTGAAACCTTCCTATGATCCACCACAATATTTATTTGTCGTCCTACCTGTTTGTAAGGGCAGAGAGAGCTGCATGAGGGGAAAACATAAATCGGCTTGGTCTAAAAATTTTATGGCCACTAAGAGATTTTCAATGGTAGATATCCCCATAGTTTCCTATGATATGGTGTAACGTCCCGTCCAACCAGCACAGTGTCTTAGGGCGTCCACATAGGATTTGTCGCAGGATCGTTCGTTTAAACCACTCGTGGTGGGGTATCATGAGTTAATTAACTTAGATTTAGCCCATTATAGTAAACCAGTCTGGTCATGACCGGACCAAGTGCGGCCCGCCGATCCAGATAGCCTGTTTACACTTAACAACAGCCCGTGTGGGCCACCCAACGACCGAGGAGGGTCAGAAAAATCTAAAATTTTAGGAAATCATAGATCTCACTTAGCTCATGATCCATCGCGGACTGCGGACCCGTGGACATCTAAAGTTGGGATCTGACACTTGGCAAATGCACCCCACCAGTGCCAGAATTGGAATCTGGAACTTGCAAACGAAACCGAGAAACCAGACTTTCTAGCCGTCGGATTTCTTCCAATTTACGGTGAAGGTTTAATATATTTTTCTATGCCCGTTCACGAATTCTGGGACTCGATCGTGGCACGGTGACCGTTGATCGCAAATCGGACCTATACGGTCAAACCCCATATCCGATCGCTCCCAAATTTTGCATGACCCTTTATCGGGCCATGGAGCACCTATCCTATAAATTTCATGGCCGGGGGGCCACCAGAGCCACCCTAATCACCAAAATGGGCCCCACAGGGCCACTTAAAGATCGGAATCGTATGCTCAAACCCCATACTCATTCATCCATTTGTTACCAAACTTTGCATGACCCCTCATTGGGCCATGAGACACCTACACACCGAATTTGGTGGACAGAGGGGTGTTAGGGCCACCCCAACACCAATAGGGAGTCCTATACAGCTATTTTGAGAATTTGTGGAAGCTTGAGGCCAAAGGGCCCAACTCGAGGAAATAAAGCCCTAACCCCTATCTCATAACTCTCACCACAACTACCATTGCCAAGGGAGTAAAGAGAGAGCAAGAGAGTAAAGGAGAAGAGAGAGTGAGTGAAGTTGGGCAAGGTGGACCCTAAATCATGGTGGGGCCCAAGGAAATCGATCTTGCATCTCCTTACCTCTCCTCAAAGGAGAAACTCTCCACCACTACCACAACAATCGTCCTTTTGTCGTCTAGGTAAGATCTTTCACCTCTTCTTATTGAAAGCCTTATATTGAGAAGGGTTTGGCTTGGATCTCTCTAACATGCAAGTGCTTGCTTTAGGGATTCCGGCCGTTCGACCCAAAATCCTCATTTTTAGGTCGTCTTGCAAGACTTCAACGATCCGAAGGTGTGGACTATTGTTCTTAGGTGGCCTAACATCAATTTTAGTACGAGCTTAATGATTTTGATTGCTTGGATGTTATATTGAAATTTTAAAGAAACCCTATGAATTATAGGTTGTTGGAATTGTATGGATATACATGCTTAGTCTCAAATTTGGTGTTAATCTTACCTCTCCCATGATATCATGTATGGATGATAGTATATTCATATTTGTTTGATTCTTTTCCCTCATATGTGGTGCTTCATTGTGTGTATGATTATTTACCCTTGTGCTCATGATTTCTTAAGATGAAGGAAGTGCTTAACTTTCTCACAAACTCACCCACTCACACGCACCTTGTTTCTTGATAAAGTTTGTTTATTTGGTAAAAGTATTCGTTTTGTATGGTTGAGATGCATGAGAACATGATATTGATAGGTTAGTTGATAACCTGGATAGTTGGCATGTTATGGATCCCCTTCACCCTCTTGGGTTGGTCAGGAACCTGATGAGAGTCGGTAGTCCCATCGATAGGACTACGTCAGGGCTAGATCCGTGGATTTGGGCGGGTGTATTCGGGTGGTTGTAGTTCGACTACATGAATCTCTTATGCCCGATGTTACTCGTCTCACGCTAGCCTGACTCGTGCGGTCTAGCCTACTGTCTGACCAACCTTGTTTGTTAACCCTATTTGTACACATGTATGGAACCTGGGACACCCTACAACCGTAAGTGACTCACCAGTAACCGACGACAACTGGTCCACAGCCTCGTGAGCTGGGCATGGTGGAATGAGATACTGTGTCCGAGCTGTCGGCCTACGTTGGGGTGTCGCGCCTCTCCGTAGTGACCGCGAGCGATCCCTTTCTCTCGGCACTCCTCATGTGTTTGAAGTCGAAGATGAGAAACCCAATGGGATCACGGACCATGAGGCCTCGGCCTCACGCGTTGGGGGGTCTTGGCCTCACAAATAGTTTAAGGTATTGATACGTGGGGTGTATCAGATTCCCCAACTTGCTAAATGAATGAACTTAACTAATAACTCGGCTAACACGATCGCATTACATCACACTAGTTAGGATGGTGACTCGAAAGTCGAAGTCGCTCTGAGGGAGCATTGTCATATGCGATCGTTAGATAGAGTTGCTCGAGGGAGCATTGTGGCAAGGGCATGCATCATATCATCCCCCATGCATGCGCATTTAATAAGAGTTGTTAGGTGTTGATGATTGACTGTCTTTCATTAAGTTCATATTACAATTGATGTCTGTTATAACTTAAGACTAATAGTACACACTAAGTTGATCACTCACTTCCACTCTGGGACGGTGTTTTCAAACACCAACTAGACTCTCTTATAGATGTAGGGGAGGCGGAGCAGGTGGAGCATGACGATGCTACTCTCGACGAGGAGGAGTTGTCATACTTCCAGCTGATGCGAGGGACCTCACCGGACCCATAGATGAGCCGATGGATCGCTGAGCAGCGGGCTCAGTCCTATTCTTTTTATACTTGCTATTCTTTTACGATTTTGTTGGGTGACGCCATGTGCGACTTCTTTATTCTTTTGGATATGTATATATGTATATATTTGATCTCTTTCATTTCAGTAGACTTGTGTGGTTGTGCTTCATGTTACAGGAATTTTCAGGCTGCACATTAACTGGATTAATCGCGTATTAATGAAAACCGGTCATAAGTGACCCCGGGAACTCGGGAGTTGAGTGTATACACGACCCCCGATTTTCAAGGCGTTACATATGGTCCACTTAAGCATTAGATTTGTCTTTGTGGATAAAATACATATACTAAGGTGGGCTTTAGAGAGGGCCTACTATAACCGGTTGTCTGTGGCTAGGTAATGATAGGGGTAGTACCCAATCCACATCCCTATGTCGTGGATTTTGTTACGATCTACTGATCATTGCAATATTTGAGACATGCAATTCACAATTTACCATTATTAGCCAACAGACTACATGATTATAGGTTGGTCTCCAAGTTGTTTTTAATGGTGGGCATTCAAACACCATTGTTTCATGTGATGTGGTTCACTTGAGCTTTTGATATGCTTAAATCATATGATCATGGCCTAAGATTCGTAGGTAAAACAATTGGATGGTGTAGATAAAACTTATCCAAGCCACATGTGTGTTTAGGACAACACATCCACATGTTAAAATATATATCATCATAAAATGCTATTACAAGATGTAAGCCATCCATTTGGTGAGTTATCTTATAAGATATATAGCTTGCCTTTTTGGCTTGGATAGATAAGATAAACCCTATCCATTAGGTACATTACCTTGTATAACCTAAGAATCAATCTCATTTATAGCATTGGTAATTAAAACAAATCAACGACTTTATGAAGTTGATTTTTTGTCATCCATTCATTTTAATATTATGGTGTACTGGATATGGATTATAGGTATTCTCCGATCTACTCTATCAGATTTCTTCATAACTTTTTTCATCAAATCATGAAGTGAGTAATCATAACATATTTCATCTTCATATGATTAAAATAAATTATTATATTGCTATAATTGATTGTATTATGATTATGATTGTAAATGACTGGATTAAATTGTTTATGTACTGATTAGTGATGATATATTATCTGATTATAAACATGTGAAATGACTCTCATATAAAAAAATGTATGTGGTTGTTTATATGATTACTGATGTATTAAATATTTATACCTTGCATCGTTAACGCTCATGTATGATTATCTAGAGGACAACCCGTCATACCTACTAAAAGCTCACTATATGTAAAAGTTTGCCCATTAGAGGATGCGGGCCTTACCCATGCCTACCAATGGTAGAAGCCTGCCAAGTGCTGATGCGAGTTGTCGATATCCAACCCAGGCAAGTGAATAGTTTCTATTTATACCCACTTTATGCATCATTAACATTATTCACAACATTCGCATTAATTACATTATTTGCATCGTAATTTTATTTTTTTATACTCGACTATTATGCTTTACTTGTGTATATTATTTTAATTGTATCATGCACGAATTATGATGAGTTCATTCAATGGGCCTAACTAGTTGACTGTGTATTGATGAAAAAATTATATATGTAGAATTAAAGCAAATACAACGACTCAAAAGCAAAAACATGAAGTCAAACCAGTGGATAATACACAGGAACAATAGCCATATTTAACCGAAGACAAGCTTACTTCGCTGGATCAATATAATAATTAAATGGGACTTATGTTTCCTATTATTATTATAATTTCTATTTCAAAATAACATATAATTTAGACTGTATACTCATTGAATAACTTGATAGTTCTGAACAATTACTTAATAAAAGTCTTAAATTGTTTGACATAAATATTTTAGCATATACTCTTAATTATCATGAATGTGTGGTGGTGATTGTTTGTGAATGAATTACTGATTGATATGAGTGTATTGATAGATGTTAATGAGAGCATAAAATTCATATTATATTATGCCTCTATTAAAATGATGTGAATTACAAATTTAAGTACACTAAGTGTAGGAGTCATGGACTTTAACTCATGTATGGGGTGCACACTTAGTATCTGAATTTTGGGGTGTGACAAAAGTGGTCCAACCTAGTGAGGTCATTGAAAGTGTTTGTGATATTTACGAGACCAACGTGCACCTAAGGATTGTCCTACAATCAATGCGTTTCGAGAGGTGTTGGAAGCTCACACCAATGACGTGAATGCTTACCAATGGTCATTCAACACCCCAAGTTCAAATATATATAATCGCAATTGGTGAAATCACCCAAACTTTAATTGCAAAAATGAAGCAACTTATAATTTAAGCACTCCTCTTCAAGGGCCTCATACTCCTTAAAGTATACTTTACGTGCTTCCACCAAGGAAAACCCTTGAGGACACCTTGCAGATATTTATGTAAGGACAAATACAAATAAATCAAACAACAATAAAAACCCTACAAGGGCTAAAAATCTCAGTGGAAAGAATTGAATCTCGCTTTAATGTGAGGAAGAATAACACTTTTTTGTGCCCAACTCCAATCAAACCCTAAAGGCCAATACAAGGTACCCGATATCAATTCTTTCAATCCTCATATGGAACAGGCTAAGTCCATCACCACTCTTAGAAGTGATAAAGCGATATATGAAAAGATTCTTAAGAAGGTTGAGAAGCTTGAGAAATCAAAAAAAATATAAGAGAAATGGTGAACCTAGCAATACTCTATAAGAGAAAAAAGATTGAGCCGAGTCGCAAAGTGGTGGCTCCATTTCTCCGAAGTCTTCTCTCATCAAAATGTCTAATTGATAACTAGGACATTTTATAGGTTTTTCAGTAAGTCAGAATCAACATTCCCTTATTGGACGCCAGTAAAAAATTATGTTTTATGTCAAAATTTTAAAAGATCTTTGTACGGGAAAATGTAACCTGAATGTATAAAATAAAGCTTTCTTGATAAAACAGTTGAGTGTAATTATTAAACAAAACACTCTCTTAAAATATAAGGATCCTAAAAGTCTATCTTCTACATCATAGGCAACTTCCGGATCGAATAAGTGTTTCTCAATCTAGGGGCAAGTGTTAACTTGATACCTTACTCGGTATATGAGCAATTAGGCTATAATGAATTAAAACCTACCACGACAACTTTAGAATTAGCTAATCGCTCAATTAGAATACCGAAAAGTGGTGGTGGAAGACAAGTTAGTCCAAATCAATATATTTTACTTTCCAGTAAATTTTATCATTTTACATACACAATTGGTCACAAATTCTTGCACTCGAATCTCTGTCATATTAGGACGCTCATTCCTGACTACTTCAAATGCATTAATCAACTGCTGAAATGGAGTCATGAAGCTATCATTCGAAAACATGGCATTGGAATTAAATGCTTTTAATTTATGTAAATAGCAAGGGTATGGGGATGAGATCCACGAGGTGAACTTGATTAATATACTCGTGGAAGATGAGTTTCTTCTTGCTATCATCTCTGACTTCGTAGAGGCATGTCCATCTTACTTCATGGACTTATATGATCATATTATTGTAGATGTGGTGAACGCTTTATTAGAATTTGCACTGGTACTTGAAAATAACCAGTGAAGGCCTTGTTTTAAAAAATTGCCCTTACCGATTCCAACCCTCTATTCATCGATAATAGAAGCACCAAAGCTTGATTTACAACCTTTATCACCTGAGTTTAATATATGTTTATTTGGGTCAAGATGATACATATCTGGTAGTGATTTTTCCCACATTGATGAAGAATAAGAGAGTAAGTTGATTGATACTCACAAAGAACATAAGAATGTCATTGGATGAACTATTACGGAAATAAAGGGAATTGATTCAATGATTTAAACTCACCGAATACACCTTAAGGATAATGCTAAAACATCAAGACAACTACAATGTCAATTAAATCTAAATATGAAAGACGTGGTTAATGCCGAGGTATTGATGCTATTGGATGTGGCTAGAATTTACCACATATTTGATAATCAATGGGTTAGTCCAACTCAGGCGGTGCCCAATAAATTTAGAATTACCATTGTAGCCAATGTCAACAATGAATTCATGCCAACCAGAGTCACTACTGGTTAGAAAATGAGCATTGATTACTGGAAGTTAAACATGGTTACGAGGAAAGATCACTTTCTATTGTCCCTCGTTGATCATATTTTGAAAAGGTTGGCCGGTCATTCATATGATTGCTTCCTTGACGGCTACTCTAGTTATAATTAATAGAGATTGCCCCTTAAGATAAAGAGAAAACTACTTTTACATGTCCCTTTGACACCTTTGCATACAGAAGTATGTTATTCTGTTTATGTAATGTTCATTCATGCTACATTATAGAGATGCATGCTCGGTATTTTCTCTGACATGCTTGGCCATTTTTTGGAAGTCTTCATGGACGACTTCTTTATTTTTGGTTGTTCATTTAATGAGTGTCTCGGGCACTTATGATTGGTTTTAACGATATGTGAAGAGAAAAACCTCGTGTTGAATTGAAAAAAATGTCATTTCATGGTTCGAAAAGGAATTGTTCTTGGACATGTGATTTCGACCAATGAAATTCAAGTAGAAAAGGTAAAAATGGATCTGATTGTAGATTTGTCAGCTCCCAAAAATATATGTGACATTCGTTCCTAGGTCACACCGGATTCTATAGGAGATTTATCAAATATTTCAGCCAAATCTCTAGACCATTAACCAATCTCCTTCAAAAGGACGTCACATTCGAGTGGACTAATGCTTTCCATGAAGCTTTCACAAAGCTCAAGGATATGTTAACAACCACACTTATCATGTGACAACCTAATTGGAGTATTCCTTTTATGATCATGTGTGACGCTAGTAAATATACTGTTGGAGTGGTGCTAGGTCAAAGAAATGACAAAAAACCTTACATCATCTACTATGCCTGTAGAACACTGAATAATGCCCATATTAATTATTCCACTACGAAAAGAGAATTCCTTGCATAAATTTTGCACTTGACAAGTTCAGATCCTACTTGATCGGATCTAAAATCGTTATATTCACCGATGATGCGACCCTTATGTATTTTCTTTCTAAGATGATTGTTAAACCCTGCCTACTTAAATGAATCATTTTAGTCCATAAATTTGATTTAGAAACACGCGATAAAAATGGAGTAGAGAATGTAGTGGTTGATCACTTATCACAACTTGTACCTTCAAACTCCATTGAGACCATATGGATCAAGGATACATTTTCAGATGAACAATTATTTTCGGTTTTCTAACTACCTTGGTATGTTGACATTGCTAACTACCTTGTGACATGTAAAATTTCAATTTATTAGACGTCACAATATAGAAAGAAGTTCTTTGCCGAGGTATGTAAATTTTTATAGGACGATCTATTTTTTGATCAAATATTATCCGAACCAAATAATAAAGACACGTGTTGCTGACCGAGAACAATTTATTGTCATATCCTTCTATCATTCCCAAGCATATGGACGTCACTTTTCGACAAAGAAACTCAGCATCAAATTTCTTCAATGTAGTTTCTATTAACCAACAATTATCCACGAGTTTTGCAAGGCTTGCGTTTGATGTCAAAAGTTGGGTCAAATATCTCGTAGGAACATGATGCCCTTAAACTCAATCTTAATTGTTGGAATTTTTTATTGTTGGGGCATTGATTTCATGGGACCATTCCCTTCCTCTTTTGAATATCTTTATATTCTCCAAGCAATCAACTATATTTCAAAGTGGGTGAAGGTGATTCCCTATAGAACCAATGATCACGAGACAATTATACAATTTTTAAAAGAGAATGTCTCAACTAGGTTTAGAACACCAAGAGTTATCATCAGTAATGGAGGCTTCCACTTTCGTAATAGATCATTTGAGAACTTAATGAGAAAATTATGTTATTACTCACAAAGTGGCTACACCCTATCACCCACCAATAAATAACCAAGTTGAATTTTTTAATAGGGAGATAAAACAGATTATACAAAAGACAATAAATCTGAAAGTAAGGATTGGTCTTTATGACTAACTGACTCATTGCGGGCTTACTGTACTGCATTTAAGACCCCTATTGGAATCTCTCGCTATAAACTTGTCTACGAGAAAGTATGTCACTTGCTGTTAGAATTGGAACATATACCATACCGGGTAACAAAGAAATTCAAATTTAACTTGGACAAAGCAGGCCCTCTATGTAAACTCCAACTCATGGGATTAGAAGAGATTTCGAGGATTTACAAAGACTGGATGAAAGTGTTCCATGATAAGAACATTTTCAGAAAATAATTCAAGCTAAATTAAAAGATGTTTTTGTATAATTCTTAACTTCATTTTTTTCTTAGTAAGTTTAGATCCAGATAAACTGGCCTTTTATTATTAAAATTGTTTATTGGTAAGGGGTTATTAAACTTGAAAATCCAGCAACCGACAATGAGTTTAAAGTTTATGGATAAAGGTTTAAGTCGTTTGTTAAGAATATGTTTCAAATGATATGTCAATGCCTCTGGAAGATCCTATGTATTAGGATTGATCTTTTAGTCTAATGGAGATCCATTTCCCTTACTTTTGTAGGTTAGTTTCTTTCATAGTATATGTTATTTTAACTCAGATAATTAGATTCGAGAATAATTTTACCATCAGATCAATGATAATTGAGACTCAAAGGTCATATTTCAGTTGATACAGCCCACCCGAGTCGTGCATCTACCTCAATCTTGGTCAGACAATGTAAGCAGAACCTAATAGATGTCATGGATTTGATTACACACCTTGGTAGACCCCAATTCGGGGCAGTGCGTGGGCACAATTCACGTGCACCAGCGATGCATTGGACCTCACCTATAGTCAAAGTTGGGCTGACCCAACATTTCTAAACAAAGGAAGGATTTTCCTCCATTTTCTCTCTTCGTGCACGAAAATAACTCAAATAGGCTGACCATTGGCTGCGTTGTGGCCCACCATGATCACCCAACTGAAAGATCGAAACTGTTCATGTAATCTAGAAGGTGGGGCCTACCAAAGCTTTATCGTCCGTGCGCATTCATCCACCTGTCCGTGCACATAGTCAATGGTCCATACTAGCTGCGTAAGGCGGATTTTTCCAAAAACGAAAATCCCACTCTAAGAAAAGAAAATAAAAAAAAATACCTGAAATTTGTCTATCTTTAAAGGTCAACACTCAGGTTTTCAAGAAATGAGTCGTATACTTGGGTTTCAAAAACCAGAGCGTTACAATATAATATCGGCATAATGAATTGCCCATCATTAAGTGTCTTGAAGTAGACACGATAATCATATTCACTTATAGTAAACCCTTAACTCGCCACGAAAGCATCAAATTTTTTATACTATTACTTAGGTAACTATTTCAGGCTATATAACGACCTCCTCAACTTGTAAACTTTATTCTCTGACTCGTGTATCTCGAACCCTTATGACATCTTCATGTAGATATGCTCTTCCAATTTTTCATGCAGAAAATCAATCTTTATATCCATTTGTTCAGGTTTCAAATTATATTGGGTAACCATCATCAACACAAATATAATAGATATTTGCTTGATCATAGGCGCGAAAATATTGCCGAAGTCGATACCCTGATTCCGTGCATAACCCTTCGCAACCAATATGGCCTTGTACCTATTTCGTTTCTTTTGATAAATTTGCTTAGACACGATCACTTTCCGTACAACAAGTCCATCACGTCTTGTATCACCACTATCTCGCTTTTCAGCATTTTTTATCTTCCAATGCTTCCTAAAAGGTAAACGGATTCCCCTCATTCGTAATGAGAGCGAATGCAATATTCGAAAAATCTCTATATTTCACCAGTAATTTGCGATCTCTTGATGGATTTTTCTACACAAGTAGCTGCTCCACCTGCTTCTATGCATCTTTTGCGGCTCGACTTCTACCTGCGTCTCACCTTTTTTTTATTTCAACATCAATTTCAACTGATTTACTTATTTCACTATGTTCATCTTTACGAAACAGACAATCCTCATCAAACCTGACGCCACGACTAATTATTATCTTCCGTGTGACCTGGTTATACAACATGTATTCTTTCACGCCATCACTATAGCCCACAAAGGTACACGTATTCGTCTTTTGATCTAGCTTATTATCTTGACGAACATTACATGAAAGTAAGCATCACAACCAAATACCATAGCCCCGAGTAGTCTATATCATGACCACTATGCGCTTCTTATGGAATTTTACAACTAATAAGCATAGGCATGGATCAATTCACTAATTAATAAGTCGTATTAACGGCCTCAATCCATAGTTCATTGTCCAATCAACATTACTCAATATGATTCGACTCTCTAAGAGAGTCCAATTCATTCGTTCCACCACACCGTTATACTCTGGTGCATGCCTTACTGCATTGTGCCTAATGATTCATTTATATTTACAAAACTGAATGAATTCATTTGAAGCAAATTCACCACCGTTGTGGGTCTTCAATACTTATAACTTTTGTCATATCTGCTTTCCTAAAACCATCTTCCGCATCTCTAAAGTTGAAAAAATATTGGATTTGTGTTTTATAAAGTAAATACAAACTTTTATAGAGTAATTATTTATGAATGAGACAAAACATGATGATCCTTCTCCAGAAACAATAGTAGGTGACCTCATACATCGGAATGCACATAATTAAGCACCCATTTTACATATTCGTAAGGCTTAAAAGACAACTGTGATGGTTTATTATATATACAATGTTCACATATATTAAAATCAACATTTTTAAATTGAGGAATCAAACAACGGTTAAAAATTACATTCATGCCGCGATCGCTCATATGGCACAGGCACGCATGCCACGAATGTGCTGATGTAAACTTCGTTATAAATGCTGCAGCTCCACCTAATACGGTATTCCCGATTAGCTTGTAAAAGTTATCACTCCACTAAACCTTTATCACAATGATTGCCCTTTTAAAACTTTCAGGACACGATCAAACCTAATGATTTTACACACAAGTCTCTCGAGAGCTCCCAAAAATATCAAATTCTTCCTTGAATCAGAAAATATATCTCACATCCGTTAGAATACACTCCATCCCATCAAACATCTTGATGCGCACCGATTTGACACCAACAATCTTACATGCAACATCATTACTCATAAAACACCTGACCACCATTGTACTCACTGTAACTGGTAAACTAACTTTAATGAGAGATCATGCGATATGAAGCACACGAACTTAAAATCCAATTGTTGTTGAGATATCCGGATTTGGATGCGGTTAAAACGTTATAACCACTTGACTCCTCACTAGATTCGTTGTATTGACCTCCTTCGGCAAATTTCATAATTTGTGTGCTTTTTGGGCTTTAGGATTATGACAGTCATTGTTCATATGCCCTAACATTCTATAGTTACAATACTTCATATTTCCTCTGTCCTCAAACTTGGACCTATATTGCGAATTTTTCTTCTATCGCTTACACTTTATTTCCCTAACAACTAACGCATTCATAGAGGAACCCTGCTACTATAATTATTTCTCAACTACTTTGAACGAAGGGTTGAGATAATAATTTCGACATCATTTATCTTATACCATAACATGTAGTGTCCACGATACCCTCGTATGACTCTAAAAGATAATTCAATAAAATTAGAACTTGATCTTCTTCGTCGATCTTCACCTCCAACTCATGAACTTGCAAAGTAGTTGATTGAACATGCTAACATGTTCATTAAGATTAGACCCTTGCGCCATCTTCAAAGTATAGAATTGCTTCTTCGGATATGTATGATTTGACAAATATTTAATCATGTACAAGCTTTATAGTTTTGTCCAAAGCCATGTGATGGCCTTTTGATCGATGACATTATAAAGGACGTCATCCGCCAAACATAATTAGATCAAGGTAATCGCCCTCTAGATAAGTTTTTAACTCTTCATCGTTCATAGTTGCATAACGCTTCAGTATGCCAATGAGTGCTTGTTGCAATCCTCAATGAAGTTGAAGGCCTCTCATATTCACCTTATATAGTTCAAAGTTATTTTTCCCGGTGAACTTTTTCATTTCATATTTTGCATTAAATCATTTCATCATCATGTTGTAGATTCAAACTCAACTCCCAACATATATATTTGATACTACTCGTTGGGAAACCGTGAAAGTAAACCTCAAATTTGAATCATATAATGAGAAATAAACGCAAATAAAACATGCACATGAACACATAAATTTACGCAAAAAATCTTTGCAGGAAAAAGCCACGGTATACAGTGACAATCAAATCCATTGTAAAAATGAAAGTACAAGAGATAGAATCGCTTACAGATACGAAAACCCTTGTTTTATTCCTTTCGAACCCTATAATTAATTTATCCCTCATTGTTTTCTACCTTAATTTTGTATTACGTGCATATATGGTGTTATATTTATAATAGGAAACAAATTGTCCAATTATAGAAAACTATGCGTGTCATCAATCTAAGCATCAATCGACATCGATCATTCAATCCTTATATTTAATCAACCAAACATGCTTAAAATGTCTAGAAAGTTAATATGAATTTTTTGAAATTTGTCAACTGAATCAAACCTTTAATGTTAGTTGATCGAATCTATTCAAAATTGTCCAAAGGCCAATTTATTTAATCCAAAGTTCACACGAACGATTAATCGAGCAACTTATTCAAAGGACCAAACTCTTCTATTTTTATAGCCATGGAATACATATAAACAACAACTTGTAAGTGCTATACCTAATCCATCCATCAACTTGGCACCACATTATATTCGTTTTCCTAAAAAAATCAGGTCCACTGAATACCGGGGCCCAATATTGTAAGCTGGTGGCTGGATAAGAGAATTTCAGCCAATTTTGTCTGAACCGTACACTTATGTTGCTAATTGTAGCCCAAATGATAAGTGGATTAACCTGATTTTTGGGCTAGGGCATCAATATACTGGTGCCGCTCTGATGGATGGATTGGATCTCTGACCTATATGCTGTGCTGGCACACGTGGCGCGTATCCACAGGCTTTATGCACATGCATGTGGGCTTAAGTACGTCTCACGTGATACCATATAAATATAAGCCTTGGCTCTGATGTGATCCTCAGATGAGCGGCCGTGATCACGACACACGTGCGTCGGAGATGACAAGTGCGAGACAGAAAGGAAAGACAAAGAAAAAAGAAAAAAAATAATAAAAAAAGAAAAACCAGAAAACCCTACTCTCTCCTTCCTACACACTCCCTTTCAAGGGCGCATTGTCTTTCGAGTCTTCCCATCTCCCCCCCCCCCCTCTCTCCTTAAAAACCACATTTTTCAAACCCCCCCCCAATCTCCCCATTTTCCTTTTTCATTTACAAAACCCCCTCCCTCTCCCTCTCCCTCTCCCTCTCCCTCAGCAGGAATGGCAGGCGGTTTTAGGGTTTCGATCCCGAACAACGTGAAGAAGACGATCCAGCACATAAAGGAGATCGCAGGCAATCACACCGACGATGAGATATACGCAATGCTCAAGGAATGCTCGATGAATCCCGACGAAACCGTCGACAAGCTCCTCAATCAAGGTATCCTCTCTCTCTCTCTCTCTCTCTCTCTCTTTGTGTGTGTATCGTCTCCCTTGTCTTTGATCTGTTGTGTGTTGGCCTAGATTTGGAGGAGGGTTTTGGGCTTTCGGCCCAACACGGCAATTAGAATGTGGAAATTGAATTGGGATTTGATTGGGTTTTTTTGGGCTTTCTGCCTAACTCGTTCTTGTTCATTTATGTCGTTGTTGTTGTTTTTTTTTTTTATTTTTGGTTTGTGGTTTCCGGAAAGAAAATGGGGTTTCCCGTGTTCTGTTGAGTTTTCGGGTTCCATTGTTCCATGAAGATTTCGATGAACCACTCGTTCTCTCTGTATTTTGATATTTTTGGCGCGTGGTTCTTATTTTTGGCTCGATTCAGAGGTGGGTTTTGTTTTTAGTTGAAAAAATATGCTGATTTGGGTATGAGAATTGAGCTGGGATTTGATGGGTTCTTGCGTTTGATGTAGTTTCTGTGAGGAAAGGTTAGTTCTTTGATTTTGTTGTTCTTGGGTTTGCAGATTTTGGAGGGAAAGTGGGGTTTTGGGTTTGTTGATGTTGATGGGTTTTGTTAGTTTTTCAGGAGTTTCGTTGTTGTGCGTGGATGTCGATTTATCTTGATCTTGCTATGTCTGTCATTTCAATTCATTCAATCTGCTGGGTCTTCCATTCTTGTTTTTGGGTTCGATTCAGAGGTGCTGCTTAAAAAAATAATAATTTGGTGGGAGCACACCTATTTGGTGGTGAAAATCGTACTGGGATTTGATGGAGTGTACGGCATTTGATTTAGTTGTTATTCGATCTGTTCGGTCTTTTGTTCTTGTTTTTGGATTCAATTTGGAGTGGGTTTCGTTTCTTCTCTTCTTCTTTTTTTGGAAGAACACTGTGATTTGGTTGTGAATATTCAGTTGGGATTTGATGGGGTTTTCAGCATGCGATTTAGTTTCTGTAAAACGTGTTTGTTATTGGATTACATTATTTCTGGGTTTGGACATTTTTGGGCTGGAAAGGGCATTTACATTCTGATCTTGAACACTTTAATGAATCTCGTTCTCTCTCTCTCTCTCTCGTTCTCTACTTATATATATATATATATATATATATATATATAATATATATATATATATATATATATATTAGAGAATTAGTAGTTTCTAATGTGTTTTGGGTTGATTCGGAAGTGTTGCTGTAGCTTATGTAAGGTCAGGTTAGTTCTTGGATCGCTTTCTCTTTTCGGAATTTTCATTTTTGGAAGGATAATGGGGTTCTGGGTGTGTAAATGTTGATGGGTTTTGTTGGGTTTTCAGCTCATGGAAATATACTTTACAGTTTTAATATTATAATATTGATATCTGTTCTACAGTTCTAGTCATTGTGTTGTTGGCCAATATTAGTAGCACTCAAGCTGTCTCACTACGTTTCCGATTCATATGATACATTCGTCTTTTTTACAAGCAAAATACGTTAATGATAAAAACTTTCTTTTTTGATTGCTAACTAGTGAATGGCTTTGCAGATCCTTTTCATGAAGTCAAGAGGAAGCGCGACCGGAGGAAAGAGGTAAATGTTTACCTTTTACTCTCTGACTTACCATTTCAAGCATCATCTGCTATTTTTTCCTGTTCCCTCTCTGCCAATGAGAATATCTCATTGTGCTTTTTTTTTTTTTTTTTTGGTGCTGCTACAGCTGCTCTAGTTATTTTATTGGCACCTTTTGAGTATTGAGACACACATGCTCCCCCCTTCATCATTTTAACCATTCCCTTTTATTCACGATTTCATCATATGCGTACTCACAGGGGATGTTGATAAAGCATACACTTTCTAGCTTCTTGAATATGGTGAAAACTTATTGAGTTGCTACCTGCATTTTGTTTGTCAAAGCTTTTTCATAGTTTCAAATTGCGCTTTCAATCAAGCTTGGAATGCTTTAGAAGTGATAAAGTGTGTTTGAGTTACAAATCTGGGATCTTACTATTTAGATTTGAATTCCACCTCGAAGCCCTTTTTAGATGAATCCTACAATTCTATGATTTGAATCGTATGGTTTACAATATAAACCCTGACTTATGATTCAAATCATAGTTGTTTTCTTCTATTTTAAGCTTTACTTGGCTTTCATTTTACATTTTTAAATTGGTGGGGGCTTATAATTGATGACTTCTTAATTGGTTGAAAAGCCAAATTGATGTGTGACTTATCTGGAATGTTTTTATGGATGGTTGCGATTATGTTGACTTACATGCATCGTGGTAATGATGGTTATAAATCAAATATCTTTTTTGGTTGGTCTACAAAATCAAATGCCGCTTTTCTAATGTGATTGTATGCTCAAGAAAGGTAAAAAGAACACACATTATTAAAGGATTCTTGATTTTTTAAAGGTAAATTTCTTGAATGACAAAAAATAAAGGAAATACGAGAATCCTCTATCTTGATATGGTGGTAGTACTTGGTGCATATTGATGGGAAATGGATGATTGATGAGTTATTTTTATTATTTTTTCTGATTTATTTGTGTTTTTGCAGTTTTTTTTTTTTTTTTTTTTTTAAAGAAAATCATAAAACATATTTCGATTTACATTACGATTTGTGATTCGGTACAATTCAACCCTTATTATGATTTGCAATACGATAGCAACAACGATTTTAACAACATCAAGTATAGATGAAAATGAGGACGTTGAGATGGATGATTGGCAAGACAAGGATGGAATTAGAAATGAATGCTCTTGAGGGAACATAGGGGTAGCAACAATAGGTAATAAGATAAGGGGAAGTATAATGCGGGGGCATTTTCACAACGGGTTCGAGTGGGGTGGCTTGCGGGATGTAGGGGCACACTCGGGGTGGGCAGCCCGTGGAACCCATGAATTTGGGGCCCGTGTGAGGCAGGTGGCTCATGTAAGGTGGAACTCATGGATTTGGGGCTCATGAGGGTGTGAGACCCATCGATTTGGGGCAATTCGAGCTTTTAGTGCAAGTGGTTAATTGCCCTGCATCAAAGTAGGTTTAGATGGTTTAATCATGTGCAATGGAGACCAAGTATTGCTCCGTTTAGGGGTGAGTTGGTTCTAGTTGAAGGCTCTGAAAGAGCAAGGGAGGGCCCAAAAGGACGTGGGTAGAGGGAGTAAGAAAAGACTTGATAGCCTATGGTCTAATTGAACTTATGGCCCTTGATTGAGTGGAATGGCAGATTGGATTCATGTAGCCAACCCCAATGAATGGGGACAAAGCTTAGGTGATGATGATGGTAATGATATTTTATTCTTGGCCTTCCATAGGTGCTGTGGTAGTTGCTGCTGCTTAGGCATTAGTGTTTGTGTTATTACCTATTTCTCCAAACACTACAATGCTTTTGTCAATGGGGTAGCTTGGATGCATAGAAAATAAAATCTGTTTAAATATTAATTCAGTGTACTCCAGCTGGAGTAGCACAGCTGGTTTTGGATGGCTCCTTTGCTGTGGATGACCTTGGTTCGAGTCTCCACGACAAGGTATTCTATAACGGTAACAGTGGCCATAACGGCCACCACCGTTATTGTTACAATATGGTATGACCTTTTTTTTTTAAAAAAAAAACAAAGAAAAAATCTGTTTCAGCCCTATTACAGACCTACACGTGTCAATTTTTTCCGTAACGGCTGTTACGACTGTCTTGGCCTTGTAACGCATAACGGTTGCTATTGTTATATAACAATATTGGCATACCATACTCCATGAGCTTCTGACGGTGGATCATAGGAGGAAGGGAGAGAAGTAATTAGTCTATAGAGCGAGCGAACTGAGAATGTGCTGGATCGGTGCAACCACCAAATCAACGAATCAACTTCATTAATTGAAGGATAGTGAACAATGAAGTGATCCAATAGCCTGGCAAGTTCAGAAATCTCCATTTCCGTCATGTTCCTACAGCAAGGACTCCAAACAACTCCACCTCTGAGCAAAGTATAGCAGTCTGCCACCGAAATGAAGCGGTTTGGGGCAAGACGAGCGACTCTAGGGAAGAGATCCTGAAGCGTGCTATTCCCACATTATATATCCACCAAAAAACGGATCCGTCTATCATTACCGACTGAGAACATTATGCCTCCACGAACCAAGTATTTCGTTGTTGCAATCACCTTCCAACTACTTGAGGCTTTGTATAGGGAGGACCTCTTAATGAACCAATATCCTACCTCATATTTGTTGGCAATGACCTCCCTCCACAACCTACCAGCCTCAGTGCCGAATCTCCAAATCCATTTTCCGAAGAGAGCAGTATTCATATCCCCCAACATTCTGAGATCAACTCGTCTCAATTCCACCGGCTTACATACCTCATCTCACTTGAGAGATGAAACTTCCTTCCTTCCGTGTTTCCTCTCCACAAGAAACCCCTCTCAAGCTTCTCAACACTATTGAGCATCGATTTGGGACACTTGAAAAGAGACATGAAATAAACTGGCAGTTTGAAAAAGCCATTTTAATAAGGGTCAAACGACCTCCCAAGTATAGATACCCGAACTTCCAGCTCGTCAATTTCCTTTCAATCCTCTCAATGAACTTATCCCATAAGTGTTTTGGAGGCTTACCAATAATGAGTGGGAGACCAGGTTATGTGGAGGGGAAAGATCCCGTCTTGCACCCAAATATGTTCGCCAATTGACCAAGCTCATCCTTGCTCACATGAATACCCAACATTTCTGATTTAGAAGCATTAATTTTCAGGCATCATGCTTCCTCAAAACAAACTGTGATTTTTCGAAGATTATCAACTGCCTTGGGCTCCGCATCATAAAATAACAAAGTATCATATGCATATTGAAGGTAGCTGGTATGAGGATCAAGAGTTGAAGTCTTGAACCCATTGAAGAGACCGTTGACCACCCTTTGTTGGAGCATCAGACTAGGAGCTTCACCCACCACAACAAAAAAGATACATATTTTATTCGTGGAAGGAGGATTCCAAGAAAGAAGGCTTTTTACTTGGTTGAGTGTTATTAAAAGAATCCAGAATATGTAATTTTGGTGCCGGAGTCTCAAATTCCATGTTTATGATGAAGGCAATTGCATACTAATGTGCCACATGTGTGAGATCCACGCAATGGATGATGTTGGCAAGAACTCTAACATGCCCCGTTGCAAAGTTGTCGCCTGTCCATTCATCCGAGTGGCCTAAGAATGTCCATTGAATATATGCCCCTTTATGTTAATTTCACCTATAGACCTCTTTCCTGTCGACGTATCACATATGTAGGAAGCTTGATCCATGCAAATTGTTGCCCCCATAGTGCATATCATATGGCGTGAAAATTAAGTGGATCCAATGTTTTTATGGCTATGATCATCCATGCTGAGAGATTCTTGCATTGGACATGGTACATGTGTCCTACATGGTGTCAATGGATGATAATCAAAATGTTACATGTAGGAAGCTTGATCCATGCAAATTGTTGTCCCACAGTGGCTTTCACATTTAACAATGGTGGATGGGCTCGATTTGATTGACGCATCTCTCATATGGTTCCCTTTGTGCCAGAATTGCTCGTAAGCCAGACCTAGGGATGACTGAAACAAGGGGTTTACAAGAGGCTACCCATGGTCTATTTGGGAGGGAATTGGGAAGGGGGTGTTGGGAGGGAGGGGAAAAGAGTGGAAGAGACCTAAGGTTTGAGAAGAGGAAAGAAGAAGAAAAAAAAGTTCGACAGTTGTATCTTAGGATTTTAGAAAGAATGCAAGTTTCAAGATTTTCATGGAAAATTTCCTTTCCTGGATCAGGATTTGCATCCCTTAAAACCATGGAAAAGAAATTCTTTTGTAATTTTTTGTCATGCATCCAAATGACCCATACAATATGATAAATTTCCTGTTAGTCCCATATTGTCCAAGTCTTCTATACTTAATGCTCTGATGTAGGATGGGGGAAACTAACCTAAGATGTAAGATGTGAGATCAAATACGCATCAATTTCAGCATTCAACATATAAAATCAAACACATCCATTTGATAAATTCAGAAAATTCAGATTAGCAATGCAAATGGCGTAAGCTATCACATACGCGGTGCACTAAGGTATAAAGTATTACAAGAGTGGCCCACGTAGAAGTAGGGACTTCCAATCTAGTGTGGGTAGTGCAACATCCATGTGAGTAAACAATCACACCAATAAAACCAGATTTGGGGAATGGGTTTATTAAAAAAAATATGATTTTCATTAGGGGTTTTGGAGTTTAGAGATTGAGGTTTGGGGATTTTGGGAATTAGGGATTTAGGGTTTAATGAATCTAGGGGTTAGGGCTTCGTTATAGGTAGGGCTTGGAGGGGACTCATGGAAGGAAAAGTGCCAAAAGGGGGCCCCACACATGGCAGCATGTACGGTCGCACGCGCGTGTGCGTTCATGTGTAGTTGTGGATGAGTAGGGGGAAAGAGAAAGGAGATGGATTGGGTTGGGTTTTGATGGGGTTAGAGGAGTTGTAAGGGAAGGAGGAGGAAAAGTGAAGAAAGGGTGTACCTTGTTGAAGAAAAAAGAGGAAGAAAGACACATTTGAGGAACCTACCAGAACCTACCACCAAACAAGCTTCTACCCTTCTACAATTCAATTGGAATGGAGGGTTTTCTTACAAACCCTAAAAGAAGAGGAAGAACACCTTTTCAAAAGAAGGAAGACTCTTTATTTATTTATTTTTTCCCTCAAGCTTTCCAATAAGGTTGGACGTCCCCCCCCCTTCTTTTATGTTAAAACTTAAAAAAAATCACAAACATGCCTCTCACTTAAGTAACACGGTCCATCATCCAAAATAAGCAAATTAAAACACTTATCATTGATCTTAACCATCAAATAAATCCTTAAAAAAAAACATAAATAAAACAAGATCAAAGCCCCATCTGGAACTCGTCTCCCATCCATAAAGAGAGCTGTGTTGATGTAGATGGCCGCCTCCGTCTTTGGTACACCCAAGTAGGTCCTCTGATGTCCCCATCATGCTTTTAATCGTCTGATTTAAAAACTATGGATGAACGTAACTTTGTTCAGGTTGTAATTTTTCTTCCTATCTTAGCGTTTGCTTTGGCGGGTTCTCTTAATAAAATAATGTCACCATTTGAAAAAAAAAGTTGGAACTCTATATCTAGATTTCAAATTACAGTAACAAAATTCTTTATATTTCTTTCTAATTTTGGGAATTGAATGTTTATTAAGGGAAAAAATATTTTTTTGGTAATTAAAGGCCTGTTCGATCTTCCAATTTCCTATGAAATGCACGGTAAATGAGCCATCATTATCATTTCTAGGTGTTTGTTTAATAAGAAATTATGGCTTGTAGTTCGAGAGTCCAATACACTTGTGAAAGGAGGTAAAGTAAAATGTAATCGTTACATATTCACATTACAAAACCAACATTTTTACAGTGATTTGAGAGTGAAACAAACTATGTAACAAAATTATCATTAGAGTGTATGTGACATGACCACTGAATTACAAGAGTGAATAATCATGACCCGTTTGCAACCATTTACCATTGTAATTGGAAAACCAAATGGGCCCTAAAAGGTACGTAAATGGAAATACCAAAACGACCATTTGCACTTTAGAAAAAGTTGCAGGCTTAAATCTTTATAAGCTCCTTAAGCCCACCTACCCAATACATTCATGCAACAATGGAAGAAAAAGAAAAAGAAAAGGATTTTTTGGTAATTAAAAGGAATGTAGATTTTTTTTTTGGAAAGGTGAAATTTTACTAATCAGAAAGCAAAAACAGAGCAAAGAAAAACAGGCCAACAACAAAAAGAAACAGAAAAGAAGAAAAACCTACAAGAAGCTAGAGGAAACCTAAGGAGCTAAAAATACAACAGCAGCAAGCGCCACAACTGGGATATCCCTCAATAGACATTACGGGGCCCAATTCCACATAAATTGGAGAACCCTCATGAATACCCCAGCCTCCACTCTCCTCTTGTTGCGAAAGCATCGGCTGTTTCTTTCAGGCCAAATTGACCATAACACCGCTAGAAAAGCGACACGCCATTTCCTCCTCCCCAGCTTTCCCCCATCCATAGCATGCTAAGCCAGAAGGAGGTTATCAATAGATCGCGGCATAACCCAATGGACCGAAGCAAGAGAGAATCTCGATAAAAGGAATGTAGATGGAAATACCAAAAAGACCATTTGCACTTTAGAAGAAGTTGTGAGCTTAAGTCTTTATAAGCTCCCTAAGCTCACCTACACAATACATTCATGCAACAATGGAAGAAAAAGAAAAGGAAGAAAAAGAGGAAAAAGATCCATTTTCTTTCCCTGACTTAAATGCCACACTAACAATCTTGCCAAATTTTTTTTTTTTCCAGAATCTGTACTTTGATCCATGCCTTTTTTTTTTTTTGTTTTAAAAAATATTTATTTATTTTTACCTTTTGGTGGTTATGGTTCTTCCAATTTATTTGGTTTGTCCATTAGTAACATCTTTTGCATTGTATATGTTGGCCTGCTGCAGGCTTTTTGCTTCTTACATAGGAGAGTGGCTTTCATTTCTGTTTCTGCAGAAGGGTCACCTCACCACTCTCTGTATGACTACATGACCATTGTTGATGCTAGTTAGGAGTCATTTTTCTGATTGATCAGAGACTGTTGGATTTTTTTACGAAGAAAAAAGAAAAGAAAAAAAAAGAGTCCATTGTGCAGTGCCTTGTCTTCTTGATACAGATGTGATTCTAATGCATATGATGCTTTTTTTGTTCCCCATTATTTATTGTGAGAGGGAAGGATCCCTTCCGCTCAGGGTTTAAATATCTGTTTTGATCAATGTTGTCAAATCGCATATGCCATTGTATGTGATTGCACAATCACATATGCCATGGCATATTTTTTATAAAATAATTAAAAAATTAAAAATGAAAATTTTTTTTAAAAAATGAAAAAAATCTTAAAAAATAGGAAAAACTTGCCTAATTAGTACACATGATTGGATTGAGTTATTTTACTTATTTCATTATAGTTTGAGTGTTTCATTAAGTTATATTTTAATTACTTATATTATATTATATAAATTTTAACAAAACAATCAAGCTACATTAAAAGAGAACTAATTATTATAAACTTCGAGCAAAGAAATTTTACTGATAAATGGATAACTTGAAACAACTTACAAGTTATAACTTGCAGCTTAATTTACAAAAAGTAAGCACAACTTATAAAATACAAAAAATAAACATACTTGAAGTAATTGTAGAGAGATTAGAGTAAGAGAGAGAGTAATAGATTTAGAGCTTTGGAGTAGAGAATAGTGAAAATGGAAGGGATATAAGTGCCTATTTATAGGCAAAAGTTCTCCAAATTGAAAAAATAAAAAATAAAAAAATGGCTTCCACTCTGATTATTAGGAAAAATGTGATCGCATATGCAGTATGCGATCGCATACTCGCATATGCGATCGCATATAAAAGTATGCCATAGCATACTTGCCAGGATCGCATATGCCATCATGACATATGCGATTTGATCTGCAGTATGCGCATATGCGATTCAATCCGCAGTATGCGCATATGCGATCGCATTTGACAACAATGGTTTTGATCTTGAATGTGTCGTGTCAGTTTCATCCTTATGTGGCTTGATTTGGTTAGTTTCAGCCAGTTGAGGTTTTGACTCGTCTGACAGACTGAAACAGAGTTGACTCAGTTTTGTTCCAAAATGAGTCGCGAACTAGAACTGGGATTTAAAACCCTGCTTTCATTTTGAGCATTTGAGCATACGAACAATCATTGCATTTGTAGTATCATAGTTTTCTTTGTACATTTCAGTTAATCAAACCATTCAATGCTTGGGTATTTGTTTCTGCAGAGTGTGAACACCAGAGAGCCTACTGATTCTAGGTGGAGATCGAACATGCAGGGGCGAGGTGGGGGTAGGGGTGGTAGGGGGGGCTATTCTTCTCGTTACGTCTCACATGGTATGGGTTTATCTTTTATTTTGAAACTTATATATACATATATTTTTTCCCTGAAAGGAGTGAAATTTCTGAATTCTGATGAAAATTCGAATTAATATTTAAAGGCTTATAGTGTTTGGTCATCTTTTAATGTTGTAATCAGTCTTATGTATGAATATTTATTTATTTTTTCATGGAAGATCGAAATCTTATCAGTTTGTGTTGCATTTATTTGACCTGAATTTCATGGTTGTAGTGATGTTCACATTTTGCATTTTTGCCATTGCTTTGAATTTGAACTGCTGTGATATGCTGCCTTTGGAGTGTAGAAAGCTGTCCTCATGGTGGTGCAACCCTTCACAAGAGAGATCTCCTATGCCATGGGAGATGGTTCTAGGTTTAGGTTTTGGTTGGATAGAGATTCGAGGTCGATACTCTTTGCTCGGATTTTCCTAGCCTATTTGGGATAGCAGTTGAGGAGAACTGTAACATCTCTTAGGTGGTGAGTTCAGGGAGGGGTTGGTTCCTGAGATTCAGGAGTAATTTGTTGGATGAGGAAGTTGACGAGTTTGTTCATATGATGGATTGCATCTAGCAAGCCAACATCTTGCTTCTGAGCTAGACAAATGGGTGTGGGATGCGGGCAAGTTGGCCAGATTTTTGGTGAGATCCTACTTAGTGAATATTGGAAATTCAGATTGTTGTCTAGGGATCTGCTTTCATGCTTATGGAAGTATAAGGGGCCTCCTTGCATTTATGTGTTTGCTTGTCACGTTGGCAAAAACAAGGTGCTGATGATTGACAACCTCAGGAAAAGAAGCCTTCCTATCACTAACGGCTGCCCTTTGTGCCTTAGAGACAAGGAGTCAATGAACCATCTTTTTATTTGCTATCCTCTGCTTTTGTTGTGTGGGGGAAGTGTACTAAGGGCCTGTTTGGTTTTTCATAATACAGGTAAATTGCTGTAAATCATTGTAAAAAAATAATTATTACATTCTTTCACCTGTTTGGAAATGAGTGAGTAATTTCACCTGGGAAACCGGTCCAAAAATGTGGACTTAAATTCGTGGGCCCCACCATAATGTATATAATATATCCGTGTCGTCCATCTGTTTTATTAGAATATTTTAAGGCTTTATCCAAAAAAATAGGACGATCTAATGTTCAATTGGCCCACATGAAAGGAAACGATGGACTTAATTTGCCCACCGTTGAAAGTTGATTCTTTTACTGGGCCCACGTTGAGGTTTATTCACCATCTAACCCGTTCATAGGGTCACATGGACATGGATAAGTGAAAAATATAAAAATAAGCCTGATCTAAAATTTCTAAGGGCCTCAACAAGTTTTTAATGGTAGGCATTTAATTCTCATAATTTCGTGTGGTGTGGTCCACTTAAACTTTGGATTTGCCTAATTTTTGGGCTCATGCCTTAAATTCATTTGGCATAATGAATGGGCGGTGTGGATAAGCAACACACATTATGGTGGGCCCCATATTTATTTTACAAATTCCTCGATTTGAGTGCTTAAAAAGTAACTGGTCAAGTCAGCATTGGGAAAGATGAAGGTAGATGAAGGTAATTACCTTAGTAAGTAATGATTACTGATTTACAATGTAATTACAATTGAGCCAAAAAACCAAACAGGCCCTAAGCTTGATTGGGGTTGGATTGGGTGATGCCATCTTTGATAGGAGATTTTCTAGGGGCCTGGTATGGTGGATTGAAGGGTTGCAAGAAGAAGGTGTCTCTATGGCCTCTATCTTTGCCTGCGGTCCTTTACGTGATTTGGGGGGACCACAACAATCGGACCTTCTGAGATAAGTCATGTCAGGTGGACGAGTTGATGTTTAAAGCGAAAAGTCTGATTTAGGAATGGGCATATGCAACCAAGATTCATGGGGATGGTCATTGGGATTCATGTTTCCTTATGTTGGATCTCTTGCATGCATCAATCGTGCATAAGCTTATAGAAAGCTTAGAGGGCGGTGAAGGTGTGTGACAATGGTGCTCAGAAGAAGATAGGGGAGAATGCAGAAGGAAACATGAATGATACCAATGCCACTAGCCGTACCGAGGCTAAGCTAGGAATGCAGTAAGCCGTACCAAGGCTATGCAATGCAATACATGAGTACTGGGCACCATACCAAGGCGATGCAACATAAGGCTTATACAACCAAATGCCAATGCAAGGTGTAATGCAATCATGCCAGTCCTCATAACAAGTCTACATATCAGTATAGTTCCTCCCTAGGGAAATCACCGGGGTCTCATACACTACATGCTAACTGCCGCTCTGCTAGCCGCACAACCTAGCGAGCGTAAGAGACATCACTATCTGCCTGTGGACAGCCAATCACTAATGAGGCTCGACGGTAGCGGACCCATTCACGAGCTGGTCAAACGCAGCCTAGCTATTGTCCTCTCTCAGGCGGGTAAGGCCACACGCCATCCCAACCGACCACGTTGCAGTGGGAGTTGCGGCCTAATGGTATAAGGCCCTTGTGCGCTCATGTTTTCCACTCGGTCTCGGCGCTGGGGTGTCCCCTCGGTACCGTAGAAGTTTAGGGGCTTTCACCTAGGGATATCCTATGCACCCCAATGCTCAAGTAACATTTCTGGTGTCCAAATGCGGCCATCCACAATATACCTGTGGAGGCTACGACCTTGATGAAGCAAGAGCGAATATCGATAAGCTATGCAATGCCAGATGCATGAGTCACACAATCAACCATGCATCAATCCCAAGCATTCACCGTGCTCAAGAGGGTAAACTCCATCCCTCGGGGAGATACCAACATGTCCTACACAATAACACAACCATGGCCAATCATACCTCAACCAAGCATGTATATGATGCGTATGGGAGTGGGCCATGAAGATGAATAAGGGTGCCAATGAGGTGAATGAGAAGATGTACTCTCTACCTAACCATGAAGGGTCTAGGCATTAAACTAATTCCTCGTAAGGAATACAACCTCTAGTGGGAGCCCATTTACCTGGGGTAACCCACGAGACTAAGCATACAAAGCTAGAGTCTAGATAATATGGAAACAGGCCTAGCAAGGGACTAAGGTGGGCATTCAACAACACTTAACAACGAATGGACCTAGAGGGGTCCAAATGGGGACTTTCAACCACCATAGCCCCCAAGGCATCTAATCCACAAACCACATAAACATAAGGCCCAAGGCCCATATCCAAACCATATGCACATAGGTCTCACAAAAGACATAAGGAAGTAGGCCCAATACTACCTCTAACAATCATGGCCCAAGGAGGGGAAACAAGGCCCAAAGCCCAAGTCCCATTGGCCACAAGACCCATGCATTTAGGTGAACTTAAGGGGCAGCTCATGGGCACAAATACATGGCCAAAAACAAGTAAGTTGGGTGGAATGGGCCCCTTTACATCAGCCTAAAAACTAGCACATTTAAGTGGGCAACCAAGGGCCCAAAACCACCTTTATCTAGCCCACAAGTCCATCTAAATGGTGGAAATCAGCCCAACATATGGCTGGGCCAAGGTGGGATATTTCAGCCCACTATGGGCCCACTAGGAAGTCCCAAAAATCTGGTCATACTTGGGTCCACAAGGACCATAAAAAGGGGTAGCCAAGCTATGCACTAATCAAGCCCAAAAAAAGGGCACTGATCAAGCCCAAAATATTACTAAAATAGGTGTGCATCATGCACCCTAGCTTTCTCAATAAGGTGGGCCCCACATCTCATACAATTGAGTCCAAAACAATATTCATTTGGGCCCTTACTGAATTTTCAGTCCATCAACAATTTGGGCCCGCTGAAGCCCAGATACTTGTTAAAACATGTGGAAAATATTTCCATAAGGGCCAACAATATTTATAGGGGGGCCCCACAAATGGAGAAAGAGGGTGGTACCTAGCAGCTGCCCAGGAGCAGCCCATGGCCTGGGCATCCTGGCCCATACACACATCAAAGTGGGCTCCACACATCCCTGAGGTGGCCCCACATGGGACGTCCACCTGGGGTGGTCCCACACTCCACGTGGGCCACCACAGAGGGGGGGAACGACGTGGACACAAAACATACATCATGGTGGGCCAACCCATGGACGGTCCACCATGCTGGACGTCCAGTAGGGGACGTTGGTCCAGCTGGTTGGCCCCACATACATGGTCCACATGGACTTCAGATATATCAGAGGTGGGCCCCAGTAAACATACACAAGTCCAGCTGGGCTAAGGCCCAAAATCAGCTACAACTCAAGAGGACAACAAGGTAGTAGAAAATTCCAGCAATGTTTGTTGCTGTACCAACTTTGGGCACTCCAATGGAGTGGGTCCAGGGCCTCTAAAAATCTGGAAAATTCAGGGCAAAAGTCCCTCATCATGTATACAACAAGGGAAAGTCCATAAAGATGACCCACCATCAGAGAAAATATTTTTAAATTATGGTTTTATGTGAGACAATGTTGCTGAAATTTACAGCAAAGAAATCCAGCAACATACATATATTGGCCCACTCTTTTGGAAACCCAAATGAGATCAGTCGAGGCTGAAATTTAGCATGCTTATAGGTGTGACATATACCTTCAAAAATCATATATTACTTGGTACAAAACTCCCCACCAAAAGCCCCAAAATCTGGCCTCAAGTTGACCCTAAAAACCTGTCCAGACAACTCTGGACAACAACATATAACTGAAAAGAATTAAATATAAACATTATTTAAAACGAGATTTAATCCCAGAAAATCATGGGATGGACCACCCCAGTGGGCCCCACAAACATCCAGACCTTCCCCAATAACAAAAACCCCTTACATGTGCCCCATTTAGGTGAATTTTTTTGGGGCCATATGTCCAAGGTGGACTGTTATGAACGTCCAACCTCCATGGACGGTCTGGATTTTGTTGGTCCACAAGGTGGGCGACACACACATGATCAGAGGTTATCTAGAAGGGAAAAACAAAGATCCGACCATAAGAAGGGCTCCGCCACTATGAGCCCTTCAAAATCAATCACAACCATACATCATGCATACACTAACAAGTACATCTTAGATCTTAAACATGCATGGGTCTAGAATCAAAATCTAAGGTGGGGATGCCACCTCCACCAGGGATCTAGGGTCTAGATGATCCAATCATGTCATGATATTAAGAAAACTACCATGATGGGGCCCATAGAGAACGGCCTCATGCATGGATCATGCATGCACATGGTGGGCCGTTGGCCACACCATGGGATTATGTAGGATCTCCACCATTAATTGGTGGGTCCTACACCTCCCTCATGAAAGAAAGAAGAAGATCTAAGCAAGGGAATCATAATTTTTATTCTAAGAGAGTACCCACCTCTTGGATCTTCAAGCTTCTACCATCACCATGTACCTCAAGCTTCAAGGGTCATGAATCTATGGCCAAGATGGGATTGTAATGGTGAGATGAAGGGGAAATAAGGAAGAAAAGGGGGCTGGAATGGAGGGAAGATGGGCTGGACGTCCAAGGCTAGCAAGGAAAGAAAGAAGAGAAAATGAAAGAGAAGGGAGAGAGAGAAGTTGTTGTAGGGCAATTATGATTGCATGTAAGGTTTTGGGAAGAAAAAAGCAATGATGGATTTTCTTGTTTAGAGAAGCAATGATGGGTTTTGGGGAAGAAAACTCATCATGAGTTGCTAGGCTCTAGGTAGGCTAGGTAGCTAGCTAGGGTAGCCTTTATGGGAGAAGGTGCATTAGGGCGGGCCCCATGGGAAAACGTGTACACCCTACTAGGTGGGTCCCACAAACATGATCAAAGACTCAAAATGATGCGCGCCTACAACTTATGATCTATAACTTGGATGGACGCACGGGACGTGACATCGGAACCGTGGTGACGATGCAGACAAGATGACATAGGTTTCGGGTCGATCCGAGTCGGGTCAACGTGACCAAACTCAAGGACGACCGCAAACACTACCTGAAGGTCGCTGGTCGCCGGGATTCGACCGGTAGGACCGCGTGACTTAAAGAAACGGCATGCATACTTGTTATTGGGGAAGGTCTGGATGTTTGTGGGGCCCACTGGGGTGGTCCATCCCATGATTTTCTGGGATTAAATCCCATTTTAAATAATGTTTATATTTAATTCTTTTCAGTTATATGTTGCTGTCCAGAACCGTCTGGATAGGTTTTTGGGTCAACTTGAGGCCAAATTTTGGGGCTTTTGGTGGGAAGTTTTGTACCAAGTAATATATGACTTTTGAAGGTGTATGTTCCACCTATAAGCATGTCAAATTTCAGCCTCAGTTGATCTCATTTGGGTCTCCAAAAGAGTGGGTCAATATGGGTATGTTGCTGGATTTCTTTGCTGTAAATTCCAGCAACATTGTTTCACATAAAACCATAATTTAAAAATATTTTCTTCGATGGTGGTCCATCTTTATGGACTTTCCCTTGTTGTATACATGATGAGGGACCTCGACCCTAAATTTTCAGTTTTTTAGAGGCCCTGGACCCACTCCATTGGAGTGCCCAAAGTTGGTACAACAACATACATTGCTGGAATTTTTTGCTACCTTGTGTCCTCTTGAGTTATTGTTGATTTTGGGCCCCAGCCCTCCCTTTGTATCTTGAATGATGCCTTCTCATCCTTTTGTATAGCTTTGTTTCTTTAATAGAATTTGCGTTAACCTTTAAAAAAAAAACCGCTGTGATATTGATGAGGACATCACATTACGTATGCCTTTGCGTACGTAGCAAAGGAGGAGCGGCCGCTCCGATTTCTATGTGGCTAGACGAGTATCCATGTTGAAGATCCCATGTGCATGTGCAAGCATTTGGTAGACCCCACGGCCCACACTGGGAAAATGCACATGGGTTGCTTTAGGGAGCAACTTGGACTATCGGATTTGAGGGACCTGATGATCGGGTTGTTGTTTTGCATGGGTTACGTGATCGGGCTATTGATCATGGATGATTCTGGTCATCATAAGACATTTATGTTTTAGGATTTAGTTTATGATCGATTTATGCTGTGGACATGTTATAAGTGGTTTTATTTGATTTTTCATTAGACTAGGGTTATTTTGGTCAAAAGTCATCAAACAATGTCTAATTTGTAATTTTGAAAAATCTTGATATTATATATGGGGGGGGATGTTGGGTTTTCATTAAAAAAAGGGAACTCTATTGTTTTCTCGCTCTAATCTTCATATGATGTGAGGATATCTTTCATGTGACTTGGAATGAAGATCGGTGCAATGCCTATCTTCATCAACGGAAGTGCGAGGCCTCCTTCTATCCCCACACTCATATATCTTTATTAACAATCGAGGTTTTTCTTCGAGTTTCATCTCTTCTTCTCCTTTTCTCCAAAATCCATCAACAACCTTCCAATTCTCCCCCTTATACACTTTTCTCTACAACCTTCTAAGTGGGGTGTGTACTAACAAGCTAACCCCTTATACACTTTTCTCTACAACCTTCTAAGTGGGGTGTGTACTAACAAGCCAACCCACCCCACCCCCCCCCCCCCCCCCCCCCCCCCCCCCCCCCCAACACACACACACAAACAAACAAACAAACAAACCCGACACTACGTCATAAACAAAGAAGAAAGATCAGTAGGCTTTGCTGCTTTTACAAAAGATGCCCGTTCCGAATAAGTTACATTTTGCTTCAGTTCTTTTTTAATAAATTTTATTGCTTGCTCCAAAAAGAAAGAAAGAAAAAAAAAAAAGTAACTATACTCTTCTGATCTTTTATGGACAACCTCGGTGACTTAATTGTTAAGTTGTTACCATAGTCGAACATTTATTTTTTAATGCATGGTAATCTAAAGTTTACTGCTGAAAACTTCACATAGATTGAATTATACTCTTTTGATTGAAAATCTCTTTGTTGATACTGCTGAAGATTCAAACTCAATGTTGTTTCTGAATGTAAACCTTACATCTTAATGGCCTCGGTCAGATTCTGGTGGTGGAAGGAACATTTATTCTGGAAAGGAGAATGGAGTCAATATAGAGAGAGGCAATACTTCCACTTCACCTGTTTCACAGGACACAGAAAATAAGGCAACGATTCCAGTATCTAGGTAAACTTTAGTCAAACTTTTCCTTTGTATTGATTTTTCATTCCCAGGCAACTAAATCATGTTATTAATATTGTTAAAAGCTTAAAACTGTCATTCCTTGAATAAATTTGAGGCAGCTGATTTTAAGCACTTTGATTATGCATTATATAACTTGAGCCTTCATGCACTGTTTGTTGGACCAAGCAAATGGTTGATCTGACATCCCGTTTTTCATATATTAGATATTAGCGACTGATTTAACTTTTAAATGTGTCATCTCTTGAAGCCATGTAACTGGAATGGCCAATGGACCCACTAATGCAGCACATGGGAGTTCAACTCATGAGGACGGGTCACAAGTTTCAGGAAGCAGTGGTATTCCCACACCTGAAGAAAGTTCGGCGGTTGGTGTCAGTAAGACAGGGAGTGCACCACCACCTGCCGCTGATTCGAAAAGCACCCCTGCAACTGTAACAGGCGGGCCACTCGGACAGCCTGCACCGAGTTCTGATCAGTTATTAGCTACCATGATTCCTGCATCTGTGTCAGGAGTCTACTCCTCAGCATCTGATCCTGTGCTTGTGCCGTCTCTTGATACGCGCATCCCTGGTGTTGTTGGTACAATCAAGCGTGAAGTAGGCGGTCAAAGGACAGTAGTCGAACTGACTTCTACTGTGACTGCCCTGAGCAAGTCTGTATCTCATGATGTAGCAGATTCTGAACAGTTGTCAGCCTCAAATGAAAAGGCAGCTTCAGAAAGCAGGATCCCCTTTATGCATGGGAAGATATCAAGCAAATCACAGGGAGTGGAAGGGAACCAGCTTGTTGAGGCATCTCAGGCTGTACCTTCAGCTTCTCATGCTGGCTTTTCGTCCAGTAGGCCTTCGTCTAATTATGGGAATAGGTCCCAACAAATTATTGGGCCTCAGAAAGGTAACACATACCCATCACCCATGACTTGATCTGCTAGTCTCTCCAGTTTTGCTCATCTTAATTTTTGAAGAAAGCTTGCAATGATGGTTCTTTTGCATATGGAGTGGTAAAATTTTTCATGCTGTATTTATGTTTTGTGTTTACACGCACACACACAAAACCCACCACCCCCATGAACTTCTTATTTTCTTCCTAGCAATTTGGTTTTGGCTTTTAAATGATAAATTGTTAAAGGTATTGCAGCCTGCTGCCAACCAGACATCAACCTTTCTCTTTTACCCTGGCTCTTGGAACTCCTTTCACATTGAAACCACTTCCATTCCATCACGATCCTGTGTAGTCTTCACCCCCAGCTCAACTCACACATGCATGCCAGAGGGTGAGCAAGCAAAGTAGGGGGTCATGGAAAGGCAGTTTCTAAGCAAACGGTTAAGAATAAAGCATCCACGCACACAAAGGTCATGGATGATACACCCATTCTGACTGCTACATATTTGAGAAATAAATATGGTTGTATGTTTGAGGAATTGTATGCTTATCTGAGTTAAATACATGGTTCTACACTTGATGCATCTGTATATTTTGTTCTGTTTTTGGAACTGTAGTTTGTTAGGCAGCTCCTATCTGCACCACCCTGTTTGTAACCATGCCCATCCTTTTCACTTTTGGTTTTAGAGTAGTACAAAGCTTGTACCACTATATAATGAAAAGTGGAAGGGATGCATGTAGGGGTGTACACGAGTCGATCCGGGTTGAACTAGGCTCAACCCGGCCCAGCCTGGTCACCAGCCAAACCAAGCCCGAACCTGGCCTACATGTCCAGCCCGAACTCGGCCTGGTCAGCAATCGGGCGAGTTCGGGCCGAGTTCGGACCTTACAGCAAGTTCATGGGAAGGGCTTTAGCAGGTAATCCGCGTCCCATTACAAGGCCCTCGATCAACGGTTTAGATAGTTGAACTATAGACTCTACAAAAAATCTAACTAGTCAAGACATTATAATTCCTTTTTGTATTTGGATGAATCTAGGCCGTTCAACCGCTGCCATTCCAGGTGAGTGGCACGCCTTGATCTGGTGTCCGGACCTAACAGCAGATCATTTCCCCAAAAAACATAAGAGAAAAATTCTGAAGCATGTACTGGCCTGGTCCAGGATCGTCTCAACTGAAAAGTTGTCACGCATGACAAACGACTGGTGGTAGATGTATGCAAACATGGCCATCACCATCTACACCAAGAACAAACAGAATAAATACATCACGTGGGACAGCAGGAAATCAACAAGCAGGCATCATTAAATGATTCGAATTCCATGGCTGTGAAGTTAACCCATACAAAAAGAAGAAGAAGAAGAAGAAGAAGAAGAGGAAGAGGAAGAAGAAGCATGCAACAGAAAACTCAAGGAATAACCAAATAGCCATTTTGCCTCTAAAATGTCAAAGACCAGAAAGGAAGAAGTGGGAAGATGGATACTTTGCTGAGGAGCAGGGTTTGGTGGGGTTGGGCTGCTTGCTGTTGCTGGGGTTGGGCGATCTCAAAAGGGTAAAGGGGAAATGGACGGGTAGGTAGTGTTTTGAACACACACACACACATACACACACCACTCGACCGAGTCGGGTTTCGGACCGAGTTGGGACGAACTGGGACCTATTCGAACTCGGCCCGAACTCAGTTTCGGGCTGAGGAAAATGGCCCATCCCGACCCGAGAACTCAGTTCCGGGTCGGGCCGAATCGAGCTTTTTCGGGCCGAGTCGAGCGTGTTAACTGGGCTAGCCTGGTTCGTGTATAGCCCTTGATGCATGTATCTAGCAGTCAGATTGGGTGCCGTTAGCAGTTCCCTTTTATAAAATGAACGTATTTAATAAACTTTCATATTCACAATGATAGCCCGTGTTTCTCTTGAGGGGGAGTTCACTGTCCTGATGCATTTGGAGGTGAATAGTGCTCTGATGCAAACATTCTATGCCAGCAAGGCCCATGGTATGGTTAATCATGTGGATGGTGGATGCTCCAAAAGTTTCCAGATTGGAGTATCCTAGCCATCTAGTGATTCCAATATTTAACCTTTCTCCAGACCATTGCTGTTTTCACCTTATTAGTTTTTCGTTTGTCTCCAATGTTTGAAAGATTAGGACCTTCCAATCTGTAGAGTTTTGGGGCATAAAAATAAGAGCTTTGTTAAGCCTACACCCGTGTTCAATGAAGCTCATGTATACATTATGCATGTGCCAGCATGGTATGATGGGTCCAAGATCCAATCCATCCATCAGTAGCCAGAATGGCACCATTATGTTGATGTCCTAGCCCAAAAACCACGTTGATCCACTGTCAGGTGGGCTACAGTTTGCATTTGCAAATGTATGGTTATGAAAGACTTGGCTGAAGTTTTCTAACCCATCCACTAGTTCCCAGTCAATGTTATCAGTGTCTTGCGATATCACTGTTACGTCCTGCGATATGTTTGTTATCTTAGTTGGGCGATACAAACCCAGCTTTAATATCCATTTTTCATGGTATCGTGCAATATATCGCATGATATCATGATATATCCACTCGCCCTTTATAAATTCTTAATATATTGTGCGATATATTGATATTGAGTGCAATATCGAAAGGTATAAAAGGAAAATGTGCCGTTTTGTTTGGAAAATCCTTAAAATTTCACATAATCAAAATTTCACTTTTTTTTTTTGCAAGAAAAAAAAACTTCCTAGTACATCGTATGGCCATTTCAACCAGTCCACTCTAGTTTGCTGGAAGATTTTTTTTTGAAATTTCTCCGAAATCGCAATTGGAAGCTTCTTGGGGCTGGGTTTTAGAAGGTGCATATTTTTGAGTTTTTATTCGTTTATTTTATTTCAATTTTATATGTTGTAGATAGTGTCAAATGATAAGAAATCCATGATTCTTCATGTTTTGCATGAAAAATAGCATGAAAAGTTTTGGATTCAGAGCTTTGATTTTGAGATTTAGGAGAGATGGGCCAAGTTGAGGAAAATTGTGTAAAAATCAAAATTTCGCCAAAATTTCCCAAATCGGTTGCATTCTTAGTGTCCAAACACAACATCAAACAATTATTAACCTGATCTAATACATTCTTGGCATTTGGGGATTTTTTTGAAAACAAATTATTTTTTATTAAAAATAATTGAAAATGTTAAAAAAATATTTATTTTTTCGAAATCCACAGGTATATTTCTAGTTTTCTACCTTATTCTTTTGCTTTTGAATGTAATGCTTGTGTTTTTGCACATGTCTTCTTACATTTATAACTTTTATGAATTGACTTTGAATATAGTTGCACAAGCGATTGAACATTTTTTTTTTTTTTTTTTTGAAAATTTTAAAAAAAGAGGAAGAACAGAAAAAAATTGGCACAAGTGATCCAATTTGCTTTTTAACCTATTTCATTATAATTTGTGTAATTAGTACCTAAGTTTCTGCTTTGTGTTTGGTTGTTCTTCCCCTTCTTTGTTTTATGTTTTTGGCTTTGCCTAAAATTCTTCATCTTTCAAAAAAAACTTTGAAGTTCTAATTCACAAACACGTAACAAGTAAACAAATAACAACAACTGCAAATCTGTCACGGTTGGGTGAATGGCTTGGGTTGTGGATTTTCTCGTCATAGGCACGAGTTCCCGTGGATTACCCGATGCACGTGGTTGGCGGGTGATTGTGTGTATCCGCAAAGAATAGTCTCGCCTCAAAAGGGAGGCGGGGACACCCTGTCGTCATTAAAAAAATGACTTATTAAAAATACAAAATTTTTTATTTATAAATAATAACTTGATGAGTTACTTTATTTGATGTATAAATGGAAAAAAGTACAAACAATAAACTAAGTAATAAATAAAAAACTGTAAGTTACACCTTACAAACTTACAATTATAATTTACAGTTTACAAGTGCAAGTTATAAAATACAACTTATACTAATATATACATTGATCCATCTCTCTCCCACTGTGGCACATTGCCACCACCATCATTGTCATGTCATCATCATTACCATAAAAAAACAACTTATCAAAAAATAAAAAATGAAGTATAAATGGCAAAAAGTACAAACAACAAAGTAATAAAAAAAACTATTAAGTTACAACTTACAAACTTACAATTATAATTTACAGTTTACAACTACAAATTATAAAATACAACTTATGCTATTACATGCATCTTCTTCTTCTTCAACATATACTTCATCTTCTTCATCATCTGTTCACAGAAGTTGCTCATCCACATCCAATGGTCGATCATCTTCTTCTTTTATCTCTTCAATCTCATTCTCATCTTCTTTGCCTTGACTGCTACTAGGCATCGTGCTACTGCTCGCCCCTTGACCGCTACTAGGCCTCGTGCTACTGCTTGCCCCTTGACTACTACTAGGCCTCGTGCTACTGCTCGCCCCTCACTCTTATTATGCTCATCTTATTTGCCTTGACTACTAATAGGCCTTGTCTTTTGTCCTTTACCCTTTGGTCAACCACATCTTTGGGATGTGGTTTACACCACCTATCCATTGGCTTATGTCCATTGTCTCTTTTGGGTGTTGGTTGTTTAGATCGCCCTGCGCATGTAGGTGGTGTAGTAGCATCTAAATCAACAATATCAATTTCTTCATATGCTTTTCTTTCTGTAAACTCTTCTTGGATAACCACAATGTCATGCCTTTTTCGAGCATGCTTGTCCATGTACTACAATATTCCATGATTTCTTTTCAGACCTCTAGAGTAATATTGGAACATGCTCTTGCATTTGATCCAGGGGTGTGCAAGTTGTTGCTTGTGCCAGCCAATTCCACCGGAACGTACAAACCTGCATAGATCACATACTATAAATGATATTTCGGTAGCACTACGATAGCGCCCGTACTTCCAACCCAGGTCATTGGACTTGGGTCTCGAAGAAGAAGATTGGGAAGAAGACGTGATGAATGAGCCGATGTTGAGTCAACTAAGTAGATACTAAATATTAAATAGTAATCAAAGAACTAAATAAGTTGAATTGTAAATACTAAATACTAGATAATATTTTTGTAAATACTACTATACTTCTATTATTTTCAACTACTAATGTATTAGAAACTTCAAACGAGAGAGAGAGAGACACTATAGTGGTGTTATACAAAGTTGTGAGAGAGTCTCACTATAGTGGTGTTACACAAAGTTGTGTGTGTGTGAGAGAGTGCATATGCGATTGCATGTGGCAGTATGCCATAAGCATGTGATTACGCGAACGCATACTCATGGTATAAAGCCATATGCGATCACATATGATGCACGTGGCTTATGCTATCAACGCATATGCAATGTGGTCCACTTTATGTGATTGCATAATCACATGATAACCCACTGATCATAATCGAGTTTAATTGAGCTACTGTTGAATAGGTGCATGCAAATCTAAGTTACTTATTGTTGGGTTTGGGTCTAAACGGTGATGACCGATGAAGTATTTGTTGTTATTTAATACTTCACTCAAGGTTTTTTCTTCTCTATTTCTCAATAATACCTAGTCTAAGCCCAGCAGATTTGTTTCTCTGCATCATTTTGAGAAATTTCATGCCATGTCTCTTGAATCGATGGAAAGTTTATGGTTTCTTGATATCTATAATCCTATTACCCCTGCATAAATGGGTTATACAAACTATGTACACTCTGTCTGCCGAGTACACATTGCTTTCATCCAAGCGGTCCAAAAGTTCAGTGCATTAATAAAGCATTCAATCTGACTCTGGTGGGGAGCTAGTTTTAATGCATCCCAGACAATCTTTGAGGTTTATAGGGCAATTTTATAATGGTCTTGTTCTTGCACTCATTAAAGAATGTTGTTCCAGAACTAAAATATTGGGAATTGTTTTGAAATTTGTAATGACACTGACTGTTTTGGACTGGAATCTGCCGCCAAATGGGTTGGGTCAGTATAAATGCGGTCAAATATGTGGTTGTTTATTGTTTGTTAAAATTATGCAAGTGTGCTAATTAAATCTCACCCATAGCCACTGTACTAGCATCAGATTGGCTAATACCACTGTGTTGGGATCCTATATTTTTAACTTAAGTAGATTTTTGGGGTGAAGGGGGTCCAACTGGTTGGATTGAACTACCCATGAAGAACAGGTCGGATCCAGTCTAGGTTTTAAGACAATGTTACTGGCAGTATTTTCTTACAGTGGCGACTGTGCAATTCAATTACTTAAATGGTGATGCAAATTCACTTCCTATTATTATTATTATTTTTGTTAAAATAAGTAGAACTAAATATGACTGAATTTTCACATAGTATGGTATATACTGGATTTTGTCATCAGTTTTAAAATGCATATCAACCTCCTTGCTTTGTGTAATTGCTGTAATTCCTTTTTCTGATATATATATATATATATATATATATATATATATATATATATATATATTTTGGTGTGTGTGTGTGTCTATTTTTCCCTTTGACAAATCTCGAATTTTAGATCGTGTAGGTGTATTGTTCCATTATTTTCGTGTCTTATACCTAGTACCTGTAATTTGATCTGCATGCACTGGTTTTGTTATTTTTTATTTAATTGTTAAACTGCTTATAAAGATGTAATTGTTTGAACTGCTTTGAATCCTCTGTGGGTAATATTGACTGTGGGAAGTTTGATTCGGGAAACATTCTTTTCTTTCAGGAGTTGGTCCTAGTAAGGAGTGGAAACCGAAGCCGACAAACCCCAATATTGTTCAATCCTCAACTGAGGTTGCACCAGTCACAGTAGAAGTCAGTGCTCAGTCACTATCTGCGTCCAGTGCTGCAGACCCAGAAGTAACAGCGAAGCTGCAAAAGAAGCTAGAGGATTTGCATTTCTCAGACAGACAACATGTCATCATTCCGATCCATCTTCATGTCCCTGAAGCTGAGAGAAGTGGATTGAGTTTTGGAAGCTTTGATGCTAGTTTTGGGCTGAATGCAAGCTTCGCAAATGGCCCAGATACTGACAAGAGCCCTACACCTTTGTCTGAGTCGTCTCAGGTGATCGAAGAGTCAGCTGAGGAGCCTTTTTCAAGGTCTGAAACTTTTTCCCACCTATTATCATTTTTCCTATCATGTGTAGTGTACTTTCAGCTCTTTTGGCTCATCGTATTTGAAGGGATATTTGTTCATCTTTCAGCTCTTTTGAGACCTGGATTCTGAAAGACCAAACGTCCTGAGAATCGTAGATTGATTATGGGTTTTGAAAGACCTGATCGATGTCAGTTTAGATGCAACTGTATAAGATAGGTCCTATCGCAATTCTAATGCTAAGTACGAGTATTTTAAGTCTTGGCAAGAGAATATCGGCAATAATTTCCCAAATTGTGGCAGCTAGGTATAATTTCCCAGCCACCAAATACTAATGCAAATATTTAATCACGAATACTAACATTCCAAAATAGGATCTGAATACCTCATCTATTTTGCCAGCAATTTATATAAATCTTCATCAGATTCGTAACTTCCAACAGTCAGATGGGGCTTAAACTTAAATATTTCCATATTAATACAGCATTGTAGTTAGCAGGAAAGCAGTCTCAACTAATAATAATAAATGAGCGTTTCTAGATCCCCCATCCCCCCCCCCCCCAAAAAAAAAAAAAGAAAAAAGAAAAAAAGGTAACTTATCTAAAAAACTCTCCTAGTACATATGAATACCCAAATATACTCTTTGAATAAACCCTAAACTATGCTCTTTTTTTTAAAAAAAAAAAAAAAAAACCTCAGCCATTGGTGAGATTCAATCTCAACCTTTATAACTAATGTTAGCTAAATTGCTAGCGCCCATATGTTTTCTGTTTTGAATCCTGCGGTCCTGGTTATAGGTCTTTTGCGATTTGGATTGCTATTTTTACCATTATGAAGTTATGGTACTTCCTTTACTCCTCATGTAAGAACAATAATGCCTTTTATATTCAAAGCATAGAGATTTATACTTTAATTTATGCAACAACATGCATGTATATATAACATTATGCATGTGGTATCTATAATGTTATATTTATCATTTCATGTATTAAGTACGTTATCATCATCATCATCTTAGCCTTATCCCAACTAATTGGGGTCGGCTACATGAGTTCTGTTTTGCTCAACATATGCTTATTCAAACCATAGGTCATCAATTTTTTCTTATTACCTAATGTAGGGGCATTTTCACATCGGGCTCGAGTGGAGTAGCCCGTGGGATGCGGGGACACACTCAGGGTGGGTGACCCATGTGATTTGGGGCACACAGGGGACGTCTCGTGTTCGAGACTCCTCACCGGGGATAATTAATGCGCATTTCACACCGGGCTTGAGTGGGGTAGCCTGTGGGATGCAGGGACACACTTGGGGTGGGTGACCCATGTGATTTGGGGTCCACGAGGGGGGTTCGACTAAGGTCCTAACCCATGCGATGTGGGGCTTGGGCTATGAGATAAAATGATTAATTCCCCATGCTCTAACAGTTCGAGCTTTTAGAGCAAGTGGTTAATTGTCTTGCATTAAATTTGGTATCAGAGCTTAGGGTTTTCATAGGGGAATGCATTGCATGTTTAGGGTTTAGTCTTTTCACGTTTATTTTGCATCAAATTTCATCATATAGGGCTGTTTAGGACCCATCATTCACAACATGGACTGCTGAATTTTCTGTTGTTAGAAAATCCCAAATTTTCATGGCTGAATTTTCTATTAACAAACTCTTTAGGCAGCCATGTTGTTGGAATTTTAGTATTGTGTAGTTTCCCTCATATAGAGTTATATAAGATCATTTAGTCTCATTTAGACGCATATAGTTGTTGCATTAGAGGATCTTTAAGTGAGTGGTTGTATCCCCACACGTACTGGTCGTGGTTTTGGTTTGCACCCTACACTAAACATGGAGCAAATGCAAGAGTCCGTGAATGACCTAACTTGACAGTTTGAGTCTTCGGGTAGACGCTTGGAACAATGTATCAACGCTTGGATCAGCTTAATGTGCGTGTTACCCAACTAGAAACCACCATTGAGGTAAATGCCCAATCACAAGCAGGTAGTCAAGAGGATAGACCTAGGAATGGAGGTGGCCAAAGAAACGATCATGGGCGCGCACCCGTGCACCCACCCCGTGAAGGACATCATGATCATTATGACCCAGACGCGCAACTCCTCAAGGGAGTTAGAGTAGATGCTCCTACGTTTGATGGCCACTTGAACCCTAAAACTTTTCTAGATTGGTTGGTGGATACGGACCACTGTTTTGAGTGGTATGACATGTCGGTTGCTCGTCGGGTCCGATTCGCCAAGATGAAGCTTGTCGGCCAAGCAAAGAGGTTTTGGGCTACTGTTGAGCGAAAGAAAGAAAGGTCGAGGGAGCTCCCAATAGTCCATTGAGAAGAAATGAAAGAAACTCTTAAGGAGAAGTACCTCCCTTTCTTTTATCACTTGAGGTTAGTTGAGGAATAACAATCTCTTCGACAAGGTTCCATGAGTGAATACATTGAAAAGTTCAAAGAGTACTTGACTAGGCGTGAAGTTGATGAGGATCCTGTACTCACTCTTGCTCGATTTAAGACGGGCCTTCGTTTTGACATTAAGAGAATTGCTCGCCGAGGACAGACACTCTTGAACAAATGTATCAAGTAGTGTTGGAGGTCGAGCAATACCTCAAAGCATTTGTGGGAAGACGGTTTGAGTATCGTGATTCTGGCACTAGGGCTAACCCTTCTAGGGATAAAACTGACACTGGATATCGGTACAAGCCTTCCAGTAGTTTTCAGTCTAGGTCCAAGGATGATAAGGGTAAAGAAGTTATCGGATCTAGCTCGCGCAGAAGTGATGCGACTAGGTGTTTTAGATGTTAGGGTTTGGTCACTTGGCTCACCAATGTGGCACGAAAGAGGGCACTAAGGTATTCCTTGTTGAGTGGCAAGTAGAAGTAGTGCCCCTAGAAAGTGACGGTGAGAAGGAAGAATATGAGCCAGCAGAAACCCATAGTGATGAGGAAGGAGGAGCGCAAGAGTCCGTGACCCTTGCAGTTGTGCGTTGCGCCTTTGCACAAGCAAAGAATATTGATGATTGGCGCCGCAACACGATCTACGATACTTACATAAAATGTGATGTTAAAAGCTGCAAGATGATCGTGGATAGCAATAGTTGTGCCAACGTGGCATCAACTGACACTGTGAGCTGTTTGGGCTTGAAGCTTCAAGCCCATCTTCAACCTTATAGAGTGTCTTGGGTTGATGAAACTTTCATTCTAGTCTCGCACCGTGTGATGTTGTTCCTATTCAGTTTGGGACGTAAACCTAAGAAGCCTATTGATCTTGTCCCAATGTCCGTCCCATAGGCCATCAGAGTATGCAGAGCCATTTGAACATGACATTCATTCATTGCATCAAGAAATTAGGCAAAAGATCAATACTAGTAATGAACATTACAAAATTTCTCTAGACCAACATAAACGATTTAAGGAATTCAATGTAGGGGATTCTATGATGGTCTGCATCAAGTCAGAGCGGTACCCTTAGGGAGCCGTTCGTAATTACACACACATAGCACTGGACCATTCAAAATTATAAAACGAAACGGTCTCAATGCGTTTGTGGTAGATCTTCCACCTTCCATGAGAATTACTTCTACATTCAATGTGGAGGATCTAGTTACATTTCAGGGGACCATTGATATATTGTCCAGCCTTTTACTGAACCAACCTGATTCTCTAGACCCGTCCTTTGATCCATGGCCTCTTCCCGACCCATCTTCCCAGCCTCTACCTCCCATGCCTACCCTTCCCACACCCAGAGAGGAGATAAATGATATCTTGGACCATTAGATAGTATTAACGTCGGAAGACAGGTTTTAAAAGAACCTGGTCAAGTAGAAGTCACGCCCAGCTTCAGATAGTATGTGGCTTACCGAGGAGGAGCTTCAACGAGTTGATCTTGACATCTTGGAGCGGTTCAAGAGTTTTGTTTCGCCAGTGGCGAAATCTTCGCAGCCGGAGAGAGTTGATGGGGACATCTCGCGCACATGTACGCCCCCTACGCATGTACGCAAGGAGGGCCCCACCTTCGATCTGGATCGATGACGATGTCCATGGAGGGCCTCCTAGTTAGATGACTGTGTTTTGGTTCCTTGGGGTGAAACCGATCATCATGTGGATCCCACCGTTAGATCTCGTGATTGTGGCCCACTACCATTGATGATATAGGACTTTAAGTTTTGCTTATTATCATTATTAGGAACATCATGAATGATTTAGATTGCTTTAGTTGTTATTTTTGGTTACTTCGTCTCTAAGTAATTGTGTGCGCACATGGCGGAGCTTTTGGGGTATAGGGTTTTCTTGTAAATAGGCAACCCCTTGTAGGTTTTTATTCATTTAAGATGATTAATAAAATTCTGCGTTTTCTTGCTTCTCTACTTCTCTGAGTTGTGGAAACCTAATTGGGTGCAAAACTTTCCCTTCTTTGAAGGGCTAATTACCGTGGTGCGAAGCTACACCCATCCTAAATCGCCCTCATCTCCTACCCTCCATATTCCTCATCTCCTACAACCATCCCCTCATCAAATCCACCCACGTTTGCAGTTAATCTTTTCCCTACAATATATTTTCAGAATCTGGCCCTGCAGGAGGGTTGAAACTTTGACGGAGTACTGTGTTTAAACCGATCATCTGTTTGACCTGAAATTTGGAGGGAAGGTGACCCATCCCTGACCGACCAGGCCCTAGCTGGCCGATTCCAGATTCGTGGGCCCCACACACGTGCGGGCCGCCATCCACGCACGTGCGTCAGGCTGGTTTGCTATCCACACGTGCGGGCTGATCACAGGTTCCCTCTCGTCTCTATTTCACTCCTCTTTCCCCTTGTTTCCATAACCCTAACCCCAGATCATCTCAAATCCCTAAGTTCTATTCCACTTTTGAAACCCTAGGTTTTTCCGAAGTGAAACGTGAGAATTCCTTGGATTGGGAAATAATCCTTTGTTTGTGGATGAATCTACTATCCTTTGAGTATTGTTTGTTTTATAATTTTTAATTGATTCAGCCTTATCATGTGTAGGCTTGGACCCTCGTAGATTCCCCTTGTTGAATGCTCGACTTTATGTGGGATGTGGAATTATTGTGATTGTTTCTAAATTATTACGATCTAAAGCATGAAATCTTGCACATCATATCTAATTTTCATGTCCTGCATCAAATTTGGTATTAGAGTGGGAGGTCTCGTGTTCGAGACTCCTCACCGGGAGTGATTAATGCATGAACATTTTCACACCGGGCTCGAATGGGGTAGCCCGTGAGATGCGGGGACACACTCAAGGTGGGTGACCCATGTGATTCGGGGCCCACAGGAGAGGTCTCGTGTTCGAGACTCTTCACCGGGGGTGATTAATGCGCATTGCACACCGGGCTCGAGTGGGGTAGCCTGTGGGATGCAGGGACACACTCGGGGTGGGTGACCCATTTGCTTTGGGGCCCACGAGGGGTTTGGCCGAGGTTCTAACCCATGCAATGTAGGGCCTGGGCTATGAGATAAAATGATTAATTCGCCATGCTCTAACAGTTCGAGCTTTTAGAGCAAGTGGTTAATTGTCATGCATCATTACCTCCACTCATGTCCTTTTGGGTCGTCCTATTGCCTTTTAGAGCCTTCTACTTGAACCAAGTCACACCTGACCAATGCAATTCTTGGTCTTTGTCATGGAATCCCAAATCGGTTACATAATGGTCATAACTGCTACGCATTACAAGGTCAAAACTGCCGTAATGGCCCTGTAACAGTTTAAAAAAAGAGTTGTAATGGCTGTTACAGCCTGTATCATAACGGTATCGGTGGTGGTAGTTACGGTGACCATTACCATTATGGAACACCCGGGTCTCTGTTACACATGGCCAAACTATCTAAGTCTGCTTTTCCTCATCTTATTACCTTTTTGTACTACTCATAGGTTCTCTCAAATGCAATCATTTCTAATTCTATCCTTCCTCGTCTTGCTATGCTCATCTTATGAACATGTTGTTCCTTAACTGCCTAACTTTCTGCCCTTGATATCAATTTGCATAAAGCATTATAATGTGCATTTGTAATGTATGTAATGGAGTGACCCACATGCCTACCTGGCTACCCCTGGTGTACTAGAAGTTGGAGGAAGTAGCTAAATGCACATCCGTTTTTGTACCACGTATGATGTACAAGAGTGACCTGTTATCCATGTAACCTTGCTCCCAACCAGAATCCTCTTGAACACTGCATTTGCCTGTATCACTTCTTCCTTTTTGTGTCTTTATTGATGTATTTGTGTTTTATATTTGACTAAGAGATTTTATTTATTTAATTTCGTATTATTTATCACTGAATCACGATAACAGTTTGCAATTTGTTTTAATTATTAAATGCTTCGTAATTTGTATCTCGACTTAGCTATTTGCTTTCAAAAGAGAATCTTTCTCCCTAACTATTTTAAGGTTCAATTTTTTTTTTTTTTTCTTTTTGTAAAGCAAATAGCTAGGACATTGCTATAATGATGACAGCGATGATTGTTTTCTTGGCTTCAGTAACCAGAATGCATCCTCAACAGCACAGGAAGGAGATTATTCTGATAATCCACAATCCCCCCCACACATGCCGGAGAATCTAACATCCAGTGAGGCTGATGCTTCGGCTGGTATCCCTCCAATGCCAGAATACAATCAGTCCAAGCCTGAGACAGTGTTGCCACCAGGAGGTACTCAGAGCTCGGTGGTTCATACCAACCCGAGCTATTCTACTTTCGGGGTTGCGCCACCTCTGCTCGGAAGCCAATTCCCTCCATTTGAAAGCTCTGAGCCTCAGGCACGTGATGCCTCTCGCGTTCCAAGCTTTGTTGTAAGCCTTCATTTCTTTTGGTTCTCACGAGAATCTTCAATTCTCTCTCTCTCTCTCTCTAATTTTTTTTTTAATGCATTCTAACGGCTGTGTTTTAAGTTCGACTGTTGGTTGCCAACTGTATATTGTCGTCTGGAAAGAAATAAGGCATGAGACATGGCTGGGCCAGGGTACCTGAAGGGAGAACCTACTGACCAAAATCCCTTATTGTTATTATCATAGAAAAAGCAATTAGTTTTCTGATTCTCATATTTTTTGTATACATTTGTAGACTATAAACACCTACATAAATTGGATCTGGTGATCACCATGAATGTATAATTTAATAAAATAAAGAGATAAATTGTATATGACAAGTAATTACATTACATTAGAGCTATTTGAATATCATATGGTGCTTTAAAAATGTTGAAGTTTTTCCCTATGTTTTTGACATGTTGAATCAGTGCTCCACAGCACAGCAGTTATTTATTTTATTTTATTTTATTTATTATTATTTTTTAATATATATAATTTTTATTTTTTTATTTAATAAAAGAAAAAAGAAAAAGAGAAAATGGATTGTCCTTGTTAGATAAGCAGTAGCTGTATAATCTGTATCTAGTTGAAGTCACTTGCCAATTGTTAGTGTAGGAATTGCAATTGGTATAATTTAAGGGTTTGTTTGGATGCAAGAAAAATCGTGTTCTGGATAAGCTGTCTGGTTTAGGCTAGCTTCCCATGGGAATTGAGAAAAATAAGGACAATCCGCTCTTTCCTCTCAGCAAGTATATTATGCCTCTTGGAAAAAGGTTGAATAAAGGTGAGTAAAGCTTATCCCCAGTTTGGCGCATGTAGGAACAAAGTGTTCAATGCATATGCATCACTCACAAATGTGTAATGCGCCACTGTCCGTGTTCAAGCATCCCACATGTTCAATGTGTGTCACCATAAATCTTTTAGTACCGCATGTGATGTGGTATGGTTATTTTGTGCTACATGTGCCACCCTCCATCTTTAAGCTTCCCAAATGTGCCACAATCCATCTTTACTATTGTTCCAGCATGTTTGACAAACATTGAAGAGACTAGCTAGTCTAAGAACATGATATAGATATACTAACCAAGACATGACCTAGAGAGTCTATCTAGAACACAACTTTTCTTGCAACCAAACCCAAACAGCATGATTTCAGGCATGAAATAGTTAACTTGGATTTGCAACTCGAGATTATCAAGAATATGTGGTATCATTATAAATTCCCCCCTTTTCCCCCTCCTTGTGTGTGGTATCCTACAACCAATCAGCTGCTATGCTAGCAATCACAATCCCCTGCCCTGTTTTTCCATGTGCAATCATGCCAAAGGGAAGCAACTCATGCTGTAACCCAATCAAAACAAAAAGGAAGAATTTTGATTTGTAGACGTACATTTTCTTGAAGGCTCATATTGTTAAAATTTAAATTCTCTAGAGATGCAATGGAATAGTAATCTTAGGACTAGTAAATGCATGGTTGTACGATGAAAAGCATGTTTGTATGTGTGTATACGTATGCATGTATGGATGGATGGATGTATATAAGCATGGATGGATGTGTGTGTTTGTGTCTATATATATATATATCTGTGTGTTTAACTGTTTATGTGCATGCACACTTGCATGGATGGATGGATTGTGCATGTGTGTTTTTATATATGTATGTGCATGCATGGATTGGATGGATGGCTCCACTGTTTTCCCCATGTTTCCCCAATGTTTGCCTAAGTCAATAATACATACTTTTAGGCCCCATTAAAGTTAAACTTATTATTTGATTCTTTAATATGCAAATATGTGTATTTTGCAATTATTTGATTCCTCAATATGCAAATATGCGTATTTTAGCATCTCCTGAAGTTTCAATGAAAAATTCCACCATTTCCTCGTGTTATCCCAATATTTCCCTCAGTCAGCGATACATTCGTGGGTATCAACGACACCATCGCCGATATCAATTCGTGTTTGTATATCCCCAGCCAGACATATGTAACGATACTGATACTATGAACATTGCTCGTGGTAATAATAATAATAATAATAAAAAGACTGGATTGATATCCAACAACCTACGAGCTGCCATGCTAGTAATTGTAATCCGCTGGTCCTTTTACCATAGGCATGATCTCATGCTTCAACCCAACCAAAACAAAAAGGAAGAATTTTGATTGGTAGATGTACCTTTTCTTGAAGATCAAATTGTTAAAATTCTCCATGGATGCAATGGAATAGCAATAGCAACTGCAGCAGCAGCAGCCTCAGTAGCAGCATCAGCAGCTGTAGTGTTTCTTTCTTTCTCTGTTTTTTCTCCCTTCAGAAAATTATTTCCCTGTAGGTGTTTATGTTCAACCCAAGTTGCATCTGTGCTAACAGATCATATGTGTATAGCATCTGATCCAACTGAAAGGTTGGTTCCACCATGAAGATCACCCGGCAAAAAAAGCCAGGCTGATTCAATCATCAGGTTGCCCACATACATAATTTGGATCGGATAGGTGGTCGTATATTGTTTGTGTAGAGCACATGATTATCGTGTTGGCCTGATATTTGTGACAGGTGTCGTCATGGTAGGTCCAGCTTTTGAACAGTTGAAATGTTATACATGCATTTAAAAAAAATAATAATTACCATTGTCATTCGCACAATTTTCCACACTAATGTGCTGGTTGGACCAAAACTTGTGGGCCAACTAGTTGAATTAGAGCATTCTCCTTTTGGTACTTCTTTTTGTTGTTCTGTAGATTTGCTTTATGTTTATGATCAAGTACTCGATGTTTTTTGCAATGTCTTGTTTTATTTTAAATTTTGTTTCATATATTGGCAACTCACTATTCTATTAATTAGGTCCAGCAACCCTTTGACCCATCTGCAAGCTATTATACCCAATTTTATCGACCTGGTGGTGATGGTGATGGTCGCTTCTCTCCCTTTCTCTCGCCTGGTGCTGCCACCAAGTATAATGGTAACATTGCAGTGTTATCTTCTCAGACTGGCCAGTCTCCTCAAGAGGTTTGGAAATTTCTGGCATTCAACATTCTTTGTTCCTTTTGTTGCAAATATCTGGAATGCTTTGTTGGGAATACTTTCAGTTTTAAAGGAATCTGCGTGTTATGCATTGAAGAACTAACTTTTGACACAACCCAATTTCTTTAGGGCATGTTTGGAATCGTGGAATCCGAGGGAAATATTACTCGATGATTTCCATGAAAACTATTGAAACATGGATTCCAAGTTTAGAGATCTAGTTCGATAACAAATGGAAGTGTCATATTCCTCTCACTAAACGCATCTAATTTCTTGTGCCAAGGATCCAAATTATGGAAAAGTGTAATGATTGCTGGCTGGAACCCACCCTTTTCTTTCTGTCCAAACAACACATTGTCACATCAGAAGAAAAAACACTTCCTTTTCTCTTGTTTGGCATGGAATCCATGTTTCCAAAATGGTTTTAGATCTCTTTCTTTCGAGAGGATCCAATTGCTATCAATTATCTTAGTCACGAAGCTGTCAATGACTGTACTCTTAAAAAAAAAAGAAAAAAGAAAAAGCTTTCAATGTCTGTGTTCATGGTACACATGGACCTTTCATCTGTTGGGCCCTATTGTGGATAGGCTTACCCAAAATATTACAGGCTTCATAATGATCTTATGATTCTAGCTACCGATGGGAAGACTTGTGGATTACAAATGGGTGGTGAGGATAAAGCCAACCAATGGATGACATTCAATGAGAAAAACGAATCCTTCAATCATTTAGGATCATCTGACTGTCGTGATTTCTGATGTATGACCTATCCACTATATGGTATATTAGATTGATGGTCTGGATCTTGTACATTGTGTCCGAATTCCCATGGTTATTAAGTGCTTGAAGCATTGGATATTTCTCTTTTTCCTCTTCTTCTTCATGACGATGCAATCATTCACGTACCCTTGAGTTGTTCAAAAATGGCACATGTGCAATAGAACTCGTGTAGACGGCACACATGTGCCAGCATGGCACATGGGTGCGAGATCCAATCCATTCATCAGGTTGGTCCACACTTCTACATGTTTTCCCAAAAGTAAATCTAATCAACTCAGCATATGGGCCCCAATATTCAAAACTGGTTGATGGGTTAGAAAACTTCAGCCAACTTTTTTAGAACCGTACATTTGTTTTACAAACTGTGGGCCATCTGACCTGTGTATCAACCTAATTATTGGGGTGGGGTATCAATAGAGTGGTGCCTTTTCGATGGATGGATTGGATCTTGGACCTATCGTTCCATATTGGTGCATATGCGGCTTGTCAAAATGGTTATAAATTTCTTCAAGCCTTTTTATTTTTTTTTGGAAAGTTAAATTTCTTCAAGGCTATGTAGATGTTATGAGAAAATTGGGGATACGTACATTTGGCATGGTTTTATTGTGCTTGATTTTACCTGTCACTCATTAGAGCAAGCACCACTTTGTAGTTTCATTTTTCAAGAGAAAAGGCCTAAATTTTCACTGTTGTATATCCTTAATGTTTCTATAGGGAAGTGGAGCATGCCTACTATTTCTTTCCTTTTTGTTTCATTGTCAGGGACTCTAATCTAGTAGGTGCATCTCATCTGTATCAGAATCTGGATATTTCATCAAGCCCGTCCAACTGCTGATGGACCATCGTCCAAAAATCCCTCCTATCAGATGATCCTATCTGGTAAGAGGGCTAAGCCTAATTGGAACATGGAAATGGTTGAGAAAGAATTCCGATGGATGGTTTTCGTTAACCCAGTGATAGGATTGTCCTGTCGGAGTGATTTTTGAATATGGCCATCCATGGTTAAGGCCCACCAGATGAACATCCCGGATCTTGCATGTATGTGCAAGTTCTATTAATTTAGAGGTGCCGATGATGAAGAGAACAAGAAGCGTTAAATTCCATATAGTTTACCACTTGAATAATTTTCTCCAATAATTTTCTTTCTGCCTTCCAGTTCAGTATTCCATCTTTTATGTCTGTCTTTTATATTCTTTACAAGCAGGCACTTCTGACTACCAATGTTCGCATATCCTTTGTCTGATGGCAGAGTGGGAACTCTCTTGTTCTGTCTACGGCGGGCCCAACTCCTCTCGTCACCCAAGCTGCTGGGGTAATGCAAAGCACCATACCCGTAACTCAACAACCGGTTCCTGTTTTCCGGCAGCCTGCCGGTGTACATATTTCTCATTATCCTCCTAACTACATCCCATATAGCCAATACTTCTCCCCTTTTTATGTTCAACCGCCGACGATTCATCATTTTTTAAGCAATGCTGCTTTCCCTCAACAAACCAGCAACATATATCCGTCTCTGGCAGCTGCTGCAGCAGCAGCTCCCACTGCTGTCAAGTACTCACTTTCTCAATACAAGCCCGGAACCAACGGTGGAAACTCACCCCACATTGGAATGCCAGCTGGGTACGGACCATACAGCTCCAATCCGTCTGGCTACAGTCCCAGTCCTGCTTCGACCACGGGTAACTCTGCTGGCAATGAGGATCTTGCTACATCTCAGTATAAGGAGAATAATGTCTACATGATCGGGCAGCAGGTATTTATTTCTCTCTCTCTCTCTCTTTTTTTTTAAAATAAAAATTTGGTGAAAGTTCTTTTTTATTTAGATGTGGTAATATGCAGAAATCGGTTTTATTTTGAGGTTGTTTTATATGAGAATTGATTACCTACAACTGCTTGTAGGATTACCGAAAACCTCCTTTTACAAGAATTGTCCTTGAAATATAAGATATTTCCAAGGGCAAGCTTGGAATGCCAAAGTTTGAAGGCATATAAAAATGGATTGTAGTGTACAACTTGTAGTAGTTGATCAGTCATTCTGTATATTGGAAGCATTGTTATGTTTAAAGGATTAATGTTTGCGTACACCTTGATTGATGTTGAGTTCCTATCCACCTTGTTCCATATACTAATATGACTTTTGTCTGACATCAAAGTGATTCAAACGGCAGGTCTGACCATGAAGGTCACCTGGCAAAAGAATCAGGTTGATCTACCCCTCCGGTGGGTCCCATGCGTTTGCTGAATCAGACCGTTGGCCATCCTTCTTGTCATACTGGGTGGCCCACCTGTTGTTCGGATCAGCATAATTTTCCCAGGTATCTTCATGGTGGGGCCTACCTTTTAGATAGCTCGAATTTCATACACATGGCACTGTATCTTGTGACCATCCATTGAGGAATGTGTTAACACTCATCTGGAAAAGATGCGTGATGTGTAACAAGACTAGACATGGCAAAAAGTAACTAATGCTTTAAAAGTCAGGGTTCTTTTTTCAACCTGGCTGGAATGCCAATCTAGTCATGGTTTTTGTAACAACTTAGACATGGATCTAAGCTGGTCTCAAACTTGAGTATGAGGTTTATGTAACTTAGATATGGATGGTTTTTTTTTTTGAAAGATAATGATTTATATATTAAGAAGGAGAAAAAGTACAAAAAACAGGAGAGAAGATCCGCTGAGATAGCAGAAACTCCTAAACTCCTAGAAAAAGCAAATCAGAATCCTTCAAGGCATCAACATTAGCAGCCCATTCAATCACCAAGCGTTTAGCTTTGGAAGCTACAACCTTGGCAGGATGTGAACAATTCCTAAAACATCTATCATTTCTTTCTTCCCAAATGGAACACCAAATAGCAAGGACCACCATTCTCCAAATCTGAGTCCTTTTTTTTTTCCCCTATTCTGATGCCATGCCACGCTTTGAGAAGAAGATCCGCCGAGCCCGAAATACACCAGTTGATTGTGAGTATTTGGACTTAGACATGGATGTTAGCCAGTCATGGGTTTGAGACATGGAAACCTGACTTGTTGACACACTGTATAATGATATGGACAGGGGTATGAATGTATCAAGGTGTGTTTGGTCTGACGTTTTCTTTTTTCACCCAAAAGGGTTATAGTCTGAGAATTTGGGATGTCTGGTCTCACCAAAGCGTCTGTGGAAACCTCAAGCAACATGGTTCTTTTCCAATTGGGTATCCTATCCGATTCAAGTGTATTCAGATAAGACAACTATGTTATAATTCAAGTAAATGTTGCAATAAATGTACTTGAAGTCAACTAAGGAATTACGCTAGTATAAATTGTTCATACCAGCATTTCTCTAGTTTTAGAAAGTTCCCGATTTCTGTATTGACTCGGAGGATCAGTTGTTAAAAAAAAAAAAAAACCAATCAAAGCCCGTGGATCCGATCCGTGGAACCGAACTTAGAGCCGTGAGTTTACTATATATTTTAGTTGTATATTTGACTCATGATTTATGGTTTACAATGCACCCTTTGCTGGTTTTCATAAATGTATTTTTTCACACCATATACAATATCTAAACCATTCATCAAGTGGATCACAACACGAATGGACATGGGCTAAATTATAAAATAGAACATGCAATTGGGCTGGATTATAAAAAGCCCAGAACCGTGGAACCGATCCGGAACTGAACTGGTTTTCATGGTCTGGTTCTGGTTCGGTTCTAGGGTGTTAACGGTCCGGTTCCGGTTCTGAAAATCCTGGAACCGTAAGGAACGGTTTGGTTCCGGTTTCACCCCAGAACCGGACCGAACCGAACCGTGTGCACCCCTAATAATGGCTAGAGACTATACATTGTTCTTCGAAAAGCCCTAGTGTGATGTATACCAAAGGTTATCTATCATCCACCTGGCCAATTTCTACTACAAAACAAACACATTGTTGCGTTGGCCCAATCCCCAACCCTTGCACGTGGGTTGATTTGGACTGGAGCTTTAGTCAGGAACCTCATTAGTGGTCTAGGGTCTGATACTCATTGCTGTCAAATGGTCCTAACTATCCAATGTGTGACTTTTATCCAATAAACTTGAGTACTTGTTTATTTTCCTCATCACTTTTAACCATCCATGTGTTTGACATAAGAACGTGACTAAGAGAATCCTATTACCATGAATTTTGGCCTTTAGATACTCCATGTGGTTGGTTATCGAATTAAACCCATTTTCAATGTATATGTTAGATATGAGACCATGGCTAACGAAACTCCATGAGAAGTACAATTTATATGGGCACTTAATATAGACTGTTAACTTTAAGTATATGCTCTTTACTTGAATTGTTGCTCATTAGCGCATATATGGTATTGAATCTCGTGTACAGTGAAAATTGTTAACCTTTTATCTGCATCTTTTTTTTAAAATTGAGTTTTTTAGTAGAAAATGATCTAGTGAGCTGTGGGTGTGGATGCCTTGCCATGCACATAGATGCATTTGGACTTGGTATCTTTCACATCACCTCTCTGGTTTGTCCATTAGATCTATAGACCTTTTTTTTTTTTTTTTCTTTCTTTCATTAGTGTGGGAAAACTACAAAAATCGATTAGTCCTAAACACCATGGCTGGATCTATCTTCTATGAATGACCCTGTCCATCAATATCTGCAAACCATTGACTGGACGATTTGGGTCATCTGATCTGTATGATTTTTTAAGGCAACCTATGAAGAGTGGGACTGGATGTGATGGATGGTCCAGATAGGCGATATGGATGCCAACGAGTCCAAATGCAACTTATTGCACGGTAAGGTTCTGAAACACTCAGCCAGTAGATCATTACATTGGTAAAACCCCCCCCCCCCCCCCCCCCCCCCCCCCAAAGGCATATTGTAAATAATCCCGCCCTTTTCATTATTAATAACCACTCTCCATAATACCGTTAGGGTTAGAAATTTGGAAGTAACCATGGTTAGGTTAAAGTCTAAAAAGGATTGTCTATCCCTTGCCTAAAAGCACAACTCTCTCTCTCTATGAAAGTTGTTGCCCATCTCTTTATCGGTCTCCACCTTTTGTTTGCAAGAACCCTAAGTTCTCATTAGCTAGGTCTCACTGCATATTCCCTGGATTAAAAATTAGCCCAGCACATATACAAATGTTTTGTTAGGAGATGGGCAAACTAGGCTCACACAGGTTGCATACCCCACTTTATTTGTCAAAGGATTTCCGTCTGGATGGTACCCCCTCAACGTTGAAAGGAAATTTGGCAGGGCGGGGGCGGTCATGGACGTAGTCATGCCCTGGGACCGGAATACCGGTGCTTACCGAGGATTTGCGCTTGTTCGTATGTCTTCCGAGGCGGAGCTCGCAAGAGCAGTAACAATGTTGCATGGTGTTCGGTTCGCGGGCTGTCCGTTGCTGGTGCAAAGAGCTAGATTTGGCCCACCCTTTCCTCTTCCTCAGAAACCTCCCCCCCCCCGGGTTTATCGACTTTAGCCTGTCCTTCCCTCTCCACCTAATCCACTTCCCCCTCCCATCTCCTCCCCCTCCACTGCCTCCCCCTAACTCTGCGAATCCTTCCTTTAAGGAGGTTCTCTTGATCCAGCACCAACCGCAGACTTGCCCTCCTCGTCTCACAACCTCCTCTCCCAGTCTCGCCCTTACCCCTACAACTTCCTCTCCCAGTCCCGCCCTTTTCGCCCCTTCCACCTCTAAGTTGGGTGTCCCTATTATCGTCGATTCAATGCATTTTCACAGAGCCAAGGAAGATTTAAAGGATTCGATTGTGCTGGTCTGCAAAGAAGGAGCATTGATCTCTCAGGTAAAGGACTGGTTAGCAGAGACTACGGGATTCCACCCAGGGAATTACAAGCTTAAACCGTTGGGATATAACGAGCTTTGGCTCAAGGTATGTTCTGGGATCAATTCAGAAATGGCGATTATGGCCGCTCACCTGCACTCTGGAGGTTCGGTGGCCACAGTTATGAGACGGGAAGAATTCTTGATATTCGGCATGGAATGTGTTTGGTTCCAGGTATTGGGGAATTCCATTAGAATTATGGTTCGACGAGTTCTTCATCGCAGTTGCCAATTATCTGGGTTCATATGTTGAACTGGATGCAAAGACGAAGCTCGGAGAGGAAGTTGGTGTGATTAGAATCAGAGTCAAAAGAAAGAAAGGTTCAGATTCGCCTTCGTCGGTGAAGGTCATGGTGGAAGACCGCTGCTTCGATTTCCCGGTGATTAAGGAGGCACGGGATGATCCGCTCCCTCGTTGGGGCGATCTGTGAAGAATCCGCGAAGGCCCATCGCTGGAGCAGACAATGGCTTCCCAGTCTCCGTGGCAAGAATGCACTTAGATCCCATAGTCCTGTAGAGCACCATCCATGCAGCCTGACAACACCTCTGTCAGCAGAATCTACGACCCGACGGTCACCCCAGTCACGACACGTGGAGCTGATCAGACACTTCAGCCGCCTACTCCAGTCCCTCGTCTGGTGAGCGAGCTGATGGGATCGTATACTGCGACGCGTGGCATGCTTCATATTACCCATAAGTCCTTCGACTCCTGTCGAGCCGATAATCCCGCAGTCCCTTCGGTAAGACCGCCAGTCCCTGCCAGAGACTAGCCTTTTACCCAGAAGACTCTCTCCGTCGTCAGGGGTATTAATGATATCTCCGAATTCAAGACGTAGTACGGGACACGTGGCGCATTCAAGGAGAGCAAGAGAAGGATGCGTGGAATTCGGGGAGAGTGCCAACCCAGCTGTATTGTTGAATGAACGACTCTACGAGGGACACGTGGAGGGCGACACGGAGGACTTTCGGAAGAATCAGGGACAGATGGTGATCCCCCATATTACCATCCCCCTGCCGCTTATTACGTCAGGCAGGTCCAACCCGGATGTAGACCCGAATATCGACTCCGTTTCAGCCGTCCAAACTTCCCAGCTTTTACCCTTACCATTCCCCTCCCCTTCCTGCTTTACCCCATTGCCCCCTTATGATTTGAGTCTATTTTCGGGTTCTGATCGTCTCTCGCACTCTCGTCCTAGGTCCATTTGCAGCTTGTTTGAGACCCAATCCCGGACTTCTTCACTTCTTTCTCCTTCTGCCTCCTCCCCCCCGTCCGTCGACGCGCTGGACATGGGTCCGATCACCCTCTTTCAAGACAGTATGTCTTCTGACCTTTTCATGCCCGAACCGTTACAGATGATAGCCGATTCTCTGAGCGCTCCTTCGACTTCCGAAACCAATAGATCAGATCTGTTGGCCAAGATGCAGAAGAAAAGGTGGATCCGCGAGGCGATTGGTAAGGTGGGACGATCTCTAGGCTTATCGTTCGGGGATAGATTGGAAGACTATCTTGCCTTATTTCAATGCATTGAAGACAAAGGCAGACCGATAGAGAAGCGAACAACGTCAGCAAAATAGTTAGTCAAGATCTCATCCTCTCGTGAATTGCAACGACTAGAAGCCAGCCCAGGGTTCATCGCAGCTGCAGTCTCTAAATCCAGGAGACAGGGCAATCGGGGAAGTTTACTGAATCCATGAAGATTATCTCTTGGAATGTGAGGGGGGTTGGCTCTAAGCACAAAAGGAGCCTCATCAAGGCAACAATTAGCAGTAAAAGTCCCGATGTCCTGTGTATTCAGGAAACTAAGGTTTCCATATTCAAAGATTATCTCTTGGCTTCCTTATGGAAGGCCAATGACGCGAAGTGGCTTTTGGTAGACGCAGTGGGGAGTTCGAGTGGTATTCTCCTCGCTTGGAAATCTTCCAAATGGGATCTTATCTCCTCTTCTTTGAGCAACTTTTCTTTGACAGTTACTCTTCAAGATAAGTTTTCTTCCACTCTGTCTTTTGTCGGTCATTTATGGTCCTAACAATCTGTCACTTAGGGAAGCCTTCTGGGATGAACTGTCGCAGGCTAGGCAATCCTTCTTAGGACCTTCGTGTGTGGTGGGGGTCTTTAATGTCACGCGCCTTCAGGAGGATCATTCTAGGGTCAGAAGACCTTCTGCTGCTATGGCTCAATTCTCCAATTGGATTCAGTAAGAGCAGCTGATCGACTTGCCGCTTCCGGGGTCGCGATTTACTTGGACCAACGGTCGGGCGTCCCCTATCCAATCCCGCTTGGATAGATTTCTCGTTTCTTCGGAATGGCTCGAGACTTTTCCGACTGTTAAACAAATCGCCATGCCGAGAACCACTTCTGATCATTGTCCTATTATGTTAACCGTTGATGAAGTTAACTGGGGCCCGAAACCCTTACATTTCAACTCCTCTTGGCTTTGCTCCGAAGGGCTTCGCCAGCAGATCACTGTCTGGTGGTCTTCTTTTCAGGTGAAGGGTTTTGCGGGCCACAAGCTTCTTTGTAAACTCAGGCTTCTCAAGGAGAAGTTGAAGGAATGGCGTAAGGAGGAATCTCAGAAGAGGGAGGCTGAAATTGAAGATCTTCTGAGCGAGCTTTAGTGCATTGATGTCAATTCTGAAGACGTTCCGATGTCGAAAGAGGTCTTGACTAGGCGCATTTCCATTATCCAAGTCCTGTCTAACAAAGCTTTGGAAGAAGAAGCGACATGGAGGATAAAATCTAGAGCCAAATGGATTGCCGAAGGGGATAAAAACACTAAAATTTTCCACCAAATGGCCAATATGCATTCTCGGGCTAAGGCTATTCTTAGTATTTCTGATCATGGTAACAGAATTGAGGACCGAAAGGAGATTGAAGATCTCGCGATCTCTCACTCTAAACACCTCCTCTCTTCCGATAACTGGGTGAGGCCGACTCTAGATAACATTTCTTTCAGCAAGTCGCAGACTGAGGACGCTAATTTATTGGAAGATCAATTCACGGAAGAGGAGGCTAAGGCGGCAGTGGATGCTATGGGAGGGGATAAGTCTCCAGGTCCTGATGGGTTCCCGATTAGCTTTTCTCACGCATTCTGGGATGTTGTTCGGTAGGACGTTCTTCAGTTTCTTCACGAATTCCACACAAGAGGCAGACTGTCGAAAGGTCTGGGAGCCACTTTCATCTCTCTTATTCCTAAAATGGCGGGTGCCTCCTCTTTTGCCCAGTTTCGGCCGATCAGTCTCATAGGGAGCCCCTATAAAATTTAGGCGAAAATTTTATCTGTTCGTTTATCTAAAGTCATTGGAAGTCTCATTTCTAACACTCATAATGCCTTCATCAGAGGTAGGCAGATCACGGATGGTGCTCTCATAGCCAATGAAGTTCTGCACACCTATCATAAGTCGAAGCTTAAAGCTATTTTCTGCAAACTAGATATTGCCAAGGCCTATGATCACGTGGACTGGGAGTTCCTTTCCTATATGCTAAGTCGGATGGGCTTCAGGGTCAAGTGGAGAAGCTGGATCGCTGCTTGCATCGGATCGGCACACTTCTCCATTATTTTAAATGGATCGCCTTTTGGTTTCTTCCATAGCTCTAGAGGATTGTGCCAGGGGGATCCTCTCTCCTTTTTTCTTTTTCTGATAGTGGGTGAGGCTCTATCCCAAATGTTAAAAAATGGCCAGGATCAAGGCCTCCTTCGTGGCATTAAGGTGCCTGGTATATCTGATCCTCTTACACATTCAGTTCGCTGATGATACTCTTATATTCTCTGAAGTCTCGGATGTGAATATCGAGCACCTCCTCATCGCTCTTCACTATTTTGAAGCGGTCTCGGGCTTAAGGATCAATCTGAACAAATCGAAGCTTCTTGGTATTAATGTCCCGCAAAAGACCATACAAAATTTTGCCTCCACGCTTGGTTGCCACATCGAGTCTTTTCCTACGTATTTCGTTGGCCTTCCTCTCTCTATGTGTCTCCTGCCGAATAACATGTGGGAGAGGGTTACCAGTAAATTTCAAAAGTACCTGGCATCCTGGAAATGCTGGTATCTTTCTTTGGGTGGTCGATTGACGCTAATCAAAGTAGCCCTCTCCAGTGTCCCCCTCTATTTCATGTCGTTGTTTCAATGTTCGGGGTCGGTGCTCAAGATCATGGAAAATCTCGAAGGGAGTTCCTATGGTTTGGTAAAGAGAATCAGCGTAAATTTCATCTGCTTGAGTGGTCTCAAGTGTGCAAAGGATTCACTGAGGGCGGCGCGAATGTGAAGATCCTGAAGCTTATGAATTCCGCTCTGTTGGGCAAATGGGCTTGGCGATTCGCTTCGGAAAAAGATGCTTTGTGGAATTTGATAGTTAAAGGCAAATACGGTGCATCTCATGGGAATTGGTGGCCTAAAGATAGTTCATATTACAAGGCGTCCCACATCTGGAAAGGCATACTTAAGACCAAAAATCCCGTCATAGCTAACAGTAGGTATGTGTTGGGAAATGGTTCCGCTACTCGATTCCGGGAAGATCTTTGGCTTGGAGAATAGCCTCTCAAATTCGCTTTCCCGCGGATTTACCGTCTCTCTCTTGACAATCACATCCTCATCCACAGATGTGGTTTCTCCTCTGCTCAATTTGTTTGGGACATCACTTGCACGAGAAATCTTTATGACGAGGAGGTGGAGGAATTTATGGCGCTGCACGATTACATTTCCAATTCCAAGATCATCCCCTCTCAGCCTGACAATATTGAGTGAATGCTTGACAAGTCAGCGACGTTCTCAGTCAGCTCTCTATATGCCGCTCTTTACTCTGCGGGCAGGCCTCCATGCAATGTGACTCCTTTTGTCTGGAAATTTCATGTTCCTCCTAAGTTCAGATGTTTCGGGTGGTTAGCAACAAGGAATAGGATTCTAACTATCGACAATCTGGTTAAGCGTGACATGCAGATAGTTAACATTTGCCTGTGCTGCATGTGTCAGGCGGAATCGGTGAACCATTTGCTAGTTCACTGCTCCTTTACTTCTTCCATCTTCTCTCATTTTTGCGATCTCTTTTCCCTATCCTGGTGTGCCCCGGAGTTCGCCGCGGAATTGTTGATAGCGTGGAACGGGGTCAAGCTTCGAAAAAGCAAATTGAAGATCTGGCGTATGTCTATTCTGGTGATTTGGTGGGCGGTTTGGACATAAAGAAACGACCGCTACTTCAAGGACAGATCGTCTTCTGCGAAAGCGGTGGGGGCTAGGGCTAAAAAGATGATTTTAGAATGGGCTGTCAATGTTAAGGATTTGAACAGTGTGGATTTTTCTTTTTTAGGTAGTTAGGAGCTTTCTGCTATCTCAGCAGTCCGACGCCTTTTGTTTCTTTTGCTTTTCTTGTTTTCTGTTTTTTTTTTTTTTCTCCCGATTAATGAATTTCAGCTTCGTTGCTTAAAAAAAAAAAACTAGGCTAACACGTTGTGTGGACTGGCCTGCAATTTTGGGCTAAGGATTACATATGGTGGGAAACCTGATAAATGGCCGAATTTCACTAGTGACACGATGGCATGTAGCAAGTTAGTACACATGAATCCCAACTGTTTCGTGACATGCATGTTGGTGCGACTCGGTTATCAAGCCAATGACATCTCGGTGCCCGAATTGCAAAAACTGTATACCCACGATCAATGTTTTCAATATCAATGATATCAGCCGATATATCCCACGATATATCTTGTATCCCACCTGTGCGATACAAAGCGCACAGGTATTGCCGAAATATCCCACATGTTCGATCCGGTAAGCATTTTCAATTTCCTATCCCCCTTTTTTTTTGTTGAAATTATGTTAAATCAGTGTCAAATGGTTACAAATCCATTGGCTCTTCATGTTTTGCATGAAAAATCATGGAGTTGGAGCTTTGATTTCAATATTCATTGCTTTTTCATGTTTTTTTTTTTTTTTTTTCGAAATTTTCCTTCAACCAATTGTCAATTGAGACTAATTTCAAAGTATCTAGGAGTATTTGATGAAATGATTATCATATACACTCTAATTTTGAAATTTGAGTGTAGATGGTCCGTTTCGATAAAAAATTGAAAAATTTTCGATTTCTCCCAAATTGTTTGCAATGTTGCACTCCAAACATGAAATCAAGCATGCATGAGGGCTAATCTACTTATTTGTTAAGTCCTCGTCAATTTTTTTTAAATAAAAATCAATTTTAATGAAAAAATTAATAAAAAATATTAAATTATTATTATTTTTTTCGAAATTTCCCCTCAACCAGCTGTCAATTGAGACTAATTTCAAAGTATTTAGGAGTGTTTGATGAAATGGTCATCACATATACCCTAAATGTTACGTATTCAATTTGAATGTAGTTGCATTAGTTTATTCAGGCAATGCATAGCTTAGGACCCCATACAAAGGAAACCTATTATGTGCACTTCTTTTTTGAGATGTTATGATTTAAAAGTGTGTAAAGGTCTTTTTAAATAATCCTTGGAAGTGTCATTGAAAAATTCAATCATTTCCCCAATGTTTCCCCATGTTTCCCAAAAAGTGTGATAAATTACCCGATGCAAACAATATATCCCGTGTGATAACTGATACATATCTATATCCGAAGGCTGCAATACGTAACACTGTATTGGTATTTCGAACACTGCCTACGAGAATGGAGTAGAGAGGGAAAGAACTTGTTGAGATCAACCCTAGTCTCTTTCAAAAACTTTCAGAAAACTCACACGGAGAAAAATATTCAAATGACTAACTCCACCACCATCCCCTTTTGTAGATCTTGAATGAATCTTTAATTGAAATCCCCCCAACTAAGAGAATCAATTGTAATTTATTACGAACCAATGTAATATTCCTGAATGTGGTAAAAGCTTAATAAAAAGCAAACATGGAAGGTAATTATATTTCTAAAATCAACCCATATATGTAATCATATCAAGTACACCCTCATCACATTTTTAAATCAATGTCTCATATCTCCCCAAAACAGTAAACTATAATAATTGATTTAGGCCCTCAAATTTGTAAATGATCAGCCAAAAAATCAGCACATGTTGGGCTTATGGTGGGCTATGGGCCATACAATGGGGCCAAGTGGGTTGGGCTCTGCTTTGGGCGTAATTGGGTTGTGCGCCTATATTATTCCCCTCGGGTTGGAAAGAACTCGAATCCGACGAGTTGGACGCTTCATACAAGTATTAGAGGTTCGGATTCAAGTTTTTCAATTTATTGCCTATGATCGATGTGCATTCAGAATACGGCTTTTTTTTTTTTTTTCCATTTCACCAAGTATTGCCTGTGTTGGCTTCGTCAAGTGTTAGCAGTCGTCATTCGCAACACTTGTTCAACTTCTTCATTTTTTTCCCTTGGGAGTTGTTTATCCATATTGATGATGGCTTCATTTTGCACATCAGATGCCTAACCATGATACTTGAATAAGTCTACCACATTGAAAGCCGGTGAAATATTTAAGTCATCTGGCAACTCAATTTCATTGGCATTGTTACCCATCTTCCTCGTGACTTGGTATCATGGTATGCCAAAACGGTTACGTATCGGCCGTAACGGCCGATACGTAACGGTAACGGTGTGAACCGTTACGCGTTTCGGGTCGTATCGGCCGTTACGGAATTTTGTACCCGTATCGGCCGATACGGGCCCGTTACGGGGCGTATCGGCCGTTACGGGCCGTTACGGCCGTTACAGGGCCGTTACGGGCCCGTATCGGCCGAATTTTGGCCCTTTTTTTGAAAATTCGAAAAATCATTTTTTAATGATTCTTTTGCTGTTTTAATGATGCCATATGATGTGTTAATCATAGTAGAACATGTTAATGTGCATTTTACAGATTTTGGGTGCCATTTTATATTTTTTTTATATTTTTTCTATTTACGCATGAATTTTGGCCCTTTTTTTAAAATTCGAAAAATCAATTTTTAATAGTTGTTTTGCTGTTTTAATCATGCCATATGATGTGTTAATCATAGTAGAACATGTTAATGTGCATTTTACAGATTGGGGTGCCATTTTATATTTTTTTAATATTTTTTTCTATTTACGCATTTGTTTGTGGCCCTTTTTTTGAAAATTCGAAAAATCATTTTTTAATGATTATTTTGCTGTTTTAATGATGCCATATGATGTGTTAATCATAGTAGAACATGTTAATGTGCATTTTACAGATTTTGGGTGCCATTTTATATTTTTTTTATATTTTTTCTATTTACGCATGAATTTTGGCCCCTTTTTGAAAATTCGAAAAATCAATTTTTAATAGTTGTTTTGCTGTTTTAATCATGCCATATGATGTGTTAATCATTGTAGAATATGTTAATGTGCATCTTACAGATTTGGGGTGCCATTTTATATTTTTTTAATATTTTTTTCTATTTACGCATGAATTTTAGCCCTTTTTTTGAAATTTTGAAAAAATCATTTTTTAATGATTCTTTTGCTGTTTTAATGATGTCATATGATGTTAATCATAGTAGAACACGTTAATGTGCATTTTACATATTTGGGGTGCCATTTTATATTTTTTTTATATTTTTTTCTATTTAAGCATTTATTTTGGCCCTTTTTTTGAAAATTCGAAAAATCATTTTTTAATGATTCTTTTGCTGTTTTAATGATGCCATATGATGTGTTAATCATAGTAGAACATGTTAATGTGCATTTTACATATTTGGGGTGCCATTTTATATTTTATTTTATTTTTTTTCTATTTACGCATGAATTTTGGCCCTCAAAAATAATTGCAAACACCTAAATGTAAGATATTTCATATTACATTCATTCTAATATATCTATCATTGATAGTAAGTTAGAAAAATTAATATATGAATTTTGTAGTCAAATTAGGTTATCTGGTTCATAAATTCATCAGACAGTCCGATTACAACTTCTCACCAAAGAGTGGACCGTTTACCCACCATAAACATGTCCAATTATAAATGAATGCATATTTGGAATGCTTAGAATATTCCGGATTTAATCCATATTTTTCATATTTTTTTGGCAAAAAAAAATTTTTGCGCCGTTACGGCCGTTACGCCACCGTATCGCCGTTACGCGCCCCGTATCCGTATCGGTTTCGGAGGGCACCGTTACGCCAACCGATACCGATACGGGACACCTTGCTTGGTATGGACCAATCTTATCAGACTTGAGTTTATTGGAAGTTTCCCTTGGAAACTTTTCTTTGCGGAGATAGACCATAACTAAGTCATCTTCGTTATATATCTTCTCATGCCGATGTTTGTTCGTAGCTTCTTGATACCTAGTGTTTATGTCTTCAATCTTCTTCTTTATTTAAGTTTGCAAGTCTTGGACATGCTTGACGAAAGCATCAACATCTTCGCCCACTTGATCTTGTATTGGCAATGGTACTAAGTGAAGTACATGATGTGGACTTCTCCCATTTACAATCTCTAATGGAGATTTTCCAGTAGTATGATTTACTAAGTTGTTGTTGGCAAACTTGGCTTGATATAAAGCCAAGTCCCACTGAGATACGTTGTTGCTTACGATACTCCTCAAGACATTACCAAGGCTCTTATTGACTACCTGGATTTAGCTATTTGTTTGAGTATGATATGCGCTAGAGAATTGAAGGTTAGTCTCCAAGCCTCCATAAAGTGCGCCAGAAGTGGCCTGCAAACTTTGAATCACGGTTCAAAGAATTGTCTTTAGTGCCCCATGAAGTCGCACAATTTCTTTGAAAAATATGTTGGTGATATGTGTAGCGTCCATCGTCCTTTTGCATGGAATGAAGTGGGGCATCTTCAAAAAATGGTCCACCACAACGAAAATGGAATATGCTTCCCTTTGAGGCTTAGGAAGACTAAGAATCAAGTTCACAGAAATATCCATCCAAGGCACCACTAGAATGAGAAATGGCATATAAAGGTTGGTATTTTAGACATGACCTTTGGAAACTTGGCATCGTAGCAATATTGTGTTACGAACCATTCAACGTCACACCACATACGGTGCTAGTAGTATTTTTCTTTCACCATGGCCGATGCTTTATCCCTTTAAGGTGTCCACCCAGTCCTCCATGTAACTTAAATAGGATCTTCTCTCACATCGATCCTTTTGGAATGCATATGCAAGAACCCTTGAATAAATATCCATTGTGTGAGATGAATTCACACTTTGGATCTTGGCAATCTACGCACCTATTGTCCACCCAGTCCTCTTTGTATTGTTCTTTTAGTGCCTTGAATCCAACTCCCTCCATGATGAGAGTTCCTAGTAGAACCACCCTTCTACTCGAAGCATCTGCCGCTTTGTTCCGTCCTCCAGCTTTATAATGCGAAAGGAAGGTGTATTCTTGTAGGAAAGCCTTCCACGTCGCATGACAATAACTCAGCTTCTTTTGGGAGTTGAGATATCTCAACGCCTCATGGTCTGAGTATAGAATGAACTCCCGATGAATCAAGTAATGTCTCCAATGTCGTAATGCTTGAACCACTGCATAGAATTCAAGATTATAAGTGGAATAGTTCTTCCGTGCATCATTAAGCTTTTTGCTAAAGAAAGCGATCGGCTTTCCTTCCTGACTCTACACCGCACCAATGCCAACATGAGCGTTGCTTTTCACTTCAAAGACTATTGAATTCCGGAAATACAAGAACCAGAGCTTTTGTTATCTTCTTTTTCATGGCACCAAATCTTCAATCTGCTTAGTGAAAACTACCTAAGGTTGGTTAGACTTTCTCTGGTGAAGGATATCACTATAGCACGATGTTGTTTGGTTTCCAGGCCGGGAGCTTTGTGGTCTCCACCTTGTAGAAGGAACTTTTCGGATGCGTAGGTGGATGATTTTACCCAACTTCTAGCTCTGCTCCATAACATGACCCTCCCCTAGTGAGAGGGATGCAATGGCATGGCGAAAGGAAAAGTCTACAATTTTCTCGCTCTTCTCATTCTTTGAGATGATAGCTCTTCTTCAGCCAGTGCGTTTGGTAGCCACACTGCCTTAGTGTGGCATTTCGGTGCCCCACCTAAGGTTGTGGCCTTTACTTGGCTGGTTGGAAGAAACAGGGTTCTTAGGATTGACAAGTTGTTGAAGAGGTTGATGACCATTATTAACGTTTGTAGCCTGTGCCTTCAAGATGAGGAAACGATGAATCATTTGTTCATTCACCGTCCCTTCGCCAAAGTGATATGGCAAGGTTTCTTTGATCTGTCGACATTGATTGGGTGGTACTGGTAATATAGAGGGATTTTTTCCCTTCTGTGGCACAGGGATGGAGCCGGGAAGGAAGGGAGACAAGTGGAGACTGGCACTTTTTGCCTGTCTTTTAGCCCTTTGGGGCGAGCGGAACAATCATTGTTTTAGGAATTTGAGCAGCTTGGCCTTAAAGGTCTATAGGAAGGCAGAATCTAATATGATAGAGTAGGCTTCCAGAAGTTGGAATGTAGTATAGTGCTTTGGTTTGGTCTTGGTCTTTTGTATAGTTTGCAGGTCATTCTTGGGTCTTTTCTCAGTCTTGCATAGTCATTATTGCTGGGCCTAGGCTTGGTGGTGTTTGGTCTTTGTTCTGTAGCCTTTGACTTTCTTTCTTTAATAATATCTCATTACATTTCCAGGAAAAAAAAGTAGCTCGAGCTATTCTAGAATTCCACTCATGGTCCAGGGATGTTGCCTCGATGTGGATTTATGGATCACTGTACAAAGAACACAATGATTGCAAGAGCCTGGTCTCCAATTAATGGACTTATTCTCAGCTATGTTCATTCTCTTTTAGCTTCCTTTTGAAGGTTGTATATTTGACAGAGTGGAAAGTCTGCTAAGTCTGGTTTCTCTACCACATACCATTTGCAGTCTGGCCTGCCAGATTGGACAGTTGGACCAGTGTGGGTTCCCGGCCACATGTACAACTTCTGAGTGCTTGTGTACAAGCGTCATGCATTCTCTGCCAGAATAACAAGCCTCTCCTTTTGAAGATTTTTTTTCCCCCCCTTTGTTTTTGAGAGCAAAATTTTTATAAACAACCCACAAAGCAAAGAAAAAGCAACCCCATGTTACCCGGAGGTAGTGAAAAGATCACTGGGCACACACTACCTGGAGGTAGCGAAAAGATCTGCTTCTGAAGAGAACGTGAGGTTTAGTTCCTTTGTTGCATGATCCTTCCAAGTAGGTGCTGATCCCACATTGAATCACTTTTGCGCTTCCGCTTTTTAGCCGTTTACACTTGGTCTTCAAAAGATGCTTCCACACTCCTGGACCCGAATCTTTTGCTGCTTTGCTTCACTCGTCATGCAAACTATGTATGGTTCACATGCCCTTTTATACAGCTGTAAGGGGTGGTTTTGCTGAGGAACCGTAAAGGGGTTGCAAATACTGGAAAGGGAGGTTTATATATATATATATATATCACACACACACAACATAACTAAAAGGGAGGGGGTTAGATACAATGCTCTAAAATTTTTAAATGGTTGTACCCAAATAGTTGGGGCAAGACTTTGATGATGTTAATGATTAGGAAATATTTAATGATTTTTTGAAGCTATACTTGAAATCTATATATCATATCATATTTCCAGATTTTTCATTTTTTATTATTTTATTGCACGGGGGCAACTTCTACAGTTCTTGATTGATTAGGGTGCAAATGGGTAGGATTGAGCAGGGTCCTGGACCTGACCCATTTTATATCAGGTTGGAATTTTGGAACTAGACCACCCATTAAAATTTGGGTCGGCTGGGCCGATTCCAAGTCAAGAAAGCCGAGTCTAGGTATTCCTGACTCATTTATATCAGCAGAACATTGTCCTATGCAATCTTAGATAAACTTGAGAAGAAGTTAAGAACAAATCCCAGTATAAATGGTCTTGAATAAGCCATCCTCAGTAGATAAAAAAGACAAACATCCATGAACAATGTCTAATAGTCAAAACACGTAAGAGAAGATTTAATGAAACTGAGTATTCAGGTGCATTGTGTTGATATTCTTTGTAAGACCTCTTTGTTTTTTATTATTTATTTTTATTTTTAAAGTACAACAGTATATTTTCTTTTTCTTTTTTCCTTTTTTGGGTTGTAATATCACAAGGGGAGGATGTTTGTAGCTAAACGATGGGTTGGTTGTTCCTGTAATATGCTAATGCCACCATCCCATTTTGTATCACTCTGGAAAACAGACAGTTCCGCAGATAACGATCATGACCCTATTTTGATGCAGAGCGAAGGTTCGGCTGTCTGGGTCCCCGCCCCAGGCCGTGACATTTCCAGCTTGCAAGCAAGCTCTTTCTACAACCTCCCCCCTCAGGGGCAGCACATGGCCTACGCTCCCACCCAAGCAGGCCATGGTGCCTTTGCTGGAATCTACCACCCTGCCCAGACAGTGGCGGCTGCAACGGTCCACCCGCTGCTGCAACAGCCCCAGACCATGGCTGGAGCAGTCGAGATGGTGGGCCAACCTGCCGGCGTCTACCAGCAGCCGCAGCGTGCACAGATTGGCTGGGCCAATAATTACTGAAAGGAACTTATTGGGGTACCGCTATGGAACAGGAAACATACGGCAGATTCACCAGGAGGCCAGCCAAGAAGAACAAGACACCGTCGGTCTGATCTGAGAGTGTAAATATATATTACATAAATGGTGGCCGAAGAAAAAAAAAACAACAGAAGAAAAATAAAAAGAAAAAGAAAAAGAAGGAAGTCGTCGGTAGGTTCGCATTTTGGAACTTCAGATTTGCTTTTGGGTGGGAGGTCGAAAAAGGGTGAAATTCACCTAGTACTGATATTGACCATTTTTAAGCATAGTTGAAGAAGTTAATGTGCAGGTCCTTTTCCTTGTGCTATGCTGTTTTTTTTCTCCCCCTTTATCTCTCCTTGTTCTTCTTTTTCTTTTTAGTTTTTTGAATCACTGTGTGTGTGTGTGTGTGTTTTTTTTTTTTTTTTTTTTAAATTTCTGTGTTGGGAGGTGTTAGGAACTTTTTGAAGGTAAGATATAAGGTTGGTGGGGTTTTTCATTCATTTCCACTTGTCTTGCCTGTAAAGTAAATTTTGATAGTAAGGGAAATGTATTTGCACTGTTGTAATCAGTATATGAGGATTAGGATTTCATTCCTTCTTCTTCCTTCTTTTTTTTCTCTCAACTGACGGTGGAGCATACTTTTACCTTCTTTTTCCTCTCGACTGATGGTCGAAGGCATGTCTTTTCCTTCTTAAATGTCTGTTTGGACAGCCTCAAAATTGCAATTTAATTGCCAAATTGTAATTTTTCGTATTTCGAATTTGGGGTGGTTTTCGTTTAGATTTTGGGATTATCTATATTGGCAGGTTGACAGTACTAACATGACAATACGGATGCAAGTTGTCAAGATCAGAGATTGTTTTGGTGGTCCCACAGGGACCTCTATGCCCGTTTTGGACATCCGAGTTGTTGATCAGGTGGGGACCATGTTTTAGATGGTCAGCCCAAAATTCAGTCTGTTCATTGTTTCAGAATGTGTATTGACAAGATTGAATTTAGGTATTCAGCGCATGGGCCGTTAGGCTGATGGACCCCTTTTAACTTACATCTTTCATGGGCTTCGTTGTGTTGCTCAAGGAAATGTATCGCGCAATTGTAAATCTCCCAAAGCATTTAACCAAGTGATAAACATGTTTGGCTAAGGGCCTGTTTGGTAAAACTTATTTTCTGTATTTATCACTGAAACATGTTATTTTTAGTAATTTTCTTGATTCAGACTGTCTTTTAAATCCAAAATCTCAAGTGCTTAATTCAAGTTTTCACTGAAAAGATTTGGGTATTTTTTTAAGCTTGCGATATTGTTTCAAGTATTTATTTTTATTTTTATATTTATAGAAGTTATGTTTATATGGCAAAGATCTTTACTCATGATGTATGTGATATATTCTCCCTGCATACCTATTTTTGGATCATATTAGGGCATGAGCCAAAAATTGAGGTGGACCTAATGCTCAAATGGACCACACCACATAAAGTCGTAGGGATAGGATGAGGATGCCCACCATGATATTTATTTGCCAAAAAATAATCTGTTCGTAAGGTCACTAGATGAAGCGAAAACAAAAGTTTGAACTTAATCCATAGCCCCCAAGAAGTTTTCAATATGGTAGCGGTTCAAACCCCACTGTTTTCTATGGTAGCGTTCAAATACCACTGTTTTTAATGGTGTGGTCCAATTGAGCTTAAGACCTGCCTTTATTTTTTTGTTTTTTATTTTTATTTATCTCAGGACCTAGAATGTTCTGAAAAACATGGAAGAACGGTGTGGATCTAACATATACGTCATGGCGGGGGCCTATGGCGGATTGGGATCGCCACCAATAAAAATGTATGTGATTTATCCATGCCGTCTATTCATTTTTGGATAATTATTTTAGGACATGAGCCCAAAAATGAGGCAGATTCAATTCTCAGGTGGACCACACCACTGGGAAAAATGGGTGATTGAACACCTACCGTTAAAAACTTTCTAGGCCCACTGTAATGTTTATTTTCCATCCCATCCTTCGATTAGGTCACACATATCTGGATGAATGAAAAACACTAATATTAGTTTAATCCAAAACTTGTGTAGCACCAAATGAGTTTATCTCATATCTTTTTCAGATTATTTTAAGGTTGATCAAAATCACAAGTGAACCGCAGCAAACGAAAAGTAGTGATTGAATGGCCACCGTAAAAACTTCCTAGGGCTCACTATAATATCTATTTTCTGTCCAACCTGTTGAGTAGGTCACACAGCTATGGACGAAAGAAAAGCACAAACATCAGCTTGATACAAAAACTTTTGTGGCCCTAAGAAGTTTTTAACGGTGGGTGCTCAATTACCACTGTTTCCCATTTCCCATGGTGTGTTTCACCTAAGACGTCTCATTTTTGGGTTAATGCCCTAAAATAAGCTGGGAAAATGGTGGGGCCATCTTATGTTTTTTGGATGGCCAAGGGATGGCATATACACCTAGGTTAGGTTACATGGATGATACATTCTGGTGTTCTGTTGGCCCCACCATAATAAATGTGTTTTATCATGCTGTTAATTCATTTTGTTAATTTATTTTTAATCTATTTTAAATCATGAGACAAAAAAAAGAGGCCAATTCAAATACTAAGTGACCACAACACAGGAAAAATAACAATTTACGTCATAAATGGGATATCGTGATTGCCTGACCTGACAATTATTGAATGATAGACGATAAAAATGGGATATCGTGATGGCCTGATCTGACTATTGTTGAATGATATATGATAAAAAATTGGTAGCACAGTGAACCTATCATGTAAAATATTTGATATTTGTGGCTTGTTTATTTTACGGGACATGAATAATTTTTTCAAAGCAAAGTATTTTTTTAAGCTATCGAATCAAAAGCATGTTGTAGGTGGGACCCTAGAGATGAATGACCCAACATCCACTAGTGTGTCATGTATATTAGTGCACTGATTGATTTATGTACTTTATTTATCAATCACGTGACTTTTGGTATCATGTAGTCGGTTGAGTCCTTAGAAGTTGAAGACCGAAGACACAAGTGAATGTCATCAATGAGCAAAAAACAGGTAAATGCGATGCCTTGGTGACCTTAACTCTTGACCCAAAATAACCTAAACATATAAATGAAGATTAAACCTAATAGGTAAACCTTTTATTGATTATTTCTTAAGACATATGAGCCTAAATTGATCATTCTTAGTTTAACTTTAGAAGTCCCGTGTTACTGAAAAAATTGCACAATTTCAACAATGTTCGGTCCCACCAAATCCATATTCGGTCTAACCGAAACGGTTAAAACAGGACATTAGGGTTGGGGCAGAATTCTGGGTATTTTAGTTGTAACCAAGTGCCACATTCGGTCTCACCGAAAATCACTTTCGATGCGATCGAAGACTACCTTTGGTGCGACTAAAAGTGCCAAAGTTTGCTCGACAGTTTTCCTGTCTAATTCAGTGCGACCGAAACTAAATTCAGTGTGACTGGAGATTAGTTGTTTCCGCCGATTTTATGATCGTTGGAACTTGATTTCTTTATAAATTGAATCTAGATTTTAGGCATTTGGATGAGTTTTGGGGTAGTAAAATCTTAGGTGATTTCATGATCATATCCCTCATCTTAAGCCTTTAAACCAATGAGTTATAAGTCGTATTCAATTCCTTGAGATTAACACTAATGGGGATTCTAACTTCATCCTTAAAGATATGCTTGAACTTAACAATTTCTAAAGATTAGACCTAACCATATTGGTATTTGTCTAAATCTTCTAGAAGATCCATCTATGTAAATCCCCTAATAATTATAACTTCTCATTAGTTGTAGGAAATTCTATCCAACCTCTCGTTACCTTGGTCATCACATGTAAGGTGTTTGATCTTGGTTCTGAAGCATCGACAACGTATTAACATCATGATCGATGGAGCAATTGAGAAATAGATTCAAGCACTTGATAGCTTTGAAAAAGTGACTCAAGTACGACGTATCAAAATGGGCTCAATCCGACAAGTTGTCAATTGTAAGAGTTCAGGTACGCTCCTTCATTTAGTAGGATTGAGTGTAGAATTTGAATTGTCAACCTCAACTAAGTTCTTGTGTAGGACCTAAATCAAGTCCTTATGTAGGCCACTGGACAAGGATGTGTATGTGTTAGTCTCCGAGTGAACCTCCGACAGGAGTAAACATTGGTCGACAGGAGTAAACATAAGTCATTGGATTAGGACCGAGGTTGATGGTTAGTTGATAGAAAACCCACTAAAGCCTCTTACGGGAGTCTCCAGTGGGAGTATACATTAGTAGGTTCTTGTGTAAGACCGGTGTTTGTGGCAAGTCCATAGAAAACCACGTATACTCTCTTGCAGGAGCCGGTCCTTGTGTAGGATTATAAAGGTTATAGGTGAACCTGATTTAAAACTTTAGATAATGAAATCCAGTACACTCATGGGTTGAGTGCGTCCGCCAAGAGTAGAGAGAAACCGAACCACTATATATGCTTGTGTTTGGAATTGTCTTTTAAGCATTTGTTTAATTATGCTTATGTAATGATTGTTTAATTATATGTATACGTGATTAGATTAATATTAGGAGTTGATAGGTAGCACTTCCCACACATACATGTTCGATATAATGTTTATAGACCAATTGATTGTCACATACTTTGTAGTCTATATGATTAGACTCTTTACCGGTTTGGAAGTCTTATAGTTAAATAGTTTACTTAGTTTAGTTTGCATATTAGTTCAAGTAGACAATTGTGTTTAAAATACATAATTTTTGTTTGGTCCTAATCAACCCCCGTAGGACATAACCATCATTCCATAACTCCACCAAGCTTTCGCGCATAGCTGTGGTATCACATACAATGTGTAATTTCAACATCATCATGTGTTGTTTGTAATCTCCCGATAAGGGAAGTTATATGATGTTATATTTAAGTATATGTCATATCTCAGGATTTCTTTGTCCAAGTGGGCCCATTGATTTTATTGTCATAAGAAGGCTACTTTGGATGGACAATGCAAAATAATAATAAATATTATATAATTATAACATTCAAATTGGCCTTTACAAGTTAAAAATAAGATGTTGTTGTACTTTTCTAATTAGTTATCCAATTTAAAACACCAATTAAAGAGTTTTGATTATTCTATTAAGAAGAATATAGTATAAGGTCCCTCAATCAAAAAATTATGTTTGTGAAATGTATATGTATTGGGCATTATATTAGAAAGATATATATCAATTGGGCATAGTGTGCCAATAATTGGTGACATGACAATAACATGTTTTGTTTCATAACCTATAAAAGATAGAATTTGAGACATTAGGCGCAAATATGACAATTATTCATTTTCAATTATTTATGATTTGTGTTTACCAAACGTACTTTTGTAAAAAAAAAACTACTTAATTTCAAATGTCAGAACTTTTTTTAGACAAATTACCAAATAGATTTTTCAGTATTTATAAGTACTACAATTTAACACTTTAAGTTTTTAGCAATTAAATTAATTTTTAGACATGATATTTCAATTTACCAAATGACACATAGGGTCAGGCAATTCAACAACAATGACCACTAAGCTCGCATCCACTCATGGGCTCTTAGATTAATAAGATAAGGGGTGTGCAAATGCCTGTCGGTCATAAGTCCAATTAATGGCAATTTACTTTTTCATCCCGTCCTAAAAGTACTAAGACTTGTTCGAGTAGTTATCAAAATTGCATAATTAGGTATATTTCTAAAATAAAAAATCATTGCAGATGTGGATATCATTCCATCATCATACCTTTATGTCTCCTAACGTTTTCTCAAGAGATGCTTCTTAAGCGGCACACATATGATTGTGGTGTGCATGTTGATGATGGTTAGGTGCATTTGCCCACTGGTTTAAGATTTCTGCTTTAAGCTTGATCGAAAAGTATATACTTTTATAAAAAATGTGGCTAACTTCGATGATGTTGATTGTATTGTCTGTTAATATACTTATGTGCCTTATGGTCGGAGTAAAATATGAACGCATGCTGGATGAGACAGTGCAATTGTTGCTAAACTCTGAAAACTATTAAACTAGAGTATGTTAGAGGCATAAAGAATTTTCGAAGGAGCAAAGAAATGTATAGAGACTAAAAAGAACACTAATGAAAGCATTGTTGGGCTGACAATGATATTTAGAGATGAAAGCTTAGGGAGCGAATGACATTAGACACCCCAAAAGTCTCAATCAGAATTGATAGATATTAGACATGTATTGACTCAGTAGTCCCAACTATAAATGATAGATATTAGACGTTGTGCCTACAAACTCTTGTGGAGTGTTGTAGCTAATATGTGAATCGTTTGTACCTTAAATAATTGAATAAATATACTAGCGAACCCTCTTAACTAAATATCATATCAATAATACTTATGTTAAATGTGTCCCAACTTACTTTGAACACTACTATATTCGACATAACTAGGATGCGTGCTTCAAACATTTTCTTCATGATAAGTCATGAGTTAGTTTTTACAACTTTGATTCAATGAAATAGCCCCTTATTCATGCACTTGGCAATGGAAGCTATCAATATTTGAATTAACATTTTTAGATAGCAAGTTTGTGAAAAACTACGGACGTCATTAGCATTCCTTGATATGGACATGCACTTTTTTTTGATCAATTATGATGGTCTAAACAAATGTAACCATGACTCTTATGAATGTAAGGCCTTCATTAAAGGTGGACAAAAATTTAGAAGCATTGATTTAGAGAATGATTTTAAAAAGCATCTCTATGTTAGCTATTTGGTCATTGTATCGTCCAATCGTAGGATATGAAACTAATTTTTCACTAAGACTGTTAGCATGTTGATGTAGAGCAGGTTGCAGACAGTTTCATGGCCAAGATGGATTAAAAAAGGCCCAGTCGAGGACAGAAGCGATCCGGACCGTCGGACCTTAGGTCGGGCGTATCTCGTAATCCAGAATGAGTTACCTGACGTAAAATATATGATTTTGGGGGTAGAACAAGCTACTTTAGCCAACTAACCCTGCTACGCCGGGTTGCGACACCCGGAATTGCGAAAACCCCCTAGATCGACGGTCATTTCCCTGCTTTAATTTCATTTTTACTATAAATACTAAGTTTTAGTTTGATTATAACTCTTCATCCGTCGGACTTTAGGAGTTGCTCCCAACGTGAAAAGAGCTTAGAATAATTAGGAGAATGGTTTGGTGAAGCTAAATAGGACACTTACTATTTTTGGCCGAAAACCTTGCGCACTAGTAGACATCATGACCGTCTATAAATAATAAGTTTATTATTTATAGTAAGTCGTAGATTCTAGGAGTTTTAGTTGTAGTTTGATTCTAATTTCTTTCCCATTGCTTGGTACCCCTATTTAAAGGGTTGGGAACTCGTTTTTAGTCATCAATTAATCAATTTCGAATTTCTTAGAATTTATTTCTATTTTCTGCTTTCTTTCCTCGTGGATTCGAGAAGTCTCCGTGAGGAGTGCAAGAAGTTCCGTGGATTCGGAGTAGTTATCCTCATCACGTTCATCCCTGCGTCAATTGGTATCAGAGCGAGGATTCCCCTCGGGCCAATGACAAATAAAGAAGGTATGAATCAAAATCATGTGGACGGTGATTTAAGGATTCATTATCTTTTGGAAAGAATGAAAGCTTTCCACCGGGAGAGTCAGTTGATCATGTAAGGACTACAGGCAACCCTCGACCGTCTTGCGGATGCGCTACTTCTGCCCCGAGCCCTAGGCGGTACTCTACCACCTATGATTGCTCCACCACCCATGGTGGCTCCACCACCCATGGTTACTGTACGACGCAACCCCGATTTCCGTAGAGCACTACCAGTGGCAAACCGTAGGGCTACACCAGATGATTCAAGTTCTCGTGACGAGGATCTTAATGAGGGTTTTGCCCGACGACCAATCCATGGAGGCGATCACCTTGATCGTGTTGAAAGAGACTATCGAGGTAAGGCTGAACTTCCTAGTTTTAAAGGTTTATTACGTATAGAGGATTTCCTCGATTGGCTAGCCGAAGTAGAAAGATATTTTGATTATATGGACGTGCCAGATCATAAAAGGGTAAAATTGTTAGCGTTTAAGTTAAAATCTAGTGCTTCTATATGGTGAGAACAATTACAACTCTCGCGAGCCCGCCAGAACAATGCGCCCATCTCATCATGGCTACGGATGAGACGTCTTCTTCGATCACGATTTCTCCCCAGTGATTATGAGCAAATATTATTCTAGTAATATCAAAATTGCCGACAAGGAAATTGAATCGTCACAGATTACACTGAAGAATTCCAGTGGTTGGCTACACGGAATGATCTGTCAGGATCTAAGTCACAGAAGGTGGCACGATTTATAGGTGGGTTGCGGTCAACAATTCAGGACCGAATTTAGATGAACCCCGTCGAAACCGTGGATGAAGCAGTTCAATTGGCGGGTAGGGAAGAAACACAACTTGTAAGAGTTCCTACTCGTCCATATCCTTCAACTCGACCCCCTATGACGGGTCCCACGCAGGATCCAGTGTTGGCATGAGGAAAAGATCCAGTAGGAGAACGTCCTCAACCTCCTACAACCATAAACCGTGATACGGGGAGCGACTCATCCAGACTTAACGCGCAGCACCCACAACAGCAGGCCCGAGTAGGATTCCAAATCCTTATGCTCGGCCAAGGTTGAACAATTGTTATCGCTGTGGCCAGCCATACCACTTATCAAATACCTGTCCTCAACATCCCGCATCACACTTGACTATAAACGAAGGGGACATTCAAGACGATGACACAGAAGAAGGCCATGACTATGATGAACATGAACAAACCATGAAGAAATAGCAGGTGGGAATGAAGTGACGGGCGAGGATCGTGGCGAATTTCTAGTTGTGAGGCGATTACTGTATACCCCATGAAAGGAATTACATCCACAGCGACACAATATATTTCGTACTCGGTGCACTATCAACGGAAAGGTTTGTGATGTGATCATAGACAGTGATAGTAGCAAGAACATCGTTTCAAGAGTGATGGTGGACAAGTTGCGGCTACCAACGATAAAACATCTTTTCCCGTACTCAATTAGTTGGATAAAAAAAGGTGAATGAGACCAATGTAACTGAACAATACGCTATCTCATTTTTAATTGGTAAAAATTATAAGGATCAGATACTTTGTGACATGGTCGACATGAAAGCTTGCCACATGCTACTCGGTCTACCTTGGCAGTCGGACCGTGATGCGACCCATCGGGGGCGAGACAATGTTTACGTATTCGTCAAGGATAGTCGAAAAATAATCCTTGCCCCTATGGCACCAGAGAACCACCATGAAGCTTCTAAAGTGGAGGAGAGTTTCCTCTTGACCATTCAGGATTTCATGGAGGAATCCAAGGAAACCGGCGAGGTATACGCCATAGTGGTGAAGGACAAGGAAGAGGAACCCTCAAACATCCCTCCAATTTTAAGTCTGTTGTTAAACGAATTCAAAAAAGTCTGGCCTGAGGATTTACTTGATGGATTGCCCCCCATGAGGGATATCTAACATCACATAGACCTTGTTCCTGGGGCTAGCCTGCCCAACCGCCCTCATTATCGGATGAGTCCGAAGGAGTGTGAGATACTTCAAAGGTAAGTGGAGGAATTGATCCATAAGGGTCTCTTTAGAGAGAGAGAGAGTATGAGCCCATGTGTCGTACCGGCATTATTAACGCAAAAAAATAGAAGCTGGCGCATGTGTGTCCATAGCCGGGCAATCAACAAAATTACCATCAAATATCGGTTCTCAATAACACGGTTGGATGATATGCTCGATATGCTAGAAGGGGCCAATGTGTTCTCTAAACTAGATTTAAGGAGCGGGTACCATCATATTCGTATCCGACCCAGTGATGAGTGAAAAATGACATTCAAGACTAAGGAAGGGTTATATGAGTAGTTGGTCATGTCTTTCGGCCTATCGAATGCACCAAGTACTTTTATGCGTTTGATGAATCAAGTGTTAAAACCGTTTACTGGCCGATTTGTGGTAGTATATTTTGATGACATATTGATATATAGCCAGGATGAGACGGAGTGCACAGGAAATATCTCAGGCAGGTGCTACAGGTCCTACATATTAACAAGTTGTACCTCAACTTGAAGAAGTGTAGTTTTTTAACTATAGCTTATTGTTTTTAGGATTTGTTATAACGTCCATAGCATTCGTGTGGACGATGAAAATGTGCGAGTTATTAGGGAATGACCGATCCCGACAAACATTCATGAGGTGAGGAGTTTTCACGGGTTGACGACTTTCTATCATCGATTTGTGCGAGATTTTAGCACCATAGTCGCGCCTATAACAGATTGCATGAAAAAAGGACCATTCCAGTGGACCGATAAAGCTGACAAGAACTTTCATGAGATCAAGCATCGTTTGTCTACAACACCGGTTTTGCTGCTTCCTAATTTCGACAAATTATTTGAGGTTGAGTGTGATGCTTCATATGTCAGAATTGGAGAAGTATTATCACAGGAAGACAGGCTAGTAGCCTTCTACAATGAAAAGCTTAGCGAAGCCCGAAAGAAGTGATCAACTTATGAGCTTGAGTTGTAAGCAGTTATTCAGGCGCTGTGACATTCGCGGCATTATCTGATTCAAAGAGAGTTTGTTTTGTACACTGACCATCAAGCATTAAAGTTTATTAATAGTTAGACTAACGTGAATCGTGTGCATGCTAGATGGGTTGCGTTTTTACACGAATTCACGTTCGTTCTGAAGCACAAGTCAGGGCAGCAAAACAAGGTGGTTGATGCACTTAGTCGTCGTGCTTCACTACTTGTTACGATGAGTAACGAGGTGGTCGGCTTCGACTGTCTCAAGGAGCCGTATGCCAAGGATGAGTACTTCAAAGATTCTTGGATGAAGTGCTAAGAAGGTCACCCCAGTGACCTTTATATATAGGACGATTTAGTGAGTTTGGAGTAAACATGAATTCAACATCTTATTATTTTTACAATATCCTATTGTTCTCTAACCTACTTCGATTGGCTAGTTTTAAAAAGATATGTATCTGTTAGGAGTTTTTACAATATCCTATAGTTCTCTAACCTTATTTATAAATTACGTCAAATAAAGTAAATATGAATGCAACATCTTGTTATTTAACATTGAATCAAGGCAACAATGCTGATATATCATGCTCACTAAACCATCACGATTTATTCTCATTAACCAAAATATTAACAATCATTCTATTTTTTAAGATTGTTTTTATTTTTTCAAAGATTCATTTGAATCTTATTAGATATGTATATTATTCATATTTGTTAATAATCGCAAATTCTATTTTATAATACTGATTATATGATTAACCACCTATGCTCATTAGATTATTTGCATTCATTATCATATGTGATATCTTTAGCATCGGCATATATAAATATATAATGATCAGACAGAATCCATATCTCCACTGAAAAAATCCGCCCTCTCTTCATCTTTGCCTTATTGTCTGAATATATAATTGTCAACGGAATTCATCAATCTTCTAAGAAAAGCCACAATATGTTAATGTAGAATTCAAGAAGGCCTCAAGTAGAATAAATCTGTTAAATATTGATACATACACTAATTTATACAATATGAGTTATTCCTAAGTTGGTAGAATTTTCTGATAAAGACTTGTAGGAGATATTTCTACTCTAAAATTAATCAAATTTAGTAGACTTGGGTCTCTCATTTAACCATAGGCCCGAGTACCTGCTAATAACAATATTTTTAGTTGTGATTTTATTTTTAACCTAACTATATACAAACATCTAGTATAAAACATATTTCTTTGATATAAGAAATTTTGCTAGAATGAGCTCGTGCTCCTTTGCGTGTACTTCCTATTCATGAATTCCCATACACAATTATATGCACAAAGTTAATTAAAATTAATAATTTGGTTTTCTCCAACATCTTATGCATTGACTAGAAAATTTTAATCATACGTTGTATGATTAAAATATAAAAATAATAGAAAGTTTATGCTACATTTTAAATTGATTATCAAATACAAGTAAAATTAAATAGTTTATAGGAAGAATCAGATACCAATCAATAATGATAAAAATGATACAAAAAATCATGTAAAAAGCGTGAACCATGCAATTTATTTTGGGTAGATAAAAAAGTATTTGTTGTGACTTCTAAATTCATACCATTTTCATTTTGTAAGTATAAACACTCCTAGTACTCTATTATACTGAAATTTTCAATTATATAAAAAAACAACATAAAAAGCACTTTCAAATTATGCAAGATTACTTTTATTTTTTAACATAAAACCTCTGAAAGATGTGAATATTCTTGTATTTTTTTCTACATTTGCTCATTTAAATTAGATTAATATAATAATTTTTATAATATATATTTAATTTTTTTATATGTCATTAGATACTTAAATTATTAAAAAAATAGTATAATTGAATGCATTTGATAATTGTGCCTTCAACTTATAAAATCTAACCCATAACACAAATTTAGATGTATTTTTGATGCAATCATAGTTGATATTTTTGTACAGATCATGTTTATCTATATTGATACACCTTGTGGTATGGTGTAGAAGGTCGAAATAATAATATGTAAGATATAGTTTTTTTTTACCTTGATTGAACTTAAATTAATATCTTGAATGTTTCTAATAGGATGAAAAAAATGTCATGAATATTACTTTTCTTGAAAAAAATAAAACAATTTCCTTTGTATTTATTTGTAGATTTAAATAACAATTATTAATGCAATATAGTGGATATAATCAAAATTTGATTTACTTAGCATTCATGTTGAGGACATTGTTTTTTAAAATACAATTAATTTCATTTTTATTAAATTGAGGTTGCATTGAGATGCACTGTTACATTGACTTGCAATTATTAGTCTCATAAGGTTGAAACAACTAAATTATAATTTGCTTGTATTGTATTTAAGTTAAAGGTTTTGCCTCAAAATGTTACGCCGATTCAATAATTCTTAACATCTAATCAATACCCTAAAAAGACAATTACAATGAAAATTGTTAGGGTTCCTATTTTAATATATATGATTTGCTCTGTGTAAATTACTTAATTCAACTACTATGTGTCCCACCTGATGGACTAACATGTATGTCGACTCCAAACTATGTTTGATATTTCTCTAACTAGAAATCACAACATTGCATATTACTACCAAAATTTTCTAGTTCACTAAAGTAACTTTTACTTTAGTCCATTTTTACCAAATATCTCTCTATGTTTGATACAATTAGCATTATCAAATTCACGCGTTTGTACTGTAACTTGTACATAGGAACTAGTATGCCTCTATGAGATGTAGTTTTTTTTTTTTTTTTTTTATAGTTTTTTATTATTTTATTATTTTTTATTTTTTAAGTGTCTCATAAGACCATTTGGACTTGTAGGGAATCACAATTTATATGGTCTTTTTTCGTAAATGATTGAAATCCAAACCAAATTTGATATTTATTTTTATGAAAAATGCGTATATTTGAAAGCAAAAATAAACTTAAGAATAATAAAAACCTAAGAAATTCAAAGACGAGTCAAGGGCAAGGAACTGATGGTGATATGGTGTTGATGAACCATCATGAAGCAATGCACATAATGAGCTAAGGTATTTAAAAATAGTTATGAAACGGTCGTTATATAAAGGTAATAGTTCAAGTAATTACATGTTATGGATTATAGTAGTTTGTCTTAAAAAAATTAAATTGTAAAGACCGTTACTTGCATGTAAGCGCGATATTTTGAGCTATTTTGCAATCTCTTTTAATTTCTCATCCATTTTTAATAATTTCTGTTTTATTCTTAAAGTTAATTTAACATATTTTCAACTAGATTTATTTTTTTCAATATTTGAAGACTAAATTACAAACGTTAAGTTGGTTCGAAGAATCAAGACTGAATTTTAGAGAGAAAAAATTATGTAAATATTTTCTTATTGTAGATTTATTGATTCAACATTATATATATATATATATATATATATATAATATATATATATATATATATATATATATATATATATCTTTCTCTTTAATTTTTTTGGTATTTTTTGTAAATTCGGATAATTTTTTAAAAGAATATTGTTGGATTTATTTTTTTTTAAAATTTTATCAAAATTTTTTTGAGGAAATGATATTAAATGCATAATGATATGTATTAATGGGATGAGTTGGTCCATTTTGAGAGCATTTAAGTGGTCTTAAATTTAGCTAATGTTATTGATTTGAATTTAGTTTTGATTTTTTTTATTAAACTTCTTTTGAAAATGGTGTTAACTTGTTAGGAATATTCATTAATGGGAAGAGTTCTACTGATTGCATAAAATTTGGGTTATTTTGCAGGGCATTTAAGATCCTAAATCGGCATGATATTATTCAATTAAATATATTTTTATTTTATTTCTTTAAATTTTTTAGGAAAATGAAGTCGAATGGTTATGCACATATATTAATGTAATGAGTTCCATAAATTTTATAAATTTAAAGCCGTTTGGGTTGAAAGTCAGATCGGATAGGTGGGCTTGTAGGATTTGATGATCTACATAATCTTGAAACCTTCGTAAAACCCGAATATACGGAGTAAACGATCAAAGCTTTGCCTAACAAATATGAGAGCAGAAAGAGTATTATCACCCATCTGATTCTGTAGTTAAGATGACTTTTAAATTACGATTAATGATTTATATTATTCATGGGGTGGGTAAGATTGATAATGAGTATATTAACTTTTTTCTATTTTTAAAAATATTTATATTCTTTTTGTGATGCATTCAACGAGAGAATGTCTTCCTTTCATAATAGAAGAATGAAGTAGGATATATGAGAGGTTTGAATGAGATAAATCTCATCCATATCTCATTCAACTTCTATTACTTATTAAGTTTAAAGCTGAAATTTTAAACTCTTAAAAGAATTTGAAAGATAATACAAATGATAAAAATGTTTGGGACCCACCTATTAATGGTTATTAACAAGTAGGGCATCATATTCAACATTGGGTGCATTCAAGTGGTTTTAAATTAATTCGATACTATTAATTCAAATTGATTTATTTATTCTCAAATTCCTTAAAAAATAGTATCAGATGGTTGATGATATGTATTAGTGGAATGTGTTTCACATGATGTATGAATTTTGGGCCGTTTAGGGGGTATTTAAATAGTTTAAATTGATCGAACATTATTAATTTGAATATGTGTTTAAATTTAAATTTAGATTTTTAGTTTTTATTTAGGTAAAATGATGTTGTTTAACATTATATAATTATATTTTAATAGATGCTTAGGGTTTGAAAATTAATTTGGGGTTGACGACTTGAGTCACTTGATGACTATGCCCTATGGGCTGATTTGATAAATAAAGAGTTTGTTGATAATTTGATACTTGACTTGTTAGAGTTATGTTTGTAGACTTATGAGAAATAAAAGATTAGTCGAGAAAGAAATGTAAATATTGGTTGACAATATTGTGAGAGAGTATGCGAAAATATATATGCTATGTTATAATTGATGTCTTAAGACAAGTAAGTTACAGGGCTTGTCGATTCCATTGATAGACTGTTTGATGTCACTTTCAATGACATCGAACATTGCTCGATCCCATCAAAGTTTTTTGGATTTTCTTCAATTGGTCATTGGACTAACTTGGTTTTTTTTTTTTTTTTATGCCATCGAAGATGGTTTGATGACATTGAAGTTTAGTTTGATGCCATTGTACATGGCTCAATGCAATCGGAGAAAATCGAATTTTTCAATTTGGTCACTGGATAGTTTGGGTGTTAGTTCAATGCCATTGACATGACTTCGATGTCATCAAATGATAAGTTTCGATGACATCGAAGCATGTTCGATGCCATCAAATTATTCGGTGCCGATTTACGTAGAACTGCGATTTTACGGGATTTGTTTTCAATTTAGTTTGTGATTTGTTCTTGGCTTATAAATATGGATGTAAATGGGATTGAGACAGATTTTTCTAGGGTTTCTAAATCATACAAGGGCTTCAAAGGGTGTAGCAATGGTGTCACTTTGTGCCATGGTTTTTTTCCGCAGAGTTTTTCCATATTAAATTGATGTTTTCTCTTATTGCTTGGTTTGTGCAATTGGATTACTCTCCTAGATTCTACTTTGTGTGCTTCCGCAATCCCCCCAATATGCTATAAAATGCAATTAGTAAATAAATTATTAGATGAGGAAAGTAAACATATAAAATAATACTTTACACATTAAAAGGCATTAGTTGCGGGGTGACCAAGCATAAAAAAGAGATATAAGAATGATGTAGCATGATTGTAAGATATTAATAGGAAAAAAAAACTACTGTAGAGAAGAAAAATCATTGTGCATTTGATACAATCCAAACAAATGTTTTCATAATTGGAAGTAGGTGATTATAATATTGTTAAATCCGGTAAGGCTTCTGATAGTGATGTGACAATGGTGTAGAGAGAGAGAGAGAGAGAGAGAGAGAGAGAGAGAGAGAGAGAGAGAACTTATTCTCACTTTGTGAAGGTGAATAATGTTAATAAAAGCTTACCACCAGTTGAAATAATTGAATTAGCCCAAGTACATAAAATGCGATAAATTTCATGTGCACTGCCACTCGAGAATGGTGTTTTAAGTTTTCATTGATGCATCTAAGAAAATAAAAGATAGAATTTATATTTTAAATTTTATGGATAAAATAGTAGATGAAATTAGAAGAAAAATGTGTAAATTGTTATTGACAATAATTTAAATTATAAATTAGTTAGAAAAATATTAATGGAAAAATGAAAACCTATGTTTTGGTTCATATATTTCGCACACTATCGACATCATATTGAAAGAAAAAATATTGCAAAGTTAGTTGAAAAGATGAGGTAAGTCACCACATCATTTATAATCATAGCCAAATATTTGTTGTAATGAGAAAATTCATGAAAAGATAGAGTTACTTAAGCTCAGTGGGAATTCGATTGTTACAAATTTTATTGTCCTTGAGAGTTTATACAAATGCAAGATAAAGTTAAGCGAGTGCTTATACGAACATAGGAAATATATAAACTTTATTATATAACTTCTCACATCTACTTCCAAAAAGAACAAATATTTAAACACCTTTGAATAAGAAACATATGTTTTATTAGTATTATGTAGTTGTAATAATTATTTTATTAGTGATGTACAGTGGTGTATTTAACAATATTATTATTATGTACGTAACATACTTGTCATTTTATTTTCTATATATGTGATTGGTAACTTTATTTTAGAGAATGTGAACAAGTAGTTAAAATAATAACTATATAAATTTTGAGTTAGCAACTTCTTTCTCTACTGTGATAGTTGTAATAATTATTTTATTAGTGATATACAGTGGTGTATTTAACAATATTATTATTTGTACATAACATACTTGTCATTGTATTTTCTATATATGTGATTGGTAGCTTTATTTTAGAGAAAGTGAAAAGGTTGTTAAAATAATAGTTATATAAGTTTTGAGTTAGCAACTTCTTTCTCTACTATGACATAAATTTGAAATTATTTTGTAATATTTCGTTCAAAGCAAATGAATAAGTTGCAAGGTAAAACATGTTGTTGATATCTTAAATCTGTGAGTAATAGAGTTTGTTAATGCCATCGACAAATTGCTTGATGCCAACGAGTAGAGTTCAATGCTATCGAACAAGTGTTCGATGCCATCAGAAAAATTCAAAAAATCCATATTTTCTTTGTAGAATGTTTTGGTGATTTCTCGTGCATCGAAGGAATTCGATGCCATCGACAGACTGTGTCACACCCCAAATCCAGAGATCGGACTCACAGGAATCCGGATCGCCAAATCCGATACCGACATCCTCCGTAGTACCCCATTCTCGGCTCCCAGCGCCAATACGCTAGATTCCGATCCTGGGATCCCATAAGGAGGATTTTCTAACGTACATTTATCTTGTAAGAAGCATAACTACAAGTTTACCCAAATCACAAAGGCAACATCATCATCACATCTAGAGTCCACGGGCTGGACGACGCCGATAAAATGCGTGTATCACAGTAGGCCCCCAAGGATGGACGGTGTGGATGCAAAATACATACATCTAGGTGGGCCGCACAAGTGGACGGTATAGATGAAACACGCACAACATGGTGGGCCTGGGACTTAAAATCAAGTCAATCCGTAGCTTGTGTGGGCCACACCATGCACAACAGTTGAGAGGTTTACCCTCCTTTAAAGCATTCATAATCATTTGTTGGGCCCACCAAGTCGTGGCTCACAAATCCATCCCATCCATTATGTATGGCCCACTTGGTTAAGGGATCAGGCCAAGTTTCAGATGCATTCAAATTTCAGGTGGTTCTGACAAGTACTTTTATATGTTTTGCATGCCTTCACATGATTTTAGATGGTGTGGGCCACCTGAGTTCCGGATCTGCCTCATTTTTAGTCTCAAGCCATAAGACGAGCTCACCATTAGGATGGAGATGTAACACATACATCTATGGTGGGTCCCACCTGATGGACAAATGGCGTGGATTTTGACATACATCACGGCTGGCCCCACCGTCCACGTGGATGGTGGGAATATTCAACACATCATCCAAGTGGGGCCCCACTCGTCCAGTAAACGGACAGGCGGTGAGGCCATAGAACACATATATCAAGGTGGGCCGCACCCCACACGTGCAGCACTTATGGGTGGGTCCCACGTCCTGCCCAAAACTGGCGGACGGATTGGATGGAAAATACATCACGGTGGGGTCCTCATAGATGGATGGACAGTGTGATAAAACCCATATGTCACTTGTGGCCCCTCATCTGCCAAAACAACGGATGGGGTGGGACCACAGAACCTGGTGACACCACATCAACAGCTATATAGGCGATGTGTGGTAGATCAGCCAATCAGCTACCGAAGTAGGTGGGTCCCACGTGGGGCCCACCACATACACATATATATATATTATATTATATTATATATTTTTATTATTTTATTATTATTATTATTATTTTTTTTTTACAAATCCAGTGGTCCCCACACGTCCAACGTCTGGACGTTGTGGAAAAATAAAATATACATAATTGTGGGGCCCTGATCTGGACGGTGTGGATCTCACACATCCAATCAAGTAGATCCACACATGTGGTCCTTTGGACGAACGGTGTGAATAAAATCCATATGTACATCACGTGGATGCTATCCCACCGTCCAGATGATGGACGATGGAGATACAATGCAGGCATTAAGGTGGGTGTCCCACCGTCCAGATGATGGGCGGCTGGGATAAAACACAAACACATGGTGGGCTACCACCGTCCCAGCTAGACGATGGCTACAATACATACGTCTGGTGGGTCCATGCATGTGGCCCACCAGAGATTTAAATCTGCTTCATTGGCCAGGGGATTGGATGGACGACGTTGATGAATGACATACATCAGGGCCCCACAGTTCCGTCCAGATGGACAAACGGCTTGGATATACCATACATCATGGAGGGACCCCGCCACCATGGGCCCTCCCTATACAATGCATACATCAAGTGGGTCCCACCATATGTGGGCCCTCAATCCATTAAAATGACATAAATCGACTCTAGAAAACATCCACCATTCGATCTTCTTGGTCCAATGGAATCCCTAGCTCCTCGGCTTCAACTTTGACGGAGGATGATGAAGTTTGGAGGGCTAGGATGAAAGATGTGGGGGTAGGAAGATGGGCCACACCAAGCTCTTCTCATGGAGAGCTTGGACGGTTGGGTTGCTTGGAAAAAATGAGAGAGAGAGAGAGAGAGAGAGAGAGAGAGAGAGGTTGTAAGAGAGAGAGAGATGGGTGAGCGATAGGGTGTGATGTGTACTTGACTTGTAAGGGATGGGTTGCTTTGACTTTGGGGTTGCTTTGGTAAGGAAGTGATGGGATATGTACTTGACCTTTAATGTGTACTTGATTGATGTGATTGATTGATTGATTTAACATATTCTCTTGGGTTTTGCAAAGCGTGACGTTTTTCTCAAACTGAACGCGGGCCCACGTCTCTGGCCTGGGTATCGCCTCGACGCGCGGGACACGGTGTCGGAACCGTGATGACGACGCGGTTGGTAGGGTACAAGTCTCGGGTCGAGCTAACTCTATAATACGGGATATGACTTAGGGTTGCGCGCAAATGCCGATTACAGATCGCGGGTCGCCGGAATTCGATCGGGAGGACCGCGGAAGTCTACGGAACAGTACGGGCTAGGATACGGGCCTCACAGACTTTCAATGCCATTGAACTACCATCGAATGTGTTATCAAGCGCGTGTAGAACTGCATAGGTGTGGGATTTGTTTCTGATTTCGATTGTGATTCTCGTATAGGGTAAATATATGGGTGTAATCGAGATTTGGGGTGATATAGAGGTGTTCTAGTTTTTTAAATTCGTTTATAAAGGTTTTAAGGGCATACCTTGGCTTACGAGGAAGATTTGAGGCTTGTTTGAATCGTTAATCTCCATCTCTTATAATTTTCTACTTTCATAGTGCATCACTGTCACTTTATGCCGTAGTTTTTTTCCACGTAAAATTCAGTTTGTTTGTGTGATCGAAGTACTTTTCTTGATTCATCTCCGTGTGCTTCTGTGGTTATGCAACAAGTGATATCAGAGAATAACATTATGAAACAGATTGAATATGAAAGTATAGTATCAGTGGCTTCTAATTCTAAGTTTGATGTTGAAAAATATTCTGAAAAAATAATTTTGAACGTCTCATAGTTCAACAAGGATTGGATGATGCACTCCTTAAAAAGCAACTAGAATCTATGACAAAGGATGAATGAAACAAGATATTTAAGAAAGCATGAATATTTATCCAATTATGCTTAATAGGTGAGGTCCTCTACATGTCATGAGAGAGAAAATTGAAGCAAGTGCATAGGCGTAATTATAGGACATTTACGAGAAGAAATCTCTTCATAATCGCCCGTACTTGAAGCTTCGGTTGTTCAATTTGAAGATGGTAGATAGAGCTGATGTTAAGGACCACATTAGTAACTTTCACAAGTTAATTTGTAAATTGATGAATGTAGAGGAAACAATGAAAGATAAGAATTAGGCATGCATCCTGTTGAATCCTCTCCTGACTTCGTATGAGTCATTCAAGGACTCATTGTACACTGGTAGATCGATCCTTAGCATCAATACGGTTATCTCAATCTTTCAAGGAAATGCGATGAAAAAGAAAAACGGTGACGTGGGCGCCTCTACTGATTCATTGGTCACGAGGGGATGAAATTATGAGCAGGATAATGGATCTTCTCGATCGAGATTCAAATCCAAGGGCAAGGGTAAATGAATGTTTAAATACTAGAACTATGTGATGCCTAGGCACATGAAAAAAGGATTATTAAAATCCTAAGGCAAGAAAAGAAAATTTAAAGGTTTCTTCTAGAGAGGCCAACACTGCCAAGTTAGATGAAGGTACGAGTGGTTATGATGTGTTGTCAGTGTCCATGGTCAGACACTTATAAGATGATCGTAAATATGAATGAATTTTGGATACTGGGGTATCATATCACATGACTCCTCATCGGAGTTGGTTAACCAGTTACAAAGAGTGGGATGGTGGCTAAGTATTTATGAGCAATGATAATGCTTGTAATGTGGTGGGTGTTAGATCGGTGAGCATCAAGATGTGTGATGGCATGAAGCGTATTTTAAGTAAGGCGAGACACGCTCTTGATCTGAGGAAGAACATGATATCTCTTGGAGCATTTAAGATGCTTGTGTGTAAATTCAATGACTTTGATCGTGTCCTTAAAGTTTTAAATTGGGCACTCATTGACATGAAGGTATAGAGGAGTGAGAACCTTTACAGGTTGATCGAGAGTACTTCGTCGGGTAGAGTTGCAGCGTTTATAATGGATTCCATGTCTACATGTATATGACATACATGCTTGGGCCACATGAGCAAGCGGGGCATGAAGGTACTTTTTGCTCGTTGTTTAATTACAACATTTAAAAATTTTGATTTTAATATATGCGAGCATTGTATATATGACAACTATTCAAAGTTATCTTTTTAGTCTAGTAAACATGTATCTAAGGGTGTTCTTGATCACATGCATTCTGATGTATAGGGATCGTCACCCGTTGTTTTTTATTGAGGGTCATCATGGTTCCTCACATTCATTGACGACTATTTCGAGAAGGTGTGAGTTTGTTTTATGAAAAATAAATCCGATGTTTTCACCAACTTCCAGTAGTGGAAGGTGATGATGGAAAAATAGTGACAATGAAAGGTGAAGGTATTAAAGACAAATAAATGTAGGGATTTCACTTCTGGAGAATTCAATTAGTATTGTAAAGTTAAAGAAATCATAAGGCACAACACTGCGCCACATACCAGAGTAAAATGATGTGGCTGAGTGGATGAATCAGACACTCTTAGAGAGGACTCGATGTATGATCAGTAATGTTGGGTTGGGCAAGGACCTGTGGACTAAGATTATTAACATGGCTTGTTACTTGGTGAATCGGTCCCCTTATATGACTATTGAATATGAGATTCCAGAGGAAGTGTGGAGTGGTCAGCAGGTAGACTACTCGGGACTGCGTGTATATGGTTGTGATGCTTACTCTCATATACCGTCAGTTGAGAGAGATGAGATAGATTAAAGGGCCAAGAAATACATCTTTGTCGGCTATGGTGGTAGTATGAAAGGGTACAGACTCTATGACCAATTCACACAAAAAATCATCATTAGTCGTGACGTAAAATTTGAAGAAGGATCCTTGTTCCATAAGGATGAGCACGAGGAATCAGAAAAGTTGATTGTGAATCTTTAGTTAGATAGAGATGAGATATAAGCTGAGACAAAGACGCAGACATATGTACAATAGCAGGTGAAGTAATATCTGTGAGAAGGAATCAGCCGCAGGATCGCAGGTTACCGGCGAGATACAGGAATGACTCTAATATCACATATGCCCTCATTGTGGATGATGGAGATCTGTTTACTCTTCAGGAGGCTCTTGATGTCGGATGCCGAAAAGTAGAAAACAATGATGGATGATGAGATAGATTACTTATACAAGAATGAGATGTGGGAGCTGATACAGCTTCCCACCTGGCGTAAAGAGATTCGGTGCAAGTGAATCTTTATGAAGTAATAGGATATGTACAATGCAAGGTTAGTAGTGAAGGGATACACTCAGAAGGAAGGCATTGACTTCACTGAGATGTTCATGTTGGTTGTGAAGCAAATATTTATCAGATTCTTGTTAGCGTCGGTTGCCCCATATGATCTCCAGTTAAATAAACGGATGTAAAGACTACTTTCTTACATAAAAAATTGGAAGAATAAATCGACGTAAAACAAGTATAATGTTTCGAAATAAGGTCGTTACCTGGATATATGTGGCCTTAAAGAAGTTCCAATCACCATTGTTTCATGCCGTGTGGTTAACTTGGATTTGCCTCATTCCTTGTTCATGCCCATCAGTGTGAATAAAACTCGTGACCTTTTCCAACACTAACGTGATACCGCTGACTTCTAGTTTAAATCTTACCGGTCAAAAAGGTGGGCCCATGACGAATACGCCTGGAAACTAGGAAACGATTGACTACTCCCTCGCCACTAGCTAATGGCTAGTGGTCGGTTCTCTCTGGGCCCCACCATGATGTATGTGTTTCATCCATGTCATCTATCTATTTTTCTAGATCAATTTATGGTATAAGCCCAAAAATGAAATATATCACAATCTCAAGTGGACCACATTACATGAACCAGTGTTGATTGAAAGTCGACCATTAAAAGCTTTTTGGGGGCCATAAAAGTTTTGGATCAAGGTGATCTTTGTTTTCCCCCCCCCCCCCTCCCCCCCCCCCCCCCCCCCCCCCCCCCCCCTCATCTAGGCTTGCATGACCTAATCAACAAATTAGATGTCAAATAAACGGTACATTGGGCCTTTGGAGGATTTTAATGGTGGATATCCAATCACTGTTGTTCTCCTGTCGTGTGGTCAACCTGAGATATATATCCCTCTTATGTTTGGGATCAAGCCCTAAAACGATATGTAAAAATGGATGAACGACATGGATAAAAGACATACTTCATAGTGGGCCCCGCAGAGCACCGACCACTAGCCACTTGGCTAGTGGCAGTGAGACTAACCAAACTGCCTCCTGGAAACTAGGTCAATAATCCGCTCATTATGTAGGCCATAATTTTTATTTAGTTAGACCACCAACCGTCCACTGATTTCAACGGTGGTGCACACCAGATGAATGGACGGGCATGATTTGTTCGTCAAGCTATCTTCATGGTGTAGTATTGTAGACACCCCACCCAAGCTAACATCTTAAAGAGGCAAGGACAATCTGCGCCATGATCAACAATCCAAACCCGAAACCCTAATCCAAGCCCTTAAAACTCCCAAATCTAGCCCAAAGTTCCAAATCTAGGACCTATTCGAGCCAAGTCGGCCTAGAAATACACCCGGAGAGCCAAAGATTCGAAAAAGGACCACTCGACAAACCAGTGTGCCACACGAGGACTGCACGTTAAGGCCCAGCCTGAGCGGTAATTTGACTACCGTCGGCGGTACTCCGATTACCGCCACTCGCGGGGCGCGTGTATCCTAGAAATACACCCGGAGAGCCAAAGATTCGAAAAAGGGACCACTGGACAAACCAGGGCGCTACACGAGGATCGCACGTTAGGGCCCGGCTCGAGCGGTAGTTTGACTACCGTCGGCGGTACTCCATTACCGCCACTCGCGGGGCGTGTGTATTCTCCAAGTAACAACTGTCTGTTAGCCCGAAAGTCAATTTTCCTACTCTAGCCTTCAATATTTACCATTTTACCAACCCTGAGAGTCAATGAGAGTACGCCATGTGTCATTCCTCTCTCCTCAACCAACCACAAGCTGCCATGTCAGCATTTACCCATCTCAAACCCAACAATAACCATATTGTCATTGAATAAGGCTATAAATAGCCCTCTTCTCTTCACACTTCACACACTTTCCATTCCCAAAAATCCAAGTGAGAGAGAGAGAGAGAGAGAGAGCTCCCAAGCCTCCAAGATCAGATTTTTTTAGCCATCTCTTAGCCTCTTCTTAACATTCTCAATTCCAAGTCTAGCTCAGATTGATCATGGTGCAATCCATGTCTTAGCCCATTCAAGTTCAAGCCAAAGATCCTCTTATTTTATGCAAGCATTCATCATGACATTATTCCCTTCTCAAACCCCCTGCTTATCTAGATCTCTATTGAACGTATGCTCTGTGTCAGCCGTACATTGGATTCCGTCACATTAGAAATTCCTAGCGATCTAGTCCACTTTTCTTTACCTTTTTTCATAAGTATCATCACATCCGTCTTCTAGACACATCGTTGGACGTATGTTCTATGGCTTACCGAAATCTCGGATCTTACCGCATCAGAAATCCACGTGTGCCTAGTCCTACTTCGACCACATCATTCATCTCTTGAGATTTTCTTATCACACCGATTAGAGGTTGTACATTTGTATGGGCAGAGAGGGTGCCTAACACATTCCCTCTTTGTAACCGAGGTCTCTTACTTGGAATCCCGGATCACAGACCAGGAGTTAATCTAAGGTGGGAGGATCTTTGAATTTCTTCAACCTTACATATTCTTCGGGTTTTAATCGACTGCGGGATTCTGAGATTAATTGGCTAGTGGTGACTCCAACATCCATGAATCAGCCTAATCACCCCACCACCAAAACACAACATATAAATCAACGTGGGCGCCGATTTCCCGCGTTCACAAGTACATAGTATGCATAGCTAGGATGTACTGTACAAGCGACACGTCAACATGAATGTGGGCTGCTGCTTCCCATGCAGCCGGTTGCAGGTGATCAGTTCTGTCCGTCCAGCTTGCACAGTTGCTGCCTTTGCGTAATCTTCCACATATACTCCACACATGAAGCAGCTATTCGTGAATTGGATTGTTTATCGGGTGGACCCCACTCTGGATTGGCCCTGGTTAAGATATCTCAGCAATCCACGTCTTAACCTTTCTGATTGGCAGCGTCAAAATCAACGGTCAGAAATGAAAAGAAATGGTCCACCAATCAGATGGATTGGAGGATCCCGTACATCTGGTGTGACCTTTCCAAGACGTTGCTGACCATTACCTATTTTCTTTCACACCATCGATGGTCGAAAATCATCGAATCGTTTTAGAAATTCTCTTACCTCCCGTGACGGTGGGGTCCGCCAAATAAACGGTGGGGATCATGCAACTGTTGTTCCACATGTTCATTTTAGCTCGGTCGCTCCTTTTCAACGAGGAATCATCACGTGCACATGAATGCACAGTTGCCAATGTTTCAAGTGCGTTAGAGCTGGGCGCGGATTAGACACTGTCATGTTCAGTATCCAAATCGCTACTGAAGTGACGTCACCAAGCTCTGTGGGTCCCACCATGATGCATTTATTATATCCATACCGTCCATCCATTTGGAGAGATCGTTTTATGCCATGATAAAAATAACGAGATAGATCTAAAGTTCAAGTGGACCCCACCATAGAAAACAGTGGAGACAGTGACATCCACCGTTCAAAGCTTCTTAGGGCCCACAGATGTTTACGATCAAGCTTATATATATATATATATTTTCACTTCATCTATCTCTATTTTAATTTATGAATAGGTTGGATCTAAAAAATACATCATGGTGGCCCTGTAAATGTTTCAACGGTGAGTGTGACTAATCCCACGGTTTTCCGTGGTGGGTACATTTGAACTTTAGATCTATATCATTCTTTCTCTAATGCCATAAAACGATCTCTACAAATGGCTGGACCGTATGGATACAATACATGCATTATGGTGGGGTCCACAGAGCTTGGTGACGTCACTTCAGTAGCGATGTGACTACTGACCTTGTCAGTATCTAATCCGCGCCCGTTAGAGCTGCCGATCCCTGAAAATGGTGGGCCCCACTTTTAACGTTGGAAAATCCACAACCATCCTATCATCAGGCAGACTACCCGATAGGGAAACGATGGGCGGTTTTAAATCAGACCTGCGGACGGTCTGATCCTGGATAGTGCATAGGCATCTGAAATGGTCTGATATTTGAGCCTGGTGATATTCTAGCTGGGCCCAGATCTTGCACGGTTACACGATCAAGCGATCTGGACTCTCCATAACGTATGTTCCATGCCGAGTGGTCCACCAGACAACGATCATACTGATGGAATGGTAGAATCACACGATCAATCGAATATAGAATGGATGGTTAAGATTGTTTATAGAATCCTGACCGTTTGGACAACTCAGACTTTCTATTTTAGTGGGGCCCATCGTAGATGGTCATGGATCTACATGATTGCTCCGAGCAGATGATCCTAAGCATCCCATCCATTGAAGGAAAATGGATGGCTGTGAAAAAGAAGGCCAATGTTCGAATGGATGAGAGTCATCCGTGAGATTTACGACGGGCAGACATGGGCTGGACGCAATGGACAGTCCGGATCGATTGATGAGCTGTTTAGGTGGGGAGCGGATTAGGTGTTACCAGGAAACAGCTGAGTGGGTGTTCCCCTACCGCGGGGCCCACCTTCATGATTTTTTTTATATCCACGCCGTCCATCCGTTTATAAAGTACATTTTAGTAACGATTACCAAAAAATATGCATATAAAAATTTCAGGTGGATCACACCACTGGAAAATGTGTTGATCAAGTGCCTTACCGTTAAAAATTCCAAAGGGCCTATCGTATTTTTTATTAATGTTTATTTACAATCCAACCTGTTAATGATTTCAATAAGATCTGGATGAAGAGATATCAGAAATATCGGATTGATCCAAAACTTTTATGGCCCACAATTTTTTTTAATGGTTATTAATCACTTTTTCTATTGGTGTGGTCCACCTGAGATTTTTATCTTCTTAATATTTTTAATAACATCCTAAAATGAGATAATAAAACATATGAACGTCTTGGATATACATAAAATACATCAAGGTGAGCTTCACACGGTTAGGGTAACACCAGCTAATCCGTTCCTGTTTAGGTGGTCCTATGCAACCATGGAGCACCGTAACTTCACAGCGATGCGGGAGCACGGAATCGTTTCTTCAGAAAAAAGCGTCGTTGGTATTGGCCGATGATACGGTACAGCGAGAAGAACCAAAATTTGGTAGATCCATCTTTACACAGGACACGTGGCAGGAGATTAATCAATAGATTCCATTCATCCATTGTGAAACAACATGGTTGTGTTATTTTACAAAACGAAACTTATTAAAAATTGATCATTGTAGTTAAATCTAATCTACTGCAGTTAACGGTCTAATATTTATTTGGCTTTATTAATAACAAATGACGGATAGTATTTTCCTAATACGTTCAAATTTTAAATAGGAGCCATCCATGCTAGGGACAAGTAGCTAGATGGACCCGATCATACACCATCTTGCCACGTGTACGATGACAGATGGGATGTGGATTCATCTCTGACGTCTCTATCGCGACATAATGGAGCAACGCTGGACAGGAGTGGATTAGGTGCGGCCCCTACCTCACCCAACATGGTGCGGCCCTGACTGTGGGGCCAGATTGTTTTGTATGTATTATATATCCACACCGTCCATATGTCTTTTTATAACCTTTTAGTATACCACAAGAAAATTAAAGTACATATAAATCTCAGGTGGACCACGCTTAGGAAATAGTTGTGATTGATTGCCTAACATTAAAAACTACCTAAGACCCACTATAATGTTTAATTTTCGTCCGACCTGTTGGTATGGTCACAAAAATCTGGATGAAGGGAAAAAAAAAAATATCATTTTGATCCAAAGCTTTTGTCCTTCATGAGAAGTTTTTAACGGTCAATTACCTATGTTTCCTGTGGTGTGGTCCACATGAAGAATTTATCTACTTCATGTTAATGATATTAACCTACAATGATCTGGAGAAACACATAGACGGTGTGGATTTATAATATATGGATTAAAATAGGGCCCACTATCAGGGACGAATCGTGTTTGGTAAGGCCGGTGCAGCACCTTATCCGCTCCCACGTTCCACCGCACACGTGCATAGAGCGGGCTCTGTCTTAGCTGGTCCATGCTTCAAACGTTAGCCCTACAAGGTGGGATTCACTATATCTACGGCCCTGATCTACCTTTAATATGCCACGTGGACTGTGTAAGGGATGAGGTATCATCAAATGAATATAGAAGCGGATCTACCATATAATTACAAAACTTTCTGTGATAAATATCACTTCCATTAACTGCAGAAGGGGGAGAGAGAGAGAGGGAGTAGAGCAATGGGCCAGCAGCTCGAAGAGGACCCGAATCCAACGGCTGAGGAAGAAGAGACCACATCACCATCTTCCTCGTCGTCGTCGTGGTCTTCTTCATCGTCATCAGCTACTGATGGCAGCTGGAATCTGAAGAAACAAACCCTAATCCAAGATCTCGCCCGTAAGCTAATAAACGGCGAAGATGATGGAAACGGCCTGGAGACGAAGATCCAGGCCGCTCGAGATATTAGGAAGATGGCCAAGACCTCCGTTAAGACGCGATCCATCTTCGCCGTCTCCGGCGTCATCCCACCGTTGATCTCCATGCTCCTTTCCTCCAACCACGACGCTCGCGAGGCCTCTCTCCTTGCTCTCCTCAATCTCGCCGTCCGTAACGAACGGTTAGGTCTCCATTTCCCTTTCTCTCTGTCCTTTCCTGGATCTCTTAGAAACCCTAGGTGAAGATTGTTTTTACTTTTTTATTTTTGTTGTTGTTTTCTGTGATTAGGGTTTTCTGGGAAGCTGATATCTGGACCTTTTTTTTTTTTTTAAAAAAAATAAATCTTTCTAATACATAGAAGCTTTTATTTATTTATTTTGAGAAAATCAGCAGACACACCTGTATGGGGCAGCTTAGGTACATTCCGCCACGTGCGCCAGCATGGCACATAGGTCCGGGATCCAAACCGTTCATCTTGCGGTTTACACTCTGTTGATTTCCTGATCCAAGAATCAGGTCGGTACACTGTTTGAGTGGGCCACTGTTTATGAAATAGACGAACGGCTTAAAACTACTTAATCGAAATATCGTGAGATATCTACATATTTCTACAGAGTGGCCCACCTGACTAGTGGGCCTATCTAACTTTTGGGAGGGAATATCTATAGGGTCAGACCCATATTTGATGGATGGCTTGGATGTGGCAACTGTCTGCCATGCTTGGTCATGTGATGCGGTGTAGTAGGTGATATGCTGTCTGTGTGTGGGTTTGCAAACCTCTTTTAGTTCAACTTCTGCCAATGAATTTTTTCTTGGCAAACCTACAAATGAATAGATGAGAAGGGAACGCTTATAAAAAAAAGCATGGAGTGTAAATTTCAATGTCCCGCAATCTCTTGTTAACATTTTGATTAGTATTTGGTGGAATAGAGATCTGATCTTTTATTGTTCACTCGGGGCTGTTTTATTGGCTTGGATTTTAGTTTCTTCCTTTCTGACACTGCAAGGCTACCTTCTCATCTCAAGGTCGAGTGAGTACTATGGCACAATAAGATTTGTTTGTCTGAACATCTACATATCTAGGAGTAGTCCTTTAACCACACACAGAGCAGCTTGTAGGGAAGGATTTAGACAATTCGATCTCCATGTAGTGAGTCTTCTAGCTCAGCCTGATATTACCCTAATGTGTCAATTTATTGCAATTTGGTCAAAGCTCAAGTGCCTTTGAACATTGTCAGAGCTTCTGTGAAATCCCTCCACGCCATTGTGCACACAAATGTTTTCATCCATGGATTTCATTGAATAGTACTCCATTTCCAAATGAAATGACACTAGCATCACCTTGTGAGGCTCTATCATTTGATGACATTTGAGAACTTGATCTCTCTCTCTCTCTCTCTCACACACACACACCACACACACACACACACACACACACACACCCTCCAAAAAAAAAAAAAAAAAAAAAAAAAAAAAAAAAAAAAGACGAAAAAAAGAAGAAAAAGAGAAAAGAAAAAAAATGCTCCAATATTTAGATTCAACCTATTGGATCTTCGTTGCTGAATCGTGGAAATTGGTGTGTCACTTTCTGCATATAAATTGCACCACTACTATCGGAATTCCCCACCTTCCATTAAAAAAGGTCAAATTCTTCTTATTTTGGCTACCTTTCTTAAGATCCTTATTTATAATATTCACAAAGTAGCAGAACTGCAATAAAAAAACAGCCCAATTCTTATCTATATCTAATAAATCATTGAACTTTCTAAATTAACCCAAAATTTAATCTTAGCAGAACTTGTGATGATGTTTTTTATTTTTATATTATTTATTTATTATTGTTATTTTAATATTGAGTTTGACTATAGTTGCGTGAAGTGTGAAGCGAAGTGGCAACAAATTCAGGTGTGGGAGTGGTGAAGTCTTTGTTTCAAAATGCTAGCAAGTATAAACTACTAGTAAGCACGAGGAGCAGGATTTGAAACATATGCAACACTTGATTGGAATGATCATGTAACTAAGAACCCAACCATTACAAAATAATAGGGCTTTATCTATATTTTTTGGTGTAGAAGCGTGCAGGTTGACTTAAATGGGCTCTCATCGTGATACAAAGCCAACAATGACAATCACACTGCGAAATGTCCACAGACTATTACGTAGTGCTTCTGGGAGTTTCATGCTCTCATTGCTAGTCCTAGGCCTGGATAAAGGAGGTGGTTATGTCTGTTTGGCAGCTGGTGTGGAACTTTTGCCACAAGTTTCATCATAAATCTTGACATGGTGGAACATTATTTGTGTAACAGTGGCCCAATCAGTTGGAATAAGGCTTAGCTGATGATGATGACGGTTATATCTATAACGGAAACAGAGGGCAATATACTTGTAGACACCTTGATATCTGACTGCAAATGAGAAGGAGGACTTTTACTCGCATCAAGATCTTACTAATTGAAAAATCAGATCTTGCAAAACTGTGGAGCAGGATTAGGTGGCAGTTAAACAAGTTGCTCGAAAAGGGTCATGTAAGGCCCAATACAGCCTCTTGTACCTCATCCATGGTCTTCGTGCCGAAGAAGGCTCGTGGCACATGTGTGTGGATTAAGATTCATGGTTGGGCTTTGTAAGCTTGACCTCATTATGTCCAGGGGGTTGTTCCATGCCAGGACCATCCCTACATGTAGCGGTTGGGCGCTGCTCGTATTTTAGGAGACCCTGACCTATGCCAAAAACCATTGAGCAGCCCATTCTCTCTCAACTCCCCAAAGATCCTTCCACTACCGAGAAGAGGAAAATGTGACTCTTTGTATGTGTGTGCGCATGCAGGGACCGCACGTGCGTGCGTGCTGGCTGCTTCCCCTGCATCCTTTTGGGCCTTCCAGTTACCCTTTTAGAGCCTTTAACTTGTTACAACTCACTCCTAACTGGCTCCATTCTGTCTCTGTTGCACATGACCAAACCATGTAAGTCTACTTCCCCTCATCTTATTACGTATTGCTGCTACTCCTAAATTCCCACAAATGCATTCATTTCTAATTCTATCCTTGTCTTGCCACTCATCCATCTCAACATCCTCATTTTAACTACAATAATCCTATGAACACGTTCCTTAACTGACCAACATTCTTTCCCGTAATGCATGGCTGGTCTTATAAGTATATTTGAAAAGTTAACAGAGTTCATTAAAAAACTAGAGGAGGGGAAGGGAATTCCCAATACAGAGATAGCGGCGTGAAGTCACTGTGATTGCATGGTCAAGCACCAATGGATTGGGCTTTCTGATCGAACATCTCATTGAAGATACAGTCCATGTTCCATGGATGGGCCATGGTCCCCTTAACCCAACAGAAAACACGATTGTCAAACACCTCCACTGAAATGGGGAGCTTGGAGAACTGATTGAAAACAATACACTCTCTAACTGCAAGCACAATGGCTCTACTCAATTCAGCTCTGATCGGATTGGGGAAAGCACCTAGCACTCTGCCCGCTTCTCCAGAAGAAGACTGCCAATTTTGCAGTGGTTGGGAGTCCCTCTGGGGCTATATATAGAGATTAATAATTGCCTTCCCTCTTTTAAATATATCCATTGAGATAGTGTTCACCCAAAAATTACATTATATTATGTAATTACAGAATTACCTTAGAATCTCACAATCTTTACTCTAAAACTGGGGATTAAATTGAAGATACTTCTACATTGGTATCTCTCAAGCGGTGTGGTCCAGCGTTTTTAATTCATTTTGTATTTTGGTGTTGCCGGGTGACATGGAGGCGATGTTTTTGTTGTGGCATGGGGCGAGCCTCAGGAAACAACGGAGGGCTGTGTGGAGGTCAGTGTTTTAAATAGCGTGTAGCATACAACGTACTGTTCAGCCCTCTATAGTGTGTATAGAGTAAGCTACATGATACTTTTATTTTTTTAAATTAAAATTATTTAAAATTGGATAAATAATATAAATAAATATAAAAATAATAAAGAAAATTAAAGAAAAAGGCATATTATGTCAACAAGTAACTAACAAGTAACAACTACTAACTGAACAGTCAGTCAGCCCTAAACAAGCAACAGTTAACCGTTACTGAAAGTATGCTCTAAAAGTCCAGCTTTACAAGTTAACCAATCACATAAGAGCTCGGTCAGTCAGTCCTAAAACTGAACAGTGACTGTACACAACACAATCAACACCAAAACAAGCCATTTCCAACATTCTGTTCCTCTCACAATCCCTCTAGAAAAGCTTGCTCTTGGGTGACCCATTTTGCATCAGCAGCGCAAGATTAAACTGTACACAATTGGAGGAAACAATGTCCCAAATATTGTTGATAGTTCACCGGAGATCCTTGGTTTGTAGTGTGTCAATAAGTTGGGTTCCTAGACCCACCTCAAAGTGGTGGTTTTTCCTCCTAACTGCAGTTATGGAAGTTCTAGGAAAAACTTAACACACCCATAATTGCTATCATGCGGAAATAGCACTGTGAATCTGACATGGAGGGCCTGCCAAAAGCTGGTTTAGGCATAATACTGATTTTCCGATATACCTTACCCAAATGGACCCTCACCAATTTTTTTTTGGGATCTTTCACTTTAAAATTCTTCTCTTTGGGAATTTTCAGACCAAAAGAGCTGATCATTCATTAAAATCCCTTCTGGAAAAACTTTGTACAACAACACCCTTCATAATACAAAAGGTTTGACAAGATAGGGGGTGGATCCTCCATCCATTCCAATCCTTTTGTTGTAGCTATTTTTCTCCCTGGCCCAGGGGTTGCTTTTCCTCTCCTTGAAATCCCTCAGCTGGATGCCACAATTTGGAAGAGATGTTAGCAATGTCGAAAGCAGCCTGATTCTCTATTGAGTGCTGTGATTGCCTCCAAGCAATTTTCTACTTCCTCTTTCTGGCTAACATAACCCCCATAGGTTGATGTAAGAGCTTGAGCCATCATGAGTGGGCCATTGATCTCTGTTCGGGAAAAAAAAGAAGAAAAGAAAAGAAAAAGAAAAAGAAGATCCCTCAAACATCAACTTGGTGACTTGTATTGATCATGGTTATCTAAGCCTTATCCCCATCTGACTGGTGTCGGCTACATGAATCCTGTTCCACCACTAATTTATCAAGGACCATATCCTTAGTTAAACCATACCTACTCCCATGTCCTTTTGGGCCTTCCACTTGCTCTTTTTTAGCCTTCAACTTGAACAAACTCCTTTCAACTGGTGCAGTTTTTGGTCTCTGCTACACATGGCCAAACCATCCAAGTCTACTTTACCTCATCTTTTTTACCTATTGGGGCTACAATTCCCTCATCCATCTCAACATCTTCATTGCAGCTACACTTGTTCTACTGACGTGTTGTTCCTTGACTGCCAACATTCTGTTCCATAAAGCATGGCTGGTCTTATCTGGTCTATAGAATATCTCATTTAGTCTGATTGGTACGTGGCGATCACATACAGCTCCAGAAGCACCTCTCTACTTCATCAACACAGCTGCAACTCTATGAGCAACATCCTTCTCTCTCTCTCCATTTCTCATGGATTATTGACCCAAGACATCGGAAGTGTTCATCTGCTTGTTATTTCATTTTCCCTTCTGTGTGCTTAGTAGTAAGAAAGCTATGTAAGGATTTCTTTTACATTACTTTCCACTAGTTCTGACAGCCGGAGACTAGAGTTGAAACTCGGTCCAGTCAATTTTGACTCAATGAGATTCCAAGCCAAGTTATTAGGGAACTTGTTAGTGAAAGTGAGTCGGTTGACTCAACATGACTTGTGGCGATCACTTTATTGTCATCTGTGTGTTCTAATGAATGCAAAAATGAGCGAGTAGGTTTTGAACCCACATCGTATGGTAGAGAAGCAAACGTGTATGACCATTGCTCCTATGGTTGCTTGGGTGTGCAATTTAGCTGTTCTTTTTTATGTTTGAACCAGACCACTAATTTAAAAAAGAAATGTTGCTGTGCTCTGTAAGTTATAATGCTCCTAGTTGCGTTTGGACAGTTAGTCCAAAATCCACCAATCCAGACTGTTCATTAGGTTCAAAGCACATTTCACAGGCTGCCAGGCAAACATGCCACCAATCTGACAGATATTAACCATTTGATCAACGAACTTTAATGTGGACTATCAAGATTGTTTGTATAAAAATAGGTCCCATCAACAATCTGTTCCATCTATTTGTTAGTATATATCATGTATTGCTTATCATTGTAAGGTATCACTTCATTAGGCAATCTCGGCCATCCCATCCATGGACTGGAAAAACAGAAGGCTAATTGGCTATAGAAAATATACCAATCAAGGATGAATTGGATCATCTGATGTGTGCAAGTTTTGCATGGTAGTTGATGAAATGTGTTCCAGACTTAATAGAAAGTTTGGATTGATTGATTGAACTGTCAAAATGAACATAGCTGCTCGTTGCACCATAAGTGCTGTGAGAGCACTGGAGCATTTAATTTAAAATATCTACTACTACAAATATTTTAATTTGATTATTGAATACTGGGTTGAGTCAACTAAAGACTGTGTCAGGTCTTCGAGTTGACCGGACCCAGGTGGACATCAACTCTGGTCGACGTTTTGGGATACTTTTGTCAAGGATTCATGTTATGGTTTCTTTATCCTTTTCAGAAACAAGATTAGGATAGTGACATCCGGTGCTGTTCCCCCTCTCGTGGAACTTCTCAAATTTGAAAACGGCAGCTTAAGAGATTTGGCCACTGCAGCAATCCTGACACTCTCCACCGCAGCTTCTAACAAACCAACCATTGCGGCCTCTGGAGCCGCCCCACTTCTTGTTCAGATCCTTAGCACAGGTAGTGTCCAAGGGAAGGTGGATGCAGTTACCGCCTTATACAACCTCTCCACCTCCACTGAGAATCTCCCTTCAATCCTCACCGCCAGAGCTGTTCCTCCCCTCCTCTCCCTTCTCAAAGAATGCAAGAAGTACTCCAAGTTTGCTGAGAAAACAACTGCTCTACTAGAGATTCTATCAGGCTTTGAAGATGGGCGGACCGCAATCTCAGATGTGGACCGTGGGATTCTGACAATTGTAGAGACGGTCGAGGACGGGTCACTCCTTAGCACCGAACATGCTGTTGGAGTCCTACTTTCCTTGTGCCAGAGCTGCCGGAAGAAGTACAGGGAACTCATACTGAAAGAAGGTGCAATCCCAGGCCTTCTGCAAGCTGACGGTTGAGGGCACGCCGAAGGCTCAAGAAAGGGCCCGGACCCTTCTGGATCTGCTCAGGGAATCTCCTCCAAAGCGATTGCCGTCTGCAGTCCTTGAGACCATCGTTTATGACATTGCCACTCGGGTCGATGGTGCCGACAGAGCAGCCGAAACTGCAAAGCGGTTATGGAAAGATATGGTCCAGCGCAGTATGGAGCTCAGCATGACCCGCATGCAGCTGAGGGCTGCATCTTCTATGCCTTCTAAAGTGCCCCCCATGTGAAATGGTGGGGTGCTGCAGATCACATTTGGGAGGGATGCGTGTCACTCAGACCTTGGATCTTCAGTTTGTAAAAGCTGGGGCCCATGGTCAGGCGATCCAGACCATTGGTCCATGGGACTATTCGCATCCTTCAATTGGTCGCTTATGGAGAGATAGCTAAGAAAAGAAATACAGCAACAGTGGTCTGCTTTCAACAGAAAAAAGCCAAGGATTGACCGGCTTAAATCTTCCAGCCTTTGAATTTTTTGGGCCATGACCCATCCACGATATGGTCCATCAGATCAACGGTCTTAAGTTCTGACCCGGCGGCGCATGTTGTGAGTTAAAGGATCAAATTTTGTGCCAGGAAACCCAAGACGCATGCCCATGTGCTTTGGCTATTTAAGTGAATTCTGGATCCACAGTCAATTATCTCAGCAGCCTATCTTCAGTTCGGGTTTTATAAACGGCCCACACGGAAGAATGTAAGTAACTAAATCATCGTGCTGTCTCTTACTGATCTTGTATATAGTTCTGAAATCCATACCTGTACATTCCACTTGATTTCAACTCATTACTAGCAGTGGGCCTTTGTGTTCTGCGTAAACGGGTGGTAGGCATTTTTAGGTGGTCCGCAGCTGGAATGGTCATCTGGTGGGCCCCACAAATCCTAGCTACTGGTGAATATTGGCTTGCAAATGGACAGTAGAAAGAAAATGCGACCGGATTCAAACGCGATGAAGGAAACCCATGTCCAGTGGCGGCTATTGCTCACTGAGGAGATATTTAATCCAAACCTTTCATGGTGGGTCCCACCAGATGAACAGTCTGGATCTTAGGTCCGGCTGATACGCAATCCTGGATGTCCGAAATGTTCCATGTGTGTACATGGCTAGCAATTCATTGGCTGGCGTCGACTGATTAAACCCCCTTTGCCGAAATGGAGTCATTTTCAAACGATCTTGTGAAACACCCATAGTGAAAGTTCGTTGTGGGTGTCATATCACCGTTGGATGATAAAGGTGAGAAAAACGAACGGTGGTATGACGTGCTGGGGCTTTCTAGCCACCTGATTAACCAGGTGAGTTGCACATGTGGCACGTATACTGGTATGTCGGAGGGCTGTTTGTTTGGCGGGAAACTGGGGATCGCAGGCATTTTGGTCGTTGGCATTCAACAAGCAGCCCTCAGTTCCAGTGTCAGAGATCGTTTGTATGACTTAGGGGTGCACACGGGTCGGGTTGGTTCGGTTCGGCAGTGAAACCGGAACCGAACCGTTCTAGGAAAATCCGATCGGTTCTACAGTTCCGGCGGTGGCTGGCCAGTGTTGAAAACAATATATATATATATATATATATATATATATATATATAGAGAGAGAGAGAGAGAGAGAGAGAGAGAGAGAGAGAGAGAGAGAGAGAGGTGTATCGGGGTGGGCGGAAGGTGGCTGTCCGGTGGGTGAGATTGAAGAATGGATGGGGGCAGCCACAGCAGTGGTGGCGTGAAGATTGAAGGGAATGAATACTTGGGGTTTTTTTTTTTTTTGGAATATATGGTTCAGTTCCTGGTTTCGGGCTTCGGTTCGGTTCTACATACCCCAAACCGAGAACTGAATCGAACTAATCGGTTCTTTGATTTTTGGAACCGGAATTGGAACCAGACCAAACCGTACGGTTTGGTCGGTTCAGTTCTGGTTTGCCGGTTCCATGTGCACCCTTCTGGGCCTTGTATTATCCATTGGGAGGCCCATGAATGAGCAGGCAGCATGTCCACTGCCTATTTGGCACAGCATCCCAACCCTTGTATATGAAATATGAATGTGTACTAGTCACGAGCCTCCAAGATGGATCAGGTAACCACGATCACTGTGCGTGTGTTTGCAAGGCGGGATAATCCATAGAAGATGGGCCCATCTCGGATAAAGATTACACAGTTCTACCATATGGATGGTTTGGTCGGATACAGATCACATTACTGTGGTTGTAGTTGTAGAGTCGGCATACTCCAAAGTAAAAACGCACTTCTAATGCAAAGGTTTTCCTTTTTTTTTAAAAACCAATTACTCCGAGTAGCTTTGTGCTATGGGCCACCCATAGTAGGCCCAGCAGTTGGAGGGTCTGTGTTGCCCACCAATCACTTAATAGTGCGTCTTAGATGATCGAGGAAAGGATCGCTGTATCTATTTATTTGTAAAATGCACGTCTGAGTTGCGTTTAAATTGTAAGTAGGCCCACCTGATGAGCGGTCCTGCCTCAGTCTTCGGACAGGTCTACGAGAATGCATCCAAGCGAATTGTGATGGTATGCATTGTGACTTTGGTCTGTGGATATGCGTTAACCTTTATAACGGATTTGAGGTCATGTTTCAATAATTTCAACTGTGAAGGAGAGAGAGAGAGAGAGAGAGAGAGAGAGAGAGAGGGGCTCACGCAAGTGTGGTGTTTACATGCCATCCCACCCTACCTCCATGGTACCCTTAATAAAAATGGGATGCCTAAAAATCGCGTCAATCCAGCCGTTAGATGGACTCACATGAACGTGGAGGTTATGGGTGGTGGTTAATTGTTTTCTACGGTTTAGATCGACCTGAATTATGGAGCATACCATTTTTATGGTGGGAGTCCCTTGCTAGACGGGTGGGATGTGATACAAATACCATGGTGGGTCTCACACACCAACTACTGGAGGTATAACAGTTTTCTTTGGGCATCATCTCTATAGATTGTGCGTGCACGCACACTGATATAGAGGTGCGGATTGGGTACTAACCTCCGGGACCTAACTAAGAGACGGGTAGTCCTGTCAGGGGCTCTGTAGGGCCCACTTTGATATATGTGTTTTACCCAAGCCGTCCATCCATTACGAAAGATCATTTTAGGGCATGAGCCCAAAAGGGAGGCAGATGGAAGGCTAGAGTGGACCACAACCATAGGAAGCAGAGGTGACAATGAACCCCACCGTTGAAACCTTCCAATGTAAAAAAAAAAAAAAAAAAAAAAAAAAAAAAAAAAAAAAAAAAAAAAAAAAAAAAAAAAAAAACCTAGCTCTATACCCTTTTATTCTCCAGGATGACCCAGTGGATGATTTCTACATCTAGCTTTTCCTCCTTGTAAGCTTATTTCGCATTGCTTCGCCATAGAGCTTCTTTCCTGCGTGTAGAGGTGTACCGGAACGGAGCTAGCTCGGTTAGCTCGCTCGACTCGACTCGGTTAGAAGCTGAGTTTGAACTGAGTCGAGCTGATTTTTTGAGCTCGAAAATGAGTTCGAGTCAAGTTCGAGCTTGCCCCAGCTCGACTCGACTCGACTCGGATTGAATCCAGCTTGAACTTGGCTCGACTCAATGCAGGGGTATATAAGCCCTAAAAAAAAAAAAAAAAAAAAAACTCTAGTCTGTTACTTGTTACTCTCTTTCCCTTACCCAAACGAACCCACGACCGATGCCCCGAAACCCTTACCCAAACAAACCTAGGCCCGAGCTCCCCTCTTCTAGTCTTCCTCCCTCTCTCTCTAGTCTCTCCCTCCTCTCTCAACCCGGTCCGGCACTGCTCACCTCATCCATCACCCTCTACTAGAGCATCAAAGGAATACCCGTTCTCCTCCAGAGAGAGAGAGAGAGAGAGAGAGAGAGAGAGAGAGAGAGAGATGAGAGCGAGGAGAGAGAGAGAGAGAGAGAGAGAGAGAGAGAGAGAGAGAGAGGAGGCTGGTCTGCCCCACCTCCACACTCACTCCCTCACTTCCAACACCGCTCTCACCCTCCAATTGATTTCTCACTTCGCTACTCGCCCAACTCTATTTTCTTCTTCTCCTCGATTTTGATGGATCTAACGGATGTGATGGTAATCCCATGGCCCCCTGTGAACACGTGTTAGCTTCCCTTGTTAGTTTGTTACCAATTAAAAAATGGTGGTGACCGATCCTCCTCATTCGTGGCACTGATCTAAATCTATCCAAAGACCATCTAGATTGCGGGTCTCATTGTAGATGGGGTTATTATCTTCAAAATCATGCTGATTAAGCGATCCGAACCATCCAATTAATGGCTATGAAATGGGTGGTTAGAAATAAAATGGTGAGTGGTCCACATTTGAAGGAGAAATAATAACTCGGCTCGAAAAACGAACTCGAACTTGGCTCGAAAGCTCGAACCTGGCTCGAACAGGTCCGATTGCTGACCGAGCCGAGTCGAGCTGGAGATGCTGGCTCGGTCACCAAGCCGAGTCGAGCTGGAGATGCTGGCTCAGTCACCAAGCTGAGCTGAGTTCAAGCTTGGTTAGCCTGGTGATTGAGTGGAGCCGAGCTGAGGCCAGCTCGACTCGGTTCAACTCTTGTACACCCCTACCTGTGTGTTCCCAACGCCCCTCCCTCAAAGCAGGCTGTTTGCTTGGAAAAAAAAAAAAAAAAAACCCAGCAATGGCTTTGGACGGTTTTGAATGCACTCTTTAAGATAAAGTACTTAATTGGGCAGTGCCAAGTTAATGCAAAAGGATAAGTGGGATATTTTCCCAGATGTTATTGAGCCCAATGAAATGTGGATGATGATCAAAAATTGGATTCTCCTTTTTCAATCTGATCATTGATTGGATGGTTAGAATCACTTGATCAAAGTGAATCCTGAAGGGCATAGGAAGTCAAAGGTGGGCATAATCATACTATCTGGTCAATCGGACCAATAGTAACATGTGTATATATTTATTCATTAGATAATTGAGATTTTATTATGATTGTATTTATATGCCTGAATATCATTTTTTCATAATTCATACACGTTAATATTCGGATTGGCTATGAGAATAAGGTGTGGCCAATATTTGTTGATTAAAAACTTAGTCCATTCTAGCAAGAGTAAGACAATAAGAGTAATGCATACGGAGACGCGCACAAATGAGATGTGCCTTCATTCAGATTTATGAAATGAGCAGGACAAAATCTCATGTAGATTACGTGATTGGCTTTGTACCCAGCCACATCTTAACCAGCAATGATTGGGTGGATCCATTTCAATCTTGTTGTTGTAGGAGTATGCTAGCCTTGTAAGTAACTCTTGTGACCTTATCATTCTACATTATTTGACAAGATTGTAATAAGGTGTCATTGCTTTGGTATGCATTCTTAAAGCCATGTGTATAGATTCGGTTAGATCAAAGTATCTAAAAGCCAGATAAATGTTCAGATGCCATGTCAGCCAAACAATATTTAGATTAGGATGAATAGCCATTATGGATGCATCAGCGCTGAAGTTCGTTCGACCAAGGCAAGCCATGATCGAGGGAAGGGTAACTGCTCTTTCCCAACTAGTTACGCGTGGAGAGGCCATGCGGGTCATCAATAATCTTCAACCTTCAATAGAAGAAGCTATAAATAGTAGGAGCAAACATGAAGAAAGAATGCAATTCTTAGTCCAAACACAAACCTCTTACCAGCGCAATGTTGGTGATTATCTTAGCATAACATCTTAGTTTATTTCATCCACTGCTCGTCAGCTGTTGATCATTATGTTAGGAGTAGCATTAGTCTATCCCTATGACTACACTGGGCTGACTCATAATTTCAATTCAGTAGTTGTAATTCGCTTCCATCTATGCCTACGCACCAGATCCGAGGGTAGACTGGTAGTTTTAGGACCTGTCTGCCTACACTCATATGTTGGGCCGACATTAGCTCCTTGGTAGTGGCATCATCCCGCTCACCAACACGTTGCTGCTATTACTCTCAACCAGAGTAGGTAATTCTTTTTTAGTGGTAAGAGATTGTGACTGATCATGTTTAGAATCTTCATCTATCTCCATCTATCTACCGCCTGTTCAATCATACAACTATTGTACCTTCGTAAGTTCTTGATTGACAAGGCAAAAAGAACTCATTGGAGGGGGAGCCCTAGCCACTGTGAATCGCCTGATTAAAAATGAGCGCTGGCTAAATAGACACTGGTCAATTGACTCAGTGCCACTCTATCTTTATGTCAGGGGTTAGTGGTGATCACGGTTTGGACCGGATCTACATAGGTCCTAGCACGCCCGCGCACAGCAAGACAAGCACATGTGTTGCTGGAAACCACACCAACAAAGAGAATGTGTCATTTTTTTTTAATATTGAGAAATGATATTTTAATACACCTCATTACCATCATATGATATGAAATATTGAATTTTGTCTCTATTTTGAACTTTTCTAAGTTAGAAACCTATAAAAAGAGCCGTAAGGCTTTAATTAGAGATTACTTCCTCCCTCCCTTAGAAAATCCCTCCACTCCTTGAAACTCTAGTTCACTAATTTTAGAAACTTATCATGTATAAAGTGTTCTCTTCTTTATTATGGTTAAGAATTAATATCTTTGGAAGTTTTCCTTTGCCTCCATGCAATGAAGAAGACAAATATGGTTAAGTATTTAAAATAAATTTATTTAAAAATTTTAAAGTAGCATACTTTCCAGGGTTCCACTTTCAGGTGCCACTAATGTGACAAATATTGCCCATATTATCAATATTGCATGATATTTTCTTTAAAAAAAATACACTAAATGATATTATCATAAGATTTTCAAGATAGTGATCGAATTTTAAAATATCACTTTTTAATTACAAAATTATTATGGTTTTGACAAACATTCTTCGTGTTAAAAAATTAAAATTATTATTAATTTACATAAATAATTTTATTTTCTTTTATTTAAGAGAGATGTTCCCAATAAAAACTACAAAATTTGAAAATCATTTAGGAAGTTTCCAACTTGAGAAATTGCCGAAAACAATATTTATCACTATGGCTACCACATGATCTCCAATTTAAATCAATGATCCTAACTTTACTACTAAGCCGACTTGCCAAGTGTCAAAATAGTAGGACAAGAAAATAATATCTTGATACTATATAACAAGTGCATCCAAAATTCAAAATACCACCTTGAGTACAAAAATTTAAGAAAAGGAGATTGATAAACAAATCATATTTTATAATGGACCTATTTAGATAGACATGAAGACCAAATTGCAATTTAGTCTAACACTTACCATATTTATAATATATATAACCCAAGAAGTGAGAGACTTTAAAATTGAATAATTAATTTTCCTAGAGATATTTTAGAAATTTGAAAATGTAGTTATTATTTAATATATAAATTAGGTTTTATTCAGTAAAGAAATTCAATGACTTAGATTTCACCCAATCTATCTCCGTCAGCTGGTCTCTATACTTTCCCTTCTAAGAGAGCTGTGGGGGACGCGGATTGCGTCCTACCCCTGCCAAACGGTAATCCGTCCGGGTAGGGCTCTGTGGGGTCCACTGTGATGTAAGTATTTTATCCAAGCCGTTAATCGCTTTTCTCAGATCATTTTAAACCATGAGCCAAATACTGAGAAAGTTATAGGCCTTAAGTGGACCACAAAGTGGGGATTTAATGTCCACCATTAAAAACTTCTTGGGAGCTAGAGAAGTTTCGGATCAAGCTAATATTTATTTTTTCACTTCATCCACGTCTAAATGACTTATTAATAGGTTGGATTATTAAAAAAAAAAAAAAAACATCACGGCGGCCATTAGAAAGGTTTCAACGGTGGGTGTCATTATCAATGCAGCTTCCTCCATTGTGGTCCACATGATCTGTGGACCTGCTTCAATTTTACGTACGTACCTTCAAATGATATGAGAATAGTGATGAACGGCATGGATAGAATACTTACATCACGGTGGGACCCACAGAGCCCTGCCCGGACGGATTACTGTTGTGGCGGGGTAGTACGCAACCCGCGTCCAGCTGTAGGTACCTCCCTGTAAGTTACTCACTAGCTTACTTTTGTTAAGCGAGAGCCATGTAGGTGTAACTTTCATAAGATCCACTCTATCCACAAAGTTCCCATTAATCCAACAATTATGACGATCCAACACTTTAAGTGGTCCACCCGACAAGAAACAGTTGTGATAGACACCCACCATTAATTTTTTCTTCCTGATGTCTCAACAAGTCTAAAGAATTACCCAAAAATAATAATATTCGTAAAGTTAGGTGTACCATACCAAGTGAATTAAAAGATTTTAGGTATGATTTTATGGGTACCCACATGAGTATTGAATCAGCTTGCTTCTTGGGATAGGTAAAAAGAAGGGTTACTGTACCTAATTGATGGAGTGGATTTCATAAACGTTGAGGGCTTGTTTGGATCTAGTCAATTCATGAATTTGAAAGTTCATTAATCGACATCTTCATAAGTTAGAAGTTCAATAATTAGCAAATGTGTTGTTTGAGGTTTTTTCTTGTCAAACTCATGATTTTGTAGATTTATTGTTTGAAATCAATTGAGATTGGACCATGCAAACTATCTAATGGATGGTCATGAAAATTAATTGTTGCAATTTGATATAATATAAAATGGCCTAATAATTTATTTAAGCCATTTATGATGTATCCCACATTTTATGGAATAGTTTTAAACATCCAATAAGTGGTTAGGAAAATAGTGATGGGGTTTTCCTCCTTAGTTCAAAGGAGAGGTAGCGTAGTTTTTTTATTTGACTCTAATTCCTCCGCTTATGCGCAGTTTCCTTATCTGAGTCTAATTCCTTCAGTTTTCCAAAATGAAATTAGGGTATTCTATTTTAAGGGCTTCTCACTTCCAAGGTGAGAGAGAGAGAGAGAGAGAGAGAGAGAGAGAGAGAGAGAGAGAGAGAGAGAGAGAGAGAGAGAGAGAGCTAGTGGAATAGAGAATTCTGTTCGTAGAGGTGATTTACTACGCAGTCAACGTCTCAGCGCTTCTAGGTCCTCGTGATCGATGAGATCTCTTCTTTTTAATTATTCTTATTGTTCATCCACTCCTGCGTGAGTGAAGAAGGTTTGATCCAAGCAGTGTGTGCTTATGATCAGTTGTAACGTTCTACTTCTTAGTGGATTGTTGATCTAGACGAGGTCCCGTGATTTTTATCTCTTAGAAGGTTTTCCACGTAAAAATCTCTTGTGTCGTATGATTTATGCTTTGATTTATTTCATTGCTTTATTATTCCATAATTCTAATGATATGGGAGACTAGATTCTAAGATTTCGTGTAAGGGAGTCCATAAATGTTCAATCTTTGATTTTAATAATTGTCTGTCATGTGGGGCCACCTATTATTGCATATCTAAAAACCACCCCAATATGATGAACCGAACCATCTAATCAACAGTTCAAGAATTGATGTTTCCTATTTATTATACTAGAAGATGTTCTATTTGTGTTATGGACCATCCATCAAGTCGGGTCCACATTTCTTTTGTTGGTCCATCCTAAAATATCAATTTGATTGGATGATTCAAATGATCAATGGCTTGGAAATGGATGATCCATTTTTGCTATATCATAAGAACCTCTTATCATTGTGCAACATGTGGGCCCACGTTTGAATCAGACATCTATCTTATACATAATCTGCACATTCAATCATATGAGACCTGTCACTTTGATCGGATGATTCTAACCATTCAATCAGTGACTAGAGAAATGGATGATCCATATTGAATATAAAGAAGCTTTGATCACTGATCTAGACCGTCCATAATGGTGGGCCTACATTTAATTCTTCATTCCCGTAAGAGTTACTTTGGTAAGATGATACTAACAATTTGATCAATGACTAAGAAGACATATGACCCATATTGATTATAATTAAGATCCATTTGTTGATTTGGACCATCCATGACATAGGGCCCACCATCGATTCCCATAAATTTAGCAGCCACCTTGATATAATGATCCTAACAATTTGATCAATTGATAGGACATGGATGGCCCATGTTTATTATACTAAGAATTGCCATACTGGGGCTACGTTTCATTGCCTATCTTCCCAAAATTTATTTTCCTTAATGGGATAATCCTAATTAATAATAAACAGTTAGGAATGGAAAAGCTATATTTATTATACTAGACAAAGGTTTAATTATTATCTGTCTTATGCTGCCTTTAAAAAAAAAAAAAAAAAATTATTATTTCCCATCACTCTAAAAATAATGCAAATAATTTGAGCAATGACTTGGAGACTTAATGGCTCATATTGATTATATTAAAGAGGATCTTTGATTGGACCTCTCATCATGTGGGGTCCGCTTTGATTGATTATCCCTTTCAAATAGGGTTGTACACGAACCGAGTTAGCTTGGTTAGCTCACTTGACTCGACTCGAAAAAGTTCAATTCGTCTCGGTTCGAAAATTGAGTTCGGGCTAAGTTGAGCTGATTTTTTGAGCTCAAAAAAATTCCGAACTAAGTTCAAGCTTGCCCGAACTCAACTCGACTTGGATCGAACCCTAACTCGAATCAAACTTGGATCAAACCAATTCAGTGACCCGGTTACTTTGATATTGATGTAGCTCACCAAGTGTTTGATGAAATAACTCAATGAAGTGTTGGCCAGTGGCAAGGAATGTATATATATGAAACAAATAATTTTTTTTCTTAATTTTGATATTGCGTACAAGGTGTTTGATAAAATACCTGTAAAATTGTTGCTGCTGTTTTACATACAATAAGAATTTGAAGGTGCAGTCCATGTGTTTGTGAAAATGCTGCACAGGCGAACTCAGATCGATCTTAGCTTGAACTGGCCCAAGCTAGCCAGTCAAGCTCATCCGAGCTGAGTTCGAGCTAGGTTCAACTAGTGTCCGAGCCGAGTCAAGCTATGCCAAGCTCGACTTAGTTCGACTCGTGTACACCTCTACTTTCAAACATCATTTCAATTGTATGATTATAACTATCTAACAATGGTTAGAGAATGAGTGCTTCATGAAAGGTAGGGAATAATTCTCAAGCCTAGCCTTCATAAGCCCTTGATTTCCCAACTTTGAGAACTGAAGGTTTTTTTTCTTTTCTTTTCTAATTACTAAGTTCAAGATTTATACCTTTTTCACTAATTGGACAACTTATGAATTTATTAATTAAGACTAACCAAAATAAATTAATTTAACAATTCATGAAATTAATATTTAGAAATTTGCCAAATTCATAAATTTAGTCTGCATCCAAATAAGAACCGAAGTTATTTCCCCCACGTTAAAGAGAGCAACTCAAGAAGGCACGTAAACAGGGCATGCTAGCGTCTCTCTCTCTCACGTAAAAGCCGTGGAAGCATTTTCTATTTCAAATTATCTCCCCTGGACTCTCTCTCTCTCTCTCTCTGCGCGCTACAAGTGCCACTTCCTCTAGCGGACGACTAAATTGCAATTTAATGACACTCGCATCATATATACAGATATAAAGACCAAATTGCAATTTAATGACATGCTACTTGTCAAGTTGTCCACTAACTTTAGTTATAGTCAGGTATGGCATGTGGGATGTACATGGACACGGAGTTAAGAGGGGAGAGAGAATAAGGAAAGAGATTGATGGAGACTAGAGTCCTCTGCAACATACGTGGATTGCATCTTATCCCGTAATCTGTTCAGGCAAGGTTCTATGGGGCCCATCATGATGTAAGTGTTTAATCCATACTGTTCATTTCTTTTATCAGATTAGTTTAAGATATGACCTCAAAATGGAGGCAAGTCCACATCTCCAATGGACCACAATGTGGGGATTGAACGTCCACCATTAAAAAGTTTTTGGGAGCTGGAGAAGTTTCAGATCAAGCTTATATTTGTGTTTTCACTTCATCCACGTCTACATGACCTTATTAATAGGTTGGATGGTAAAGGCCCTTAGAAAGGTTTCAACGGTTTGTGTCATTATCACTGTAGCTTCCTTTGACATGGTCCACTGGATCTGTAGACCTGCCTCATTTTTTGGATCATAACTTAAAATCGTTTGATAAAAGCGATGAACGGCATGGATAAAACAACTACATCTCGGTGGGCCCCACAGAGCCCTGCCCCTATGGATTACCGTTGGGGCAGGTTAGGACGCAATCCGAGTCCCTCTACAACCCCCATTTTAAGAGGTGCAAAAAATGCCAAACTCTGTGGGGCCATTGTGTATTAAGTGTATAATCCACCTTATTTATCAGATTTTATACTCATGTTAGGTCTTTATGGCGAAAATGAGTTATATCTATGACTTAGATCAACCAAACCATATGAAATAGTATGAATGGGACATCAACCATATATTTATGTCTGGGCCATCATGTGGTCTCTTTCATTAAATCCATTAATATCATCAACTTCACCCATTTGAAATGAATATATAAAAATCAGCTGATTAAAAACTCAAGTGATTCACTTACGTAAACTTAACGGATTTGAGTCATTTTGCATTGTTTCCATTGATGTGACCTATACGAACATTCTATATATCGAGCTGATATTTTGTATATATGATTCAAATAATAGTTATAGTGCTCCTAGTTGCATTGGGACACTTGATTAATCTGATCCTTTGATCTAGACCGTTCATTAGGTTCATCATTCATTTATTTTATTGGCAACCATGTAACCATCTGAAAATTCTATCCCTTTTGTTAGGCAGTGTTAACCATCCTATCCATGGTTTAGAAAAAGAATGGATTGGATAATCTGATCCTTGTGATTTTCACATAGTAGACCATGAAATGTGTTATGGATTTAATGGACGGCTTGGATTGATCAATTGTACTATCCAAATTACCCAATGCTTCCAGGAGCACTGTAACCTATAGTGGTCTGAGAGCACCGGAGCATTTCTTTTGATAGATTGCAAGAAGAGAAATTTCCAACTGTACGACCAGTATATGGGCCACAACCTTTTTGAACCCATTTCTTTTTAGTTGCCAAGAATACTCCCCGGGCGTACGGCCCCATTTCTCTGGTCGAAAATGCCCCTGCTTTCCTTCCTGAGGCGGATCGCCTGGTGCTCGAAGGCGAGCGCTTACGCTCCTGGAACTCCGAGGTGTACGAACGGTTCAAAAGAGATCAACGTTACATGGGCCCACAGTTATGTATTTATTATATCCACAACGTTCATCCATATTTTGAGATAATTTCGGAGCATTATAAAAAAAAAAATCATATCCAGAGATCAACTGAACCACACCACAAAGAGCAGCAGAAAATTGATTTTCACCGTTGAAACTTTTGTAGGGCCACCATAGCATTTATATTCCATCCAATCTATTCATAAGGTCACAAAGACCTGGATGAAGAGGAAAAACAAATTTCATAATGATCCAAAACTTCTGTAACCCCTAAAAGGGTTTCAGTGGTAGACGTTCAATGGTCCATTTGATAGTTGATCTGTCTTATTATCCGTCTCAAGCTGTAATACGAGTTCGCCAAAAATATGGACGGTTTGGATATAACACATACCTCATAATAGGACCCACAAAAAGCAGTGGGATTACAACAGCAAAAAAATAAAATAACAAAAAAAATAAAAACCAAGGATCTTATGGTTACAGGGCTGTCTATGGCTACGGATTGTAACCGTAGCCATAGCCCTCGCCCCAGCCATTTCAATATGTCCTTTTATATGTATCAAAGGTCTTTCGATTAATCGAAAAAGGTCCAAAACTGTCCAGCGAGTTTGCCTAAAAAATCCTGCAACTTTCGATTAATCGAAATACATTCGATGAATTGAAAAGGGTATTTTATCTTTAGCTACGGATTATAACCGTAGCCATAATTGTCGTCTGTGCCAATTTATGATTTTTTTTAAATTTTTTTTTTAAATTTTATTTTTTACATGAAGAACTTTATTCTATCTACAATTTTCTCAAATACATATTTATATAAATATGCATATATAAGCATATAAAAAAAATTTCTCTCTATTTTTCATTTCTTTCTTTATTCATTTAACAAGAATATCTTCTAAACCAAACATAGTTACTTGATGTACCCTATATGATTTTGGGGTAGGAGAAGCTACTTTAGCCAACTAACATAGTTATTTTTCAAGATTCCATCGGGTCGATGGTCGAAAATCCATTTCATTCACTGTGCGGTCAATTTCAATAAGTTCATGGTCAATTTCATTCATTTCATTTACTTCATGGTAATTTCCATGCATTTTATGGTCAATTCGCTTCACTTAACGGTCATTTCCATGCATTTCACGGTCATTCTCGCCTATTCCGTGTTGATTCACGGTTATTTCGAGGCATTTCACGGTCATTCCAACGCATTTCGCGGTCATTTTCCTTCACTTCGCGGTCATTTCCATGCATTTCACAGTCATTTCCATGCATTTCACGGTCATTCCAAACAATTCTGTGTTGATTCACGGTCATTTCGACGCATTTTGCGGTCATTTTCCTTCACTCGCGGTCATTTTCATGCATTTCACGGTCATTTCGATTCATTTCACGGTCATTTCCATGCATTTTACGATCATTCCAGACAATTTCATGTTGATTCACGGTCATTTCGCGGTCATTTCCCTTCACTTCGCAGTCATTTCGATTCATTTCACGGTCATTTCGATTCATTTCACGGTCATTTCCATGCATTTCACGGTCATTCCAAACAATTTCGTGTTGATTCACGATCATTTCGACGCATTTCATGGTCATTTCCCTTCACTTCGCGGTCATTTCCATGCATTTCACCGTCATTTCGATTCATTTCACGGTCATTTCCATGCCTTTCGCAGTTATTCCAAACAATTCCGTGTTGATTCACGGTCATTTCGACGCATTTCGCGGTCATTTCCATGTATTTCACGGTCATTTCGATTCATTTCACGTTAATCGAAATGACCGTGAAATGCATGGAAATGACCGCGAAGTGAAGGGAAATGCGTCGAAATGATCGCGAAGTGAAGGGAAATGCGTCGAAATGATCGCGAAGTGAAGGGAAATGACCGCGAAGTGAAGGGAAATGCGTCGAAATGACCGCAAAGTGAAGGGAAGGGAAATGACCGCAAAGTAAAAGGAAATGACCGCGAAGTGAGGGAAGGGAAATGACCGTGAAGTGAAGGGAAAGGAAATGACCGCGAAGTGAAGGGAAATGACCGCGAAGTGCGTTGAAATGAATTGAAATGACCGCGAAATGAAGGGAAATGACCGCGAAGTGAAGGGAAATGACCGCAAAATGAAGGGAAAAGACCGCGAAGTGCGTCAAAATGAAGGGAAATGACCGCGAAGTGCGTCGAAATGAATCAAAATGACCGTGAAGTGAAGGGAAATGACTGCAAAGTGAAGGGAAATGCGTCGAAATGACTGTGAAGTGAAGGGAAATGACCGCGAAGTGAATGGAAATGACCGCGAAGTGAAGGGAAATGCGTCGAAATGACCGCGAAGTGAATGGAAATGACAGCGAAGTGAAGGGAAATGCGTCATAATGACCGCGAAGTGAAGGGAAATGACCGCGAAGTGAAGGGAAATGCGTTGAAATGACTGCGAAGTGAAGGGAAATGCGTCAAAATGACCACTAAGTGAAGGGAAATGACCGCGAAGTGAGGGAAATGACCACGAAGTGAAGGTTAATGCGTCGAAATGACCGCGAAGTGAAGAGAAATGTGTCGAAATGACCGCAAAGTGAAGGGAAATGACCGTGAAGTGAAGAGAAATGCGTCCAAATGACCGCGAAGTGAAGGGAAATGCGTCGAAATGACCGTGAAGTGAAGGGAAATGACTGCAAAGTGAAGGGAAATGCATCGAAATGACCGCGAAGCGAAGGAAAATGACCGCGAAGTGAAGGAAAATGCGTCGAAATGATCGCGAAGTGAAGGGAAATGACCGCGAAGTGAAGGGAAATGACCGCGAAGTGCATCGAAATGAATCGAAATGACCGCGAAGTGAAGGGAAATGACCGCGAAGTGCGTCGAAATGAATCGAAATGACCGCGAAGTGAAGGGAAATGACCGCGAAGTGCGTCGAAATGAATCGAAATGACCGCGAAGTGAAGGCAAATGACCGCGAGTGCGTCAAAATGAAGGGAAATGACCGCGAAATGAAGGGAAATGACCGCGAAGTGAAGGAAAATGACCGCAAAATGCGTCGAAATGACCATAAAATGCTTCGAAATGACCGTGAATCAACACGGAATAGGCGAGAATGACCGTGAAATGCATGTAAATGACCGTTAAGTGAAGCGAATTGACCATGAAATGCATGGAAATGACCATGAAGTAAATGAAATGAATGAAATTGACCACGAACTTATTGAAATTGACTGCAAAGTGAATGAAATGGATTTTCGACCATCGACCAGATGGAATCTGAAAAATAACTATGTTAGTTGACTAAAGTAGCTTCTCCTACCCCAAAATCATATAGGGTACATCAAGTAACTAATTTTGGTTTAGAAGATATTCTTGTTAAATGAATGAAGAAAGAAATGAAAAAAAGAGAGATTTTTTTTTTTTTTTATATGCTTATATATACATATTTATACAAATATACACATGAGAAAATTGTAGGTAGAATAATGTTCTCCATGTAAAAAATAAAAATAAATAAAAATTTTCATAGATTGGCACAGGATACAATTATGGCTACGGTTATAATCCGTAGCTAAAGATACAACGATTAATCGAAAATTGCAGGATTTTTGAGGCAAACTTGCTGGACAGTTTTGGACCTTTTTCGGTTAATCGAAATACCTTTGATATATCAAAGTACATCACTGTTGCGCTATAGCTACGGTTATAATCCGTAACTAAAGGTGGCCCCAGCTCTCTAAAAAAGCAGAAAAGCAGGGGCATTTTTGACATGAGAAATGGGGCCGTACAGCTGGGGAGTATTCTTGGGGAGTATTCTTGGGAGGTGAAAAGTGAGTGGGCTTCAAAAGGTTGATGGACCATATATTGGTCGTACAGTTGGAAATTTCTCTTGAAAGAAATACTCACCTTTGATGATGATGGTGAAGTGTACACGTCTGTCACTTGCTACGTCGAGTTTCCAGACGAAACGATCGCGACCCCTTACCCGGCGATGTGGTTGAGTCCCTGACGGTAGGGCCCACCTCGATGTATTTATTGTATATCCACGCCGTCCATATGTTTTTAAGACATATTTTAAGATATACTACAAAAAATTAAGCAGATAAATATTTCAGGTGGACCACACCACTGGAAACAATCTTCGTTGAACACCCGCCATTAAAAACTTCTTAGCGTCCACCGAAATTTTTATTAACCATCCGGCCTGTTGATAAGTCCCACGGATCTGGATGAAAGTAAAAAGCTAATATCAGCTTGATCTACAACCTTTTGTGGTCCACAAAAGCATTTTAGTGGTCAATAACCACTCTTTCCTTTTGTGTGGTCCACCTAAATTTTTTATATTCTTCAATTTTGGTATCGTGGGCTAAAATAAGCTGAAAAAACAAATTAACGGCGTGGATTTACAATTCATACATCGAGGTGGGCCCCTACGGTCAGGGTCTCACCCACGTGGTTCCAGGGTCGCCGCCCAGTCGCGCTCAGAAGAAACGAGTTTGGATAGACGTGTACACTACAGAGATACAGTATGTATTGTCCCATATGATATACAATGCTCCCGTAGAGTATGTTATGAATATTCCCGTTCATCGCACAACTGCTAGTTTGCTGCCACGTGGAATTATTGCATTAGGGGGCCGTGATCGGAGGATCAAAACCGTTGATTTTATGGGTTTCACCACCTAAGATACGTTTCAACCCAAGTCAGGCCTGTTCACTGATCGTTTGAGTTATATTTCATGGAAATAATGGACGGCTACAAAAACTCACACAAACTTTTCTAATCCACCCTCTTGTTTCTAACAATTTTTGGCAGAGTCATCTACAAGGTGGGACACACCTTTGGACGGCTGGAATCGTATACACGAATCTGGGCTCGCCAAACAGCGGTTTTATTTATTTATTTATTTACTTTAATTATTTTAAATTACAAAAAAGGGTGATTGCTGTTGAAAGGAACTTTGTCCACACGAAGGGATACAAAAAGGATACTGTTATTTACCTGATGAAAGTGATGTTTTTTTAACCGTTCAATCGGAGTGTCTTTTGCTTTGGAAGTCATAAAATATGCAATGAAAACTAATGGACGGTCTGGATCGGTTGCTTGGACAGTTGATGCAACTGGGAGCGGTTTGATCATTCCTCTATTTGTGGTGGGACGAAAAGTAGAAAGATATTTTATCATTGTGGGCCTAAGGTGTGTAAGATACTTGTGTTAGTCTACCACCATTTAAAAAATGGTTTGACCCTTCCGGAATTTCTGACCATCCAATGGGCTGGCCCACCTGTAGATGGAGTATAACAGACAAAGATACGCCAGGGAGCTAATATTAACCATCTGATTTTTCCATTCAAATTAAGCCACTTACTATTTTTTACTTCTAACCGTCGATTTTATAGGTACTAAAGGGATGGTTAGGATTGCTTGATCGGTTTGATTTTTAGAGATGTGTCCCATCCAGAATGGGACCATAGCTTAGATAGTCTGGATGCATCAAGCCACAATTATTTTCAAAGTGGTGCTAGACTAACATAGGAATCATCCTCCTCACATGGGGCTTTTGATTTAGTGCTATCCACACCATTCAAATTGTTCCTTACGAGGTGGATGGAGCATATCTGTAAAATTGCATTTTGACCAAACAATCCTAACCATCCAATTAATGGCTATCAAATGGTTGATTAAATTATCGAATGGTCCAGATTCAAATGGACAAAAGTCAGATGGTTAATATTATCTGATAAGTGCAGATTTTCAGTTATGGTTGAAGAGTCTCCATCAGTGTTTTAAAATCGAAAAATTATATTCCACTCTCTGACACGTGCCAGATTCAGCCGGCTTGGGAGAGATCCAGGCCGTTCATCTGGTGTGTGACCCACTTTGGATCTGTAGTGGCTAAAAATCAGGCGAGTCCGATCATCAATGGTTCGTACGTGTATAAGAAAGAAATGGAAGGTTAAGAAAAATCGACAACCTGAGGCCCACCTGATCAATAGCCGGATCTCACGCGCATACAACGTTGGCACGTGGCGGGAGAGTTACCACATTAATATCCTCCATCAATGACCACTAAAAGGTGCACTCCAGTTGTACGGAGCAGATGTGGGGCCCACGTGATATATATCAAATCCAACCCGTCCGTCAGATGCATCACATCAATATCCACAAATGGGCCGGAAATCAGATCGATATGAAGCTTATTTGGGACACATACACTCGAATTTCACTGAGGCCCAACTGAGTTGTAAAAATACCTGATTTTTGTCCTGACCCTTCATCCAGGCCAGATTAAGGTCTTCGCGGCTTGGATTACCCTACAGAACATGGTAGGTGCCCTTCAAAATCAACGGTGGGCGTCCCCTCCTAGCTTGTTCCCTGTGATGTGGCTCAACTGGGTGTTGGATCGACGTGATTTTTGAGTCCTGGAGTACTTTATGGTATGATGCATCAGATGAACGGCTTGGATGTCGCGTAAACATCACGTGGGTCCCACTTATTCCTGGTACCACTGGAGCTGGCCCCATGATCATTAATAATAGGGACCGATCTGCGTACTGCTTTAAAAATCAGTTATGACGCAGCTGTTTTCGTCTACCATACCTTTAAAGCGTTGGAATAGATTATCAACCATCTAGACGGTTAGGATTGTCCCATCAATGTGCCGTTTGGGCTTCCGACCATTCATCGTAGGTCTCCCGAATGAATGGTCTGGATCCAATGCTTGTTTGCCACTTGCAATGACGTCCTATGCTAAATATCTGAAAGTAGAATGCGAGTCCAACCCCACACGCGTGCCTGCAACCATATGAAAGCGTCTACCAAATAGCCCATTTTGTCAAAAGAATACAAGATCTAAGCCATCCATCAGGTGGGTCGCCTATTGAAGAAACTTTGCCCCAAATATTAAGCCAACCCACTTGTCAGTCAGGCCATAGTCTACGAAATAAATGGATGGATGGAAATAACTTGGAAAAGTTTTACAAGAATCTGCTTATTTCTACGACTGTGGCCCATTCAAACGGTGGATCAGCTTAATTTTCAGCCATACCATCTATGATGGTTGGATCCATATGATGCACGGCTTGGATCTTGTGCTTCCAGCATGTCACAGTGGAAAACGCATTACAATTAATATAGATGGAATGCCTTGAATATACGCGTGGGCTTAACAAACCTCACCATATAATATCTAGATAATATCATGCACGCTTTGAATTCTTCAGCATTCACGGATTTCCTTATCTATTTTGCTACAGTAGATCCCAAGCATTTTGATTTCTTATCTACAATCTTTGAATGGACCGCGATTTTTTAATGTAAGGTCATACAGAAAGGCCTCCCATCTTGTATAAGGATAACACCATCATAGATAGTAGTACTGTTTAAAAATACACCAAAAAGGATGGTCACGGTGTGGAAAAAAAAAAAAAAAGAATTAAAAAAAAGTTGTAGAAAAATAATTAGTAACAGTAAATTATAAACCGACAAGAAATCTTGCACCAAACAAACTTATCTCTAGCAATGTCTCATCTACATGTTTGTTATAATGTTATTAATATGAATCTTCTGAAATAATATATATCCATCTTATTACAGTACAAACAAAGCCATATTATATGTAAATGTACTTTGCCCGAAAATAAAATATTGAATTTTTAGTTAAGTGTATTGTACTCTAAGTATAATCGTGAATCATCACCAACTTTCAATTCTACTCTCCTTTTCGTAATGTCTTAACCAAATATATTCCTTATGTGTGTTGTCTACTGTCTTAAATATGTTTGTAATAGGGTTTGTCGATGACATCAATAGATCATTTGATTCCATCGAGTAGAAGTTGATACCATTGACAGATATTCAATCTCATTGAGAAAATGTATAAAAATCCTTGTTGATTGTTGGACAGTTTTGGAGGTTTCTACTCAATGACATCGAAGGTTCTTCAATGTTATTGACTAATCCTCGATGGTTGTCGATGCCATCGAAGGTCCTATTGAAGGCGCGCACAAAATTGCATCAGTGCGTGATTTTTTTCTATTTCGGTTGTGGTAGTATATATGTCAGGTGTAATCGGGATTAGGGGACGAATTAGGGTTCTCTGAATGTACTTAAGGGTTTGAGAGGGATTTTGAAGGGAAAAGGCTTTTTCTTTTCTTCTTAGAGCTTTGATCGAGAAGATATCATCTCTCGCAACTTCATTTTTTATAATGCATTATCACTTTATGCCGTGGTTTTTCTTGAAAGGGATTATCCTCGTAAATTTGAATTGCTTTCTAGTTAGATTTGCTTGTGCGATTGTGATTGTCTTGTTAGATTCTTCCCTGTGTACTTTCGCGAGTCCCAATAAGTGATATCAGAGCAAACGTTGGGAATTGGATTGCATTTGTAGAAAAGATATCTATGACATCTAACATGAAGTTCGACGTAAAGAAGTATTTTGGGAAAGATAATTTTGAACTATGGAAGGTGAAAATGAAATGCCTTTTAGTTTAGCAAGGATTGGAAGATGCAATCCTTGGAAAGCGACCGAAAATTATGAAAGAAGACGAGTGAAACAAGTTAGATCAAAAGGCTAATATATCAATTCAATTGTGTCAAATGGATGAGGACATTTACAATGTCATGAGTAGAACTAGGCAGAATCTGACCCGATCCGGTGGATCCGACCTGATCCGAACCGAACCGAACCGAAGCCTGAATCGTGCGGATTGAGTAGGACCACTTAAATCCGATCGTACATTGGATCGAGTTCGGATCGTGGTCAATCCAGACCGATCCGATCTGAAATCCGAACGAACCCTAACCCCTCTTTCTCTACCCGAAGGAGGCGCCGCACCCACCCATCTCTCCTCCTTTCTTTCCCTCTTTCTCTCCCGATTTCCCTCTTCTCCTTCATTCTCTCCTCCTTTCTCTCATTCTTTCTCTCCCGGTTTCTCACATCTTCTTCTTTCTCTCCCTCTCTCACCCTAGACTCAACTCGATGCGACTCGATTCAGTTTCCTAGACTAAGTCAGACTCAATTCGGGTCAGGCCAGCAAGGATTCAGATCGTATCGAGTCAGCCATGCTGGACTCGGTCCTGGATCAGATCGAGTTCGGGTCAGGTTCTTGAAAATCGGATCAAGTCGAGTTGGACCCAATTCGGTCCGACTCGACTCGATGCCCACTTCTAGTCATGAGAGATAAGATTGTGGAGGATACATGGGAGAAGTTAGATAACATCTATGTTAAGAAGGCTCTTAAGAATCGTTTGTATTTAAAGCTACGATTATTTCATTTGAAGATGATTGGGGGAGCTAACGTTGAGTAACTTTAATATGCTTAGTTACAAGTTGTTGGATGTGGATGAGGCGATGAATGATGAAGATTAAGCATATATTCTGTTGAATTCTCTTTCAGAATCATATGAGTGGTTCAAAGACTCTCTGCCCATCGATAAGATGACCAATAATGTTGAGACTGTTATCTCAGCCCTTTAGTCAAAGGAGGTGAGAAAGAAAAGTGGTGATGTGGGTGCTTTTATAAATGCACTGGCTACGAGGGGGAGAAATTCTAAGTGGGATAGTAGATCTTCGTGATCGAGATCCAAATCCAAATCTAATGACAAAGGCAAGATGGAGTGCTGGAATTGTGGCATGACATGTCACATGAAAAAGGATTGCCAAAATCTTAAGTTAAGGAAATAGAAATGAGGGAGTTCTTCCAGAGAGGCCAACATTGTTAAATCCAGTGATGAGGCACATAGTAGTGATGTATTGACTACATCAAAATTTGGGTATTTTAACAATGAATGGATTTTAGATATGGGATTTCATATCACATGACCCTTCATAGGACTTGGTTCACCAGTTACAATGAGTACGATGGTGGTCTTATGTTTATAAGCAATGACAATGCTTGTAACGTGATTAGTGTTAGATCGGTGCGTATTAATATGTTTAATGGCATGGAGTATATCTTGACTGATGTGAGACACATTCTACATTTAAGGAAGAGTCTGATATCTTTAAGTGCACTCGAGGCACTTGGGTATAAATTTACCAGGTTCAATCCTGGCCTTAAGGTTTCAAAGGGGGCTCTCGTAGTCATGAAAGCATATGAATGGTAACCTTTACAGGTTGATTAGGAGAATTCATCAGCGAAGCTGCAATAACTATAGCGGATTCCATATTTGCACGTATGTAGCATGCGCAGTTAGGTCATATGAACGAGTAGGGCATGAAAGTACTTGAGGAAGGAAACATAACTCTTGAGAAGATCCATATAAGCGTGAATCTGGCTAACATGCTTAACAAGGTGGTTCTTGCAGAGAAGTTCAAATTTTGTGCGACTTCTTTGAGTTTGGTAAAGACAAAGTGAAGGCGGAGTGTGCACAAGAAACAATGATTGTGGAGCTATGGTGGAGATAAAGTATAGATGAATGATCGAGTACAATAAAGGAGAAATGAAGTGAGAAGATTGAAGACATGGTAGAGATTGTTGTCTTGTGTGCAACAATCATGAAGGGATCACCTTAGGAACTCAAGTAACACAAATAGTTTTATTTGATAAACTCTATGAGTATTCAGATTAAGAATTTTAGTATTTTATAAAAGAAATATGAGAGAACTTTTTGTTTTTTATTTTTTTATTTTTTACTTTTTTTTTTTTTTTCTTCCGTAGATGATAAGTGGATTGTGGATGTTGATTCTTTGAACCTAAAAGGGTCTGGTATATATAGATGGAGGGAGTGAACAGTTTCTCTTAAAGCCATCAAAGTTTAAAACATCGCAATTTTGTTTCTGAATATTGGTTCATTAATCCAAACGTTTTAGACTATTGAATCCTAAATCTTAATGTTGAATTAAAGATCTGACCGTTTAGATCACTGAATGACCATTGAATTAATTAATTTCTAGTCATTCTTTGTATGGGAATCAACTGTTATAGGAAACTACGTAAGCTTGTCCTCTCTCATATTTTGTACTTCTCGCTCCATCACTATGCACATGCAAAGTGCAGGTGCGTCAATAGGGTCTCTACAATCATGCTGTTCACACCTATGCATTTTTAATTTAACCATCATTACGTAAGGAAATCTCAGTAACATTTTTATTTTTTTCATACGTTACACTTTTTAGAATTTTAATATAATAATAGAATTTTCCTGGAGTATCAAATAACTCCCTGTAGTAAAACCAAGATACGCAACATCCGTGACAAGAACAAGAATCCTGGACCTCAAGCTGTAATATCAAGTTCCAATACATTCCAGCATTTTAGGGCCCACCATAATGTTTCTATGCCATCCTTACCGTCCATCATTTGCACCCTCACATGTTAGGGCCAGGTAGCAAAAGCCTAATCCAAAAATTAAGTGGGCCACACTACAGAGAAAAATGAGGATCAATGGGTGAGAAGACGCCCACCAATCAAATTTTCCCATTGTGCGTGGGGCCTAAATTAAATGTAGTGTATAAGCCATCCAATCCAGTTGCTAGATTTGTCCCAGAAGGATGAAGGGACATCAAAAAAAATCCAATCCACAGCTAAGGTGGGCCACGATACGTGAATGATTTTTCATTATTGTTCTCTGTGATTAGCTAACATGGGTCTTGATAGACCTTAGGTTGGGATTGTACAGTGTATATGCAATGGCTCACCTGATGCACGGTTTGGATTCCACACAAACATCACGTTCGGACCCATCAAAGCTAAAACGTATGGGAACTGGCATGCATTTGCTCAAACGAATGCGAAGATGACAGCCTTTGGATGGAATTTTCTAAGCCGTTAACCTGTTTCTAACATCATTGCCCGCCTAATGATTAATGGACCATCGCATGCACGTACTGCTCACATGCACCCACGGGTTCGAACCAAAACATGTCTACTATGCACGTGCTGTGATCATGACCTTTGATTTGGTTGGCCGCCATGAGGGTGGGCCATCTTAATCACTATAGTTGTTTGTCACATCCACAACAAGGACAACACTCCACCAGACTTCCATGATGCAAGTGTGGTATTTGCATCTGTTTATATCATCCGTTTCCTACACCTCACTGTATCCATGCCATCGAATTGAAAAGGTTAGCCTCACCCTTTAAGGTCACCGCGCTTAGAAGTAAGGCAGATCCACTAATCAGGTGGTCCACCAGTGTGGATTGAGTGAATAGGTTGCAGATTGCTTGTGACCCTGATTTTAGTAAGTTCCTGCGGTTAGAAGTTTGGTTTAGCCGAGCGTGATGCTCGTGAGAAATCCATTTTCATTTTCCCCTAAAAGAATGATGAAAATTTCAAAATGAAAAATTGTGGTTTTCTTTACTCCACGTAGAGCTGAGCAGAATACGACTTGATTAATCGGCGGATCCAACTTGATCCAAACCGAACCGAAGGCCTGGATCGCTGCGGTTCGAGTAGGACCACTCAGATCTGATCGTATATCGGATAGAGTTCGGATCGTGGTCAATTCGGATTGATCCGATCCAATCCGATCCGATACGATCGGGTAGTATATAAGTAATACTTTTTATTTTCATTTTTTTTTACTACCCGCCTCATCTGAATGAAGCCCTAATCCCCACATTCTCTTTCTCTACCTGAAGGGCGCCACACCCACCCATCTCTCCTCCTTTCACACCCTCTTTCTCTCCCCTCTTTCTTTCCCACCTCTCCTTCTTTCTCTCCTCCATTCTCTCCTTCTCTCTCCAGATCTTGATTAAGCCCAATCCAAATTGACTGGACAAACTCAACTCGATCCAATTCGGTTATGTTTCCCTAACTGAATCGGACTCGGTTTGGGTCAGGCCAGCAAGGATTCGGATAAGATCGAGTCAGCCCTACTGGACTTGGTCCTGGATCGAATCATGTTTGGGTCAGGTTCTTGGAAAAATTGGATCGAGCAGAGTTGGACCCAATCCGGTCCGACTCGCCTCGATGCCCACCTCTAACTCTACGTATGAGAGGATAAATTTTTATTTTTTTATTGGTACGTTATAAGTGATTGCGTATGGTATTCTTACTTGGAGAATTAGATGTTAAGATACTCAGGTTACGTGTATATGCACTGGAACGCATTTGGGAGCTCGGGCAGGGGTGTGAGCAATGTAGCTATAGTAGCGCTAGAAATATTTCACAAGCGTTCTGAACTATTGATGATTACCTAACAAAGGTCCACTCCTCTGATGCCTATATAAATTGGACCATTTATCTCATCTGAATTCATCAGATCTCACCAAAACCTTTCTCCTTCTACGAATATTCTAGACAACCACTAATTCAATTTACCAGACGATCAACTGCGTAAGAAGAGTTTCTGAAGTAGATCCCTTCGTGATTATTGCACACATGATCTAAAAGAAGGCTCGTCTTATATGGTAAGAAATTCGACTGTAACCCATCATCATTTGATAGGGGGCCAATCAAGATTTAAGAACAACGTATTTATACGTGGCCTGGTACTAAAAAAATAAATAATTTTATTTTTTCAATTTTCCGACATCCGTCCATCTATTTTGCCAGCTAATGTTAGGATACATGCCCAAATTCGAAGCATATCCAAAACTCAACTGGCCACGCAACCAAAAAAAAAAAAAAAAAAGTGGGAGAAGGAATGCTTATTACGAAAACCTTTCGAGGGTCTGCAGTGATGTTTTATATGCCATCCAAACTCTTCCTAAGGCCATTTTCACTGGAATGAACTGAAAACACAAAAATATTAGCCAGATTCAATGTAAATGTTTCAAAGAAGGATGTTTCCTACAATCGTTTCTTATGGTATGGCTCAGTTGACATTTGGATTTGCGTTAGTTTTGGGCTCGATCCAAGTAATCGAGTCATCGAACTGGTTCGATCCAAGTTTGATTTGAATTGGGATTTGATCCGAGTCAAGTCGAGCTTGGGCAAACTTGAACTCGGTTTGAAAAATTTTCAAGCTAAAAAAATCAGCTCGAACTCAATTTCAAACCGAGTCAAATTGAGCTTTTTCGAGTCAAGTTGAGCGAGCTAACCGAGCTAACTCGGTTCGTGTACAACCCTACTCGTGGATGATAAATTGACTTCAACGAGTCTCTTAGTGCAGGAAGAACCATTGATTTAATAATTAATTATTTATTTATTTCTTGTATTATTACATACTTAATAACTAAGACTTATAGCTTCAAAAGTAATAAAAAAGATAACCATTTTTTCTTAAGCATTCCTAATCACATCTTACGTAGACATTCTAGATGCCTTTCCCATTATGAGTTATTAAAATAAATCTATAACGTCTAATCCTAAGTTTCTACTTTGGAAACCATTCTCTTGCTCCTGGCAATATTGATTGATTAGACTCTTGAAAGTGAAAGAAAGATGTGTAACCTCCTAATTATAAGATTGGCAGGTAGACTCATTAGTGCAATGGAGTAATAATGGGCCGATATTTTGAAAAATAAATAGTTAGATGGTTCCTCTATTATCCAAGCCACTCTCTTACTTCATATCCCACCTTGGTAAATATCAGTAAATAATTCCTTAGAGTAAAATTTACGGTCGTTTGATAGCTATGGGATATTTTCACCTTGAAACTTAGTCCATAAAAGTTGGTTTAAATATGCAGGGTCCATTGTGATGTGTGTGACATATCCATGTCGTCTATCCGTTTTACCTAAATATTTTAGGGCATGAGCCCAAAAATGAGATAGATCCAAAGCTTTAAGTGGCCTACACCATAGAAAATCATAGTCAAAAAAGGTTTTTAATGATAGGCATTCAACCTACTGTTTTAATGTCATGGTAATGCAGGGGCATTTTCACACTGGGCTTGAGTGGGGTCACATGTGGGATGCAGGGGCACACTCGGGGTGGGTGACCCATGCGATTTGGGGCTCACGGGAGAGGTCTCGTGTTCGAGACTCCTTACCAGAGATGATTAATGTGCATTTCATACCGGGCTCGAGTGGGGTAGCCCGTGGGATGCGGGGACACACTCGGGGTCTCATAGGGATCTCTTATGGAATTCTACTTTGCCTTATATATCTAGTGGCAAGTGGGGAACGTTAGAAATGATTTAATTTTTGGAATAAGAAGAAATCATCCCACAAAATTGATATAATTACCAAATAGGCCATTAGTGAATTTTATAATGCATGTGGCCCAAAGGTTTAAACATTTAAAGACAACCTTTAGATACTTGCTGCCTACCTGATCAAGTGGACACCTGTGGAATTGGGGTGGAAAATTATCCTCCTTGGGACTCATTCCTATGGGAGGTCAGGGTTGTTATTAGAAACCACATGGGTAAGTTTGTGGTTGTATGCAGCCACACTCATATATATTGGTGGAACTTTATCCTTTCTATTATGACTCATAGCTTGTTATGAGAACAAAAATCAGGTTGTTAAAGATGAATGGTAATTCATTGGCAGTCATTAACACCATCAACCATACATGGAAGCCATCATGGGCAGTTGAGAAGCTCTCGTTGTGTTAGAGTTGTCTTAGAAAATCAATATAAACCTTGTTCACCAGTGATATGGATGTGATATTTATGATCTTAGAAGTGGATCATGATAATCATGGGTCTTAAGTAGATATGGTATTTATGTCAAAGTTAATATGTGAAAGTATTTTGAAACATACATGATGGTTAAAAGAGAGAGATTCCTCTAAGTGTCCTTGAGCACTTGAGATTGGACACAACTATCATTAACTAAGAGAGAAAAGTTCAAGAAAATTGTAGTTGTGTACCTTCATCTTATCCCACATAGGAGTGGGAGTGTATCATGGATAATGGCTCCCAGTGTTGGACATATTAGGCACTTACATTGTATATTGAGGTCAAATCTCTAGATAAGGAGACCCATGATGCCCTGATTATGATCGACTTAAGGATGCACTGCATTTGGTTAATGCTTAAACCTGGTGATGTGTAAGGATTCAAGGTCTTAATTATATATGCTTTGACTGTTTTATGAGGTCATCACGTGGATAGTAAAAGTGGGTATAAGTACCTATCAAAGTCCATTGGTATACAAATGAGCAAACAATGATAGACTAGTTTCCTACAAACTATCTTATATTTAGATTTAGGAAACCAGATGCTCTTAAGTAATTTTTCACTAGGCTCAACATTCAAAAAGTTGTGCAAATGTTTTAACCATTAAAAAAGGTTTTAATTATAGTTGATGATACGATAGTTTAGATTTGAGAGTGCACTACTTGATATGCATAGATATTGAATCTTTTCTTTTGGTGGTTGGCCATGACAGTGGAAAGATTGAATCAGATATCGTGTATCAATCAAACTTAAAAGGAAATTTAAAAGAAAAATACAAGATGAGTTGTGCTTTATGAACAAAATGTTTGGCAATTAAAGAACAAAACATGATCTTAAGATGATTGTAGCTGAAATGAAGATGTTGAGATTAATTAATGATAAGACGAGGGAGGACGAAATTAGAAAAAATGAACACATTACGGGGAACTTAGGTGTAGCACCAACTTATAACAAGAGAAGAAAGTATACTTTGATGGTTAGGCCATGTGTAATAGAGATGTAAAATTGTGTAGGCAATGACTCACTTCATTCATAATGAAAGCTATAAGAGGATATGTAAGTGAAGGCTCAAAAGAATGTAGAGTGAGATAGTAAGAAAAGATTCATGATCTATGAATTAATTGAGAATTATGCTCCTAAATAGAGTGAAATAGTGAAATAAGAATTCTTATAATTGACTCCAAAAGAAAACGGGTAGCCCATTTGATAATTTGATCAACCATATTTTTTTTTGAGTGATTATGATCTTTATCACTTGCTAAAGATAAAAATATGGGGATAATTTAGTAATTTCAATCCCCAAGGGCCTGTTTGGATACAACCAAACAAGTTACTTTTTCTACTTACGGTAGCAGAGAAGTTGCTTATTTGAGATAAGTAAGTTTGGTTTAAGATCAATTTAAGTAACTTTTTTACTCAAAGTTACTTAATACTTATATGAGTAGAAACCAAGATAAATTACTTGAGGCATAAATAGTTTACCTTAACTTTTCAAGTGATTATGATCTTTATTACTTCCTAAAGATTTAAAAAAAGAAAGAAGGATAATTTAGTAATTTGAGTCCTCAAGGGCTTGTTTGGATACAACGAAATGAGTTATTTTTTATATTTATTTATTTATATTTATTTTTTTATACCTAACTGTGGTAGCAGAGAAGTTGCTCATTTGAGATAAGTTTGGTTTAAGATCAACTTAATTAACTTTTTTACTTAAAGTTAATCACTTTAGCTTAATAAGTAGGAACCAAATAAGTTACTTAAGGCATAATTAGTTTTCCTTAAGTCACTTATCGATTGATTATTTTCTTTATCGCTTGCTAAAGATTAAAAAAAAAAGGAGGATAATTTAGTAATTTCAGTCCTCATAGGCTTGTTTGGATACAACTAAATAAGTTACTTTTTCTACTTATGCAGTAGATACGTTACTTATATGAGATAAGTAAGTTTAGCTTAAGATCAATTATAAGTAACTTTTTTGTACTTAATCACTTCAGCTTAATAAGTAAAAACCAAGATAAGTTACTTAATGCATAAGTAGCTTATCTTAAGTAACTTACTATCTCTCCCCAAGAGTCATGCCTCCAAGTCAGTTATATGAAATCCTTATAAAAAGATCTAAGTCCAAGTGATGACACCACAATTTACCATACACTCAGTGGATAGCCTCCAACCCACCGTATCCTTGCAACATCTAACTCATCCAATATGTTGGAACCATCATAAAGGTCGCTTTGTGAGAAAACCAGGAACATTCACTTGTCAGGTGGACCACACATATTTTGTTATTTATCAACGGATAGACATTGTTTTCTATGCCATGCATGGCCTAGAAGATAAGCAGATGTCACCGATTTTCGTATAAGATGATTCTCATAGTATGCACATGTACGTGGAATGTTGGAAGTCATTTGTTATGCGACCAATAACTTATGTGGTAGACTCATTATGATGTGTGCATAAAAAAAAGAGCTTAGATATTATCTCGGTTATCCTGTGAAAGATGGACAATTTTAGGGCTGTCAATGGGTCAGGCTTGGGGTAGGTCTCGGCCTGGATTTTGAACTATTTCGGGTCGGGCCATTGGGCTAGCCCTATTCAAAATTCTGAATTTTCAAGCCCGAGCTTGGCTCATTGACACCCCTAGGCATTTTTGTAGGGTTGAAAGTCGGGCAGGTTGAACCCAACTGACGTGTGACCGACTTGACATTAGCTTGTGCTCTGGCAGCATGTATCGAGTTTGGTCTTGGGCTCAGGCTATACAAACACCAACTCGATAAAATTTGGGTTAGGCTTGGGTTGCCCGATCCAACCCAAACCTGTACCCGATCCAACCCAAATCCGAACTCAATCAATATCTAAGTTACTTATAAATTATAATCAAGTGCGGATAATTTATGTTGAAGGCACATAAAATTCCAGTGCTGTCGCGTCTCATTGGTCCACGTCATTTCCGATGACTCAAGCTTAACAAGTTATGCCAAATTTCTCTCTCTACACAACATGACTTTTAGTGTGTGAAACTTTTTTATGCCCTACGATGATTTGTGTTTTAATACACACCATCCATCAATTTTTATAGATCATTCTAGAGCATGACCAAAAAAATGAGGCACATCCAACGCTCAAGTGAACCACACCACAAAAATTAGTAGGGATTAAACAAACTACCGTCAAAACTTTCATAGGGCCAACCGTGAGACTTCTTTTCCATATGACATGTTCATAAGATCACACATAACGGGAGAAAGTTCAAATACAAATATCAGCTTGATTAGAGCCTTTTGCGGCCTAAAAAAATTTCAATTGTAGCAATTCCTACTATTTTCAATGGTGTGATCCACTTTAGTTTTGGGTTTGCAGTTTGGGCTCATATCCTAGAATGATCTAAAAATTTAAATGGATGGTATGGATTTATAAAATACATTATTGTGGGGCCCACGTAAATTTCACATGTTAAGAAATTTCGTTGCTTGTGTGGTGCAAGGGAGCGGATTAGGTGAGACGCCCAGCCTTACCCAAGACTTTACAACCCTTACCATGGGGCCCACCTTGACGTGTAGTATCCACTCCGACGTCCATCCATTTTTTCAGATCATTTGAGAGCATGTTTCCAAAAATTAAGAAGATCCAATTATCAATGACTATAGTCCATGAGACAATGACAATTGAACAATACCATTAAAAACTTCTTAGGGCGCAAATTAATGTTTCCGTGGATTTTATTTGCCATCCAATCAGTTGATAAGTTCACATAAGCCCGGATGAAGGGAAAAACAAACATCAGCTTGATCTAAAACTTTTGTGGCCAATTAATGATCAATCACCACTATTTCCTGTGGTATGGTCCACTTGATATTTTGATCTACTTCTTTTATTTATTTATTTATTTGCATAATATCTTAAAATGAAATGAGAAAAAGGATGGACAGGGTGGATACATAATACGCACATCAAGGTGGCCACCATGGTGAGGGCCGCACCATCTTTGGTGAGGCCGGGGTCTCACCAAATCCTCTCCGGTGGACATTCCAGGGTGAGGGAAGAAAATTGAAAGTGTTTACATGTGAAACTTTTGTGGGCCCCATCATGATTTATCTATCAGATCCATAGCGTCCATCCAAGGATAAAAGAAATGTTCTTCTTTAATACTTTAACAAAAATACAAAAGATTCAATGTATGTTTTTGTCTTTTTAGTTTATACTGCGCTTTCTTTCTTTTATATATAATATATATATATATATAATATATATATATATATATATATATATATATAAAATTTAAAAATTGATACAATGTTGATATTCAATAATGATTGAAATTTGATATGTTTGAGTGTTACATGATTAATTATCCTATATTTTAGCTTGTATGTTTAGAAAAATTGAATTTATTATTATAAATAACTATATATTATTAATAAAATTGTAGGTATATATAAAACATAAGACAAGTATTAAAATATTAGCATGTATCCACCCGGCAAACCCAGCCAAGCTCGATTAAGTTGGACTAGGGTTGAAAATTCCTAACCCAAGATTTGGTTAAGGTAGATTAGGGTTGAGATACAGGAAGCTTAGGTTGGGCTTAAGGTTCAGGACCAACCGACCCCCGCCTTTCAGCCTTACATTTTAGCAGGCTGGAAGTATTTGCTTTGTGACTTATGTAGGAACGTTTTGCCACGTGGTTGGAACTTTCATGAGATCCAACCCGTTCATCAGGTAGGTTTCCTATATCTTACAATGGATTCTAAAAATCAGAACGATCTAATATTCAGGTAGGCCACATCATGATCCAATACTCGGGTAGGACGCACCATGGGAACAGTTATGATTCAACGCTCGCCATCCTACGGTGATGTTTATGTTTCATCTAATCCATTCATATGATTTGAGTCATTAGCAAAAAATATTCCCAGAAAATTACACTATTTCAGTTTTTAGATGGGCCATAACTCGAGAATTTAGAGGTTTGAGATATAATTCCATGTAGTGTGGTCTACATGAATGTTTAATCAGCCCGAGTTTTAGGATCAATGAGAAAAAATGGCTTTGGTATCTGATGGATGGAGTAGATTTTATGAATGTGAAGTCATTCTCCTCAAAGAAACGATAGGCATGCTCCGTGTGTACCCATGACAATCCGAAAGTAGTTTTCGCTTGGCTTTTGGTAATGAGGGGGTAATTTGATACTCTGGCTACGTATGACGCTTGATACGCAGCCACTAAGAAACGGTACATGTTGAATACATTAAATTGTCTAAATTAAGCTAGATTATAAAAAATCAGGTTGGTTGAACAATCAAAACCCCTGATTCCCGGACACTTTTCTTTTGAAATAAGACTATTGAAAATTTTTCATTTCTAACCGTCCAATTAATGTCCTTCAATCTAATATTTCGATAAAAATTTAAGATTAATTTGTTATTCATGATACATATAAACTGGTTTCTGTAATTTTTACAGTTTATTTTGATTCTTTTTTTTTTTTTTTTTTTCTAAATTTTTTATTTAATGCCACGCAAGTTATTCAAGAGTACATTCTAACTGCATGAGTATCGTACATCTCACTCTGCCAGAGTATCAAAGTATTCTTCTTTCGTAATATTGAGAAGAAGCAGGGGCAGTTAGTACTAGAAAGCGGATTCCGTCCTGCCTCGCTTGGACCGGCTCCGTCTAGGCAGTGGTTCCATTCGGCCCACCGTAATGTATAGGTTTTATCCACGCCGTCCATTTGTTTTTCTAGATAATTTGGTGTGAGAATAAAATTGAGGTAGTTCCACTTCTCAAGTGGACCACACAGTGGGATTGAACGCCCACCATTAAAAATTTCTTGCAGCCGCAGAAGTTTTGATCAAGCTGATATTTGTGTTTTCCCTTCATCCTGGTCCATGTGACCTTATGAACAGATTGGATGGAAAATAAAAATCACGGTGGGCCCTAGGAATATTTCAATGGTGGCACCATTATCATCCCTTTTCCTGTGGTGTGGTTCATTTGAGCCTTGGATTTGGTTCATTTTTGGCAAAAGATACTAAAATATATGGAAAAAATGAATGAACGGCGTGGATAAAACTCATACATCTACGTTGGCCCCAAAGAATCCCTGCCTGGACCAAGTCTGTCCACGCCGGCGCAGGACGCAATCCGCTCCCGCTAGTCCGTGGTTTCCATTCAAATCGCAAGGAAAGTTCCTGGCCTTTTCCAGGAAACGGATTGGCTACTCTCCTGCCACCAGCCCCGTGGTTGATGGTCGGTGCTCTGTGGGCCCCACGATGTATTTGTTTCATCCATTCCGTTCATCCGTTTTTAAAGATCATTTTAGCGGTTTAATCCAAACATAATAGGGATATAAATCTCAGGTGGACCACACCACATGAAAACAATATTGATTGGATATCCACCATTAAAATCCTCCTAAGGTCGACTGTACTGTTTATTTGACATCCAATACGTTGATTAGGTTATAAAGGCCCAGATGAAGGAAAAAACAAAAATGAGCTTAATCCAAAACTTTTATGCCCCCAAAATGTTTTTAATGGTCGAGGCTCATTCAACACTATTTCCTGTAATGTGGTCCACTTGAGATCGCAATATACCTCATTTTTTTGTCTCCCATGGTAAAATGATCTTTAAAAATAGATGGATGGCATGGATGAAACACATACATCATGGTGGATCCCACAGAGCACCGACCATCAGCCATTGGCTGGTGGCAGGGGCAGTAGCCAATCCGTTTCCCCTTTTCCACGCCCATGCCATAAATGGTCAGACGCGACCCATGCAAATGGGTTAGACAAAACGTTACCGTACACACAGAAGCATGGCCAAATAATTTAAGCCGTCCAAAGTATGGGCCCACCCTTTTGTGATTCGTACCATTCACGAAGCGTGTTGCAGATTAGCCTTTAACCTTGAAATCTCCCCGTGGATGATTAAAGTCAGGTCCACTTCTTCGATCGGCCGATTTTTTAGAAAATGTATTTACAAAGCGGAAATCCACTGATTAACGGCTCAGATCTTGTAAGAATGTCCATCACTAGTGTAACGACCTCCTGCCCCATGAACGGTCTGGATCATCCTAGGTGGCCCATCAACATTGTACGTCACAAATCATCAATCAATTGTAGCCGAACATTCCAAGTATCCTTTCATCAGTTGCCCATCAACAGATAACCCCACCTATGGACGATCCGGATTACCCCCACGAAGTGGGCAAACTGGATCTGTCAATCGCGCCGGACGCTATCCTTCCCACTTGACCAATCCTAGGCAAGAAGAACCGATGCGGCGGAAGCAAGACGAAGTCATAGAAAAGTCAAACTTTTTACGTTGACCATTAAAATTCCTAATCACCCTATTAAAATCAACTAATACTAATCAACGTTAATTAATATAGCACATACAGCGGTTGGCTGTGACCTTCATGTAATGCATTTCCATCCTGAAAATGTATCAAATTTCAGAAAATCCGATCCGTGCAAAAGATGAGACACAAGATAATAACCGTACATTATGAAAATAAGAAAAATTTGTTGATATTGGTCCACATTATAATGATCCATACCGTCGTTTGAATATTGATTATAAAGTTGGGTCCCACTTAAGAAGAATATTGAAATAATTATCATGGATTAGGCCACGTTTTGACGAATCAGATTTTCTACAGCAATGACGTGTTCGGATAAAGAAAGGGATGTATGTTACAGGTCACGTACAGCCGCTGTATGTGAACATAAGCTTGGAAATTTCAAAACGCGGGTTTTAGGAAGAGAGAGACAGGGAGAGGGAAGAAACCGAGTCTCTGTTTTAAGCGCAAAAAAATCCCCCAAATCTCTCTTCGGAAAATCTAGGGTTTCTTTCTGCAACTGATGATGGCAATTCTGTAATTCTTTTGTAATTCCTTCTCGATTTTTTTCCGTCTCAATCTGGTTTCTCTGTTTTTGGGGGGAGAATTTGGGTCCTAGGCTTCAGAATTTGTTCTAGGTTTTTTTTTTTTTTCTTCTTTATCTGGAAATGGCATTTCCGTGAATATTATTTTAAAATCTCTGTATGAAAATTGAAATTATGTATTTTTTTTATTTTTATTTTTTCTTGATTTTTGATGGATGATTTTTCTATGTTGTTCGAATATCTGGGAAATTAGGGGTTTCCACTTTAAATCGGAATTTTTTTTTTTTTGTTGTCATTTTTTCTGATTTTTTATTTTCGAAATTCCTATTTGGTTTTGTTGTTCCATACATGTTTTCATAGAATTTCGTGGGTGATTTTCATGTTCAAATGAAAAATTTTGTATTCTTTAATTCAAGAAAATTAGGCAATTCTAGCCACTGAATCCGTTCATTCTCTATTGATTTGTACAAAAATTTCACGCATTTTTGTTGCATTAATTTCCTGCGATTTTGAACTTCTTTTGAAATTTCCACAAAATTTTCCAAATGAAGCTCTCTGTCCACGTGATTGAGGCGCGGAATTTGCCCGCGATGGATCTCAACGGTTCGAGCGATCCGTATGCCCGGATACAGCTCGGGAAGTACAGGTTCCGAACTAAGGTCGTGAAGAAGTGCTTGAATCCTTCTTGGGATGAAGAATTCAGCTTCAGAGTCGAAGATCTCAATGAGGAACTGACGGTGTCTGTCTTGGATGAGGACAAGTACTTTAACGATGACTTTGTGGGTCAGTTGAAAGTGCCTGTGTGGAGAGTCTTTGATGCAGAGAATAAGACCCTTGGAACTGTGTGGTATCCGCTGCAGCCCAAGAACAAGAAGTCCAAGAACAGAGACTGCGGTACCTACAGAATTTATTCAATTTTATTTTTGTTTATAGATGTTGAATTGTAGATTGGGTTCTGGGATTTGTTGGGTTCTGGGATTTGTTATGGTTCTTGCTTTTTCTAATATCTCTTTTTGGTAGTTAGGTCTGATTTGCTTGTCTGGGTGTGTGAAAACTGAGTTTTTAGACATGGGGGAAACACCTGATTTTTGATCGAGCATTTGGGACATTTGGGGCCCATGTTTTGCTGGTCTGAATGGTTCAAATTGTAGGTTCCATTGTGGATGGGAGACACCTAAAAAGTACCCCCTTATGATCCTTGTCATCTGAATTGGACCCTGTTAGATGTGGACCATCTGATTTGTAGTCGTCCATCAGGATCATTGATAGTGAAGACATCAAGAAATGATACATTTCATGGTGGGTCCCGCAAGATCAATTGCTCTTAGGTTTGTAAATAGGTGGGCCCCACCTGTTCTGTTGCTTGATTAGTTTAAAAATAATGCTGTTTCTTTTGACTGAGTATCATTAGATTGCACCACATGATCTTATTATATGAAAATTGAAGTTATTTTCACATCATAAATCATCATCAGCATCTTCAGGTACCTGGTCCCAGCTATTTGGGTTTGGCATGAATTATCATAATTGCTTTGACAAAGTTCAATTACTGGCTGCCAATCTTTCTTTACCTGGGCTTGGGATAATCTTTAAATGGGATTCATCTGTATCTTATCAGAAATCTGTTATTGGTAGTTGGATCTCATCAACTGGTTAATGGTAAAATACTCACTTCAGCTGTGGACATGAACATGTATACTATACATAACATGAGTTACACGGCTAGGTTTTGGACATTTTTGGCCAAGAAATAGTTTTCCTAGGCAGAGAACTTTGAATATTGAAGGGTCATTGGAAGGCAATTTAAATGAAGTTTGGGTATTTTGGGAATTGAAAAATGTGGCTGTTGTCCGTTGACGGTTTGGATTTCACTTGCAGCATGTCTTTAAATGGCTTATATTATTTTCTATTTAAAACACCATAAATCTACTTCCGTGAGTTTTTAAAGATGAAAGTTTGATCCTAATATGAAACCATCATTTTGTGTACTTCATCAATTTCATTGCTGATGTCGTGATTTATTTCATTTTGTTTTATGCAAAATTGCAAAATCTGTTTTTGGTAGTGTTGCTAGTTATGCTGTTTGCTAAAAGTTAAAAGCACCCTCTTGATTTTTTTAAGCATGAAAGGATGATCCTGATGCTATAGATGAAAATTAAATTACCTGCATCTTGTTAAAAGCTCTTGAACATTTAGGCATCATGGATGACATTGTTAAACTTAAAAATTAAATACTTTTATTTAAAGTAATAATTACAATCACAATATTCACCATCTTTGGTGCTGTTAAAGCTGTAACTACTTTGTGAAAACAGTGGAGCTGAACCTTCCTCATAAATGCCTGCATGTTTACTTCACAGATCTCTACTACTTGTTGTGAGAGTTGTTAGGGTGAAAAATGTAAGATTGGTGTTTTTTAGATGACGCTAACTATTTTGGATGCATCCATCAGTTTTCTTTTAGAGTATTCTCCATTATGAAGAATTTATTGTTGTTCTTTTTCAAATGGTTAATTTGTTTCCTGCTTTCCATTTGATCTCTCAAATTCTCAAAACGTTTTATTTTGGTGGCTGAAATTGCTAATTCATGGTGAAAAACTAAAATTCAGTTAGTTTTTGTTTGTTTTAATTATCTCCTTTTGATTATCAATTTTCAGACTTCCAGATGGTATTGAAGGACCATGTCTAAGCTTGGTCTTATCTCTTCCAAGTTAGTCTGATCTATCGGTTTGAGCCTGTAGCTCAGTGGTCGACAGCCTGTAATCGGAATTGGAGTCTTAGGTTCAAGTCCAAGTTGCCTATCAATTTTTTTTTTAAAAAAAAGAAAGAAGGAAAAAAAGTCTAATCTCTTCTAGATTAGGTTGTAATAGATTTTATGTCTTGCTTCTTGGACTACTATACTATTAGACCCACATGAAACTGCTTATCAGCTCAGTACTTCTAGCTCCTTTTTGAGCTGTACCAGATCCGCAAAAATTTGTAGTTTTTATCTTATTTTATATTTTACATAATAATTGAATTACTCTGTTTGCAAATGGTGTTTTCTTCAGTTGGGGAGATCAGTGATATCCTGGCCCTTTTAATGTATCACTCATTTAGTTAACATGGATGTTTTGTATTTTACACTGATAAAAGGACGTAGTGAAACAAACAGGCCTTGAGGGAAAATGCATTTCCCTGTGGATATGGTCTTTTTGTGAAATTCATGAATGTTTTGGATTTTAGATTTAAGACTTGTAGAGTATCAAGCTTTTCATTTTCTTGTGTGTATAATTTAAGCATTGGGAACTTTTTTATTCAGGAAACTGTAGAACCTATTCATTTACATTGCCAAATAATCAGCAGTATGTTTGCACAGAAACAGGGATTTTGTAATGTTTTGTAAATTCTTTAAAAGTTTAGGACCCTATCATGCACCATGGCCATAATCGTTAGTTTGATTTTTTCAGGTGAAATTTGTCTCACCATATCTTTATCTCAGAACAACTCTTTTGTAGACCAAATGCCAGTTGCGTCGAGGTCTGTGAATGATGATCACGCACCAGAGAAACCCGCAAACCCTCCCAGAGAATTGTCAGTGTCTACTAATGGTACTGTGGAAGAAGCCATACCTGCTAAGGATGATAAGTCATATGCGCAGACACTTGCTGAACGTCTTGTTCAAATTTTTCTCAACAAAAATGGGGAAACAGCATCCACCACCAATGAAGTTGCTGTTTCGTCAGACCTGCAAGAAACGCTACCCAAGACTGAGGTTCAGGATACCAAAGTCGAAGACATGCCCTCTTACAGCACATTTGAAGAAGCACTGAGAAGTATAGAATTAAGAGATCAAGGTGCAGAACTGCCTAGCAATTTACCGGGAGGAGTACTTCTAGACCAACAATATGTGATTTCACCAGCTGACCTGAATTCCCTTATTTTTTCACCTGGTTCGAAGTTTATGAAATCTTTGGCAGAGCTGCAGGAAACTACAGACCTGCAAGAAGGACCCTGGATGATTGAAAATGGTGCAGACAGCTTAAAAAGAGTTGTTTCCTACACAAAAGCTGCAACTAAATTAGTCAAGGCTGTGAGAGCTACTGAGGAGCAAGTATATGTGAAAGCTGATGGGAAGCTTTTTGCAGTTTTATTAAGTGCGCCGGATGTTCCATATGGGAGCTGTTTCAAGGCAGAACTGCTCCTGTATCATGCCAGGGACTGAGTTGCCATCGGGAGATCAATCGTCGCGGTTGGTAATATCATGGCGTATGAATTTTCTACAGAGCACCATAATGAAAGGAATGATCGAAAGTGGGGCCCGACAAGGTCTCAAGGACAGCTACGAGCAGTTTGCAAAATTGTTAGCTCAGAATGTAAAACTCGTTGATTCGAAAGATCTTGGGTCTGATAAGGAGCAGATATTAGCTTCTCTGCAGACGGAGCAGCAGTCCGATTGGAAGCTGGCAGTTCGGTATTTCGGGAATTTTACTGTAGTCTCAGCTGTTTTTATGGGATTGTATGTATTCACACATATCATGCTAGCTATGCCCAGCACCATCCAAGGGCTCGAGTTTAAGGGATTAGACTTGCCAGACTCAATTGGGGAAGTGGTTGTGTGTGGGGTTTTGGTTCTTCAAGGCGAACGTGTCCTAGAGAAGATAGCTCGCTTTATGCAGGCTAGAATGCAAAGAGGTAAATTCCTTTATCTACGGATCAGCTTGATTTCTCTTAGTTAAGAGGGAGTATTGTGTAGCAGGAATTGTAGGGCCATGATGCATCATGATATATACACATTCCTGTTCCCTGTCCATACATGTGCAGCCCATGGTTTTCACCGTGGCCATTTATCTGATGGGCCCCATCATGGATGGGCGATACCCCAATAACTCTTCAAGATTAGAGAAGATCCTAACCTTCTTGTCCATGGCATTCAGACATTTGGTTAAGAGTTGAAAAAAGAAATAATTTGGTGGAAAGACCAAGGTTTGGAAGGCTGAGACCTTGCAATCTGGGGGATTTTAGGGTGTCCTTTGTCTATGCTGGAGCCAGTCAGATGAACCTTCTGGGATCCAGATCTCCACTCTATGGGTCTGACTTGTATGAACTGAGCACACGAGAATGGTAAGCATGACCTGATGCATTATGGAGCTATAATTCCTCTTACCATGAGGGTTCTTGATTCTAACATCGGTGCATGATAGTATTAATTGTGAGCATTTATGTAAAGTATGATTGGGAATGAATTCATTTTCCTTAACCATACCAACCACAATGTTAATACTCACACATGAAGGCATATATTCTGATACCTGACTTCCTAAATATATATTTCCCTGGCTGAAATGCCAGTCATGTCCTCTAAGAGTTTATTTTGAGGGGAATTATTACAAATGGACAAGTTTTAGATATGTTAATCCTGCATTTTTCTTTTAAAAATGGATGAGTTTCAGACCACACACACACACACAAACTTAAGCATGCTTTTGCTTTTCATAATTGTACCCACTTTCTTTGCCCTGTTCAGGGCCATCAAGATTTTGGTTTTCTTAGCTGCAGCATCTCTGATTGACAAAAATATTTATGTTTTTCTCTTGCAAATTTTAAGTTTACGTGGTTGCATACTTTCTGTTCAATAACTTGAATCATTGCCATCTTGAATTTTAGGCAGCGATCATGGAGTCAAAGCACATGGGGATGGGTGGTTGCTAACTGTTGCCTTGATTGAAGGAACCAACTTAGCGGCTGTGGATTCAACTGGATTTTCAGACCCATATGTGATATTGACCTGCAATGGTAAAACAAGAACCAGCTCAATCAAGTTCCAAACGCTAGATCCTCAATGGAATGGTAAGCTATTGTAATTTCTCTGTTTTGTATTTGTACTGTTAATGTATTAAGCATATCTGTGATGCCACTTAGGATATGGCAAGGGGACAATTGAATGTGTGGTTCAGCCCGAGCTCAGGCAAGACTGTTATCAAGCTTGAAATTCAGGTTCAGGCCTGCTGTTTATCACCAATCACATCCAGACCCGGAACGGGCTTCAATTGAAAAAGTTGCTAAACATTGTCATGGGCATGGTTGTTTATTTGTTGGGCCCACGTATCATGCCTTAGTCCAATTTGCAGTCATAAAGTTCTGCCAGGAAACCTGAAGAGCCAGGCTAGCCCATTGCAGTCCTAGCTACTAGAAGATAGTAGCTGTAGCACTTTTGCTGGAAAGTCCCTAGTAGAATTTCAGACAACCTACTCATGATCCCAATTTCTCATGTATGGATTTTTATTATTGAATTTTGTTGTTCTTGCAGAAATATTTGAATTTGATGCAATGGACGAGCCTCCATCTATGATGGATGTGGAAGTGTTTGATTTTGATGGACCTTTCGACGAAGCAACATCCCTTGGACACACTGAAATCAATTTCGTAAAATCTAATTTGTCTGAACTGGCGGATATATGGATTCCTCTTCAGGGAAAGTTAGCTCAGGCATGCCAGTCTAAGTTGCACTTACGAATCTTTTTGAACAATACAAGAGGTACTGATATTGTTAAAGAGTACATAACAAAGATGGAGAAGGAGGTTGGGAAGAAGGTGAATGACTGTTCTTGCTTTGGTATGCTCATTACCCATGCTACATATTCATCTTTCTAATATTGTTTTTCTCATTTATTCGATCAACATTTGAAAATATTTGTAGATAAATTTGCGGTCACCACAGACAAACTCAGCATTCCAGAAGCTATTTGGGCTTCCACCAGAGGAATTCCTCATCAATGACTTTACTTGTCACTTGAAGCGAAAAATGCCTCTGCAGGTGCTGTTATCTTTTTGTGTTATGGATCATATTACTGATTAAACTACTAACAGACCCCAGCCCCAGTAAAGGAGGGTTGATGAATGTGGGCAGCCTTGGTAAAGGAAGGCTGATAATGATGACGATGACAATGAAAACAACCCAAGGTTATGCCTAGTATCCTTGGGTTTTCAGCTTGTAGAAGTGAGGCCCATGTTTCAGTGATTAAAACCATTGATCCGATGGACTCTTCCTTTGATGGGCCATGTCCCAAAAGCTCTTTCAATTGAATATGGACTATGTCCATATTTTTCTTCTTAGCAGTCTATTTGCAGGTCAGCAAGAGACGGGCTAGGATTGTTCCATCTGGGGATTTTTAGCAACAGTCCATCTACTGTGGCAGCCCACGAGAGCAATGGTTTGGATCACGAAATATTAGGTGCCACTTGCACAAACTACCAACAACCTGATGATATCATACATGCGTAATGTTGAGGATCATATATCTCTACGTTCTTTTTAATGACTCATACATACATTCTTCCTGTTGATACCATGTATGCTTGATCATGCTTATCTGGTTCCTTCTCTGCAGGGCCGTCTCTTTCTATCTGCAAGAATAATTGGGTTTCATGCAAACTTGTTTGGACATAAAACAAAATTCTTTTTTCTTTGGGAAGACATAGAAGACATCCAAGTGGTCCCTCCATCTCTAGCATCTGTTGGCAGTCCATCTCTTATCATTATTCTTCGCCGAGGCAGGGGTATGGATGCCAAGCATGGTGCCAAGGCACAGGATGAAGAAGGCAGGTTGAAGTTCCATTTCCAGTCATTTGTATCATTCCATATAGCCAACAGGTACGAGTTTCACATCCTTTCTACTTTCAATAGAAGTTCTTTACGTGCTTCTGTGAACAAGGAAATTATCAAGTTTTGATCTTGATGCATCAAGGCATGTGGTATCCTGATGCACCAGTTGGTACAGGTGGAATCCATCATTCAATGATCCATAATGTTGATATGATGGGCACCATCATGGATGGGGGATGCCCTAGAAAACTCTACCTATTTTTTTGGCCTTTTCTATACCATTTCATGAAATTTCTCTAACATTATTCTCTTTATTTTGTGAGTCTAGGGCTGTCAGCCAGGCCAAGCAAAATAAAAATTTCGAATAGGGATGGTCTGTTAGGCCCGGCCCAAACAATTCAAAATCCGAGCCAAAGCCAACCTTAGGCTCAACCCATTCACATCCCTGCGTAAGTCACTTATGAGTAGTGTTCGAAGTATCAATATCGCTACAAGTTTCACTGGCTGGGAATACAAAAACAATATCGATATCGCCCATAATATCGCCGATAACCGGAAATGTGGGAAACATTGGACAAACATGGGGAAAATGATAGATTTTCTCAGTGAAACTTCAAGAGATGTTAAAATACACATTTGCATATTTAGGAATTAAAAAATTACAAAAAGAATGCATGTATAATAAGTTTTCATTTAATGGGGGCTTAAAAGCATGTATTGTTGTAAGAAATCAGTCTAACCATCTTAACCATCCCATATATCCATCAAACCTTCCATCCAAGCATCCATTGATATTTCGGAATATCAACAACACGATATTTTGCCGAGAAACTGTCGACAACTAGAAAGAATATATTGCGGTTTCGATTTTACGCATGTTGTTGTTGTTTTTTTTTTTTTTTTTTTTTTTTTTTGCAATATTATCAAAATATCACCGATACACTAGCGATACAAGCAACATCTGGAATTTACATAGTTGCAAATATTAGCAATACATTGGTGATATTAATACATTGGCAACACAAGTGACACCTGAAATTTACATAGTAAAAAATGTTCGCCATATCAAAACATTGGCAATAAATCACTGATACTTGGAATTTTTAATACTACCCATGTTATCAGTATTGCTACCAGTGTTATCGGTATCGTCGAGCTCGAGATAGAGATATTATCGGAGATATTTCAATAATATTGGAGATAATTCGAACAATGCTTATGATGATTAGGATCCTCCAATTTGGGGATTATTGGGGCCAATGTTTTAAATATTGACGATATCGGCCGATATATCCCACGATATATCTTGTATCCCACTTGTGCGATACGAAACGCATAGGTAGTGCTGATATATCCCACATGTTCGATCTGGTGAGCATTTTCAATTTTTGATACTTTTTTTTTTTTTTTTTGGTTGAAATTATGTTAAATCAGTATCAAATGGTTATAAATCCATTAGTTCTTCATGTTTTGCGTGAAAAAATCATGGAGTTAGAGCTTTAATTTCAATATCCATTGGTTCTCCATGTTTTTTTTTTTTTTTCAAAATTTTCCTTCAATTAGTCGTCAATTGAGATTAATTTCGAACTATTTAGGAGTATTTGATGAAATGATCATCACATACACTCTAATTTTGAAATTTGAATGTAGGTGGTCCGATTTGGGAAAAATTCGAAATTTCTCCCAAATTGCTTGCAATGTTGTACTCCAAACATGAAATCAAACATGTATGAGGGCTGATCTACTGATTCGTTAAGTCCTTTTCAATTTTCAGAAAATCAAAATCACTTTTTAATTAAAATTAATAAAATATTTTATATATATATATATATATATATATATATATATATATATATATATATATATATATATATATATATATAAAATTTCCCTTCAACCAGCTGTCAATTGAGACTAATTTCAATGTAGTTAGGAGTGTTTGATGAAATGATCATCACAACACAAACACTTTAAATGTTATGCATTCAGTTTGAATATGCATTAGTTCAGTTATAGGACGCATAGCTTAGAACCCTATACAAAGGAAACCTATTATGTGCACTTCTTTTTTGAGATGTTATGATTTAAAAGTGTGTATTAAAGTCTTTTTTTTTAAAACAATCCCTAAAGTTTCCTTGAAAAATTCTACCATTTTCCCAATGTTTCCTCATGTTTCCCAAAAAGTGCGATAATTTACCTAATACAAACGATATATCCCGTGCGATAACCGATACGTATCTGTATCCCAAGGGTGCGATACGTACGCGATACCGATATTTCAAACACTGATTGGAGCATCACCATTCAAAGTTGCTCCCACCAAATCCAATGTGGTCACTGAACCATGGGTCCTCTTGTACAGACCGGGCAGCCATGACAACCGGACATGACCTAATGCATTTGCTTTATGTGCTATTATGTGGCAACTTGTATGGCTGTGCTGCAGCTAGTGCACCGAATGTTTTGTGGAAATTGAGAATTTCTTATTCAATCATCTTCCAAGGATCATGCTACAATAAGATTGATTTAGTCAAATGACCTACGGATCCGATCCCCAGTCCATGCTTGAGAAGTTAGTAGTCTTCAGTAATTTTCCCTCTTTTCATCAATATTCCCTTCAAGTTTCAATTGTCTTCATTGAGCTTGTATAATGTGTAGTCTTCTTCATGCTTCTATCTGCTAACCGGTTTGTGCTTGAGAAGTTAGCAGTCTTCAGTATTTTTATCTCTTCTCGTCACTAAGCCTTTCATGTCCTGTGTCTTCATCTAGTTTGTATTATGCTTGCTCTTCCACGTTCTTCTATGCATTAATCACTTTCTTCTCTTAAAATGTTAGCATGAATGTTATACCCCAGGCAAATTTGTGATATTTGATCAGGTTTTTAAACTGATTCCCATGGTTCAGTGATCAAAAGCATTGATATGATTCGGCCCACTCTACATGAAGCATGACCCCACAAATCATTTTGATGGGCTGATCCTATCCTTTGGTGGCCTGCAAGCAGATGGTGGAAGAGAAATCCAGTAAATGGTTCGCTTTCTACTGGAACCAGGCCTAACATTGGACCGTTAAGAATGGGATCTTCTAGTCTGGGAGAACCTTCAGGCATGGTCCATCTGTGGTGGGTCTGAACCATGGGTCTCACTTTTACGATCGGAAAACTGAACAAAATCATTTATCTATCTTCAAATTGTGGGTCCTCATTACACCCCTTTCCTCTGCAATTGATGGAACTGTGGGGGAGATGTAGATGATTTCTTTCGACAGTTCCAAGACTTTGCTTTTAGAGTTGGGTCTTTGTCATGGTCAGAACAACAAAGTGGAGAGAACAACATAGAAAAGAGGAAATTCAAAGGATAAATGATGGATGGATCATCCACCCAAAAGCATAAACACTTCCTATAAAGGAGCTTTCTAAGCGGACATGCATGTGCAATAAAGCTCGTGTACGTCCACACAATATAGCAGCTAAATGACCCTAGAGACCTACAAAATCAACAACTAACAAGTTTGACAAGTACTCACCATTAGAGTTGCCAAATTACAATCCTTACCAAAGCATCCCTTGCCCATGAATGCTTAGGAAATATAATGTTATTTATTCTCAACTACTTCCTATGTGTGAACTGTTTTATCTTTCCTTTGGCTCATCCATTGACCATTAACAAGACCCTTCTACATGAGCCAACCAAACCTTGCACATGTCCCACTTCATCCATCCCATTAGTTGGTTCTACATTAAACATGCATTCTTTGCATAAATGCCAGAACTTTTGTACTCGTACAGATGAATATGAATGTTTTTATTTCCAGATATAAAGATGTTAAATGCATTCACACATACATGCCAAAATGAACATATAATTGCAAACAATTTCCTGTGTTTCAAAAACAAACAAACAATTAGCTCAAAGCATTTACACATATGAAAATACATTTTTGTTTTAATGAAAAAAATTAGAACGATGACATCAAAGAATACCTTATAAATAGATCAAAGCGAAAAGGGAAAAATATAAGAAATGATCCCTGCCTGATATCTCTATTATCCTTGAGTTTCTGTTCAGTTCCTCTTTCATATTATTTCGGCAAAACAAATAAAACCCATTTTTTCCTAGGAAACATGCTACACACTTTGCAGATGGTTTCCTGCAACTAAGGGCTTGTTTGATTTTCCATTTCTACTATAAATACCTTGTAAATGGGTAATGATTATTTCATTACATAATTACTGCATGGTTCCCAATGCTTGATTTGATAGGCTTACTTTTTGAACACGGAAACCGAGGAGGTGCAAAATATGTGGGGCCTACTGTGATGTATGTGGATTATCCACAATCCATCCGTTATGCCAATTGAATTTAGGGCATGAGCCAAAAACTGAGGTAGGTCCAAAGATCAAGTGGACCACACCACAGGAAAGCATTGGGAACTTGTTTTCAAAGTGGAAATATGCGAATTTTCAAACAGAGTGAAAGTGTAATAACTGCCTATTTACCAAGGATTTAGAAAATCAAACAAGCCCAAAGGTGCAGCCCAACTTCCTGTCCTTTAAAGGACCGAATTGTTAATCACGAGAGACCAATGTTGGCTTTCTTCATTGCCATTTAAAGGATGGGGCTGAGGTGGAATTCTTTTTGTCTATCGTCGTTTCACTTTTGGGGTTGTGTAACCCAGTGTTTTTTGTAGCGTTGTAGCGTACGCTACGTAGCGTAATTCCCTGGTAGTGTAAGCTATACGGTATGTAGCGTAAGCTACACTGCGTAGCGTGTAAGCTATAGGGTATGTAGCGTAAACTACCTGAAATATCATTTTTTTCAAGTGTTTTTTCTATGTTAGTTAAACACCTATTTTAAAATGGTGATGACTTATACCTATGACACATGGCACTACATTGAACTAATTTGGACCATCCAAATTGTGGTCCATATCGTAGATAGAGCACTTAGATCAATTTGGACCATCCAAATTGTGGTCTATATCATGAATTTGTGATGTTTCAATAAATAAAAAAGAAGTCATACTTAGAGATGTCTAAAGACAAAGAGAGAGGGATTTTACATTGAAATAAGTGGTTGATGATATGTATTCGTAGTCAAGAACTGATAGAAATTATGCATTTTATAAATTTTATCACATGTTCTATTATTTTAATTAAAAATATTAGGATTGTCTAGCTTACGCTACACGTTATTGAGGACCAAATGCCACTGATGTAGGAAAATTAACCACTTGCTCTAAAAGCTCGAACTGTTAGAGTACGGCGAATTAATCCCTTTATCTCATAGCCTAGGCCCCACATCCTGTGTGAAAATACCCTTACATTAATCACCCACGGTGAGGAGTCTCGAACACGAGACCTCCTGCACTGATACCAATTTGATGCAGGACAATTAACCACTTGCTCTAAAAGCTCGAACTGTTAGAGTACGACGAATTAATTCCTTTATCTCATATCCCAGGCCCCACATCTCATAGGTTAGGACCTTGGGCGAACCCCCCTCGTGGGCTCCAAATCACACGGGCCGCCCACCCCGAGTGTGTCCTCGCATCTCATGGGCTATCCCACTTGAGCCCGGTGTGAACTGCCCCTGCATTAGCCACGCTATACGCTACACGCTATTTAAAACATTGGTGTAACCTGTGATTGAGATCATGCCCCAAAATGCAACTTTTTGGTCATATGCCACTGCTTCACAATGTTCCACCCAGTAATCAGGATTGATTCATACACTTCTATGTTTTATAATATGTTGGACTTACAAAATCCAAGGTAGGCCCCAATTTCATCTTTCAATTTTCTTAATGATACAATGAGAAAGAGTTTGGCTTATTATCATTTGGACTCACATAGGTACAATGATTTATGCCATTTTAGTCTTATTTCATGGTGGATCTTCTGTTACTCTCTATGTTTTTAGAATACATTCCACTCACGTGCTAGCATGACACATAGGTGCGAGATCTAATCCATCCATCAGGTTGGTGACACCCACATGTTCTGCTTTCAGAGTGAGATGGGTCTTTGTTAAAGTCTGAACAACAAGTGTCGATAGACTACCATAGAAAATAGAAAATTTGAAGGATAAAAGATGGATAGATCATACACCCAAAAGCATAAACAGTTCCTGCAAAGGAGCTTTGCTAAGTCCACATGCATGTGAAATAAAGCTCGTGTACATGCCACACATGTGCCAGCACATGGCACATAGGTGCAAGATCTAATCCATCCATCAGGTTTGTCCCATCTTCTACATGTTTTCCCAAAAATAAAATCTATTACCAATCAGAACGTGGGCCCCAATATTGGAAACGGGTGGATGGATTAGAAAACCTTAGCCAAGTATTTCAGAGGTACATTTTTTTTTACAAAGTGTGGCCCACCTGACCGGTGGATCAGCTTGATTAGGGCATTAATATAGTTGTGCTGTTCTGACAGATGGATTGGAGCTCGGACCTGTCGCGCCATGCTGGCACATGTGGTGTGTACATGAGCTTTATTACACATGCGTGTGGGCACAGTAAAGCCATCGTATATAAAGTGTAAATTTTAAATAATTCTCAAGGGGATTAGCTTTTCAAATTCATAGCACTGCATAAACCCATATTATACAATTTCATAAAGGGATTTTTTTTTTTTTTTTCAAAAAAAACTGCCTGTTTAATATAGATTTTTCATTCTGGTACCTTTTCCAAAATGGTTTTCCATAAGCTACCTCGTTAATCTAAGTAATTATCATCGGAGTACCTTCTATTAGATTTCTTAATGGAAGTTGGGTCAGCCATCCGAGCAAAGGGGTTGGCAGCTTGGTGGTCCCCATCGTGATGTTTTCTGTGAAATCCACCTTGACAACTAGGTGCGTCATGCCATATTAGGCCTAGGGTTTAGGTGGATCACACGATTGGAAACAATGTATCGGGTGACCCTAACCCTCCAAACCAGTTCCCTTTGTGTGGGCCACCTGAATCACAAATGGGTTTGATGTTTGGGCCCCAAGCCTAAATTTTGGTATGGCATCTGATGGTTGGAGTGAATTTCATATAATCATTGTGGTGCACTTTGCAAAAATCAAGGGTGAACATGTCTCTCCTAACTTTTTCCTTTGGTGTGGCCCACCTGAATCACTAGTCAACTTGTATTATTATTATTATTTTTTTGAACCTCATCCTAACGTTGGATTACACATCTAATGGTTGGAGTACATTTCACATAAGCATCACGTTTGACCATAACAGAAAATCAAGGGTGTCACCGGTGTGGTAACCATTTGGGGGGGGGGGGGGGGGGGGGGGGGGGGGCGTGTAATACCATGTTAGGACCAGGGAAAAAGAAAAAAAAAAGGCTCACCTGTGATTCAACTAGCCCTCACCAAAGAAAACAATTAGGAGAGAGATGTCCACCCTTGATTTTTATAGAACCCATCCTGATGATTATATGACTTCCACTCCAATCATTAGATGCCACCAAAATTTAGGTGTGGGGCCCAAACATCAGGCCCATTTGTGATTTAGGTGGGCCAGATGAAGGGAAACAGTTTGGAGGCTGAGGGTTTTGCCCTATACATTGTTTCCAATCGTGTGGTCCACCTGAACCATAGATGGGGCTGATTTTTGGACCCTGGGCCTAACATGGGGTGACACACCCAGTAATTGAGTGGATTTCACATAAACATCATGATGGGGCCCACTGAGCCACCGACTCCTTTGTTGGCATTGCCAACCCCAACTTCTGTTGAGAAATCTAATGGAAGGTACTCCGATGATAATTGCTTAAATTAAAGGGGTAGCTTATTAAAAACCCTTTTGGAAAAAATACCAGAATGTAAATTTTATATTAAGTAGGTAGTTTCTTGTAATTTTTCCTTTAAAAAACACTCATTATCAAACCAATGTCAAGAAACAATTTCCTAATGTCAAAAAGCTTTTAACTCAACTCATTATCAAACCAATGTTCGAAGTATCGCTATTGGACTATGCATTGAATCCTTGGGATGTGGAAATATCATGGGGAAAGTCAGAAATATCACATGTATTGTAGTCCAAGGGAAACATTTGGAACTTTAGGAAAATGGTGGAAATTTTCAGTGACACTTTACGAGATGTTAAAAGATGCAGGATTAGACACTTAGAATTGAATAGAAAGTTAAGGAAAGGAAAAAACTGAATAGAGACCTAAGTATTAGGAGCGCTATTAGTAGGTAAGTAAAAGAACAAAAATCTCCCAAGGAAGAAGATCTGATAAGGAAGCTGTTGTGTAAGTGATTAAAAGTCACTTCCGTGATTGAAAGACACAAAGAAGATGAGATGTGAAGCAGGGAAGACTAATCAAGAGAAACCAATGTCATTAAGTTCTCTAAGTGGGAACTTACAAGAGGAAAATATAGCAAACAGCTCTAAATATCGCAGATATCATGGGAAATATCGGGTATATCAAAGGTATCATGATATATCGGCATGTAAAGACAATATTATCATTATACAATTTATTTTATTTATTTATTGTATTCCAGGATGGGATCATATCTCCAACAATTGTTACTGAAAATATGGTCTGATATTGTCTATTCATAGAACACTAGACTTTCTAGAACCCTTTACAACTCAAGAATAGACTTCAAACCTGAAGGAAAGTAGACTATACTAAAGATCTAAATACTGGACTTTCTAGAACCCCATACAACTCAAGAATAAACTTCAAACCTGAAGAGAAGTAGATTATGCTAAAGATCTTTTAGATCTTTCCAAAAATAATTACGTAAAAGATTCTAAATACTAATTATTCCTAACTTAAAAGAAACCCTCTTTGCTTCTTCTTCCCATTAGCCCCTATTACATAAGCATTAGATAAGGGCCTGAAAAACTAGCAACACAAGCTTCTTCTTCTTCTTTCGAAATATCTTTGAAAAGCCAAGAAACTGAAAACAATAGTAAAGGAAGTCTTAAGTATTAATGAATTCTAACCAAATTAAACTACTAATTAAGTTAACATATATAAAACAACTCTGATTAACAACACCTTTAGAAACTTTGAGAACTCCAGAACCATCTTGAAGTCTCAAACATTAGAAACCCAAAATCAGTTTCTTATATGTGCACCACATATGTTAGGACCCTAGAGCCACATGATTACCCTACCTTTCAAATTCTCTATTATGTGATACTCTATCATATTTTGGTTATGATTTGCTCTGTCAGCATCAGAATTGCATAATCTTGGGCTCGTTGTAGAGCTAACTTTATAAGCTTTCAAATGGGTCCACGTTCATGTCATTCCAACATCACTTGACCCGAGTTATTATTTTAGGCATCACCACAATTAGCTAGAAATCTATCAATTCTATCTTCTCCTTCCTCTAGGGCCTATACCTTCATGGATGTGGCATTGGTTCTACTTTCTCCTGTAGTCTTGCATGTCATTAATTTTTTTGACACTTTTTTACAATTTGATGATTAGCAAAGTTATTAAATTATTTACTTGTATGAAACAGGACCATCATGGCACTATGGAAGGCAAGAGCTTTGAGTCCCGAGCAGAAGGTTCAAATAGTGGAAGAAGAATCCGATGCCAAGTTCATCCAAACTGAAGAGAGTGGATCTTTCTTGGGCATAGAAGATGCTAGCATGTCCGAGGTTTATTCCTCTGTGCTTCCTATTCCTGTGAGCTCTCTCTCCCTCTCTCTCTCTCTCAAAAAAAAAAAAAAATAAAAAAATGTGCACATATGTGAGAATGTCTCTGTCTGGCCGTCAGCTGGTCATAAAACTTTTGCCAATCTGCCACTTAAATGCCAACACCAAATTGTTGGGAGAATGGCTAAGATGGTAATGATAAATAGAGAATGAAGAGGATATAAAAACCTCTCTGCAACGCTCAATGTGAGCATTGGACGTGTGAGATTTGGACAGTATTTCAGATTGCGGCCCCCACCAAAAAAAAAGGGTAGATGTGCTCATAATCAAGGTGTTCCAAAATGGTTTACATAATGTTAACAGTGGGCCTTAAATGGCTGTTACGGAAAAAATATGACCAATTACAGGGCCAAAACACCGTTACTGTTATGGAATACCATGCTCGTCATTTAGGGCCCACATGTATGTTGAATGCAGACAGTTGGTTATTTTATTTTAGCCATCTTTCCATCATACCCACCTGATGAGCTGACCGGCCTCTTTTTTTTGGCCAAAAGATATGTTCATGCTGGCAAACTCATGAATGGGCCAAATATCTCATGTATACCAGAAAGATGATTCTAAAAAAAAAAAAAGCAAAACGGACAGGAAATCTTCATGTTTAATTCAGTCTCAATCATTAAAAATACGGAAAGAAAACAGAAATGCCAAAAATTCTAAGAATGAATAGTTTGGGTTTAATAAGGTTTGAACTACAGAAAAAAAAAAAGGAAAAGAAAGAAAAGAAAAACAAAGTGAAAAAATGGCTATGTATGTGCATATGTGTCTCTATATTATATAAAAATGAGGTTAAAAGTAGAATAAATAGAATTTCTATGTTTATGACAATAATATACATATAGTTAGGAGCAGCAGCAATAGGTAATGATGGTTTGGGCCTGTCCAATGGAGACAGAGCTGCACCAGTTAGGAATTAGGAGGGGATTGGCACAAGTTGAAGGCTCTAAAAGTGCAAAGGCCTAAAAGCATGTGGGTGGAGGTAGAAAAGACTATTGACCTATGGCCTTTGATAGAGTGGAATGGTGGATTCATGTAGCTGACCCAATTAGTTGGGATGATGCTTACATGATGATGAATATACATATAGTTGAATGGTGTTCTTTGCCCCTCTCAAATCCTTCATTTTTTGTGAAGGTAAAATCCTATCCTTCCACAGTGGGTGGTGATTGCCAATCTCTATTTTTGTAATTGCCCCCAAAAGTTTTCTTTTTGAATAAAATGTGTATTATTGAAAACAAAAAAAAAAAAAAAGTGTTTAATTCAGTTTGCCCAAGAGAAGATTTTTTTATTTTTTATTTATTTTTCATACGGTTTAAACTTTTAATTAATATACGAGTTTTTTTCTTTTCAAACTTATTGAGTTTGGGTCAATTATGTTCCCCCCCACCCTCTCTCTCTCTCTCTCTCTCTCTCTATTTATTTATTTATTGTGCATCTCAGGCCAACTCATTAATCGAACTGTTCAATGGAGGTTACTTGGACCGTAAAGTAATGGAGAAAGTCGGTTGTCTTGATTACTCTCCTACTCCATGGGAATTCGTTAAGAATGATGTGTACCAAAGACAGCTCTGTTACAAGTTCGACAAGCATGTCTCTCGTTATGGAGGGCAAGTGACAAGCACACAGCAAAAATCCCCCATTCCCGACAGAATTGGATGGGTTGTCGAAGAGGTCATGACCCTCCAAGGGGTCCCGCTAGGCGATAATTTCAGCGTATGTATTTGCTTCATCTGGTCATTTATTCCACGAATTATCATGGCTAGGAATTGTAGGCTACTGATTGATCTTCCAATATAGAGATTTTTTTGGTGCATCTCACATTCATGGTTGGACCCTGTTGATCACTGATCCACTTCAAGGGCTGCCCTTTTTATGGATCAGAATGCATGGGTTTCGTGTGTGATCATTGCTTTTGTCTGGTTTGCAGCTTCATATAAGATACCAGGTTGAGGGTCTCCCATCTAGATTGAAGGCATGCAATGTCCAAGTATTCATGGGAATCGCGTGGCTGAAAAGCACCAAGCATCAAAAAAGGATTACTAAGAATGTGATATCAAATCTGGCCGATCGCCTGAAAGAGATGTTCAGCCTAGTTGAGAAGGAATTCACACCGGGAAAATAGAAAAGATCCATTGCAGTCGACCGCGTGGGTAGTTTTTATTTTTTGTTAATTTATATCACCAAGCCAATGTCACTAAGGCCGTTCCCCTCCCCCAGCTGGAAAATACTAAGCACGAGAATCATCTGCTGTATTTCCTAGAGGCACTGGAGTTGTAGGGCCCATCGCATCTCAAGGGATATAGACCAAGGTGCAACAGTTTGTGAATTCTAGCTTGGGTTCAGAAAGTGCGCTGTTTCAGGAAGTGATTTGCATGAAGAAAACGACGCGATTTGTCTACTTGCGGAGCGGAGACATTGTGTGAAATGATTGAAGCTGAATTCTGTAATTTTGGTTGTTCAGAGGTCGAAAGAAACGGATTCATTTGCATAAGAAATTGGGATCTAGGACTTCATTTACAATTCTCAACACACTCATTTTAAAGCTTCTAGAGTGATATTCTTTCTGATTCCAGACTAGTTTTTTTTCTCCATTGAGAGAGGAATTTGAAATGGTAGCCAAACAGAAGATTGTGGTGTGTCTGAGCTTAATTCCATAATTTCCTTGTATCCCATTCCGACTATGTCCATACAGCTGAGAGAGGACAGGCAGGGATGGCAGGGCATTGATGTGTTGATGGTTATGTAGACTTTTGAACCCAAGACCATGGCATTGGTATGAACAGCTGACTTATAACAAAAGAATCACTGCGATGGCATGATTTTCGTTCTCGAGTTTGATAGAGAAATTTCTTTTGACGTTTCTCAGTGGAGCATTGTTCTTCATATGTAATTTATGTAAATTTTGTAATTACAGTGCTCCAAATCTCAATCAAGAAACGGTTCAGTTTCTGCTGAATCGGAACTGTAACATCACAATGTATTGAAATTAATGTAATTTTTTTTCTTTGTCAGTTGATAAGTAGACCTTTTCCTTTTGCTGGTGAGCTGGTCTTTGGTGGATCAAGTTAAGCTTATTGTGTCCTAGAAATCAAGGGATTGTTTGGATGTCTGCCAATCAAAGGAATGTGGGATAGTAAGTCATCTCAACCGCATTTTGTGGGTGTGGGAGTGTTTGGCAAAACCATCTTAGAAAAGAAGTTTTTGACAATAAGAAAGAAGGTTAGGGACTAGGATAAGATCAACCTGGCCCTCTTCACTCCTTAGTTGAGTCATGACTCGGCTAAGTTATCCTTATTTTTAGTACTGACTTGTGGTGCCGAATCAGATCAGAGAATCATGCCCATTGAGGATGTCGATTGGATACTGCCCTCGGATGTAGCAACATTGGTACAAGCACGACATGGTAGGTGTGATAGGTAGAGCCCAGCCTGTCAGAGATGAGGCCAAACATGCTATGCATGGGCCCCATCTTTGACAATCTAGGCTCCACCATTCACATCCCATGTCCTGCCTATACCATTGTCAGTGGATTCAGGGGTAGTACATATCTGCATGGTTTATTTATTCTCGTAGAAAGCTGTGTAGGTAGTGACCATGGAAGGAGGGACCACCTTTTATATAGTACATGGTGTGAAATACAAAACTATCAATATATAGTTTTTTTTTTTTTTTTCCAGAAAGGTGGGAGCACACCACCTGTAACTTTGTTGATTTGACAAAAATGTGTACAAACATGCAGGTGGGCTCCACATAAAGGGGACATGCCTCGCCTATTATATAGCCATAAACATATACAATACATGGTATGCAAAAATATAAATATCATCCTTCATCTCTTACACTTCTATTCCCTTGAGTACTTTCACTCCACCTAGCTCCAATCCTCTCAGTATCGATGCATTAGAATAAATGCCTCACATGGAAAAATCAACATATGCACTTTATCAATAAATATGGTGAATTCTCTCATTCCATTTGTCCAAAGTTCTAGAGTCCAAAAAAGGATTCCCATTCCCACTCCATATCCAACTCCAAAGCCAATCCACATGGATTTCCAGTCATATTTGCTTTCCGATTGTGCCAATGGTGGTGATGTAGGTGCCTCAACGAGTTCACATTTCTTTGACAGTGGAGTGCCACATAATCCTGAGTTCCCAAGAAAAGATTTATTCGTGAATGTATTGAATTGCTGACCTTGTGGTATGCTTCCAGCGAGGAGATTTTGCGAAAGGTCCAACACGGCAAGGAAGTACCAATGACTTTAAATTCCCAACCGATTCTGGAATGTACCCACGAAATTGGTTATTTGAGAGATCACTACCGTAAAGGCAGTAAGGATCTTTACCAGCTCCATCTTTAGCCCTTTACTCACTACAGTCACTTTATCTTGATAGTATCCATTGCCAAATGTTTTGCTAAGAAATTGAGATTGAGATTTAGTCTCCATCATTGCTTTCCAGCTCCTAAGCACATTTGATGACAACTTACCTGTGAAGCTATTGCTAGAGAGATCAAAGATTTGTAATAGTGGAAATGTATAATTTGCTTGGGGTTGCCCAATGGTGCCATGAAATTTGTTGGATCCCAAGATGAGAATGTGCAACTGGGATAAATTTTCTATCCAGAAAGGGAAGGTGTCATGTATTTGATTGTTTCCAAGATTTAACACCTCTAGCTTCTTGCACCTGGCCAAAGAACTTGGCACCCATCCTTCCAATTGATTTCCATTGAGATCAAGTGTCTCTAGAGTGCACTCCTCTTTGAATGTTTGAAGCAAAGGGCCATGAAATGCATTTCCTCCAAGATTCAACACAATGAGGGCATCACTGATTTGACCTAAACATGGTGGAATAGAACCACTGAAGCGGTTGTGAGACAGATCGAGGACTTGTAAGGAAGTGCGATTGCAAATAAGTGAGGGAACTTCTCCACTAAAATGATTGCTTGAAAGTGAAAAGAAAATGGAAGGTAAAGGAAGGATTGGAATTGAGCCTTTTAGCTTGTTATAGCTTAGGTCAAGATATTTAAATGAACTAAAAGAATGATAGGGAAATACTTGCTCTAATCCCTCAAGTGCATTGTGAGAAAGATTCAAATAAGATAAAGCACCGCTTCCCAACTTCCATAGCCACTTTGGTATTTCGCCATTGATGTTGTTGTTGGAAAGGTCTATGAAACTCATAGATTCTTGGTTTCTCAAGATATTTGGAAATTTGGTGATATTACAAGATCTTAAGCGCAAAGATTGAATATGGGGGAAGGACATGGAGGTTGAATTGCTTCTGCCATCATGGACTGAGAAGTTGTTATCCGAAAGATCCAGGCTCGAGAGGTTCTTAAGGTTTTGGAATAAGCCAAGGTCCACATCACCATTGAAATTGTTTGATGAAAGAAAGAGGTATTGAAGCTTTGTGAGTTCAAAGATGGACATCGGAATAGGCCCCTCCAACTTGTTGTTTTCCAAGTTGATTGTCATTAGCAGAGAAGAGGATGGGTGGTGGAATTGGCCAAGTCGACCACTAAATTGGTTATCCTGGAGATCCAGCCATCATAATGATGGGAGTGAAAGCAATGATGAAGGAATGGTCCCACTGAGTGAATTGTTTGAAAAGTTGAGCTCTATACAATTATGAAGTGCATTTCCATACAAAGAAGGGATTGTGCCATTGAAATTATTGGAGTAAAGTAGGAGCTCTGTATGCATTGTGAGTTGAAAGATTGACCTTGGAATGGGCCCCTCCAACTTGTTTTCATACAAGTAGATGATCTCAAGTAGTGAAGAGGATGTGTTTTGGAACTCCCCAAGCTCACCACTAAATTGGTTTACTTCGAGAGAAAGCTCTTTTAGTGATGGGAGTGAAAATAATGATGATGGAATTAGTCCACTGAAACCATTGTTTGAAAGATACAAATGAACGAGGTTGTTGAGGTTGGCAAGAGAGGATGGCAATGGTCCGCTGAAACCATTGTTTGAAAGATACAAACGAACGAGGTTGCTGAGGTTGCCAAAAGAGGATGGCAATGGTCCACTGAAATCATTGAAGGAAAGATCCAAAGTAACGAGATTGTGGAGGTTGCCAAGAGAGGATGGCAATGGTCCACTGAAACCACTAAATGAAAGATACAAATCAACGAGGTTGCTGAGGTTGGCAAGAGTGAATGGCAATGGTCCGCTGAAACCACTGGATGAAAGATCCAAATAAATGAGGTTGCTGAGGTTGCCAAGAGAGGATGGCAATGGTCCGCTGAAACCATTGTATGAAAGATCCAAATGCATGAGTTTGTCCAACTTCACAAGCCATGATGGCAATGGTCCGCGGAAACCATTCTTTGAAAGATCTAAATACACGAGTTTCTCGAGCTTCACATCCAGGATGAGGCCTGAAAGACCACATTCCCTCAAGCTCAACTTGCGGAGAAGAGGGAGTGCCGAGGATAAGGCCAAGCCCCACTCGCTACCCTGAACTGAGATGTTTGCCCAACTGAGATGGAGTTCTCTCAGACTGGACAGATTTTGGACGAGTGCTCCAATGTTCGGGTTTTCAAGTTTTAGAATCTTGGAGTACGAATCATTGCTATTATAATTGTAAGATAGATCGAGGGACACCAAAGTGGTCAAGTGGGAGATTTCCAACGGGATTTGGCCATAAAAATGCAACCGAGAGAGGTTGAGATGGGTCAAACTGGTGAGCTGCTCAAACCCAGATGGGATTGGAGATGGATCAACGTGGATAAAACACATATACTATGGTGAGGCTCACAGAGCTTTGACACTAGGTAGGTGGTTGGTGCTGGGGTCACTGCTGGCTAAACACATGCTAATAACGGGGATCTGCCGGGTAGCTGATTGGGTCCTGACCCCTTGAACGACATTCTGTCCTGTCCAGGCAGGGCTCTGTGGGGCCCACCGTGAGGTATGGGTTTTATCTACGCCATCCATCCATTGTTTTAGATCATTTTAGGATATGTATAGAAAAATGAACAGATCTAAGGCTCATGTGGATGACACAATCGGATTGAACTCCCACCATTAAAAACTTTTTGTGAGCCGCATAAGGTTAGAAATGGTGGCACAGGACATGTGAAGGACCAGAAAGAAAGTCTCTTGTGTGAGCGTAGACTTTTAAGCTACTCTTCCAGAAAGCTTCCGACGTGAAAAAGCAAACAAGGAATTGAAGACAAGCGAGTCGAGCACGTTTTCACCTTTTATTAATTTATTCACGTCACACAATTTATTAATTTATTCATGCCTGCAGATGGTGATCCTGGAGAGACGTCCATTTGTCAAAACGTAGACCTACCTTCATTAAGTAATGTTCCCTGGAATAATACATTCCTACGTATTGCTATTTGATATGTTGGCCTCTAGCTTTTGGATTTGGATTCATCTTTGGATGGTCCAATCCATGTGCCTCACCTTTAGATGGGGAATGGCAAAAAGATAAAAACTCCAGCAATGTTTTGGAGAACTATGATACTCTGACAGACTACAAAGGTTTTATGATGACATGTAGGTTACTTAAAAATTACATATTCAAACTAAATTGTCCAACCTATGGTTCCCATTAGATTTATTGCCAACAGGCTTATTTGATTTTCTAACTGCTAAATTAGTGGACATCTATTAGAATGTTTAAATTAAAAGTAGGAAGTGTTTCAACAAACATGTGTGAACAAATTAGAGGCTAGAATCGTTCAACCAGCCCAGCCAGATTTTTGAATGGTCACTTAGCGGTGGTTAATAGTTTAGTCTATTTAATTCAATTTAATGTTCGCCATGGCTATAATTTCAGAGTGTTTACATGCCAAGCACACACTACAAGAGTTTTAAATTACTACCAAATATTGAATCATTTGAACGTTGGACTAGTTCCTTTTAAATATAGATGGTCTGTTTAAGCTTTGGAATACCAATAAATCAACATATTAATTTCATTATTAGAGGTTTTTTTTAAAAAAAAAAAATAAAAAAATTCTCCCATGGACCATGAGGCCCATCATTATAAATGGTATTGATCATTGAAAAGGTCCTGATCCAACCACTAAAGTGCCAATATATCCTATTGCAACCCATGAGAATGAATTATACAAAATCTTGTGTTGATTCTTCCATCTACTCTTTTGTCTTCATTCAAGTAATTGATCATGTGCATAATTTACTCAAAAAATTTTCCTCCTCAGGATTGAAGAAAACCATCGTGGCTGCATGCATATAAACACACTCATACATTTGTACTTTAATAAACTTCATGCCCTCATATTCATGATATTCTTTTTTTATTTTATTTATTTATTTATTTTTTTTAACCATCAACAAATTCCATTGCCCAAAAAAAATTACAGGCCTATTTCGGGCAGCAGAAAAGCATGGAACACTCGACTGCTGCCTATCTTTTACTATACAGGGAATGTAGGAGAACCTCTTCTAATGTATCCTAAGCCAGTTTTGTCCAAATTGACCTGCCCCTTGATCAAACGGGGAAGGCGGAAAGGCCGTGAAATATCCCGTTAGACTGTTCAGAGCTACCAATCTTGGCCAAGCTGTCTGCCGGGCTATTAGCTTCTCTAAGAACATGAAGAATCCAAAAATTTCCCTGAGCTGAGAGCCTTTTGATTCTATTCAGCCAGTAGGACCAATTCTAGGAAGGCGTGGAGGCTTTGGTGAGGTAGGAAACCACCCAGGTAGAGTCTAATTCAATGAGAATGTTGGAAAGCCCAAGAGCTAAGCAGAATTTTAAGCCATCATGAACTGCCTGCATTTCAGCTATATTGTTAGAGGGGGTACCATATCTGCAGGCAAAAGCGAAGATAGGGTTGCCCAGATGATCCCGACAAATGCCTCCACCGCCGGCTGGGCCTGGATTAGCCAGAGCCTAGCCATCCACGTTCAACTTGAATAGGCCTTCTCTGGGCTTGGTCCACCTGATGATGGAGCATGGACGGGCTGGGCAAGGGCCGCTCGAGACTGAGAAGGGGGCTGGAGCTGATGGAGGGAATTCTCCATATGGGGGAAGATGGATAACAGCCACCATCGAACCTTCTGAAAGATCGCTGAGGCGGAGATCGCCAAGGAATCGAATCTGGCTGCGTTTCTAGCCTTCCAAATCTCCCAGAGAATGAAGAGCGCGCAAGGCCAAACGGAGGATCGCCTTTCTGCTGCTAGTAAGGAATGGTCTTTGCCACCACCAGTGTAGTTTGTTCCTGATAGAGGACTGACTGAACAACTGCACCCTAAGGAAGGCTGCAGCCCGCTGCCAAACAAATTCTACGAGGGGGCTAAGGAGGAAGAGATGGGAGAGAGATTCAGTCATCGGGCTAGGAGAAGAATCCAAATTACAACAGCTGCAAGCCGACACCAACTGGATACCTTTCAGTTGAATGAGATCGTCAACGGGTAAGGCATCGTTGAGTAATCTCTAGACAAAGAGAGAGATTTTGGGAGGGACCTTTGGATGCCAGACCCTTTTGGTCCAGGGAAGGACATGTCCTCTGATTCTGCTGATATTCCAAGCAGATTTAGCAGAAAAATTCCCCGAAGGTTCCAGCGACCAGAGAAGGAAGTCATCGGCCTTTGAAGTGCAGAATTCACCCCTCTCGATATAGGTATTGAGCCAATCAGGGAGCAAATTGGCTACATCCAATCTGATACCTTCTTCGTCTAGGAAATCGGCCACTTTGAGATCTCTCATGGAGGCTGAGATATGAAGAGATGGAAGGGAGTCGAGAGGGCCTAGCCCGGACTAGTTGGCACTCCACATATTACAGTCCCCCCGCCCCACAATCCACTGTGCGACGCAGTCTAGGATGGGGAAGAGTTCCATCATCATTTTCCAAATTGGAGACACCTAAGTGCGTTGACTGGCAGGCAAGGGATTAGAGGATGACATGTATTTAGACCGAATGAATTGGCCCCATAAGCTCCTGCTTGATCCTCCACGCCATCTTCAGATGGAGCCCTTTGCATAACATCTTTCAGTCGTCTAATACCAAGCCCACCCTCTCCTTTAGGCTTGGCTATAGAGGTCCATTTTCGCCAATGAAGGTTCGGCCTACCATCTTGCCAACCCCATAGGAAGTTAGTGAACATCCTCTCAACTTCTTGAATAATACACTTAGGGACAATCGATGTCGCTAAGGTGTGAATGGGGATACTACTCAGGACAAAAGATATGAGAGCGAGTCTGCCCGCTTGTGAGAGAATTCTTGTAGTCCAACCTTGAATCTTTGCAGCCATCTTCCCGACAAGGGGGGCGAAGAAGGATCTCTTAGCTCGGCCTTTGAAAATTGGCACCCCAAATAGACAAAATTCCCTGCAGCTTTGTTGATGCCAATAGTCTGTTAGATGCTTCTAATTCTCACAGCGGACAACTTCGAGGAACAATGGAAAGAGCTCTTGCGTTGGTTGACCCATTAGCCAGACAAAGACTGGAAATCGGAAAGGAATTTTTTTACAGCGAGAAGAGACCTTCTGGAGCCGTTGAGAAATAAAACCGTGTCGTCCTCATAAAGAAGGTGAGATATCCGATTGCAGCCCTGTATTACCTTGTAAGGAGAGCATAGGCCAAGGGAGCTAAGTCTGGAAAGACCCCTACTAAAGACTTCGTAAGCTAGGATGAAAAGGCTGGGAGAAAGGGGATCCCCTTGTCTTAAACTGCGAGAGGATTGGAAGAAGTCGCAACTCACTCCATTTACTAGCACCGAGAACCAGTTATTATTCCAACAGGATTGAACTAAATTTATCCAAGAGGATGTTGTATTTTAAATTATTTTAAAATAATTTAGTGTTTCAAAATATCCGTTGGGATGGACCATGGCTGTGGCCATAAGTGTGCATGTGCCCTACGGATGTGTCTTTTCACTGAAAGGTTATATCCTTTCAATTTTTGTTTTGAAAAGTTGTCTTTTAAAGCCTAAGGGTCTCACCACTTGGGTTTAAACCCAATAGTCACAACCCTTTGTGAAAGGGTGTCTTCACAAAGTCTATAAATAGACTTTCTTTCATTTGTTTTAAAAAAGTAAGAAAAAGTTTGTTTTATATTAAAAGTATGGTTTAAGTGTTTTCTAGTTCGGGTTAGGACTAAAAGTGGTTCGAGCCCGTGTACAGTGAGTGCACCGCTGGGACCGGGTCATAGTCGTTGTATCCTGGAGGTCGATTGCTCTGAAAACCTGTTGCACTTGGGACGCTGTCCAATGGGAGCAAATTCGATTTCAAGCCGAGTGACTCATGTCACGCCTCGACTTCTATAAATCGATAAGTTTTCTCTTTTTCTCAATTTAATTTAATTTTATTTAAATAATTTTTTAAACTCCATATCCCAACAATCTTGAAATCGAATTTGTTTGAAAAACTATTTAAGAGTTATAGTTGCATCTATTTGGTTGGATAACCCAAAATGAAACCACACCAACCCGATTTGTGGGCCGTGACTCATATAATCTAGAGTTGACATATCCCATCTAATGGTCAAGATCTTGTGATACTTGTTATGTAAGTTCTTTGTAGCACATGTACAAAAGTGAACGTATGCACCGACTGAGAATAGTTAAGAGTACTTTAGATCTTTTTATCTATAAATGAGAATGGTTAGACTATGATCAAACATATAAGAGGTCTGGATTCCTGAACAATTGGCCGGGTTCGTTGTAACCTCCGTTAGCATAGATTATGATCCTCAAGTTGTCAGATGGGTCGGGCTAAGGCTATCTTGGGTACTAGAGCTATGACCTACATATGGTCTTTATGTCCTAAACACATGTCATTCTATCGCACACATGTAAAATCCAAGAAATCTATAGTGCCTACCTCTTGGATAATGTCAGGCCCTGTTCACTCATAAGAAAGCCTGTATTTAGTAGATTTTTTCAAAATCATGATATGATATTAAGGAGCATTTCTTTTTAGATCTCAAAATTTACGATTTATTTTCTCATAGCTTGAGCCAACGTAACCTTCACATGAAAATAAATCAAACTGTTGAACCATACTGAGTAGGATATACACTAATCTCAACATCCATGTACAATAAAGATCAACCCAAAATGCATTTCAAAATGAAATTTTGTGTTGGGATTCCCATCATATTAGGAATTCTTCTTTGTAGACCACCATGCATGGTTAAAAAGAAAACTTTGAAAAGAAAAATGTGATAGAAACTTTAAAATGCAATCTTCCAAAGTATCTTCTAAAATAGGCCTGATAGGTCGATGGTGTGGTCACTATCTCATAAGTCTGCTAGTTACTCACATGCGGATGGGTAATATTCATTGTACAGTCAACCGGTTGATGGATCTAAATCCGTCAAGTACGTGTCAGAAATAAAATTCTTAGTATTGGAAAATGTAATTGTTAATTATGTGCCTTCCTGACGCAGGGATGAACGTGATGAGGATAACTACTCCGAATCCACGGAGCTTCTCTGAACTCCTCACAGAGACTTCTCGAATCCACGAGGAAAGAAAGCAGAAAATAGAAATAAATTCTAAGAAATTCAAAATTGATTAATTGATCATTGATAATTGTCTAATGTGTCTCCTTACACCATTAATATAGGAAAAAAATAAACTAAAATTCGTAATTACCAAAAATAATGAAATTTTAACTCTAATAAAAATCCTAATTCTAATAAAACTCTTCTAAGGCCTAATTTCTAAAAATAAAAATTACAAATAAACTTTCTTTAGAAGAGTCCTAATATAACTAAAAGTTATTTCTAAAAGGAAAGAAAATCTAAAATTATAAAAACATTAAAAAAATCGGAATTACTAAAAATAGTAAAAATTTTCTAGAAATTCATTTTTGTGCTGAAAGTGACGTTTTCTGACGAAACGGACAGACACGACCCACTTTGTGGGTCAGTTCACCTCGGTTGGCCCGTTTCAGTAAAGATTGATAGGTTGTACACCCCATAACGATACCCGGATCAAAAGTTATGGTCAATTCATGGTCCATCTTCTTTTGGCTCAACCATGCTAGGAACGTATCTGTGACACGTTCTACATCAGACCCCTCCACTTGCAAAAAGAAGGTTAGCAGTCGAGTTTCTATAAATACCGCCTCCTCTAGACGGCCCTGGGTTAACGGAAGCTGCTCCATCTACATTAACCTTAACCCGACCCAAGCCTAGCTTTGCCCATTTCACGATCCGGAAGACCTAAGCAGAGGACGATGGGGCTGGGTTCCCCAGATTCCAAAAAATCAGAAGTTGCATCATCTTACTGGTGTTCGGACTGGGAAGACTGTTACTGATTTTAGCCAGGATCCACCTAATTTGGCCAACTACTGAACATACGGACGGTCTAATCTTGTTGAACTTTGCTACATTGCGAGCTCTACAGATTTCCCAGACTATTACGTATGGGGTGATACGTCGAAGCTTACATGAGCTACCTCCTGGTAGATAGGAGTGCCACTAAGTTGCGAGTCTGCCTGCTACCGAGGAGGTTGTGTGGAGCTGGATGTTGAATATATCGGAAAAAATCTTCCAAACTTTAGTAGCCAACGCCCCATATATGAAGAGGTGGGGCAGGGATTTAGAATTGGGAGAGAAATCTGGCTGATTATCGCAGCAAACGCACCTGGAAGCAAGGCTGACACCCCCCCCCCCCCCTTTTATTTTATTTTATTTTATTCTTATTCTCTCATCTACTGGGATCGCCCCCTGGATTAACTTCCACCGAAAAATAGAAATCTTAAGGGGCAAATTCGAATCCCAAATCCACTTGGCCCAAGGCTTCAACTGCCCTCTCGATATGCAAACCTCCCTACCAGATCTGCAAATCCACTTGGCTCAAGGCTTTGACCATGCATGGCTTAAGTTGTACATAGGCAATCCACTTGGCTCAAGGCTTTGACCATGCATGGCTTAAGTTGTACATAGGCGTGTAGCAATTCGAAAATTTTCATGCACGAGTATGTGCATGAGTGTTCAACCACGTGCATAATTTGGTGAAATATTTTTCTTTTCTTCGAATTGAATAAAACGCTCGTAGTTGTATGCATATGTACACACACTTAATCATACACACACACACACACACTTTAATAAGCTTTGGACCCTCATATATTCTAGCATTCTCGAGCATTTATCAAATCTATTGTTGAAAGAACTACTTATAACGAATCTAAGATATTTGTTCATCCACTTCATTTTGGATCACCCAATAATAGATAATTGACCTCCGGATCATTACAATATCCATCCATCTACACACCCAACAATGATCATGAACCATTATTTTACCTGTTGCTCAAGTATAATCTAAACCTACTGTCGGAATCACAATCTAATTACTATGCTCCTAAGTACATGTGCCTATCCCACAATGTGATTGAGTGGGAAATGTTGGACATGAGCTAGTGGGGCCCATTGGTGGGTAAGTCGCATGTGGTTTAGCCTTTTTTAGTTAATCATTTTTCTTTCTTTCATTTGAAGTTGAATTACAAATTCAATTTTAATTGAAGATTTAGATGAGGAGATAAAGATAAGACCAAATAATTTTTGGTCTCGATGAAATTCCCAATCATTCCGTATAAATGAGAGGAAATTGAGATATTGATATTTATTCATCTATCTTGTCCTTTGAACGATTTAAGCCATAAATCGTAATATAAGGCTATTTATACTGTAAAAATACATGGGTGATTAGACTAATATGCTTCATTAGTGGTTAAGTGGACCACTAGATCTGGACCGTTCATCATCGGCTTTGCGGAGGTCCCATATCATGTAGACTCTCAGATCTTGAGGGCTCACTCTTCCGCACGTACTTTCATACTAGCAAGAAATTGTCCCATCAAATAGTCATGCCCATCTGATTTTTTACATGAAATTAGGAAGTTATCACAAAAACATAGCCAACCAGTTGACTTGGGAAAACTGGCTTACATTTTTTTATGAAAGAGATTTTGCGTTCATCATAAAGCGAATGTAAGTGTTGGATGAATGGTCTCGGTTGTTTAAAGGTGCTTTCCACTTGTATGGACTCCTAGACCTTATGGAAATGCTGGTTATGAAATTTCTTTTCTTCACCTTTTTTTTCAACTCTTTTTTGATTTTTTTTTTTTTTAAATTGTAAAATTTTTTCCGCTCCCCGAAATAGTTCAAGTCAATGGCTTATTGGATGGGCCAGGGTGGGTCCAAGAAAGCCCAGCATGACCAATTCAAAAGGTGGACCCAAAGCAACCCCATATCCGGCCGTACTATATAGTGGGGTGGCAATAATCTGTGATGGGTTGGCCTTCTGGGTTTCAGGTCTACGCCAGATATAGGTCAAGTACACACCAGTAATGGAGGGCTGCAGTTCCAGCAGTCATCTGATATAAATGCCCTGTTTGGCTACCGATCCGGGCCTTAGGCTTGGAATGAGATGTAGGCCCATTGTCTGGGATTGAGCCTAAAATTTAAGTCTGTTTAGTAATTGGGCTGGGCTTTGGTGTTGTCTAAGAGCTTGCCCAGGCCCAGCTCATTTAGAATTTCAAGGGCATTTTTGTCATATGTCATTCAGGGTAGGTACACTTGAAAACTCTCAGATCATGCACAAAGGTGGGAGGATGTGTTGGCTGTACTAGCCAGAACTATTCTTTGCTTTACAAAGCCTATGATTTATACTCACTGGACACGTGAGAAGAGAAGAGGAACTTTTGCTATATATTTTTTATATTGCTTACAAGCTCACTGAGTTGACTCCAAACGGACTACAAGCACTCCTTATATAGACTTTTCCCACCAATGTGAAAAGACACAAATGCCCTCATTAACTACATTAATTCTATCAGTTTCAAACGTTTGGAAACCCACCAGCCACAACACGTGGAAAATGTGGAAATAGCTATAACGTGTGGCTGGTTCAAATGCCATGAAAAACTGTAGCATCTGAACCGTCCATTTGGTTTGGACGTTTCAACACTCCCTTTCAAACCAAAACCGGATTTATTCCAAGCATTGACCTTAGTCGTCTGAATGTATCAGTCGGTAATGCCTTAGTGAATATGTCCGTGATCTATTCAGTGGTGTGACAGTACTCCCATTTTACTACTTTCTGCTTCACTTGATCTCTGAGAAAATGGTATCGAGTATCGATGTGCTTGCTCCTTCCATGTTGCACCGGATTTTTGGTTAGCTCGATTGCTGACTTGTTATCCACATATATGACTGTGGATTCTTCCTACAGATGCTTCAGCTCCTTTAGCAGGTTTCTCAACCAAATCGCCTCACAGACCGTGGATAATACTGCCACGTACTCTGCTTCACATGTGGATAAAGCAACAACACTCTGCTTCTTTGAGTTCCATGTGAAAGTAGTCGATCCAAGATAGAATACATAGCCAGTGGTGCTCTTTCTTTCATCTTGGTCACCTCCCCAATCACTGTTTGAGTATCCATAGAGCATTGCTTCATCATCGTATGGATAGAAAAGACCGAATTCCAATGTTCCTTTGACGTACCTGAGGATTCTTTTTGCGGCTAGCCAATGTGATTCTTTTGGCGCTTTCATGTACCTGCTTAGAAGTTCAACACTATAGACGATATCCGGCCTTGTGATTGTGAGGTACCTTAGGCTTTCAATCAGACTCTTGAACATAGTTGAGTCAGTGCTTCTTCTTCTCCTTCTTTTGTCAGCTTCAGGCCCATTGCTACAGGCGTGTTCACGGCATTACAGTCTGCCATCTTGAACTTTTTAAGCAACTCCTTGGCATACTTTTTTTGTGATATATAAATACCGTCGACTTGTTGTTTTACTTCGATGCCCAAGAAGAAGGACATCAATCCACCATCAGTCATCTCGAATTCATTGAACATAATATGCTTGAATTCTTCAAACATCGCCTGACTGTTTCCTGTGAATAACAAATCATCAACATATAAGCATGCTATGAGGATGTCGCCATGAGCATTTTTCTTGATGTAGACAGCATGCTCATATGGACATTGGGCGAAGCCGTTCTCTTGAAGATAGTTTTCGATGCGTGCATTCCAGGCACGAGGAGCCTGCTTCAACCCATAAAGGGCTTTCTTCAGTCGATAAACTTTGTGTTCCTCCCTTTGAACAACAAAACCTTCAGGCTAGTCAACATAGACATCTTCTTCTAGAATTCCATTCAGGAATGCAGATTTCACATTCAGTTGGTAGATCATCCAACTGTGATGGGCTGCAAGGGAGATAATCATCCTCACAGTGTCAAGGCGAGCAACAGGAGCGAAGACTTCTTCATAATCCACCCCGTATTTCTGTTTGTAGCCCTTTGCTACGAGCCCTGCCTTGTAGTGATCAATTTCACCATCAGCATTTCGTTTGATCTTGTACACCCATTTGACGTTAATAGCTCTTTGACTTTGAGGAAGTAAAGTTAGATCCCATGTATGGTTCTTCTTAATGGCCTGGATCTCCTCTTCCATAGCTGTCCTCCAGTATTCTTCTTCTACAGCCTCCTCAAATGTAAGAGGCTCGTGGTCCGCATACAAGCAGAACAAATTACTTCCTCAGTTTCGGCGTAGATATCGTTGAGGCTCCTCATTTTGATAGGAATCAAGGGTGAAGGAAAACTGGATGATGACGTGCTGGCTGAATTTTGATTTGATGGAATACTTCCAGAGGAGATGGAACGTATCACTGGACTTCTGCGTGCAGACGTTTCGGCGAAAGAGGGTGTTGCAGGTGTCTGCTTCTGGTTCTCATATTTCTCTTCTTCATGTTATTCAACCACGACTTGATTTTCTTTGGCTGAATCTTCCTCGTTTCATTTCCAGGCTTCTTCCTCACAGAATACTACATCTCTACTCACCACCACTTTATTGGTTAGTGGGTTGTAGAGCTTGTACGCCTTTGATACTTCACTGTAGCCAATGAAGATGCACTTCTCGCCACGATCATCAAGCTTCCTTCTTCTTGCTTCTGGAACTTGAGCGTAGGCGACACACCCAAAGATCCTTAGGTGCGCCACGCTCGGTTTGTAGCCACTCCATGCCTCCTGTGGTGTCATGTTTCTTACGCTCTTAGTTGGACACCGATTGAGCAAGTAGACAGTACATGCAATTGCCTCTGTCCAGAAATTCTTCGGTAGATTTTTCTCCTTCAGCATGGTCTTTGTCATGTCGAGAATGGTACGATTTTTTCGTTCTGCAATTCCATTCTGTTGTGGTGTATAGGCTTCAATGTGCTGTTGCTTGATTCCTTGATCCCTGCAATACTCTTGAAAGGCATTTGAGGTGTACTCTCCACCTCTGTCAGATCTAAGAGTTTTGATTTTAAGACTACTTTCTTTTTCAACAAGGGCCTTAAAATTTTTAAAAATAGTAAAAGCAACAGACTTTTCTTTAATTACATACACCCACAATTTTCTATTGAAATCGTTAATGAAGGTAATAAAGTATTTATTACCTCTAAGAGAGATTGGCTCCAATGGTCCACAGATGTCAGTGTGAACCAACTGCAATGGTTCTCTTGCTTTTCGGAATACTCCACTTGGAAAGAAATTCCTTTGTTGCTTGCCAAGTGTGCACGCCTCACACACATGTTCTGGAACTTCAATAGCCGGCAAGCCATGCACCATGCTTGATGAGGATAAGTGTTTAAGGCCACTGAAATGGAGATGCCCAAAGCGAATGCCATCTCCATGAATCATTCCTCACGAGTCCATAGAGGCACTTCTCAACCTTTGTGTTAATATGGAGCGGAAACATGCGATTCTTCGCCATATGGACTTGAGCCACAAGTCTCTTGTGTGCATCTCTTATAGAGAGAGAGTGGTTTTTCATGTGTATGACATACCCCTTCTCAAGGAGTTGGTCGATCTGAGGATGTTACTTTTCATGTTTGGTACGTAATACACATTGGAGATAAAATTCGGCACACCATTCTTCTGATAGATTTTAACTTTTCCTTTACCATTCACAGGAACTTTTGATGAGTCTCCTAGACTCACATTGCCACAAGCATCTTCTGCCAGTTCCACGAATAACTCCTTCTTTCCACACATGTGGTGACTCGCACCAGAGTCGAGATACCATACGTCATGTTGATCACATGCTTCTTCTTGTGAAAGAAGAAGTGTGGAGTCTTCTTTTTCATGATTTGATGTTTCTGCATAATTAGAATGCTCATCTTGATCTACTGGTTTGCTCCAACAGTCTGAAGCATAATGACTGAATTTGTTGCAATTGTAACATTGAATATTTTTTGTATTTTCACGTCCACGTATGGATCGACCTCTACCATTTCCTTTTCCACAGAAATTGATAGTCTTTTGTTGATTTTGTGATTGGCTTGGATAATATCCATGCCTTCTGCCTCTTGCACGATTGCTAGTGTGATGTAGAGCGGGTCGCGGACAATTACATGGCAAAGATGGATCAGAAAAGGCCCGGTCGGCGACAGAAGTGATCTGGACCATCAGACCTTAAATCAGGCGTATCTCGCAATCCGGGATGAGTTAGCGGACGAAAAATATATGATTTTGGGGTAGAACGAGCTACTTTAGCCAACCAACCCAGCTATGCCGGGTTGCGACGCTCGGAATTGCGAGAAACCCCTGATTTGATGGTCGTTTCCCTGTTTCAATTTCGTTTTTACTATAAATAGTAAGTTTTAGTTTGCTTATAACTCTTCATCCGTCGGGCTTTAGGAGTTGCGCCCAACGTGAAAAGAGCTTAGAATAATTAGGAGAACGGGTTGGTGAAGCCAAATAGGACACTTACTATTTTTGGCCGAAAACCTTGCGCACTAGTAGACATCACGACCGTCTATAAATAGTAAGTTTACTATTTATAGTAAGTCGCGAATTCTAGGAGTCCTAGTTGTAGTTTGATTCTGATTTCTTTCCCATTGCTTAGTATCCTTATTTAAAGGGTTGTGAACTCGTTTTTATGAATTAATTAATCTATTTCGAATTTATTTAGAATTTATTTCTATTTTCTGCTCTCTTTTCTCGTGGATTCGAGAAGTCTCTGTGAGGAGTCCAGAGAAGTTCCGTGGATTCGGAATATTTATCCTCTTGAGGAAGACGGTGCTCGACCTCACGTCCTCCCCTGCGTCATAGTGCCACGGCCCCCTCGTCGTGTATGACCATTCTTTTGTTCATTTTGAGTCAACTTAGACTCTAAGGCATGTTCAAGCATTGAACCCGCATTCTTTTGCATTCGTTGCTCATGTACTTACAACGAGTCCATCAATTATTTAATGGACAAATTTTCTAAGTCCTTTGATTCTTCTATGGCAACAACCACATGTTCAAATTTGGTTGTGAGGGATCGAAGTATTTTTTCAACAACCCGTACATCTTCGATCTTTTCACCATTTCTTTTCAAGTTGTTAACAATAACAAGTAAACTTGAAAAATTAAAAAATAATCAGAAATGGTCTCACTTTCCTTCATGTGTGAGGTCTAGAATTCGGCTCTAAAAGTTTGGAGACGAACCTTCTTCACACGATCAACTCCTTTGAAGATTGTGCTAAGAATCTCTCACGCTTGCTTGCATGTTGTTGCTTCAGCGATCCGTTCAAAGGTGGACTCATCCAACCCTTGATAGACAAGAAACAGAGCCTTCTTGTCCTTCTTTCTTTAATCTTTGAGGACCGCCCTTTGATCAGCGGTGTAGAGAGCTTCTTCTTCCATTGTGGGTTCTACATACCCATCGGTAACAATCTCCCATATATCTTGTGACCTGAATAGTGTTTTCATCTGGATGCACCAATTTTCATAGTTATCCTTAGATAACTTTGGAATATGCAGCTGGATCGAGGACGCCATCACTTCTTCACGCCACGGATCAACGACGCTTTTTTCTTTTTCTTTTTTACATAGCAGTGGCAACACCTTGATCATCACACGATCTGAACCTTCAAACTATACCCGGTCCCACGGGATCGTCTTGCTCTGATACCAGTTTGTTGGCTGTACTAGCCAGAACTATTCTTGGCTTTACAAAGCCTATGATTTAGACTTACTGGACACGTAAGAAGAGAAGATGAACTTTTGCTATATATTTTTTATATTTTTTACAAGCTCACTGAGTTGATTCCAAATAGACTACAAGCACTCCTTATATAGACTTTTCCCTGTTGCGCAGCACGCCAACAACGCAGTGAGCCTAGATCCAATCTCAGGCCTCACCCACAAACGATAAACAGGAAGAAATATAAACTAGAAACAGATCAAAGCAATTCAAAACAAACCACAAGACAAGATATACGTGGAAAAACCCCAATCTAGGGTAAAAAAACCACGGATGCAAACTTCCACTATGAAGAACGAAGATTACAAGGCAATATACTAACCTCTCACTTGGGAGTACAAAGAAAATCCCTTGCCCACACCTTAGAAATATTTCTCAATATTCACCTTAACCCTAGAATAGCCCTAGGGACCCCAATTTATAGTTTTGGCAACTTCCCTTTCCGCATCCCAGTTATGAAAGCACTTGCGACACGAAATTCGCGAAACTCCTTTCCGTATCCCAGTTGCGAAAGGACTTGCGACACGAAATCCACGAAACTCCTTTTCGCATCCCAGTTGCGAAAGGACTTGCGACACGAAATCCGCGCATGTGGCTCCACTTCTCAACATTCCCACCAATGTGAAAAGACACAAATGCCCTCATTAACTACATTAATTCTATCAGTTTCAAACGTTTGGAAACCCACCAGCCACAACACATGGAAAATGTGGAAATAGCCATAACGTGTGGCTGGTTCAAATGCCATGAAAAACTGTAGCATCTGAACTGTCCATTTGGTTTGGACGTTTCAACAGGCCGAACTTGGGTTCACACCTTTTTCTGTCATGCGTCCAGTTTGTGGGCCAGGTTTGGACAGACCCAGTACCCTAGAATAATCTTGCAAAACGGATGGATGGTGTGGATATAACAAATACATCATGGTGGGCTCACATAAATTTGCCGAGGTTGGTGGTTTGCGGCAGCTTCTCTGAATAAACAGAGAGGATGAAAAGCAGAAATACCTAACTCTAATAGAATGAGTCCAAATTATTATGTATTGTTATTCTGTAGGTCCAGGTCTGGCTGAGTCCAAATCATTGGTGTATTGGATGGACTGGCCTGTCCAAGGAAGCCCAGACATGCCAGATCAGTTCAAAAGATGGACCTGAAGCAACAGATGCAGCTTGGTCTAAGGTGGGCCTGAAGCAACCCCAGAAACTGCCTGTTGATAGCCCAATGTATGTGGCTAGAAAGTGTGGGATTGTAATGATATATATAGAATTGTTCAACGGAGGCTGCTTGGATTGTAATGGAGAAAGTTGGTTGTCTTAATGACTCTTATACTCCTTGAGAATTCTTTAAGAACGATGTGTACCAAAGACAGCTCTCTTACAAGTTCGACAAGCATGTCTCTCCTTAAATAGGGCAAGTGACAAGCACACAGCAAAAATCCCCCATTCTCGACAGAAATGGATGGGTTGTTGAAAAGGTCATGACCCTTCAAGGGGTCCCTCTCAGTAATTATTTCAGCGTATGTATTTGCTTCATCCGGTCATTTATTCCACGAATAATCATGGCCAGGAATTGTAGGCCACTGATTGATCTTCTAATATAGAGATTTTTTTTTGGTGCATCTCACATTCATGGTTGGACCCTGTCGATCACTGATCCACAGGATCCACTTTAAGGGTTGCTCTTTTTTCGGATCAGAATGCATGAGTTTCGTGTATGATCGTTGCTTTTGTCTGGTTTGTAGCTTCATATAAGATACTAGGCTGAGGGTCTCCCATCTATATTGAAGGCATGCAATGTCCAAGTATTCATGGGAATCGCATTGCTGAAAGCACCAAGCATCAGACAAGGATTACTAAGAATGTGATATCAAATCTAGTCGATCACCTGAAAGAGATGTTCAACCTAGTCGAGAAGGAATTCACACCAGGAAAATTGAAAAGATCCATTGCAGTCAATCACATGGGCAGTTTTTGTTTTACGTTAATTTATATCACCAAGCGGATGTCGGTTAAGGCCGTTCCCCTCCCCTACCTGGAAAATACCAACCACGAGAATCAGTTGTTGTATTTCCTATAGGCACTGGAGTTGTAGGGCCCATCGCATCTCAAGGGATATTGACCAAGGTGCAACGGTTTGTGAATTCTAGCTTGGATTCAGAAAGTCCGCTGTTTCAAGAAGTGATTTGCAACAAGAAAACGACCCATTTTGCTACTTGCAGAGCGGAGACATGTGTGAAGTGATTGAAGCTGAATTCTGTAATTTTGGTTGTTCAAAGGTTGAAAGAAAAGGATTTATTTGCATAAGAAACTGCAATCTAGGACTTCATTTACAATTCTCAACACACTCATTTTTAAGCTTTTCATAAGAGTGATTCCAGACGATTTTTTTCTCTGTTGAGAGAGGAATTTGAAATGGTAGCCAGACAAGATTGTGGCGTGTGTCTGAGCTTAATTCCATAATTTCCTTGTATCGCATTCCGACAATGTCCGTACAGCTGAGAGAAGACAGGCAGGGGTGGCAGGGCATTGATGTGTTGATGGTTGTGAAGACTTTTGAACCCAAGACCATGGCATTGGTATGAACAGCTTACTTATAACAAAGGATTCACTGTGACGGCATGATTTTCGTTCTCAAGATTGATAGAGCAATTTCTTTGGTCGTTTCTCAATGGAGCATTGTTCTTCATATGGAATTTATGTAAATTTTAGAATTACATTGCTCCAAATCTCAACCAAGAAACGGTTCAGTTTCTGCTGAATCAGAACTGTAACATCACACTGTATTGAAATTAATGTAATTTTTTTCTTTGTCAATTGAAAAGTAGGCCTTTTCCTTTTGCTGGTGAGCTGATCTTTGGTGGATCAAGTTAAGCTTATTGTGTCCTAGAATTAAGGGATTGTTTGGATGTCTGCCAATCAATGGAATGTGGGATAGATAGTCATCTCAACCGCATTTTGAGGGTGTGGGAGTGTTTGGCAAAACCATCTTAGAAAAGAAGCTTTTGACAATAAGAAAGAAGGTTGGAGACTAGTATAAGATCAACCTGGCCCTCTTCGGTCCTCAGCTGAGTCATCCTTATTTTTAATACTGACTTCTGGTGCCGAATCAGATCAAAGAATCATGCCCATTGAGGATGTAGATTGGATACTGCCCTTGGAGTACAAGCACGGACATGGCAGGTGTGATAGGTAGGGCCCAACCTGTCAAAGATGAGGCCAAACATGCTATGCATGGGCCCCATCTTTGACAGTCTAGGCTCCACCATTCAGTGGGAGCAGGAGTAGTAATCTGAGTAGTTTATTTATCCTCGTAGAAAGCTGTGTAGACAGTGACCATGGAAAGAGCCAACACAGATGTTCACGGTGACATGATGTGGTGGGATCTGACTGGAACATGTGTTACTGTAATGATGGGCCTGGTTGGGTACATATTCGACCTAACCATACTGACCTTGCCCATGGCAACCTGGCCACTGGTCAATGTTGTGGGCCCCACCATGATGTATGTATTTTATTCACGCTGTCCATTCATTTTGCCAGCTCATTTTAAGGCATGAGCCCAAAAATGAGGCAGATCCAAATCTCAGGTATACCACACCTCGGGAAGACTGGTGATTGAATGCCACCATTAAAAACTTTCCAGGGTCCACTGTAATGTTTATTTGCTATACAACATTGACACAACACAGATACATGGATGAAGGGAAAACCCTAATATCAACTTGATACAAATTTTATGGCTCTCAGGAAGTTCATAATGGTGGGCATTCAATCACCACTGTTTCCTATAGTGTGGACCACCTGATACTTGGACTTGCCTAACTTTTGGGCTCTTGTGATAAAATGAGCTGGAGAAAAGGATAAACCACACAGATAAAACACTTACATCATGGTGGGGCCACGGTGCTTTTCCAGCAGTGAGTTAGACCGATTAGGTGTTACATGGGTAACACATTAGTGGTTGTTACTCTGATCATGGGGTCCACCTTGATGAATGTATTATATATCCATGCATTTATTCATTCTTCCGGATCAAATATGACGTGGTCCCAAAACTTAATCAGATCCAAATCTCAAGTACACTACAGGAAACAATGTTGATTGAATGCCACCATTAAAAATTCCCTAGGGCCCAACATAGTTTTTATTTGCCATCCAACCTGTTGATAAGGTCAAAGGGACCTGATTGAAGGGAAAATACATAAGATCAGCTTCATCCAAAACTTTTATGGCCTACAATAAGGTTTTAATGGTCAATCACCATAGCTTCCAGTGGTGTGGTTCACCTGAGATTTGGATCTGAGTAACACACACCAACGATCTTATCAGGTAAGACCTAATCTTCTCCGGCATCCCACGAGGTCACCATACATATTGTGATAGCAGGGTGAACACCCAATCTGAGTCCTGGAAATACCTTCATATGTGATCCACCTTAATTAACACTCTCTAAAATAGTCTAGTGAATTATTATATATTGGATGCATTGGGGCCTCAACCTTTCCACTTTGGTTCATCTTTCATTAATGGTTTGATACATGTGCTTCAGCTATTGTGCAAAAAGATAAAAATTCTGATAATATATTAGAGAAATACATCGATACTCGTGTAGAGTATGAAAGGTGCCATTGACAATATGCAGGTCACTCGAAAATTGCATAATTCTAACTAAACTGTTGAAATTATAGTTTTTCAATTAGCTGGACCACCAACAAAAATGTAAGCTTATCTGATAGATGGACCCTATCTAGTATGACCCCATGAGTCACCCAGACGATTCGCTAATGACTCGGTTATGTCATGTATTGACTAGAGATCAGATAACAACTTGAACAACCGTAGTGCCAATAATATAAGGCTCAAGTAGTGGAAATTGAATAATCAATACTCTGTTTAGAAAATTAACAAATCTATTTAAATGAAAGCGCAACAAGTATGAAATACAAAACTATCAATATATAGATATTTTTTTTTTCCAGAAAGGTGGGAGCACACCACCTGTAACTTTGTTGATTTGACAAAAATGTGTACAATCATGTAGGTGGGCTCCACATAAAGGGGACATGCCTCACCTATTATATAGCTATAAACATATACTTGAATACATCATATACAAAGATATAAATACCATCCTTTTTCTCTTACGCTTCTATTGCCTTGAGTTCTTTCGCTCCTCCTAGCTCCAATCCTCTCATTATCGATGCATTAGAATAAATGCCTCACATGGAAAAATCAACATAAGCACTTTATCAATAAATATAGTGAATTCTCTCATTCCATTTATCCAAATTGCTAGAGTCCAAAAAAGGATTCCCATTCCCACTCCATATCCAACTCCAAAGCCAATCCACATGGATTTCCAGTCATATTTGCTTTCCGATTGTGACAATGGTGGTGATGCATGTGCCTCAACGTGTTCACATTTCCTTAACAGTGGAGTGCCACATAATCCCGAGTTCCCAAGAAAAGATTTATTCGTGAATGTATTGAATTGTTGACCTTGTGGTATGCTTCCAGTGAGGAGATTTTGCGAAAGGTCCAACACGGCAAGGAAGTTTAGCTTTGTCAGCTGCCAAGGAATCTCTCCAGACACACTATTATGTGATAAATCCAATGACTCAAGAGCTTTAATGTTTCCGAGAGATGCTGGAATTCGTCCTGTGAAATGGTTATAGGACATATTAAGCACAATCAATGACTTTAAATTCCCAACCGATTCTGGAATGTCCCCATGAAATTGGTTATTTGAGAGATCCACTTCCATAAAGGCAGTAAGGATCTTTACCAGCTCCATTTCTAGCCCTTTACTCACTATAGTCACTTTATCTTGATAGTATCCAATGAGAAATGTTTTGCTAAGAAATTGAGATTGAGATTTGGTCTCCATCATTGCTTTCCAACTCCTAAACATATTTGATGACAACTTACCTGTGAAGCTATTGTTAGAGAGATCAAAGATTTGTAATAGTGGAAATGTATAATTTGCTTGGGGGTGCCCAATGGTGCCATGAAATTTGTTGGATCCCAAGATGAGAATGCGCAACTGGGATAAATTTTCTATCCAGAAAGGGAAGATGTCATGTATTTGATTGTTTCCAAGGTTTAACACATCTAGCTCTTTGCACCTGGCCAAAGAACTTGGCACCTGTCCTTCCAATTGATTTCCATGGAGATCAAGTGTCATTAGAGTGCACTCCTCTTTGAATGTTTGAAGCAAAGGGCCATGAAATGCATTTCCTCCAAGATTCAACACAATGAGGGCATCACTGATTTGACCCAAACATGGTGGAATAGAACCACTGAAGCGGTTGTGAGACAGATCGAGGACTTCTAAGGAAGTGCAATTGCAAATAAGTGAGGGAACTTCTCCACTAAAACGATTGCTTGAAAGTGAAAAGAAAATGGAAGATAGGGGAAGGATTGGAATTGAGCCTTTTAGCTTGTTATAGCTTAGGTCAAGATATTTCAATGAACTTATAGAATGATAAGGAAATGGTTGCTCTAATCCCTCAAGAGCATTGTGAGAAAGATTCAAATAAGATAAAGAACCGTTTCCCAACTTCCATAGCCAGTTTGGTATTTCACCATTGATTCTATTGTTGGAAATGTCTATGAAATATATCTTGAATCTTGAGACATTTGGAAATTTGGGATCTGTAATGTTGAAAGATCTTAATGGCAAAAATCCAATTTGGGGGAAGGATATGTCACCACTGAAATTGTTTGACGAAAGATGGAGACTCTCAAGCATGGGGAGCTCAAAGATTGACTTTGGAATAGGCCCATTCAACTTGTTGTTATCCAAGTTGATTATCATTAGCAGAGAAGAGGATGGGTGGTGGAATTGTCCAAGTTGACCACTAAATTGGTTATCCTTGAGATACAACATTTGTAATGATGGGAGTGAAAGCAATGATGAAGGAATGGTCCCACTGAGTGAATTGCTTGAAAAGTCGAGATCTGTACAATTATGAAGTTCATTTCCATACAAAGAAGGGATTGTGCCGCTGAAATTATTGGAGTGAAGTCTGAGCTCTGTAAGCATTGTGAGTTGAAAGATTGACCTTGGAATGGGCCCCTCCAACTTGTTTTCATACAAGTTGATGATCTCAAGTAGTGAAGAGGATGTGTTTTGGAACTCCCCAAGCTCACCACTAAATTGGTTTACTTGGAGATAAAGCTCTCTTAGTGATGGGAGTGAAAATAATGATGATGGAATTAGTCCGCTGAAACCATTGTATGAAAGATGCAAACGAACGAGGTTGCTGAGGTTGCCAAAAGAGGATGGCAATGGTCCGCTGAAATCATTGAAAGAAAGATCCAAAGTAACGAGATTGTGGAGGTTGCCCAGAGAGGATGGCAATGGTCCACTGAAACCACCGTCTGAAAGATCCAAATGCACGAGGTTGTCGAGCTTCACAAGCCATGATGGAAATGGGCCTCCTGTATAGCAAGAATGGAGTTCTAACGTGGTCAGCAGTGTGAAATTACTGTACGAATCTTGTAGATTGCTACAAAATCCAGTGTCGGATAGGTACAACTGCCTGATAGTATTGTTTGGAGGGATTTCGCCAGCTGCGAGAAGAGGATTGTATCCTACATCGAGGGTTTGTAGGTTTGGCAGGCTGAAAATACTCTTGGGTATGGCTGAAGAGAGATTGTTTCTACTGAGGTGGAGTTCAGATAGGAAATGGAGCTTGGAAAGGGAAGGATGGATGGGGCCTGATAGACCACATTCTCTCAAGCTCAACTTGTGGAGAAGAGGGAGTGCCGAGGATAACGCCTGTCCCCACTCACTACCTGAGATGTTTACCAATCGAGATGGAGTTCTCTCAGACTCGACAGATTTTGGACGAATGCTCCACTGTTTGGGTTTTCGAGTTTCAACAATTCCGTGTATGAATCATTGTAATATCTATTGTCGGATAGATCGAGGGACATCAAAGTGGTCAAGCGGCAGATTTCCAGCGGGATTTGGCCATAAAAATGCAAAGAAGAGAGGTTGAGATGGGTCAAACTGGTCAGCTGCTCAAACCCAGATGGGATTGGAGAGCCATTGAAGCTATTGTAAGCGAGGTTGAGCATTTGCAAGCTCTGAAGACGAAAGAGACTTACGTGATCAATCCGACCCGAGATACTAAGCTCGCTGAGGTCGAGACTGGTCACGTGACCAGTGGCACCATCGCAGGTAATGCCTTCCCAAGAGCAGCAATCCCTGTTATCAGGATTCCAAGAGGGGAGTCTAGTCTTGCTGTACTCATCAAAGATAAAGCTCTGTTTCAGGTGGAGCAAAGCGGAGAAGTGATCTTCAATGCATTGGTGTTGCATTGACAAGGTCTTACTGTTACTCACAGCAAAGACAAAAGAGGAAGATAAAAGGAGGGAAGAGAGTAAGAGAAACCTAAGAAATAGAAGATGGGAATTGGAAAGGCTTTATTAGGAAGAGAGAGGAGGAGGCGATCCATTTGCTTTAGTTGGGGGGATTTGAAATGGTGTAGGAAGAGAATAGCTGGGAGGCATTATATAGGCGAGGGAGGAGGCTTTCCACTTCGTTGGCCAATAAAAAGGTGCATACGTGCGAGAGATGAGGACCACTCATCATGCAGTCAGTACCGTTGCTTACGTTGTTTGTTTGTTTTTCTTTTCTTCATTCTTTATTAGTTTTTTCTCAGTTGAGAGAGGAATTTGAAATGGTAGCAAAACAGAAGATTGTTGTGTGTCTGAGCTTAATTCCATAATTTCCTTGTATCCCATTCCGACAATGTCCGTACAGATGAGAGATGACAGGCAGGGGTGGCAGGGCATTGATGTGTGATGGTTGTGAAGACTTTTGAACCCAACACCATGGCATTGGTATGAACAGCTAACTTATAACAAAGGATTCACTGCGACGGCAAGATTTTCGTTCTCAAGATTGATAGAGAAATTTCTTTGGTCGTTTCTCAATGGAGCATTGTTCTTCATATGGAATTTATGTAAATTTTAGAATTACATTGCTCCAAATCTCAACCAAGAAACGGTTCAGTTTCTGCTGAATCAGAACTGTAACATCACAATGTATTGAAATTAATGTAATTTTTTTCTTTGTCAATTGATAAGTAGGCCTTTTCCTTTTGCTGGTGAGCTGGTCTTTGGTGGATCAAGTTAAGCTTATTCTGTCCTAGAAATTAAGGGATTGTTTGGATGTCTGCCAATCAAAGGAATGTGGGATAGTAAGTCATCTCAACCGCATTTTGTGGGTGTGGGAGTGTTTGGCAAAACCATCTTAGAAAAGAAGCTTTTGACAATAAGAAAGAAGGTTAGGGACTAGGATAAGATCAACCTGGCCCTCTTCGGTCCTTAGTTGAGTCATGACTCGGCTAAGTCATCCTTATTTTTAATACTGACTTGTGGTGCCGAATCAGATCAGAGAATCATGCCCATTGAGGATGTCGATTGGATACCGCCCTTGGATGTAGCAACATTGGTACAAGCACGACATGGTAGGTGTGATAGGTAGAGCCCAGCCTGTCAGAGATGAGGCCAAACATGCTATGCATGGGCCCCATCTTTGACAATCTAGGCTCCACCATTCACATCCCATGTCCTGCCTATACCATTGTCAGTGGATTCAGGGGTAGTACATATCTGCGTGGTTTATTTATTCTCGTAGAAAGCTGTGTAGGTAGTGAACATGGAAAGAGGGACCACCTTTTATATAGTACATAGTATGAAATACAAAACTATCAATATATAGATTTTTTTTTCTTTTTTTTTTTTTTTCCAGAAAGGTGGGAGCACACCACCTGTAACTTTGTTGATTTGACAAAAATGTGTACAAACATGCGGGTGGGCTCCACATAAAGGGGACATGCCTCGCCTATTATATAGCCATAAACATATACAATACATCGTATGCAAAAATATAAGTATCATCCTTCTTCTCTTACACTTCTATTCCCTTCCTCTCAGTATCGATGCATTAGAATAAATGCCTCACATGGAAAAATCAACATAAGCACTTTATCAATAAAAATGGTGAATTCTCTCATTCCATTTGTCCAAAGTGCTAGAGTCCAAAAAAGGATTCCCATTCCCACTCCATATCCAACTCCAAAGCCAATCCACATGGATTTCCAGTCATATTTGCTTTCCGATTGTGCCAATGGTGGTGATGCAGGTGCCTCAACGAGTTCACATTTCTTTGATAGTGGAGTGCCACATAATCCCGAGTTCCCAAGAAAAGATTTATTCGTGAATGTATTGAATTGCTGACCTTGTGGTATGCTTCCAGTGAGGAGATTTTGCGAAAGGTCCAACACAGCAAGGAAGTTTAGATTTGTCAGTTGCCAAGGAATCTCTCCAGACACACTATTATGTGATAAATCCAATGACTCAAGAGCTTTAATGTTTCCGAGTGATGTTGGAATTCGGCCTGTGAAATGGTTATAGGACATATTAAGCACAACCAATGACTTTAAATTCCCAACCGATTCTGGAATGTCCCCATGAAATTGGTTATTTGAGAGATCCACTACCGTAAAGGCAGTAAGGATCTTTACCAGCTCCATCTTTAGCCCTTTACTCACTACAGTCACTTTATCTTGATAGTATCCATTGCCAAATGTTTTGCTAAGAAATTGAGATTGAGATTTAGTCTCCATCATTGCTTTCCAGCTCCTCAGAATATTTGATGACAACTTACCTGTGAAGCTATTGCTAGAGAGATCAAAGATTTGTAATAGTGGAAATGTATAATTTGCTTGGGGGTGCCCAATGGTGCCATGAAATTTGTTGGATCCCAAGATGAGAATGTGCAACTGGGATAAATTTTCTATCCAGAAAGGGAAGGTGTCATGTATTTGATTGTTTCCAAGATTTAACACCTCTAGCTTCTTGCACCTGGCCAAAGAACTTGGCACCTGTCCTTCCAATTGATTTCCATTGAGATCAAGTGTCTCTAGAGTGCACTCCTCTTTGAATGTTTGAAGCAAAGGGCCATGAAATGCATTTCCTCCAAGATTCAACACAATGAGGCCATCACTGATTTGACCTAAACATGGTGGAATAGAACCACTGAAGCGGTTGTGAGACAGATCGAGGGCTTGTAAGGAAGTGCAATTGCAAATAAGTGAGGGAACTTCTCCACTAAAATGATTGCTTGAAAGTGAAAAGAAAATGGAAGGTAAAGGATTGATTGGAATTGAGCCTTTTAGCTTGTTATAGCTTAGGTCAAGATATTCAAATGAACTAAAAGAAGGATAGGGAAATAGTTGCTCTAATCCCTCAAGTGCATTGTGAGAAAGATTCAAATAAGATAAAGTACCATTTCCCAACTTCCATAACCACTTTGGTATTTCACCATTGATGTTGTTGTTGGAAAGGTCTATGAAACGCATATATCCTTGGTTTCTCAAGATATTTGGAAATTTGGTGATATTACAAGATCTTAAGAGCAAAGATCGAATATGGGGAAAGGACATGGAGGTTGAATTGCTTCTGCCATCATGGACTGAGAAGTTGTTATCTGAAAGATCCAGGCCCAAGAGGTTCTTAAGGTTTTGGAATAAGCCAAGGTCCACGTCACCGCTGAAATTGTTTGACGAAAGATGGAGACGCTCAAGCATGGGGAGTTCAAAGATTGACTTTGGAATAGGCCCATTCAACTTGTTGTTATCCAAGTTGATTGTCCATAGCAGAGAAGTGGATGGGTGGTGGAATTGGCCAAGTTGACCACTAAATTGGTTATCCTGGAGATTCAGCTCTTGTAATGATGGGAGTGAAAGCAATGATGAAGGAATGGTCCCACTGAGTGAATTGTTTGAAAAGTCGAGCTCTGTACAATTATGAAGTGCGTTTCCATACAAAGAAGGGATTGTGCCGCTGAAATTATTGGAGTAAAGTAGGAGCTCTGTAAGCATTGTGAGTTGAAAGATTGACCTTGGAATGGGCCCCTCCAACTTGTTTTCATACAAGTAGATGATCTCAAGTAGTGAAGAGGATGTGTTTTGGAACTCCCCAAGCTCACCACTAAATTGGTTTACTTGGAGACAAAGCTCTCTTAGTGATGGGAGTGAAAATAATGACGACGGGATAGGACCACTGAAACCATGGATGAAAGATCCAAATAAATGAGGTTGCTGAGGTTGGCAAGAGTGAATGGCAATGGTCCGCTGAAACCACTGGATGAAAGATGCAAACCAGCGAGGTTGCTGAGGTTGCCAAAAGAGGATGGCAATCGTCCGCTGAAATCATTGAATGAAAGATCCAAAGTAACGAGATTGTGGAGGTTGCCAAGAGAGGATGGCAATGGTCCGCTGAAACCATTGTTTGAAAGATCCAAATACACGAGTTTCTCGAGCTTCACATCCATGTTTTGGAGGTTTGGCAGCCTGAAAATACTCTCTGGAATTTTTCCATGCAATCCACAATCACCGAGAGCTAGTGAGGTTAAAGAAGAGAAGTTCCCTATGAAGTTAGGTACCACCGAAGAGAGATTGTTTCCACTGAGGTCGAGTTCAGATAGGAAATGGAGCTTGTAAAGGGAAGGATGGATGGGGCCTGATAGACCACAATACCTCAAGCTCAACTTGTGGAGAAGAGGGAGTGCCGAGGATAAAGCCAGGCCCCACTCGCTACCCTGTGCTGTGATGTTTACCCAATCAAGATGGAGTTCTCTCAGACTTGAAAGGTTTTGGACGAATGCACCAATGTTTGGGATTTCCAGTTTCAGAGTAGCTAAGTACAAATAATTGAGATATTGATTGTAAGATAGATCGAGGGACACCAAAGTGGCTCAAGCGGGAGATTTCCAGCGGGATTTGGCCATAAAATTGCAAAGAAGAGAGGTTGAGATGGGTCAAACTGGAGAGATATTCAAACCCAGTAGGAAATGGAGAGGGATCAAAGTAATTGGAAGCGAGGTTGAGCTTCTGCAGGCTCTGAAGACGAAAGAGGCTTACAAAATCAATCCGACCATAGATACAGACCTCGCTGAGGTCGAGACTGGACACGTGACCAGTGGCACCATTGCACGTAATGCCTTCCCAAGAACAGCAATCCCTGTTATCAGGATTCCAAGAGGGGAGTTTGGTCTTGCTGTACCTAGCGGAGAAATTAAAGCCCTGTTTCAGGTGGAGCAAAGCAGAGAAGTGATCTTCAATGCATTGGTGTTGGGTTGACAAGGCCTTGCTGTTACTGACACTGGAAAGGACAAAAGAGGAAGAGAAAAGGAGGGAAGAGAGTAAGAGAAACCTAAGAATAGAGATGATGGGAAGTGGAAAGGCTCTATTAGGAAGAGAGAGGAAGAAGCTATCCATTTTCTTGGGTTGCGGGGATTTTGAAACGGTGTAGGAAGAGAATAGCTGGGGAGGCATTATATAGGCGAGGGAGAGGCTTTCCACTTCGTTGGCCAATAAAAAGACGCATACGTGCAAGAGATGAGGACCACTCATCACGCAGTCAGTGCCGTTGCTTACTTTTTTTTTTTTTTTTCTCCTTCGTTCTTTATTATTATTATTATTAGTTTTTTATGTTTTGCTTTTTATTTCCTTTTTTTTGTTCAATGATCCATCCTAACCATTGATTGGGCTCTTTACTTTTATGTGCCATATTTTCTCAATTCGTACTGTCGATCCAACGCTATGTTTAGTCCACCGTGACATTTGTCGGAAATCCATTCCATCCATCCATTTTGGAATTTTATGTTACGACATGAGACAAAAAATTAGATAGATCTAAAACTTAAATGGATCACACAACTGGAAACAATGGGTTGCCTAAGTTCAAACCTTTTTAGGCTCCACTTTAATGTTAGTATGCAATCCAAACTATTGATAAAGTGACCCAAATGTTCATAAAGTCTTTAAATGAACTAAAAAATAAAATAAAAATATTAGCATGATCCAAAGCTTCTACAGCCCCATGAGTGCTTCAACTAAAGGTGTGTGACCCCCACTATTTGTCGTGTAGCCGACTTGAGCTTTGGATCTACCTCATTTTTAGGCTTATGTCATGAAATGATTTGAAAAAAATATGTGAACGGTTTGGATATCTCATAAACATCATAGTGGCCCCCATAATATTACCCCATCGAAATCCCTCTTGCCCATAGGTGGCTTCCCTCTAGGCAAAGTGCTAGCTAGGGCTTTTTTTAGTAACCAATTTTCTGGGCGTTTAGCATTATGAAGAGGTTACTTTGATCAAAATCTCTAATAAAATGATGCACACGTGTGAGAGATGAGTACAATTCATCAGGCCCTCGGTCACCTTTTGCTAAGGTGTTTTATCTTTGTTCCTTCTTTTGTTTTTTTTTCTTTTTTTACATTTTTTTCACGTCATGTTCCTTCCCAATTTTGACTAACTGTACTCTTTGTGGTCCACCATGGATCGATCCAGACCATTGATGAAACCAGATCATCCTCCCAGTTGTGATGGATTGAAACATATTATACAATAAGGCCCATCCTTGGGATCTGTCCATGGTCGGGCTAGCACTGTTTACCGTCTACATCAGTGATTTGGGCTCTTTACTTTAGGTGACATATTTTTTGAATTTATATAGCTTATTAATATGATCTCAACCATTGATCAAACGTTAGACATCTTGGATGATCTAGCATCAAAGAGAGAAAGAAAGGACGCTATGGCCCAAGTCTTCGAGACAAAGCATCAACACAATTATAGCTTCTTTAATCTCACTCGATGGTGTGCTTATTTTCTAATAATTCTAAGTCCTCTAACAAAATATGCGAGGCAGATTACTTCTAGGGCCGTGTTTGACATGTGGAAGGTTTATATCCTCTAACATAGAAACCACGACGTTTCCCACCTATGATCGGGCACATCATATAAAAACAAATGAATGGCTACAGAAGAATAAATCTCAATTTACTTAATTTGTACCTGCCGCCCCTCGTATAGAGCCGATTGTCTGATTTTACAGTCAGAAGATCTAATCATCATTTCCAACATTATGAAATGCTTATATCTCATGCTTACAGTTGAAAAGAGCCACACAAGATTTGGATCAAGCTGATATTTATATTTAACGGTGGACGTTGAATCTCTACTGTTTCCTGTAGTGTGGTCCACCTTAGAATTGGATCTGCCTCATTTTTGGGGTCAAGCCATAAATGAGCTGAAAAAATGGATGATTAGTGTGGATAAAACACATACACTATGGTGAGGCTCACATAGCTTTGACACTAGGTAGGTGGCAAAACACATGCTGATAATGGGGATCTGCCAGGTAGCTGATTGGGTCCTGACCCCTTTAACGACATTCTGTCCAGGCAGTGCTTTGTGGGGCCCACCGTGAGGTATGGGTTTTATCTACGCCATTCATCCATTGTTTCAGATCATTTTAGGATATGTATCGAAAAATGAACGGATCTAAGGGGTCGTTTGGCACCGTGGTTGGGAGGGTATTAGAGGGGGTTTCAAATTCCCTTTGTTGTTTGGCAGCAAAAAGCAACTGGGGATTGCCAATCCAGGGGGTTTCCAATCCCCTCTTTGAGGGGGTTTGTAATCCACGGTGAGAGCTTGGATTACATCAAAAATCATTTCAATAGTTGCATGTGTAAATGTATGTCAATGTACACTATCATTCTATTGGACATATGGCCCACTAACGATGATCAACACCGTCCAAACATTGTTCATGTAGATCAACACCGTCTAAACATTGTCCAGCACCGTCCAAACATTGTTCATATTAATCAACGATTAAAAATCGTTGGTTAGTCACTTAGACATGATCTTGTGCTTGTGGTCCATCCGAGACTTGGAATTTCATCGTTTTCAAGCAAAGCATATATTTAAGCAGGCTTATCACAGCCATAATGTCAAAAATTATATATCTCACTAATCGGAGGTATTAAAGTTGATTTAGTAATTAAATTCAAACCCCTATAAATATATCATGTATAGGGTGCCAAACACACCAGGAGGATTGCCAATCCAGGGGGTTACGAATCCAGGGGGGTTCCAAATCCAGGCTCCCAAACAGGCCTTAAGGCTCATGTGGATCACACAGTCGGATTGAACTCCCACCATTCAAAACATTTTGTGAGCCGCAGAAGGTTAGAAAGGGGTGGCACAGGACATGTAAAGGACCAGAAAGAAAGTCTCTTGCGTGAGCTAGAATTTCAAGCTACTCTTCCAAAAAGCTTCCGACATGAAAAAGCAAACAAGGAATTGGAAACAAGCGAGTCAAGCTCGTTTTCACCTTTTATTAATTTATTCACGTCACACAATTTATTAATTATGGTGATCCTGGAAAGACGTCCATTTGTTAAAACGTAGAGCTACCATCATTAAGTAATGTTCCCTGGAATAATACATTCCTGCGTATTGCTATTTGATATGTTGGGCTCTAGCTTTTGGATTTGGATTCATCTTTCGATGGTCCAATCCATGTGCCTCACCTTTAGATAGGGAATGGCAAAAAGATAAAAACTCCGGCACTGTTTTGGAGAACTATGATACTCTGACTGACTACAAATGTGTTACAATGATGATACGTAGGTTACTTAAAAATTGCATATTCAAACTAAATTGTCCAACCTCTGGTTCCCATTAGATTTATTATTATTATTATTATTATTATTATTTTATTTTTATTTTTATTTTTATTTATTATTATTTTTTTAAGGGTTAGCTTGTTAGCACACACCCATGTCAGTTTACACACTCCATGTTAGCCACCCCCGCTAGGGATCGATACCAAGACCTCAAGTATTGAAACAAGGTATCTCCACTCAGTGGTTCCCATTAGCTTTATTGCCAACATGCTCATTTGATTTTCTAACTGCTAAATTAGTGGACATCTATTAGAATGTTTAAATTGAAAGTAGTTAGCATTTCAACTAACATGTGTCAATAAATTAGAGGCTAGAATCGTTCAATTTAGTCTATTTAATTCAATTTAATGTCCGCCGTGGCTATAATTTCAGAGTGTTTGCATGCCAAGCATACACAACAAGAGTTTTAAATAACTATCAAATGTTGAATCATTTGAAAGTTAGACTAGTTCCTTTAGATGGTCTGTTTAAGCTTTGGAATACCAATAAATCAACATATTAATTTCTTTATTAAAGGTTTTTTTTTTTTTTTTTTTTAAAAATTTTTTTTTTTTAAAGAAAAATCTCCCATGGACCATGAGGCCCATCATTATAAATGGTTTTGATCATTGAAAAGGTTATGATTCGACCACTAAAGTGACAATATATCCTATTGCAACTCATGGGAATGAATTATACAAAATCTTGTGTTGATTCTTCCATCTACTCTTTTGTCTTCGTTCAAGTAATTGATCATGTGCATAATTTACTCAAAAAAATTTCCTCCTCCGGATTGAAGAAAACCATCGTGGCTGCATGCATATATACACACCCGTACATTTGTATTTTAATAGACTTCATGCCCACGTATATTATGATATTCTTGGGCATTCAACAAATCTACTGTTGAAAGAGCTACTCATCATTATATTAAGATATTCAATTGTCCACTTCACTTTTGGATCACCGATGATAGAAAATAGATCTCAAGATCAGCAGTTCCACCTATCTACACACCCAACAATGATTATGAACCATTCATTTTACCCGTTACTCAAATCTACAATTGGAACCATGGTCTAACTATCCCACTCCCTACTACATGTACGTACACACTATTTTTATACATCCCGAGCTTACATAACATTACCAGCTTGATCTATCATTGAACTAAACTATTGAGAATACTTTTCATGGACTTATTAAGCTATCCAACTTTTCGATTTCAATCTGTATCATTGCATCATTATACAATTTACAAATATCTAATTCGAGCCATTTAGATCAGATCATTTGTGATTCTAAACTTTTCATCATGATCCTGATATATTGATGAACATTATACATCATTAAAGTTCAATTCCAATAACTATTAAACCTATTATTGATCATTTAATATTTTCTACAGAATACGTGTTCCAACTTAATGGTAATACTTAGAAAGAAATCTTACAAGGCCTACCGTGATGTGTGTTATATATCCACTTCCTATCATTTTTTCCTGAGCCAAAACACACACACACACACACATATATATATATACACACACACCTACCTGTGTCACTTTAGGTGCCATATTTTGTCAATTTGTACCATCTATGGATATAATCCCAACCATTGATTTGACGTTGGACATCTTGGATGATCTGGCATCAAAGAAGGAAAAAAGGGACGGTCACTGTAGGCCTTGGTCTTCGAGGCAAATTAATGACTACAAAAGAATAAATTTCTATTTATTTTGTATCATATGCCTCACCTGGAAAGCGACTTTGTCTAATTTTACAGTCAGAAGATTTAAGCATCATTTCCAACATTATGGAAAGCTCATCTCATACTTACCCCTGAAAATTTTTGGAGAAACACGGAAGGTTCATATCAAGTTCATATGTGTTTTCCCTTCATCCAGGTCTATGTGATCTTGTCAACCAGTGACATTATAAAAATTTTAATGGTGGACGCTTCAATTCCTATTATTTAGTGTGCTGTGGTTCACTTTAGATTTGGATCTGCTTCATTTTTTTGGCTCATGCCATAAAATGAGCTGAAAAATGGATGATCGGCGTGGATAAAACATGCATTATGATGAGGCCCACAGAGCTTTGAAACTAACTAGCTAGGTGGCTACTAGTGCGCCTCACAAGGGGCTGCCCAACATAAAAAAGAGAGGCAAGGGAGTGAGGACAAGTGAGTCAAGTTAGTAAAACCCTTTATTAATTTATTCACGCCTGCAGATGGTGACCTGAAAAGACTATCTATTAAAATGTGGACCCTCTCCTTCTTAATTAATGTTGCTTAAAATACATTCCAATGTCTTGTTATTAGATAGATTGGGCTCTAGCCTTTGGATTTGGGCTCATATTTAAATGGTCCCATCCATGTGTCTCACCTTTGGATGGGGAATAACAAAAAGATTAAAACTCTGCAAATATTTTAGAGAACTTTGATACTCTGAGTATGAAGGTGTTATAATGATACACAGGTTACTTAAAATTGGCATATCCAAACTAAATTGCCCAAACCATATACACAGGTTTATGGGCATATTAAAATTGAAAGCAGGTGGTGTTTACAAACATGTTTCAACAAATTGAGGCTAGAATTGTTCAACCAGTCCAGCCAGACTTTGGAATGGTCAGCAGTGGTTAGCAGTTTAATTAGTCTATTTAATTCAAGTTAATGAATGCCATGGCTATACTTTCAGAGTGTTTGTGTCAAGCACACACTCTACAAGAGTATCAAATAACTGCTAAATATTGAATCATTTGATCATTGGATTAGTTCCTTTTAAATATAGATGGTCTATTAAGCTTTGAAAAATAATAGATTAACATATTTCAATATCGGATTTTTTTATTTTTTTTAAAAATCTCCCATGGACCATGAGGACCAGCATAATAAACGGTTTAGATTAGAAAACACGTGATCCAACCACCAAAGTGCCAATATATCCTATTGCAACACATGGGAATGTATTATGCCAATCCTTGCCTGTTGATTTGTCCATCCACTCTTCACCCAAGTAATAGACCATGCAGGACTTAAGTTGTACATATATAGGTGTAGCAATTCAAAAATTTTCATGCACAAGTATTTCTAATCATACTCTTATTCTTTAATTTGTAATAGCTTGGGTTGGGTCAAATGCTGCTTTGTTGATCATAATAATTTCTACAATCTATCACATAGGCTGTTTATGCTTTCGATAGTAAGCAATTATGTTATGGTCTGCCATGTTTAGATTTCCAAAAGGCATTGTTTTGGTAATTGTGTAAATAGATTCTAAAATTAATTAATCAAATGTCGGGATTGAAGTACAACCATAGTTGTCTTTTTTATGGACAAATGTCTTAAATCTGTCTGGTGGTCTGTCGATGATATCGACAGGGTTTTAGATGATATCGACAGATGTCTTAAAACTGTCTGTTGGTCTGTCGATTATATCGACAGGGTCTCGATGTCATCGATAATTCACAGTATTTTTCACCCCTGGTTACTGGACAGTTTTAGTCCAGTTTCTATATCATCGAAGGATTGTCGATGATATCGAAGCTGTCATCGAGAGACCTTCGATGATATCGAAGATGTTACGCAGATTTTATGCGGAAATGCAGATTTTGCGATTTTTGTTTCCTATTCCGAGTCTACTTCTTTCTATTCTTATTTAAAGGGGTGTACGCGTGATCGGGATGTATTCTAAGGCTTTCTAAAGGAGTTCTAAGGGTTCCTAAAATGATTTTTAGGGTTTCTAAAGGGTGTAGCAAGGGTAAGATTCGAGGTTGTTCGAATCAGGTAAGTCTTCTCTCTTTGTAATTTCTATTTTCATAGTGGAGATCTCGCTTTGTGCCATGATTTTTTCCCGCAAGGGTTTTTCACGTTAAATTTGTGTTTTCTTATGAGTGCTTGGTGTCATTGGATTGCTATCCTAGATTTAGATCTGTGTGATTCCGCAAGCCAAAAATCCCAACAAGTGGTATCAAAGCAATCGTTGGGGCACAGATCTAAATCTGAGGGATTAGTAATAATGGGGAGCACCAGGTATGAGATTAAGAAGTACTCAGGGAAAAATAATTTTGAGTTATGGAAGATCAAGATGATGAGTTCCTTAATCAAGCAAGGCGAAGATGGTGCTCTTGAGGAGCGAAAGTCTACTATCACTGATGATGATTGGAATACTCTTGATAAGAAAGCTTTATCATTGATCCGTTTATGTCTCACAAATGAGGTTCTCTACAACGTCATGAGGGAGAAAACTGCGGCTAAGTTATCGGCGAAGTTAGAGGATGTCTATGCGAAAAAATCCTCTAAAAATTGCCTGCACCTGAAGCGGCAGTGGTATAACTTCAAGATGGCAGAGGGTGGAGATCTGAAGGCTCACATCAGCAACTTTAATAAATTAGTTTACAAATTGCTCGATATGGAAGAAGTGATGAAAGATGAAGAACAAGCATGTATGTTGCTGAATTCTCTTCTGGCGTCGTATGAGTCATTCAAGGACACTATGTGCAGCACTAATAAAACCCTGAGTGTCGACACCGTTATCTCAGCCCTTCAAGGGAAGGCTATGAGAAAGCTAAACGGTGACATGAAGACATCTTCTGATGCACTGTTTACAATGGGTAAGAATTCTGAATAAGGTACGGATTCTTCAGGTTATAGATCCAAATCCAGGGACAAGGGCAAAAGAAAGGTAAAGTGTTGGAATTGTGGGAAGGAAGGACATGTGAAGAAGGATTGTGAAAATCCTAAATCGAAGGGAGAAGATTCTGAGGCATCGTACAAGGAGGCTAATGTTGTCACGTCAGATGGATCGAGTGGATGTGATGGTGATGTTTTGTCTGTGTCTACTATCAGGCGGCCATACAATGATCGTAAGGACGAGTAGATGCTAGACACAGGGGCATCTTTTCACATGACTCCTCATCGGAGTTGATTCGCCAGTCATAATGAGTGCGATGGTAAACATGTGTTTATGGGCAATGGCTTTGCATGTAATGTTGTGGCTGTTGAGGGTCAAATATTGTATATCAGACCCCAGTTATTACCTAGATTTATGAGCATGACACTGTTTAATGGCCCGTTTAATCGTACTTGTGATGCAGGGTGTATTTACGAGCTTGGATGGAAATATGGTGTTAAAAGCATGGATTTAAGACTTGGGCATCACCAAGGCAAGGAACGGACTCCATGAGACCAAAATCAATAGATTTACAAGCCAGGGATCCGGGAAGATCAAGCCGTTCATGTTGAAGAGGTCTGAAATTGGTCCAGAATGCAAGATCACGGGGTTCCCGTTATCGGATTGACACGAAACTTCATACATGGCCTGGGAACCAGAAATTAACCGTACACGTCAAAATTTGCCCATTAGATCATTGTGGAAGTGGCCCAACAGATAGATCAGCCCCTTAAATCCTTAAATGGGGGCCACCTGATCTCTGGATATGCTTCAATATTGGTCTCAACGTGTTAAATGGGATGAGGAAAGGAATGGACGGAACGGATTTCCTACACACATCATGATTGGACCCCATTGACCATGGCTGTGCACAGTGCACAAGTGCACTCGATGTGCACTGGATCTAGACGATCGGTCAGCGTCCGCTGACTCGATCCGTCTCACAAACGGAAACAGCGTCCGCAAACAGTGACTTTCGGTCTCTGTTATGGGCCTCACCCATTGTTCATATATCTAATCCGGACCGTCCATTCGTTTGATGAGTGAAAACCGACTGTACAAAGATGGGTCTCCAACCCTATGCCTGCATACAGAGGAAAATAACATTTGAAAAAGCTACTTGAACGGCAGAACCGTGCCACACGATAAAGCAGGTGGGTCGCGCGATCAACGCTCCAAAAGTGGCCACCCCTGAACGGTTTTTCTAGTAGACTGCCGTGGACGGCATGGATTTCGCAAATCAACACTACCGTGGGTCCCACCACTATCACAGTAAGTCCGTGCGAGCTCTGTTTCGCAACAGAGCTTACGAACCAACCTGGTGGGCCACCATCATCACACGTCTTGATGATCCACACCGTTCACCGAGTTCAGGAGGGTAAACCGACCACACTCTGATTTGTGGACTGATTTTCACGAACAAACACATGTACAGGAAGGCTCAAACGCAAGTCGGACGGCTGAAGCATGGATTCTGTGGGCCGCATCAACAAACAGTAAAAATTGCTCATGCTTGACTGAAATTTCACCCTGAATACAATGGACGGCTTGGATTGATCAACAGAACAACAAAGTGGACCCCACCATCACCACAGCGTAAGGAGTTGGCGCAAATCACGGTTTTTGCGACTGGACGCTGCCCACTTTTTGCGGCGTTGTACGATCAGGTCCATCATCCACACGTCAGATCAGGACCGTCCATCGTAAAGATCGTTCAAAAACGTCCCAGGAGACGTTGTTTTTACGGACATGATGCAAAGATTAAGAGACTTATGAAGTCCCGAAGGTGGCTGCGAAAAGGCATACGCGAGTTTTGCTGCGTAGAACTTCCGCATGGAGTGCGGAAATTCCAGCCACCGCCTCTGGCACTCGACCACCCTGCTGCTTATAAATGAGAGAAGGAGAGAACAAAAAGGGGATCCGATTTCTGGCTGGGTAGGGGACGTGGATTGGCAGAGAGAGAGACAGGAGGTTTTGTTTTTTATTTTTTATTTTTTTTATGTTTTGTTTTGTTTAAAGGATTCAACCCATTCATGTTGGGCTGAACCTCTTAGCTAGGGTTAAGAGGTGAAGCTTGTAGCATGATTGAGATGTTTGCTTGGCTTTAATTCATGTTTTGTGAAATTCTTATGAATATTAGTTATTCATGAAGGCATATTTTTAGTTTTTTTAATGGTTTGTTATGACTCAGATTACAACGGATCTGCGATAGCTTTAAGTATGTTTTTCCTATTATTGAGATTGTGAAATTAGTATGACTTGTTGTTCACCATTGTCCCATGGGCATGGTCGGGTGATGGAATTCTTCCTAACTTTCACAATTCTCCTGTGATTGACTGTGGGTTTGATAAATTGCTGTTGTTTGCCATTGTCTCCTGGGCATGGTTAGGTGATGAGATCACTTCCAAATTTACGCCAATCATATTTGTTGATGATTAAATCCATGAGACATTCAGAGATCTGACAAATCTCTTCTCACCAACTGGATAGGATATGGCTCTAATTCCAGTTGTATCCTTGAATCAATACAAGGTAACTTCCCAATTGCTACAAGTGGATCCTTAGCACCCCAGTTCCCACCTTTATTTTTCACAAGTTTTAGATACATATTTTACCATTATTCCTCAATTTCACTTGATTAGATTTCATCTTAGGCTAGTTCTAGTTCTGGTTAACTTCAGAGAACGTACAGGTATCAGTCCCTTGGGATTCGACCTCGGTCTTACCGAGTTTATTACTACATCACAACCCTGCACTTGGGGAGTGAACAGTGGCTGTTGGTACGGTGCGCATCAGGATGTTCAATAGGGTGGAGCGTACCTTGACTGATGTCAGGCACGTTCCTGATTTGAAGCAGAATCTGATATCTCTTGGTGTACTTAAGGTAAAAGGATATAAGTACACAGGTATTGATAGTGCTCTTAAGGTATCTAAGGGGGTACGGGTAATCATGAAAGCACAACGACTCGGTAACATGTACAGGTTGATCGGGATCACTTTAAAAAGTGGAGCTGCAGTGGATGTGGCGGATTCCACCTCTGCACGTGTGTGGCATGTTGGGCATGGCCACATGAGCGGGCAGGGCAGGAAGGCTGAGACGTGCGGATAGAGATACAAAGCAGGTGGATCAGTTACCTGTGAGAAGAATCACATTGCATAATTGTAGGATATTGGTGAGGTACATGGACGACTCCAATATCGCAGGGGATTCATCTTTTATTTAGATGGCTCTAGTTGAGCCTAGTGCTGAGAAGTGTAAGGTGATTATGGGCGATGTGATGATTCATTGTACCAGACTGACATATGGGAGCGGGTGGAGTTTTCGGTGGGCCAGAGAGCGGTTGGATGCAGGTGGATCTTCAGGAGGATACAGCATAGATACAGGACGAGGTTGGTAGCGAAGGGTTATGCTCAGAGAGAAGGGATCAGCTTCTTAGAGATATTTACGCCGACGGTATAACAGGTGTTTATTTGATCCGTGATTGGCGTTGGTTGGCCAATGTAATCTTGAGCTAGAAATTGTTGAGAAGTGGAGCCACATCTGGGGCCGCCCATGACCAGTCGAGGTTGCGCGGATTTCGTGTCGCAAGTCCTTTCGCAACTGGGATGTGAAAGGAGTTTCGCGGATTTCGTGTCGCAAGTCCTTTCGCAACTGGGATGCGGAAAGGGAAGTTGCCAAAACTATAAATTGGGATCCCTAGGGCTATTTTAGGTTAAGGTGAATTTTAGAAAATTATTCTGAGGTGTGGGCAAAGGATTTTCTCTGTACTTCCAAGGGAGAGGTTAGTATATTGCCTTGTAATCTTCATTTCTCTTCATGGTGGAATTTTGCATCCGTGGTTTTTTACTCTAGTTTGGGGTTTTTCTACGTATATCTTGTCTTGTGGTTTGTTTTGGATTGCTTTGATCTATTTCTAGTTTATATTTCTTCCTGTCTATCGTTTGTGGGTGAGGCCTTAGATTGGATCTAGGCTCACTGCGTTGTTGGCGTGCCGCGCAACAACTGGTATTAGAGCTATTGGTTTAGTTCTATTAGGAGCGATGACAGAAGATGGGAAAACTAGAATTGAGAAGTTTGATGGTTCAAACTTTGCCTTCTGGAAGATGCAGATGGAGGATTATCTGTATCAGAAGGACCTTTATATTCTTCTAGGAGGAAAAGAGAAAAAAACCAGAAAAGTTGACAGATGATGAATGGTTTTTACTGGATAGGAAGGCTTTAGGAACGATCCGACTCTCTTTGTCTAAGAGCGTCGCCTTCAATATATCCAAGGTAAAAACGACAAAAGAATTAATGGAAGCCCTAGCCACCATGTATGAAAAGCCCTCAGCATCCAACAAGGTTCATCTTATGAAACAACTATTCAACATGAAGATGTCAGATGGTGGGAGCGTGGCTGAACATCTAAATGAGTTCAATACAGTCACGAGCCAGTTGGAATCCGTTGGTATTGCTTTTGAAGATAAGGTTAGGGCGTTATTGATCTTATCTAGTTTGTCAGACAGTTGGGATGGTTTGGTGATTGCTGTGAGCAATTCTTCAGGATCGACAAAGCTGAAATTTGATGATGTGGCCGGTTTAATTCTCAGCGAAGAATCTAGAAGGAAGGCATCAGGAGTTTCAGGGGATTCAGGGAATGCTCTAAACGTTGAAGGAAGAGGAAGATCGCTGAACAAAGGAGGCAATAAACACGGGCGTTCTAAGTGAAGGAATAAGTCCAAGGACCGAAAGAAAAAGACGGGTGTTGGCATTGCTGCAAGAAGGGGCACATGAAACGTGATTGCAGGGCGCTCAAGAAACAAGAAGGAAGCTCTCAAGGTGGGAAGATTCAGTGAATCTGTCTGAGGAGAGCGACACAGAGGCGTTGATCTTGTCTCTTAATGCGAGGAATGAGTCTTGGGTTATAGACTCGGGTGCTTCTTTCATGCTACTTCGTGTAAGGAGGTTCTGCGTGATTATGTGTCAGGTGACTTTGGGAGAGTCTACCTGGGTGATGATGAGCCGTGCAATATTGTTGGAAAGGGAGATGTTTATGTAAATCAGAAAGACGGAACAGTCTTGAAATTGAAGGATGTCAGATATGTACCGAGTTTGAAACGTAATCTGATCTCAGTGGGACAGTTAGCTGATACCGGTTATGTGACGACATTCACCAGTGACTCCTGGAAGATCACAAAAGGTGCCTTGGTAATATCTCGAGGCAAAAAGGAAGGTACTTTATACGTGACTTCAGGATCGTATAGTTCACTCGCAGTCGCATCAACTGGAGTGAATGGGCAGTTATGGCATCAGAGGCTGTGACATATGAGTGAGAAAGGGATGAAAGTGCTATTGTAAAAAGGGAAGCTACCAGGGCTGAAGTCTATTGACTTGGAATTCTGCGAGGACTACGTGTATGACAAGCAGAAGAGGGTAAGCTTCAAGAAGATGGGACGCGCTCCAAAGACACATCTGTTGGAGCTTGTACACACTGATGTGTGGGGACCGACACAAGTATTATCTCTTAGTGGCTCACGTTATTTTGTTACCTTTATTGATGATGCTAGTAGAAAACTGTGGGTCTACTTCTTAAAACATAAATTTGATGTATTTGATGTATTTAAGAAGTGGAAAGTTATGGTAGAAAATGAGACAGGTAAAACAGTAAAGTGTCTCAGATCTGACAATGGGGGAGAGTATTGAGATAAGAGGTTTGAGGAGTATTGTGCAGCAAATGGAATCAAACATCAGAAAACGATTCCAAGGACACCATAGCAGAATGGTGTGGCTGAGCGCATTAACTGGACCATCCTTGAGCGCGCCAGGAGCACGAGGTTACATGCAGGGTTGCCCAAGACCTTTTGGGCAGATGCTGTGAATACTGCCGCATATCTCATCAATAGAAGTCCCTCAGCACCATTGGATGGTGGGCTACCAAAAGAAGTGTGGATTGGAAAAGAAGTGAACCTTGCACATCTCAGAGTGTTCGGTTGCACTTCATATGTTCACATTGATGCAGAGCACAGAAACAAGCTGGGTACGAAGTCTAGGAGGTGCACGTTTATAGGCTATGGGCAACATGATTTTAGCTACAGGTTCTGGGATGCAGAAAATAGAAAAATCATCAGAAGCAAGGACGTAGTCTTTAATGAAAAAGTGATGCATAAGGATAGTGTGCAGGAAAAAAAGGCCGAGAAAAAGGAATTCGTAGAGTTGGAAGAGTTACCGGACATGGGTGTTACAGTGCCACAGGATGAGGTAGAGTCGCATACACCAGTTGTGAGGAGGTCTACTCGGGAGAGGAGACCCACGGTCCGATACTCACCCTCCTTACATTATCTACTACTGACAGATAATGGTGAGCCAGAGTGTTTTGAAGAGGCGTTACAGTCAGATATACGGGTTAAGTGGGAGCAGGCCATGGATGATGAGATGGACTCTCTTGAGTCTAATCGTACATGGGAGCTAGTCACTCTACCTAAGGGTAAGAAAGCTCTTCATAACAAGTGGGTTTATAGACTAAAGGAGGAGCACGCTAGTTCGAAACGGTACAAGGCCAGATTGGTTGTGAAAGGGTTTCAACAAAAGGCAGGTATCGATTTCATTGAAATATTTTCACCGGTAGTGAAAATGTCTACGATTCGTATGGTCTTGAGTATAGTGGCTTCAGAGACTTACATCTAAAACAACTAGATGTTAAGACAGCCTTTCTTCGTGGGGACCTTGAAGAAGAGATATATATGCATCAGTCGACAGGATACGTGACACCAGGTAATGAGAACAAGGTGTGCAGACTGAAGAAGAGCCTATATGGCCTGAAGCAGGCCTCGAGGCAGTGGTACAAGAAGTTCGATAGTTTCATGTCGGGAAACGGTTTTAGGAGATGTCATGCAGACCACTGTTGCTACTTGAAGAAGTTTGATACGTCATACATCATCCTTCTTCTGTACGTTGATGATATGCTTATGGCTGGCTCAAGCATGGAGGACATCTCAGATCTCAAAAGACAATTGTCTAGAGAATTTGCCATGAAGGATTTAGGAGCTGCAAAACAAATCCTAGGCATGAGGATAAAGCGTGACAGGGAAAACAAGAAATTAGTTTTGTCACAGGCAGAGTACATAGCCAAGGTACTTGATCGATTCAATATGGGAGGTGCTAAGCCGGTTAGCACTCCATTAGCCAACCACTTCAAGCTATCTAAGGAGCAAGGAGCAAGGAGCAAAGACGTAGGAGGAACAAGACTACATGGCTAAAGTCCCATACGCGTCAGCTATTGGGAGTCTCATGTATGCTATGGTGAGCACGAGGCCAGACATTGCTCAAGCAGTGGGAGTTGTTAGCAGATTCATGAACAACCCCGGGAAGGAACATTGGGAAGTTGTAAAGTGGATCCTTAGATACTTGGTAGGTACTAAGGACGTAGGGCTGTGTTATGGTGGATCGAAAATCAAGTTACAAGGCTACGCGGATTCAGATTTGGCAGGAGATATCGACAGAAGAAGAAGCACTACGGGTTATGTTTTTACTTTAGGTAGTGCTACAGTTAGTTGGGTCTCTCAGTTACAAAAGATAGTATTTATCAGTACGACAGAAGCAGAATATGTTGCGCCTACAGAAGCATGCAAGAAGATGGTGTGGATGCAAGGTTTTATGGAAGAGTTGGGTAAGAAGTAAGCAGATTGCAAGCTGAACAGTGACAGTCAGAGTGTAATACACTTGGCTAAGAATTCGTCCTTTCATTCAAGGACCAAGCATATTGCCATCAGATATCACTTCATACGTTCGTTACTGGAAGATGGATCGATTGCTTTGGAGAATATTCATACAAGTGAGAATCCTGCGGATACGCTGACTAAGGCGGTCACAAGGGAGAAGTTGAAGCTCTGTTCAGCTTTGATTGGTCTTCAGGCTTGAAGACAGGGAGGTGGTGCACTCCGGATGAAGAAGACAAAGATTTATGGAGATGTGTCTCTAAGTGGGAGATTGTTGAGAAGTGGAGCCACATCTGGGGCCACCCACGACCAGTCGAGGTTGCGCGGATTTTGTCGCAAGTCCTTTCACAACTGGGATGCGAAAGGAGTTTCGCGGATTTCGTGTCACAAGTCCTTTCGCAACTGGGATGCAAAAGGAGTTTCGTGGATTTCGTGTCGCAAGTCCTTTCGCAACTGGGATGCGGAAAGGAAAGTTGCCAAAACTATAAATTGGGGTCCCTAGGGCTATTCTAGGTTAAGGTGAATTTTAGGAAATTATTCTGAGGTGTGGGCAAAGGATTTTCTCTGTACTTCCAAGGGAGAGGTTAGTATATTGCCTTGTAATCTTTGTTTCTCTTCATAGTGGAATTTTGCATCCGTAGTTTTTTACCCTAGTTTGGGATTTTTTCACGTATATCTTGTCTTGTGCTTTGTTTTGGATTGCTTTGATTTATTTCTAGTTTATATTTCTTCCTGTCTATCGTTTGTGGGTGAGGCCTTAGATTGGATCTAGGCTCACTGCGTTGTTGGTGTGCCGCGCAACAGAAATATGGATGTGGAGTCTGCACTTCTGCAAGGGAAAGTGAAGAGCAGATCTACATGAAGTAACCAGAGCGGTTCGAAGTTAAATGAGCTGAGAAAAGACTTTGCAGGAGGTCGTGGTTCAACCTGTCGCCTAGGCAGTGGTTTGATTCCTTCATAGTGAGTCAGGAATTGATGACATGTAAATCGTCAATTATGACATGTCTGAAATCAATGTACTGAAGACTCGGTTAAGTGGGACATTCAGGATGAAGGATCGGGGGGCTGCAAAGATGGTTCTCGGCATTGAGACTGAAGGAGGAGTAGGCTTTGGTAATCACAGGAGGAATACCTTGTGTGTAGGTATTGATTAAGGATGTGATGGGCCAGGTAAAGCCGGAGAGCGTTCCCTACGCGTCTCTCCTCAAGTTTTCCTCAGGAGATGTCCCAAACATATGAGGAAAAGCAGAATATCTCATGAGCCTTATTTCGAATGCGGTTGGCAATGTATGTCATGGTCTGGATTAGACCGGTTATTTCACAGGTTATCAATGTTGTAAGCAAGTACCCTGACAAGCATATTGGGTAGCGGCGAGATGGTAAGAAGACTACGTCTTTCCTTTTTTTGAGAAGACAAGAACAAAGATGGTTGAGCACGTGGATTTTGATCCGACAGACATGCTCACCTAGATTGTTCCTGCAGAGAAGTTTAAGTTCTGTGTAAACTTCTCTGGGCTTGGCGATGGCGTAAAAGAAAGACGGAGTATGCAAGAGAAGCTATGATATGGTGTATAAATAAGAGAAGGGGACAAGAAGCTACACAGATGAAGATTGAAGACATGGTGGAGATTGTTATGGACAGATGTCTTAAATCTGTCCGGTGGTCTGTCGATGATATTGACAGGGTTTTCGATGATATCGACAGATGTCTTAAAGCTGTTTGTTGGTCTGTCGATGATATCGACAGGGTCTCGATGCCATCGATAATTCATAGTATTTTTCACCCCTGGTTGCTGGACAGTTTTGGTCCTGTTTCGATATCATCGAAGGACCGTTGATGATATTAAAACTATCATCGAGAGACCTTTGATGATATTGAAGATGTTACACAGATTTTCTGTGGAAATGCAGATTTTACGATTTTTGTTTCTTATTCCGAGTCTACTTCTTTCTATTTTTATTTAAAGGGGTGTATGCAGGATTGAAATGTATTCTAAGGCTTTCTAAAGGAGTTCCAAGGGTTCCTAAAAGGATTTTTAGGGTTTCTAAAGGGTGTAGCAAAGGTGAGATTCGAGGTTGTTCGAATCGGGTAAGTCCTCTCTCTTTGTAATTTCTATTTTCATAGTGGAGATTTGTCGCTTTGTGACGTGGTTTTTTCCCGCAAGGGTTTTCCATGTTAAATCTGTGTTCTCTTTTGTGTGCATGGTGTCATTGGATTACTATCCTAGATCTAGATCTGTGTGATTCCGCATGCCAAAAATCCCAACAGTCTTGTCATCTAGAAACAAAGCATGTCAGTAGACCAAAATGAAACGGAAATAAAATGAGTTCGGACAAGTAAACTAAAATTCCATTCATCATTCAGTCATAAAAAAGTCATTACATGCATATACTTTTTTCCAAGCAAACTTTGATTTAGTCTTCATCATTCATTATTCTAATCTGACCATCCACATCTTTTAATAAAATATTTTTTAAAAAGAAAAATTATCTAAATACCATCATACAACCCTTCCATAAATCCATCATAACTCATTCAAATGATATCAAAACCGTATGTACGGTTTTTTGAAGCACACTTCTGCACCATCATACAACCCTTCCACTCCAATAGAGGTTGCCTAAACACAAGAACTCTAACTAGGCAACTGTACAACCATTTGTGACAGCTATCACTGCAAATTAGGCATGAAAGATGCAACCATTCATGTTCTTTTTTACCCTGTTTTTGAACATACCCAGAGATGAGACCTGGTCGGTGTTATGATAAACAGAGTGAATCTAGACTCATTAAGCAAGTGGTCAAAGGTAAGAATTGCCTCATGTTCATTTACTTCTTCATGTTTCCCAGTCATTAGATGAGCATTGAGCATTCTAAATAAAATATATAATCAGTGGCAGGTTGGACTGGTGTATGGTTCACAAATGATCATCAGTGTAATCCTGAATACATGGCTGGCACTACATGGTAGCTCTCCTTCTATTAATACACTGCCAAGCTTATTTTATGGAAAGATATTTACAGCTTGGTGCATGTTTGGATTATTATTATTATTTATTTTTTATGGAGATAAGCAATGCTGGATTTATTTAAATTTTACACTTACCTACTTTTAGGCTAGGCTCTCGTAACCCAGAGCACTTTGGGGCCCACAATGATGTTTGTGGAACATCCACTCTGTCTATTTGTTTTATCAGATCATTTTTGGATGTAGCACAAAAATGAGATAGAAAATTTTTTAAAAAAATCCTTAGTGGCCACACCATAAGAAACAGTGAGGATTGAAAGCCTACTAGTAAAACCTTATTGAGTCCAAATCATTGGTGTATTGGATGGACTGGCCCGTCCAAGGAAGACCAGCCAGATCAGTTCAAAAGATGAGCCTAAAGCAACAGACGCAGCTTGGTCAGGGAAGTCCAGCCTGACCAGATCAAAAGGGGGGCCTGGAGCAACCTTAGACACTGCCTGTTGATAGCCCAGCCAGACAATGTATGTGGCTGGAAAGTGTGGGATGGTAATGAGCTGGGCCTTGGGTTTCATGTCACTGTCAGGTTCAGGTCAAGGGTGATTTTGTCATATGGCCATTTAATGAAAACCTTCAGATCATGCACAAAAGTAGGGCTTGGCTTCGTCCCTGTTTTATGTTCTTTTCTCTTTTCTTTTCAAACATATGGAATTTGAACTCTTTAAGTTTTCATTTGAGTGGTCAATTATGAACTCTCTCTCTCTCTCTCTCTCTCTCTCTCCTCTCTCTCTCTCTGTGTGTGTGTGGTGTGTGTGTGTGTGGTGTGTGTGTGTGTGTGTGTATATATATATATATATATATATATATATATATATATATATATATATCGTTCAAAGGAGCTGCTTGGAAAATAATGGAGAAAGTCGGTTGTCTTGATAACTCTTCTACTCCATGAGAATTCTTTAAGTACGATGTGTACCAAAGACAGCTCTGTTACAAGTTCGACAAAGCATGTCTCTCCTTACGGAGGGCAAGTGACAAGCACACAGCAAAAGTCCTCCATTCCCCACAGAAATGAATGGGATGTCGAAGAGGTCATGACCCTTCAAGGGGTCCAGCTCAGCAATTAGTTCAGCGTATGTATTTGCTTCATCTGGTCATTTATTCCACGAATTATCATAGCCAGGAATTGTAGGCGACTGATTGATCTTCCAATATAGAGATTTTTTGGTGCATCACTGATCCACAGGATCCACTTTTAAGGGTTGCCCTTTTTACCGATCGGAATGCATGAGTTTTGTGTGTGATCATTGCTTTTGTCTGATTTGCAACTTCATATAGATACCAGGTTGAGGGTCTCCCATCTAGATGGAAGGCATGCAATGTCCAAGTATTCATGGGAATCGCGTGGCTGAAAAGCACCAAGCATCAGAAAAGGATTACTAAGAATGTGATATCAAATCTGGCTGATCACCTGAAAGAGATGTTCAGCCTAGTTGAGAAGGAATCACACCGGGAAAATTGAAGAGTTCCATTGCAGTTGATCACATAGGAAGTTTTTTTTTTTCATTAATTTATATCACCAAACCGATGTCGGCTAAGGTCGTTCCCCCCCCCAGCTGGAAAATACCGAGCACGAGAATCATCTACTGTATTTCCTAGAGGCACTAGAGTTATAGTGCCCATCGCATCTCAAGGGATATCGACCAAGATGCAACGGTTTGTGAATTCTATCTTGGGTTCAGAAAGTGCACTGTTTCAGGAAGTGATTTGCAAGAAGAAAAGGACCCGATTTGTCTACTTGCAGAGTGGAGACATTGTGTGAAATGATTGAAGCTGAATTCTGTAATTTTGATTGTTCAGAGGTGGAAAGAAACAGATTCATTTGTATAAGAAATTGGGATCTAGGACCCCATTTACAATTCTCAACACACTCATTTGTACCCTTCTAGAGTGGCATTCTTTCTGATTCTAGACTAGTTTTTTTCTCTGTTGAGAGAGGAATTTGAAATGGTAGCCAAACAGAAGATTGTGGCGTGTCTGAACTTAATTCCATAATTTCCTTGTATCCCATGCCGACAATGTCCGTACGCTGAGAGAAGACAGGCAGGGGTGGCAGGGCATTGATGTGTTGATGGTTGTGAAGACTTTTGAACCCAAGACCATGGCATTGGTATGAACAGCTGACTTAACAAAAGATTCACTGCGATGGCATGATTTTCATTCTCAAGATTGAAAGAGAAATTTCTCAATGGAGCATTGTTCTTCATATGTAATTTATGTAAATTTCAGAATTACATTGCTCCAAATCTCAATCAAGAAACGGTTCCTGCTGAATCAGAACTGTAACATCACACTGTATTGAAATTAATGTAATTTTTTTCTTTGTCAATTGAAAAGTAGGCCTTTTCCTTTTGCTGGTGAGCTGATCTTTGGTGGATCAAGTTAAGCTTATTGTGTCCTAGAATTAAGGGATTGTTTGGATGTCTGCCAATCAATGGAATGTGGGATAGATAGTCATCTCAACCGCATTTTGAGGGTGTGGGAGTGTTTGGCAAAACCATCTTAGAAAAGAAGCTTTTGACAATAAGAAAGAAGGTTGGAGACTAGTATAAGATCAACCTGGCCCTCTTCGGTCCTCAGCTGAGTCATCCTTATTTTTAATACTGACTTCTGGTGCCGAATCAGATCAAAGAATCATGCCCATTGAGGATGTAGATTGGATACTGCCCTTGGAGTACAAGCACGGACATGGCAGGTGTGATAGGTAGGGCCCAACCTGTCAAAGATGAGGCCAAACATGCTATGCATGGGCCCCATCTTTGACAGTCTAGGCTCCACCATTCAGTGGGAGCAGGAGTAGTAATCTGAGTAGTTTATTTATCCTCGTAGAAAGCTGTGTAGACAGTGACCATGGAAAGAGCCAACACAGATGTTCACGGTGACATGATGTGGTGGGATCTGACTGGAACATGTGTTACTGTAATGATGGGCCTGGTTGGGTACATATTCGACCTAACCATACTGACCTTGCCCATGGCAACCTGGCCACTGGTCAATGTTGTGGGCCCCACCATGATGTATGTATTTTATTCACGCTGTCCATTCATTTTGCCAGCTCATTTTAAGGCATGAGCCCAAAAATGAGGCAGATCCAAATCTCAGGTATACCACACCTCGGGAAGACTGGTGATTGAATGCCACCATTAAAAACTTTCCAGGGTCCACTGTAATGTTTATTTGCTATACAACATTGACACAACACAGATACATGGATGAAGGGAAAACCCTAATATCAACTTGATACAAATTTTATGGCTCTCAGGAAGTTCATAATGGTGGGCATTCAATCACCACTGTTTCCTATAGTGTGGACCACCTGATACTTGGACTTGCCTAACTTTTGGGCTCTTGTGATAAAATGAGCTGGAAAAAAGGATAAACCACACCGATAAAACACTTACATCATGGTGGGACCACAGTGCTTTTCCAGCAGCGAGTCAGACGAATTAGGTGTTACATGGGTAACACATTAGTGGTTGTTACTCTGATCATGGGGTCCACCTTGATGAATGTATTATATATCCATGCATTCATTCATTCTTCCGGATCAAATATGACGTGGTCCCAAAACTTAATCAGATCCAAATCTCAAGTGAACCACACTACATGAAACAATGTTGATTGAATGCCACCATTAAAAATTCCCTAGGGCCCAACGTAATTTTTATTTGCCATCCAACCTGTTGATAAGGTCAAAGGGACCTGATTGAAGGGAAAATACATAAGATCAGCTTCATCCAAAACTTTTATGGCCTACAATAAGGTTTTAATGGTCAATCACCACAGTTTCCAGTGGTGTGGTCCACCTGAGATTTGGATCTGAGTAACACACACCAACGGTCTTATCGGGTAAGACCTAATCTGCTCCGGCATCCCACAAGGTCACCATACATACTGTGGTAGCAGGGTGAACACCCAATCTGAGTCCTGGAAATACCTTCATATGTGATCCACCTTAATTAATACTCTCTAAAATAGAGTCTAGTGTATTATTATTGGATGCATTGGGCCTCAACCTTTCCACTTTGGTTCATCTTTCAATGGTTTGATACATGTGCTTCAGCTATTAGAGAAATACATCGATACTCTTGTAGAGTACGAAGGTGCCATTGACAATATGCAGGTTACTCGAAAATTGCATAATTCAAACTAAACTGTTTAAATTATAGTTTTCAATTAGATGGACCACCAACAAAAATCTAAGCTTATCTGATAGATGGACCCTATCCAGTTTGACCCCATGAGTCACCCAGACGATTCGCCAATGACTCGGTTATGTCATGTATTGACTAGAGATCAGGTCACAACTTGAACAACTGTAGTGCCAATAATATAAGGCTCAAGCAGTGGAAATTGAATAATTAATACTCTGTTTAGAAAATCAACAAAACTAATTAAATGAAAGCAACACGTATGAAATACAAAACTATCAATATATAGATTTTATTTTTTTCCAGAACGGTGGGAGCACACCACCTGTAACTTTGTTGATTTGACAAAAATGTGTACAAACATGCAGGTGGGCTCCACATAAAGGGGACATGCCTCACCTATTATATAGCCATAAACATATACAATACATCATATGCAAAAATATAAGTATCATCCTTCTTCTCTTACACTTCTATTCCCTTGAGTACTTTCACTCCACCTAGCTCCAATCCTCTCAGTATCGATGCATTAGAATAAATGCCTCACATGGAAAAATCAACATAAGCACTTTATCAATAAATATGGTGAATTCTCTCATTCCATTTGTCCAAAGTGCTAGAGTCCAAAAAAGGATTCCCATTCCCACTCCATATCCAACTCCAAAGCCAATCCACGTGAATTTCCAGTCATATTTGCTTTCCGATTGTGCCAATGGTGGTGATGCAGGTGCCTCAACGAGGGCACATTTCTTTGACAGTGGAGTGCCACATAATCCCAAGTTCCCAAGAAAAGATTTATTCGTGAATGTATTGAATTGCTGACCTTGTGGTATGCTTCCAGCGAGGAGATTTTGCGAAAGGTCCAACACAGCAAGGAAGTTTAGATTTGTCAGCTGCCAAGGAATCTCTCCAGACACTATTATGTGATAAATCCAATGACTCAAGAGCTTTAATGTTTCCGAGTGATGCTGGAATTCGGCCTGTGAAATGGTTATAGGACATATTAAGTACAACCAATGACTTTAAATTCCCAACCGGTTCTGGAATGTCCCCATGAAATTGGTTATTTGAGAGATCCACTACCGTAAAGGCAGTAAGGATCTTTACCAGCTCCATCTTTAGCCCTTTACTCACTACAGTCACTTTATCTTGATAGTATCCATTGCCAAATGTTTTGCTAAGAATTTGGGATTGAGATTTAGTCTCCATCATTGCTTTCCCGCTCCTAAGCATATTTGATGACAACTTACCTGTGAAGCTATTGTCAGAGAGATCAAAGGTTTGTAATAGTGGAAATGTATGATTTGTTTGGGGGTGCCCAATGGTGCCATGAAATTTTTTGGATCCCAAGATGAGAATGTGCAATTGGGATAAATTTTCTATCCAGAAAGGGAAGGTGTCATGTATTTGATTGTTTCCAAGGTTTAACACCTCTAGCTTCTTGCACCTTGCCAAAGAACGTGGCACCTGTCCTTCCAATTGATTTCCATTGAGATCAAGTGTCTCTAGAGTGCACTCCTCTTTAAATGTTTGATGCAACGGGCCATGAAATGCATTTCCTCCAAGATTCAATACAATGAGGGCATCACTGATTTGACCCAAACATGGTGGAATAGAACCACTGAAGTGGTTGTGAGACAGATCAAGGACTTGTAAGTAAGTGCAATTGCAAATAAGTGAGGGAACTTCTCCACTAAAATGATTGTTTGAAAGTGAAAAGAAAATGGAAGATACAGGAGGGATTGGAATTGAGCCTTTTAGCTTGTTAAAGCTTAGGTCAAGATATCACAACGAGCTTAAAGAATGATAGGGAAATGATTGCTCTAATCCCTCAAAAGCATTGTGAGAAAGATTCAAATAAAATAAAGTACTGTTTCTCAACTTCCATAGCCACTTTGGTATTTGACCATTGATGTTGTTGTTGGAAAGGTCTATGAAAGACATAGATTCTTGGTTTCTCAAGGAATTTGGAAATTTGGTGATATTACAAGATCTTAAGATCAAAGACTGAATATGGGGGAAGGACATGGAGGTTGAATTGCTTCTGCCATCATGGACTGAGAAGTTGTTATCTGAAAGATCCAGGAACTGGAGGTTCTTAAGGTTTTGGAATAAGCCAAGGTCCACGTCACCACTGAAATCGTTTGACCAAAGATGGAGACTCTCAAGCATGGGGAGTTCAAAGATTGACTTTGGAATAGGCCCATTCAACTTGTTGTTATCCAAGTTGATTGTCATTTGCAGAGAAGAGGAATTGGCCAAGTTGACCACTAAATTGGTTATCTTGGAGAAACAGTATTTGTAACGATGGGAGTGGAAGCAATGATGAAGGAATGGTCCCACTGAAGTGCATTTCCATACAAAGAAGGGATTGTGCCATTGAAATTATTGGAGTAAAGTATGGGCTCTGTAAGCATTGTGAGTTGAAAGATTGACCTTGGAATGGGCCCCTCCAACTTGTTTTCATACAAGTAGATGATCTCAAGTAGTGAAGAGGATGTGTTTTGGAACTCCCCAAGCTCACCACTAAATTGGTTTACATGGAGATGAAGCTTTCTTAGTGATGGGAGTGAAAATAATGATGATGGGATTGGACCACTGAAACCATTGAATGAAAGATCCAAACGAACAAGCTTGTTGAGGTTGGCAAGAGAGGATGGCAATGTTCCGCTGAAACCATTGTTTGAAAAATGCAAACGAACGAGGTTGCTGAGGTTGCCAAAAGAGGATGACAATGGTCCGCTGAAATCATTGGATGAAAGATCCAAAGTAAAGAGATTGTGGAGGTTGCCAAGAGAGGATGGCAATGGTTCGCTGAAATCATTCAATGAAAGATCCAGGGTTTGTAGGTTTGGCAGCCTAAAAATACTCTCGGGTATGGCTGAAGAGAGATTGTTTCTGCTGAGATCAAGTTGAGATAAGAAACAGAGGCTGGAAAGGGAAGAATGGATGGGGCCTGAAAGACCACAATTTCTCAAGCTCAACTTGCGGAGAAGAGGGAGTGCCGAGGATAAGGCCAAGCCCCACTCGCTACCCTGAACTGAGATGTTTGCCCAATTGAGATGGAGTTCTCTCAGACTGCACAGATTTTGGACGAATGCTCCAATGTTCAGGTTTTCGAGTTTCAGAGTATCTAAGTATGAACCATTGTAATATCCATTGTGAGATAGATCGAGGGACACCAAAGTGGTCAAGCGGGAGATTTCCAGCGGGATTTGGCCATAAAATTGCAAAGAAGAGAGGTTGAGATCGGTCAAACTGGTGAGATGTTCAAACCCAGAAGGAATTGGAGAGGGATCAAAGTGATTGTAAGCGAGGTTAAGCTTCTGAAGGCTTAGAAGATGAAAAAGGCTTACATAATCAATCAGACCCAATATAAACTGTCTGCTGAGGTCCAGACTAATCACATGACCAGTGGCACCATCGCACGTGATGCCTTCCCAAGAACAGCAATCCCTGTTATCAGGATTCTAAGAGGACAATGTAGTCATGGTGTACTTAGCGGAGAAGTTAAAGCCCTGTTTCAGGTGGAGCAAAGCAGAGAAGTGGTCTTCAATGCATTGGTGTTTGATTGACAAGGCCTTACTGTTACTGAAACTGGCTAAGGCAAAAGAGAAAGAGAAAAGAAGGGAAGAGAGTAAGAGAAACCTAAACAGGGAAGGGAGAATGGAAAAGAAGATTGGAAATGGAAAGGCTTTATTAGTAAAAGAGGAGAGGTGGAGGCGATCCATTTGATTTGGCTGGGGGATTTGTGATGGTGTAGGAAGAGAATAGGAGGGGAGGTAATATATAGGTTAGAGGAAGGAGGCTTTCTACTTCGTTGGCCAATAAAAAGACGCAAACGTGCGAGAGATGAGGACCACTCATCAGGCAGTCAGTACCGTTGCTTACGTTTTTTTTTTTTTTTTTTTTTTTTAAATTTTTTTCTTCCTTCTTTATTATTATTATTAGTTTTTTATGTTTTACTTTTTATTTCGTTTTTTTGTTCATGGATCGATCCGGACCTTCTGCGATGGGATCCACCACTGATGAAGTAAGGCCATCCTACCAGCTCTAATGGATTGAACCATGTTATCTAATAAGGCCCATTTTTCCAATCTGTGAACCAGATAACTGTTTACTAATGTTTCAGCCTTTTCAGCCATCGATATGGATGATTTGGGCCCTTTACTTTATGTGCCGTATTTTGTCAATTTGTACTGTCTATCCTAACCATTGATTGGGCTCTTTACTTTATGTGCCATATTTTGTCAATTTGTAGTGTCAATCCTAACCATTGATCTGACGTTGGACATCAAAGACAATGGCTAGGAAAGAACAAATTTCAATTTATCTTGTTAGTACACAACACTCTTTGGAAATGATACCAAATCATCAGGTTGAAACGAGGTTATGTTCATCCTTCTTTAATGATTAGTTTTCAATCTCACTACCTTACGAGCTGTAGTCTACTTAAGCATTTGATAGGCCTTATTCTTAGGCTCATTGCTTAAAAAGATCTTTCAAAATAGATGAAGGATATGGATAAAATACATACATCAAAATGGGGTTATAAGACCTTCCATTTCTAACTAGGTCTTGTTATTCCATCCACATCACGTCAATTCCCATCATGTTGAGCCAGATTTAGAGCAAAAGCATTCATACCACCCAAAGCTATGTTCGGTCCACCATGGCATTTGTCGGAAATCCATTCCATCCATCCATTTTGGAATTTTATGTTAAGACATGAAACAAAAAATTAGATAGATCTAAAACTTAAATGGATCACACAATTGGAAACAATGGAATGGGTTGCTTACATTCAAACCTTTTTAGGCTCCACTTTAATGTTTTTATGCCATCCAAACTATTAATAAAGTGACCCAAATGTTCATAAAGTCTTTAAAATGGGAATGAACTAAAAAAAATAAAAATATTAACATGATCCAAAGCTTCTACAGCCCCATGAGTGCTTCAACTGTAGTTGTGTGATCCCCACTATTTTTTGTCGTGTGGCCCACTTGAGCTTTGGATCTACCTCATTTGTAGGCTCATGTCATGAAATGATTTGGAAAATATGTGAATGGTGTGGATATCTCACAGACATCATAGTAGGCCCCATAATATTTACCCCATCCAAATCCATCTTGCCCATACACACGTGGCTTCCCCCGAGGCAATTGGCGAGCTAGGGCTTTTTTTTAGTAACCAATTTTCTGGGCGTTTGGCATTATCAGGAGGTTACTTTGATCAAAATCTCCAATAAAATGATGCACACGTGTGAGAGATGAGTACAATTCATCAGGCACTTGGTCACCTTTTGCGAAGGTGTTTTATCTGTGTTCCTTCCTTTAAATTTTTTTTAAAAAACATTTTCACGTCATGTATATATATATATATATATATATATATATATATATTATATATATATATATATATATATATATATATATATATATATATATGTTCATTTTTGTCTTCCCCAATTTTGAAGAACTTTACTCTTTGCGGTCCACCATAGATCCATCCAAACCTTCTGCGATGGGCACCACCATTGATGAAACCAGATCATCCTCCCAGTTGTGATGGATTGAAACATATTATCCAAAAGGCCCATCCTTGGGATCTGTTTACCATCCACATAAGTGATTTGGGCCCTTTACTTTAGGTGACATATTTGTTCAATTTATATAGCTTATTAATATGATGTCAACCATTGGATGATCTAGCATCAAAGAGAGAAAGAAGGGATGCAATGGGCCTGAGCCTTGAGACAAAGCTTCAACACAAAGATCTAGTCATGATTTCCAACATTATGAAATGCTCAGATCCCATGCTTACAGTTGAAAACTGTTGGAAAGCCACACAAGTTTTGAATCAAGCTGATATATTTTTTTAAGGATGTTGAATCTCCACTGTTTCTTGTAATGTGGTCCACCTTAGAATTGGAACTGCCTTATTTTTTGGCTCAAGCCATGAAATGAGCTGAAATACATAGATGGTCAGTGTGAGAAAACACATACACTATGGTGAGGCCCATGGAGCTTTGACGCTAGGTAGGTGGCTGGTGCTGGGGTCACTGGCTAAACACGTGGATAATGGGTCCAGATCCCTTGAACGATATTCTGTCCAGGCAGGTTTCTGTGGGGCCCACTGTGAGTTATGGGTTTTATCTAGCCATCCATCTATTGTTTTAGATTATTTTAGGATATGTATTGAAAAATGAACAGATCTAAGGCTCAAGTGGATCACACAGTCGAATTGAACTCCCACTGTTAAAAACTTTTTGTGAGGGCGCAGAAGGTTAGAAATGGTGGCACAGGACATGTAAAGGACCAGAAAGAAAGTCTCTTGTGTGAGCGCATACTTTCAAGCTACTCTTACAAAATGCCCGCGACATGAAAAGGCATACTAGGGATTAATGGTGACAAGCGAGTCCAGCACATTATTACCTTTTATTAATTTATTCACCTCACACAATTTATTAATTTCTTCACGCCTGCAGATGGTGACCCTGTAAAGTCGTCCATTTGTCAAAACGTACACCCACCTTCATTAAGTAATGTTCCCTAGAATATATATATAATACATTCCTGTGTATTGCTATTTGTTTTGTTGGGCTCTAGCTTTTGGATTTAGGTTCATCTTGCCATGGTCCAATCCATGTGCCTCACCTTGAGATGGGGAATGGCAAAAAGATTAAAACTCAGGCAATATTTTGGAAAACTATGATACTCTGACTGACTACAAAGGTGTTATGATGATATGTATAGGTTACTTAAAAATTGCATATTCAAACTAAATTGTCCAAGCTATGGTTCCCATTAGATTTATTGCCAACAGGCTTATTTGATTTTCTAATTGCTAAATTAGTGGACATCTATTAGAATGTTTAAATTACAACAAATTAGAGGCTAGAATCGTTCAACCAGCCCAACCAGATTTTGGAATGGTCACTTACCGGTGGTTAATAGTTTAGTCTATTTAATTCAATTTAATGTCCGCCATGGCTATAATTTCAGAGTGTTTGCATGCCAAGCACACACTACAAGAGCTTTAAATAACTACCAAATATTGAATCATTGGAACGTTGGACTAGTTCCTTTTAAATATAGATGGTCTGTTTAAGCTTTGGAATACCAATAAATCAACATATTAATTTCATTATTAGAGGCTTTTATTTTTTAATTTTATTTTCAATCTCCCATGGACCATGAGGCCCATCATTATAAATGGTTTTGATCATTGAAAAAGTCATGATCCAACCACTAAAGTGCCAATATATCCTATTGCAACCCATGGGAATGAATTCTACAAAATCTTGTGTTGATTCTTCCATCTACTCTTCGTCTTCGTTCAAGTAATTGATCATGTGCATAATTTACTCAAAAAAATTTCCTCCTCCAGATTGAAGAAAACCATCGTGGCTACATGCATATATACACTCATACATTTGAACTTTAATAAACTTCATGCCCTCATATATTATGATATTCTTGAGCATTCATCAAATCTATTGTTGAAAGAGCTACTCATCATTATATTAAGATATCCAATTGTCCACTTCATTTTTGGATCACCGATGATAGAAAATAGATCTCAAGATCAGCAGATGCACCTATCTACACACCCAACAATGATTATGAACCATTCATTTTACCCGTTACTCAAATCTACCATCGGAACCATGGTCTAACTATCCCACTCCCTAGAACATGTACCTACACTTATATTTTTATACATCCTGAGCTTACATATATAACATTACAAGCTTGATCTATCATTGATCTAAACTATTGAGAATACTTTTCATGGACTTATTAAGCTATCCAACCGTTCGATTTCAATCTGAATAATTGCATCATTATACAATTTACAAAGATCTAATTCGAGCCATTTAGATAAGATCATTTGTGATTCTAAACTTTTCATCATGATCCTGATATATTGATGAAAATTATACATCATTAAAGTTCAATTCCAATAACTATAAACCTATTATATTGATCATTTAAAATTTTCTGTAATATTACATGCTCCAACTCAATGGTAATACTTAGAAATCCTACAAGGCCCACCGTGATGTGTGTTATATATCCACGTTGTCTATCAATTTTATTGTATCATTTTTTTTCATAAGCCAAAAAATAAGGCGCACACACACACACACATATATATATATCCTCCCTTTGTCACTTTAGGTGCATATTTTGTCAATTTGTACAGTCTATGGATATAATCCCAACCATTGATCTGACGTTGGACATCGTGGATGATCTGGCATCAAAGAAGTAAAAAAAAAAAGGACGGTCACTGTGGGCCCTGGTCTTCGAGACAACTGTTGAAATGCTCAGATCCCATGCTTCCCGTTGAAAACTGTTGGAAAGCCACACAAGTTTTGGATCAAGCTGATATTTATTTTTAAGGATGTTGAATCTCCACTGTTTCCTGTAATGTGGTCCACGTTAGAATTGGATCTGCCTTATTTTTTGGTTCAAGCCATGAAATGAGCTGAAAAAATAGATGGTCAGCGTGGATAAAACACATACACTATGGTGTGGCCTACAGAGCTTTGATACTAGGTAGGTGGCTGGTGCTGGGGTCCCTGGCTAAACACATGCGGATAATGGGAATCTGCAAGGTAGCTGATTGGGTCCAGACCCCTTGAACGATATTCTGTCCAGGCAGGGTTCTGTGGGGCCCACCGTGAGTTATGGGTTTTATCTAGCCATCCATCTATTGTTTTAGATTATTTAAAGATATGTATCAAAAAATGAACGGATCTAAGGCTCAAGTGGATCACATGGTCCGATTGAACTCCCATCGTTAAAAACTTTTTGTGAGCGGCAGAATGTTAGAAGGGTGGCACAGGAAATGTAAAGGACCAGAAAGAAAGTCTCTTGTGTGAGCGTATACTTTCAAGCTACTCTTCCAAAATGCTCGCGACACGAAAAAGCATACAAGGGATTGGTGACAAGCGAGTCAAGCACGTTAGAACCTTTTATTAATTTATTCACCTCACGCAATTTGTTAATTTCTTCACGCCTGCAGATGGTGATCCTGGAAAGTCGTCCATTTGTCAAAACGTACACCCACCTTCATTAAGTTATGTTCCCAAGCTAGAATATATAATACATTCCTGTGTATTGCTATTTGTTATGTTGGGCTATGATGTATAGCGGGTCGCGGATAGTTACATGGCCAAGATGGATCAGAAAAGATCCGGTCGATGACAGAAGTGATCCAGACCATCGGACCTTAAATCGGGCGTATCTCGCCATATATGATTTTGGGGTAGAATGAGCTACTTTAGCCAACCAACCCCGCTACACCAAGTTGCGCAACCCGAATTTGCGAAATACCCCTAGATCGACGGTCATTTCCCTGTTTTAATTTCATTTTTACTAAAAATAGTAAGTTTTAGTTTGATTATATAACTCTTCATCCATTGGCCTTTAGGAATTCCGTCCAACGTGAAAAGAGCTTAGAAAAATTAGGAGAACGGTTTGGTGAAGCAAAATAGGACACTTACTATTTTTGGCCGAAAACCCTGTGCACTAGTAGACATCATGACCGTATATAAATAGTAAGTTTACTATTTATAGTAAGTCGCGGATTCTAGTAGTTTTAGTTATACTTTGATTCTGATTTCTTTCCCATTGCTTGGTACCCCTATTTAAAGGGTTGTGAACTCATTTTTATTCATTCATTAATCAATTTTGAATTTATTAGAATTTATTTCTATTTCTTGCTTTCTTTCCTCGTAGATTCGAGAAGTCTCTGTGAGGAGTCTAGAGAAGTTTCGTGGATTCGGAATAGTTATCTTCTTGAGGAAGACGATGCTCGACCTCACGTCCTCCCCTGCGTCAGTTTGGTATCAAAGCGAGGTTTTTCCTTGGATAGATGGCTTCTAACGACGGGTCGGGTAACAATCCCATGGCCGGTGGTCTAGGGAGTTTACCTTTAATGGCGGCAGCTTTCCAAGCAGCGCAACAAGAGAATCGGCAAGCCATGCAAGGGTTGCAGGCTTCCATGGACCGCATAGCGGATCTCTTGGTGGAAACCCTAGGGCAACTCCGTATTCCTGGTGGTAATCCTCCACCGCTAATTGCCGAAACTCGTAATCGCCATGATCGCAGGATGGTACCGGCAGTGCATCCAAGGGTCATTCCTGAGGACGGGGGCTACAGTGAGGAGGAGATCGATGATATAATCTTTCAACACCCCAGACAAGGCGGCGATCGAACAGATCGAGAATTCAAGATGCGGGTTGATATTCCTAACTTCAATGGCCAACTACACATTAAGGATTTCCTCGATTGACTTTCTGAAGTTGAGCGATTTTTTGACTATATAAACATCCCTGAAGTAAAGAAGGTCAAGCTTGTGGCCTACAAGTTGAAAGGAGGAGCTTCAGCTTGGTGGGAACAACTGCAACTTGCACGAACCAGGCAGATGAAAGAACCAATCCGCACATGGCAGCTATGTACCCGATTCCTCCTTAACGATTACGATCAGGTATTATTCTAACAATATTAAAATTGTCGACATGGTAGTCGGTTGGTGAGAAAGTACGTAGAAGAATTTTACCGCCTGGCTGCGCGTAATGATTTGGTCAAGACTGAATCACAGCAAGTCACCCGATTCAACGGTGGATTGCGTATGACAATCCAGGATCGGGTCCAGATGCAGTTCGTCTGGACGATGAATGATGCGATCAAGTTGGCTATTCGGGCAGAAGCGCAACTTGAACGTCCTAACACATGGACCTATCTATCGCAAGGATCACTGTGACAGGTCCACCTCAGGGAGCTCCACAGCCTAAGGGGAAAGAGCCCGTAGGAACACACACTCAACCTCCTATGTCTGAGAACCGAGATCAGGGAACCGGGTAAGCTAGACCCCAAAGGGGCGTATCGACTACTGTTGGTCCAAGTAGAATCCCGAACCGCTATACTCGGCCAAGGCCCGACAACTGCTATCGTTGTGGCCAACCAGGCCACCTATCAAATACTTGTCCCCAACAAAAAGAAGCAAACCTCACCATCAATGATGATAGTGCTGATAACGCCTATGAAGATCCAGATGTTGAAGAACAGAAGCATACCACTGAGGACGAGACAGATGATTCAGGATGGGTTCAGTAAGATCACGGCGAGTCGCTCATCGTGAGGCGGCTATTATATGCGCTAAGAAAAGAAGTGCATCCACAGGGCATAACATCTTCCGCACTAGGTGTACGGTGAATCGAAAGGTTTGTGACGTGATCATTAACAATGGAAGCAGCGAGAACATCGTTTCCAAGGTCATGGTGGAAAAATTGCAATTGAAAACGGAGCGTCATCCCCCCCATATACGATCGGTTGGATAAAGAATGTCAGTGAAACAAAGGTAACTTAACGGTGCACCATATCCTTTTCAATTGACAAACATTATAAGGATGAAGTAGTATGCGATGTGGTTGACATGGAAGCATGTCACATACTACTCGGTCGACCCTGGCAATCTGACCGTGACGCCAATTATAAAGGGCAAGATAACATATATATCTTCGTCAAGGACGGCCGGAAGACCATATTGGCCCCTATGGATCCAGAGGGACCACCTGAAACTTCTAAAGTGGATGGCCGTTTTCTCTTAACCATACGGGGCTTCGTGGAAGAATCCAAAGAAACAGGACGGACCTATGCATTAATTGTGAAAGGGAAAAAACTCGAGCCTACCATCATTCCTGAAAGACTAAGGCCCTTATTACATGAATTCAAAGAAATCTGGCCCGATGACCTTCCCATGGGTTACCCCCTTATGCGGGATATCCACACCATATCGACTTTGTCCCTGGGTCCAGTTTACCTAATCGTCCTCATTATCGAATGATTTCGAATGAGTACGAGATTCTGCAGGGACAAGTGGAGGAGCTGATCCGTAAGGGTCTTATTTGAGAAAGCATGAGCCCATGTGCCGTACCAGCTTTGTTAACTCCAAAGAAAGATGAGAGTTGGCGCATGTGTGTCGACAGCCGGGCCATCAACAAAATCACTATAAAATACAAGTTAATTTCCTATACCACGGTTGGACGATATGTTCGATATGCTAGAGGGCGCAAAAATATTCTCTAAATTGGACCCAAGGAGCAGCTACCATCAGATTCGAATACGGCCGGGTGATGAGTAGAAAACAGCCTTTAAGACCAACGAAGGATTGTACGAATGGGTGGTCATGCCCTTTGGTCTTTCGAATGCGCCTAGCACATTTATGAGATTGATGAACCAAGTTCTGAAACCTTTCATTGGGCGGTTCGTGGTGATTTATTTCGATGATAGACGAAATCACCCAGGAACACCTCAAGAAGGTCCTTCAAGTGCTCACTAAAAATAAACTGTATCTCAATTTAAAAAAGTGCAGCTTCATGGCTGATAGTCTATTGTTTCTGGGTTTTGTCGTAACATCCACGAGCATTCGGGTGGATGAGGAAAAGGTGAAGGCAATCAGAGAATGGCCGGTTCCCACAAATATTCACGAAGTGCGAAGTTTTCATGGACGGACGACATTCTATCGTCGGTTCGTGAAAATTTTAAGTACCATTGTGTCATCAATCATGGATTGCATGAAGAATTGACAGTTTCAGTGGACTGACGAAGCCGACAGGAGCTTTGCCGAAATCAAGCGCAGATTATCCACGACCCCGGTTCTTGTACTTCCCAACTTCGACAAACTATTTGAAGTTGAATGTGATGCCTCATATGTCGGGATTTGGAGAGTTTTGTCTCAAGAAAGTAGGTAGCCTTTTATAGTGAGAAACTTAACGACGCATGCAAGAAGTGGTCTACATTTGAGATCGAGTTGTACGCGGTGGTCTAGGCACTGCGACACTGCGACATTATTTGATTCAAAGGGAATTCATACTTTACACGGACCATCAAGCTCTCAAATTCATTACTAGTTTAGCTAACATTAATCGTGTGCATGCTAGATGGATCTCGTTTTTACAGGAATTCACGTTCGTGCTAAAACATAAGTTAGGGCAACAGAATAAAGTAGCCGATGCGCTGAGTCACCGTGCAACTTTGTTAGTCACTATGAACAATGAAGTTGTCAAGTTCGAGCGCCTTAAAGACATATATGCCGACGACGACGACTTCAATGATGCATGAGTTAGATGCTAGGAAGGTCACCCCGGCGACTTACATATGCAAGACGGGTTCCTTTTCAAGGGAAATCGACTGTGCATCCCGAACAGTTCGTTAAGGGAACAGATAATCAAAGAGCTACATGGAGGTGGCCTCAGTAGACACCTTAGGCGAGACAAGACGCGAGCTCTTGTGGAAGAACGGTATTACTGGCCTCAATTGATACGTGATGTGGGAAAGGCAGTCCAACGTTGTTATATTTGTCAGACCTCTAAGGGGCAATCTCATAATACGGGCCTCTACACCCCGTTACCCGTGCCTGACGACCCTTGAGAGGATTTATCTATGGACTTTGTGCTTGGTCTCCCAAGAACACAACGCGGCATGGATTCAGTGTTCGTGGTAGTAGATTGTTTCTCTAAGATGTCGCACTTTATTCTATGCAAGAAGACTCTCGATGCAATACACGTAGCGAATCTATTCTTCAGAAAAATTGTGCAGTTACACGGGGTTCCCAAGAATATTACTTCTGACCGTGACACGAAGTTTATAAGCCACTTTAGGTGGACTTTGTGGACTCGATTTGATACATGACTTCAGTTCAGCAGTGCCTACCACCCACAAACTGACTGGCAAACGAAGGTTGTGAATTGCACGTTGGGAAACCTCCTTCGATGTATTTCAGGAGAAAAACTGATACAATGGGATTTGATTTTGTCTCAAGCGGAGTTTGCATTCAACAACATGATGAACCGCTCGACAGGAAAATCCTCGTTCCAGGTTATTTACGGACGAGTACCTCGCCACACACTAGACTTGGTCCCTCTGCCGTTAACTCTGCCCAAGCTCCCAGGCATGAGCATTGCAGTAGAACATATGAGAGACAAAATCATGGGCATTCATGCGGAGGTACAGACCAAGCTACATGCCTCTAACGAAAAGTATAAGGAGAAAGCGGACAAGCAAAGAAAGATTTTCGACCGGAACGTACAACAAGTTGAAAAATAAAAAGATTGGACCGGTACCAATCATCCAAAAGATCAATGACAACGCTTATGTTGTTGATCTTCCAGATGACATGGCAATCTCACGGACTTTCAATGTCGCGGACCTGACTGAGTATCATGAACCAGAGCATGACGAGAACTCGAGGACGAGTTCTTTTGAAGTGGAGGACACTGATGTAGAGCGGGTCGCGGATAGTTACATGGCTAAGATGGATCAGAAAAGGCCCGGTTGACGACAGAAGTGATCTAGAAAATCATACCTTAAATTGGGCGTATCTCGCAATTCAGAATGAGTTATCTGACGTAAAATATATGATTTTGGGGTAGAACGAGCTACTTTAGCCAACCAACCTCTCGCTAAGCCGGGTTGCACAACCTGGATTTGCGAAATACCCCTGGATCGACGGTCGTTTCCCTGTTTTAATTTCGTTTTTACTATAAATAGTAAGTTTTAGTTTGATTATAACTCTTCATCCGTTGGGCTTTAGGAGTTGCGTCCAACGTGAAAAGATTTTAGAAAAAATTAGGAGAACAGTTTGGTAAAGCCAAATAGGACACTAACTATTTTTGACCGAAAACCTTGCACACTAGTAGACATCACGACCGTCTATAAATACTAAGTTTACTATTTATAGTAAGTCGCGAATTCTAGTAGTTTTAGTTGTAGTTTGATTC
>JAJHSJ010000015.1:7958626-8031492 GCA_021015155.1 Magnolia officinalis | reverse complement strand
TGCAGACGCCGCAAGCAACGCCTGCGCCAGGCGGCGGCAGAGCGGGCTGACCCACGGGTCCCAGTTGTGGGCCCCACCATGATGCGTTTTCGACATCAACACCGTCCATTGTGGGTCCCCCTTCTAAAAAGGGGCCTGCCCAAAAATCAGCCGCAAACGGAACTCAGGTGGGCCATACCATCTAAATCATGTGAAGACATGCCTAAATCATATAAAAACACTTGGTGGGGCCTACCTGAATTTCTGATGTGGCTGTGATGAAACTTGGTCTAGACCCTCAGACAGGTGGGACACACATAATGTATGGGCTGGATTTGTGAACCACCCGCGGTGGGACCCCTGACAATGTGACCTCATCAACAGGTCGGTGGCAAATAAACATTACGGTGGGCTCGCTGGCCGTGGGCCCAGGTCACGTGTGACCTTATAAACAGGTTTGATGGCAAATGAATATCACAGTGGCCCTAGTCCCGTGACCTTATGAATAGGTTGGATTTCAAATAAACATTTTTGGTGGGCCTTGCCACATGGCCTTATCAACAGGTGGATGAAAAATAATTATTATGGTGGGCCCTCTACTCTCATGTGACCTTATCAACAAATTGGATAGTAAAATAAACATTATAGTGGGCTTCACATGGGCCCACTTGGATGCATATGGGCCTATGTACTTTAGGCCCATCTTGATGTATTTTTGGGCCCATTATTAAGGCCTACTTGGATATTTATGGGCTCATGTATTTAGGCCCATCTTGGCATGTATATAGGCCCATTATTGAGGCCCACTTTGGTATATATATGGGCCCATATATGTAGGCTATCTTGATGTGTTTATAGGCCCATTGTTGGGGCCTACCTTGATATATATATAGGCCCACGTTATGAGGCCCATTTGAGGTATTTGTGGTCCATTGTTGAGACTCACTTGATATATATATATATATATATATATATATATATATATATATATATATATATATATATATATATATATATATATATATATATATATATATATATATATATAGGCCTATGTGATTAGGCCCATTTGACACATAAAGCTTATGTGATTGGCTCATTTTAATGCATTCTAAGGCCCATGGGTGATGGCCCATTGCAATGTACCTAAGGCCCATTGGTGAGGCTCATTGAGGGGCCACTGATGAATATAAGGCCCATGAGATACGGCTCATTTGATGTATTTAGGCCCAATGGGATGTACCTAAGGCACATTGCAATGTGTAATTCCACCATAATTTATTTAATGGTATTTAAGGCGAACCGAGCCTTGGCGACAATGTTGGTTTGACGTCCACATTGTACGAGTAATGTTGGTTAGATGTCCACATTATAACTCTCCCTAAGGCCACTGATAGGCCCATACTTGTTTCATGTAGGCCATCTAGACCCATCTTCATTGAGAGGATAGCTCATTACTTTATAACATGTTTAGCACAGCCCCATGATTCATGATCATACGCATCATATGTATGCTTGAGATGAGGAGTGTCTGATCATAGCACATGCCTTCGGGCAGATTGTTTACGGGCTCCCTGATAGGCGGAGTTGCCCTACATGAGCGCGTGCTTCACACAGGATGACTGCATGACTGATAGTGTGTTACATGCACTTGCATTTGTGTGATTGTGATATGCCCTAACGACATCAGGGCCATAGCCTCCACAGACACACCTTGGGAGGCTGAATTGGATACCGAAAATGTTTGGTTCTAGCATACGGGCGTCATAAATGTCCTGGGTGAAAATCCCTAAACCCGATGGTACCAGAGGATGACTCCAATGTCGAGACCGAGTGGATACACGAGCGCACGAGGGCCGTATACCAGTAGGCCGCGCCTCCCACTATGTCGTGGTCGGTTGGAAAGGGGTGTGACCTTACCCGCCTGAATGAGGGGGCAATTTCTAAGTTGAGTTTGACCAGCTTGAGGAATCGGTCCACTATCGACGAGCCGGACCCGATATTGGCAGGCGGATAGTGAGGTATCTTTCGCTCTTCCAGTTGTGCATCCGGATAGGGACGACAAGCTGCGCAGAGTGTACTAGACCCCGGTGATTATCCAAACTAAGAACCATACTGACTTGATGCTCTAGTGAGGAGCTGCATTGATATGTGGATATGGTTTGGCATGCTTAACTTGCATTATGCATCGCATGGCCTTGATATGGCCGATAGTATTCATATCTTGCACCACATAGCCTTGGTACGGCTGACTGCATTCATGTATTCATCAGCATGTTTCCGCATTACTCTGACCCTGCATTTTAAGCACGCTCATATTGCGCACACACTTATACCACCCTCTAAGCTTTCCATAAGCTTATGCACGATTGATGTGTGCAGGTGACGCCAGGACGCAGCTGTAGACTCGCCGCAGTTGGAGTGTGCAGCCGAGCTTTTGGAGTTTTGTCACTTTCAGTATATTGTATTTCCCCTTTCATACGCCTTGTACTTAAAGTTTTTGTTCATAGTGGATTTTGTGATGGTGTTCTTATGGTTATTGTTCGTGGGTTATGCTTATAGTTATGCTCATTACAAATCGAATCATATTTGAAATCCTCCTTGTAGCATCCCAAGATCGGAACCTGGTATATGGGTGCCGGGAGCCGAGAATGGGGTACTACAGAGGCTGTCGGCGCTGGATTCGGCGATCGGAAATTTTGTGAGCTCGGTTTCCGAGTTCGGGGTGTGACACCTTATCAACAGGTTGGATGGAAAATAAAAGTCCGGTGGTCCCTGTGAAGTTTTTAATCGGCAGTAATTCAATAAAGGACTGTTTCCTGTGGTGTGATCGGCATAGGATTTGAATCTGCTTCATTTTGAGATCATGTCTTATAGGAGTTATCAAAATGGATGAAGGGTGCGGATGTAAGGCACATACATCACAGTAGTTTCAAAGTTAGGAATCCACCGACCTCGATAAATCCATGGATCTACGGAAACGGACGTCCAGGGTTGCGTATGGCGCTGCTAGTAGCAGAAGAAGATTGCCTGGTGGTGCACACACCACCAAACTCCATGGTGTTGCTCACGTCACCGAGTTATATAGGCCCACCAGGATATATGTGTGTTATATCAAAACTGTTTATACATTTTTGCGATATCATTTTAGTGCTTGAGATAAAAATAGAGGCAGATCCAAACCTCAGGTGGACCACACCCCAAAAAGCAGTGGGAGTGAATGCCTACTATTGAAAACTTCCTGGGGGCACAGAAGTCCCGGTATTTGTTTTTTTCCTTTCATCCAGAACTCTATGGAGCTCCAGCTGGGAACGGGCGTGAGCTTTGAGCAGCCACCATGATGTATGGGTTTTATCCACACAGTCCATCCATTTTGCCTTATCATTTAAGGATATCAGCCCGAAACTGAGGCAGATCCAACGCTTAGGGGAACACACCACAGGAAACAGCGGTGATAATGATTATCCCCGTTGAAACTTTTTCAGTGCCCACCCTGATGTTTGTTTGCCATCCAACCTATTCATAAAATAAATAGACATAGACCTAGATGAAGAGAAAAGACAAATTTCAGCTCGATCTAAAATTTATGTGCTCGCAGGAAGTTTTCAACTGTATGAATTTAATCCCCATTGTGTGGTCTACCTGTGTCTTGAATTTGTCTATTTTATATCCTGAAATGGTATGGAAAATGGATGGACGGTGTGGATAAAACCCATACATCACATCACCGTCCAGCTGGAGATGAGCGAAGGGGTTGGACACAGTCCGCATTCTACTTTATGAGTGACCCTATAAATAAGTTGGATGGAAAATAAGCATCATGGCGGGGCCCATGAAAGGTTTGAATGGTAGGTATCAGTCCATTACTGCTTTATGTAGGGTGGTCATTTGTGGCGCAAAATGAATGTAGGACTCACATGTAACATCAACACGGGAAGGTCGGTGGTGCTGGTGCACGCAAGCCTCTCATTTTTGCAAATTCACTTTATATGGCCACAAATGTTGTGTATCAGGGTAAGTTTTTCATCTTTTCAGTTCATCTCAGCCATCTCAGGTTGAGTCCGATTGAGTTGAGTAGGTTAGTTGGATCAGGTTAGTGCTGCAGTGATTGGGGATGTCCTAGACTGAAAAATGAGACCGAGGAAGAAATTCGTAGGTGTAACAAATAAATGATCATGATGATCATTGATAGGCCCCACTTGTCATCTGACCCAGGGGTGGCAATGGTTGAAGTCAACTTGTTATACCTGCTTTTAAGATGGGTTTAGGCTAAGCTAAATATGCAGTGGGTTGGGTTGGGTTAGAAATATGTGACACGTTTAAGTAAATGCATGGGGCTTGGATTGAACCCAACTCATGCTGGGCCGCCCATATAGGTTATCCATGAGTTGGGTCACTTGAACCCACCTGATCCAACCCAAAACAGCATAAAAGCAAAACATATAGAAGATTTATTTTATTATTATTATTATTTTTGTCATATTCACGCTAGTCGAGTCCAATAGGTTTAATGAATTTTTTAGCGGACCTAATCGATCAGAGGGTAATGGACCAACGGTGAGGTTTGGGCAAGAATTCTCAAGGCTGGGCATGCTCTCCCATTGATTCATATGGTGTGGGCCATGTGAGTTTTGGATCAGCAAGATTTTAGGTCGATCCGTCTCATTTTCTTGTAGGCCTCAATGGATTCATGGTTTGGATGATACACAAATATTCCCGTGAGCATAAAAATATTTCTCTAGCCATACTTTTACTAGTACCATACACTCCAATGAATCAATAATTTCTTGGTTTTGAGTTTCGAAGTATTTAATATACTTGTATAGAATAACACGCTTGACACAAATGCAGTTGTAAATTGTACATATGGACTATATTAATTCAGATTTAACTGATAGAGTGTTTGACATGCATGTTTGGCTTGTCGTGAATTATTTACCTCTCTTTTCCCGTCGATTTAACATGTTGATGGATAGAATTCTTTTCATGGTCACACCATCTGCATAGCTTTCTACCGTGATATGAATAAATTGATAAAGGGTTTAACGTGTATGACTCGCTTGTCATCAATCCTTTGCCTCTTTTTTTCCACGCGTGGAATCCACATTTTGATAGATGTGAGGTATTTTCAAGGTCACCATCTCCGCAACTTTCTATCCTAGCATGAATAAATTGATAGGTGGTTCGACGTACATGATCTGCTTGTTATCAATTTTTTACCTCTTTTTTCACATGTGGGATCTACATTTTGATAGATGAAGGTTTTTCCATAGTTACCACCTGCACAACTTTCTATCTTATCGTGAATAAATTGATAGGAGGTTTAACGTGCATAAGTCGTTTGTCATTAATCATGTCTCTTTCTCACGTGTGGGATCCACATTTAGATAGATGAGGGTTTTTCCATAGTCACCATGTGCACAGCTTTCTACCCTGACATAAATAAATTGATAGAGAGTTTGACGTGCATGACTCGCTTGTTATTAATTCTTTGCCTCTTTTTTCACATGTGGGATCCACATTTTGATAGATAGAGGTATGTTCATGGTCACCATCTGCACAACTTTCTACCATGGCGTGAGTAAATTGTTAAGATTTGATGTGTATGACTTGGTTGTCATTAATCATTTGCCTCTTTTTTCACGTGTGGGATCCACATTTTTATAGATGAAGGCCTTTCCAAGTCACCATCATCATAGATTTCTATGCCAGCATGAATAAATTGAATAAAGATTCGACGTGCATGATTTGCTTGTCCTCGATCCTTTTCCTCTCCATTTCACATGTGGGGTCTACATTTTAATAGATGGAGGTCTTTCCATGACTTGCTAACGCCCATCCTTTACCTCTCCTTTGAAGTCTAGGTCCATGCTTGAGACTCACTTTCCAATCTGATCGCCCGAGGATGACCCTTAATTAGATGAGAATCCAAAATATTAATGGTGTAGATTAGGTGGACCACACCACAGGAAACAGCAGTGATAATGATTCTCACACTTGAAACTTTTTGAGTGCCCACCCAAATGTTTATTTGCCATCCAACATATTCATAAAATAAAGTTACATGGTCCCAGATGAAGAGAAAAGACAAATTTCAGCTCGATCCAAAATTTCTGTGGTCACAACAAGTTTTCAACTATATAAATTTAATCCCCATTGTGTGGTCTACCTGTGTCTTGAATTTGTCTATTTTATATCCTGAAATGGTATGGAAAATAGATGGACGGTGTCGATAGAACCCATACATCACATCATGGTGGCCGCCCAGCTGGAGACGAGCGAGGGGTTGGACACAGTCCGCATTCTACTTTATGACCCTATAAATAAGTTGGATGGAAAATAAGCATCATGGTGGGGCCCATGAAAGGTTTGAATGGTAGGTATCAGTCCATTACTGCTTTATGTAGGGTGGTCATTTGTGGCGCAAAATGAATGTAGGACTCACATGTAACATCAACATGGGAAGGTCGGTGGTGCTGGTGCACGCAAGCCTCTCATTTTTGCAAATTCACATTATATGGCCACAAATGTTTTGTACGGCCACAAATGTTTTGTATCAGGGTAAGTTTTTCATCTTTTCAGTTCATCTCAGCCATCTCAGGTTGAGTCCGATTGAGTTGAGTAGGTTAGTTGGGTCAGGTTAGTGTTGCAGTGATTGGGGATGTCCTAGACTGAGAAATGAGACCGAGGGAGAAATTTGTAGGTGTAACAAATAAATGATCATGATGATCATTGATAGGCCCCACTTATCATCTCACCTAGGGGTGGCAATGGTTAAAGTCAACTTGTTGTACCTGCTTTTAAGGTGGGTTTGGGCTAAGCTAAATATGCAGCGGGTTGGGTTGGGTCATTTAAGTAAATGCGTGGGGCTTGGATTGAACCCAACTCAAGCTGGGCAGCCCATATAGGTTATCAATGAGTTGGGTCACATGAACCCACCTGACCCGACCCAAAACCCAAAACAACATAAAAGCAAAACATATAGATGATTTTATTTATTTATTTATTTATTTATTTTTTTTGTCATATTCACACTAGTCGAGTCCAATAAGTTTAATGAATTTTTTAGCCGACCTAATCGATCAGAGGGTAATGGACCAACGGTGAGGTTTGGGCAAGAATTCTCAAGGCCAGGCATGCTCTCCCATTGATTCATATGGTGTGGACCATGTGAGTTTTGGATCAGCGTGATTTTAGGTCTGTCTCATTTTCGGTGGGCCTCAATGGATTCATGGTTTGGATGATACACAAATATTACTGTGAGCATAAAAATATTTCTCTAGCCTTACTTTTACTAGTACCATACACTCCATTGAATCAATAATTTCTTGGTTTTAAGTTTTGAAGTATTTGATATACTCCTACAGAATAACACACTTGACACAAATGCAGTTGTAAATTGTACATGTGGACTATATTAATTCAGATTTAATTGAGAGAGGGTTTGACATGCAAGTTGGCTCGTCGTCAATTATTACCTCTCTTTCCCGTGGGTTTAAATGTTGATGGATAGAATTCTTTTCATGGTCATCATCTGCACAACTTTCTACAGTGACGTGAATATTAATAAGGTTTTATACGTTGACTACGTCTGTTTCGCATGTATTACTTTCGTTTCGTCATGGTTGCCATCTTTTTTTTCCACTTTGGATCCATGAGAGGTGAGGTATTTTCAAGGTCACCATCTCCACAACTTTCTATCCTAACGTAAATAAATTGATAGGTGGTTTGAGACCCACTTGTCCTTAATTTTATTTTAACCTCTTTTTTCACATGTGGGATCCATGTTTTGATAGATGAAGGTTTTTCCATAGTCACCACCTGCACAACTTTCCACCATAGCGTGAATAAATTGACAGCAAGTTTAACGTGCATGACTCGCTTGTCATCAATCCCGTCTCTTTCTCACGTGTGGGATCCACATTTAGATAGATGGAGGTTTTTCCATGGTCACCATCTGCACAGCTTTCTACCCTAACATAAATAAATTGATAGAGGGTTTGACGTGCATGACTCACTTGTTATTAATCTTTTGCCTCTTTTTTCACATGTGGGATCCACATTTTGAGAGATGGAGGTATGTTCATCGTCACCAACTCCACAACTTTCTACATGGCGTGAGTAATTGTTAAGATTTGATGTGCATGACTTGGTTGTCATTAATCATTTACCTCTTTTTTCACGTGTGGGATCCACATTTTTATAAATGGAGGTCTTTTCATGGTCACCATCATCATAGATTTCTATGCCTGCATGAATAAATTGAATAAAGATTTGACGTGTATGACTCGCTTGTCGTCAATCCTTTTCGTCTACATTTTAATAGATGGAGGTCTTTCCATGACTTGCTAACGCCCAATCTTTACCTCTCCTTTGAAGTCTACGTCCATGCTTGAGACTCACTTTCCAATCTGATCGCCCGAGGATGACCCTTAATTAGATGAGAATCCAAAATATTAATGGTGTAGATTATCATTTAAGATGCAATCCTGGTTAGCAACGGTGGCTTCGACATGTTACCTATCAAAACTCTTCCCACATTCATTGGGATGCAAATTTCCAGCAACCGTTGTCATAGGAGCGAGTCATGCACGTTATTAACCAGGATCCACATTTAGATAAATGGAGGTTTTTCGATAGTCACCATCTCTACAGCTTTCTACCCTGACATAAATAAATTAATAAAGGGTTTGACGTGCATGATTTGCTTGTTATTAATCCTTTGGCTCTTTTTTGACATGTGGGATCCACATTTTGATAGATGGAGGTACATTCATGGTCACCGTCTCCGTAGCTTTCTACCATGGCGTGAGTAAATTATTAAGATTTGATGTACATGACTTAGTTGTTATTAATCATTGGCCTATTTTTTCACGTGTGGGATCCACATTTTTATAGATGGAGGTCTTTTCATGGTCACCATCATCATAGCTTTCTATGCCAGCATGAATAAATTGAATAAAGATTTGACGTGCATGACTCGATTGTTGTCGATCCTTTTCCTCTCTATTCACAAGTAGGGTCTACATTTTGATAGATGGAGGTCTTTCCATGACTTGCTAACGCTCATCCTTTACCTCTCCTTTGAAGTCTACGTCCATGCTAGAGACTCCCTTTCCAATCTGATCACAGGCCTGTTCAACAAACTTCTTAGGATGGCCCTTAATTAGATGAGAATCCAAAATATTGATGGTGTAGATTATCATTTAAGATGCAATCCTGGTTAGCAACAGTGGCTTGGGCATGTTACCTATCAAAACTCTTCCAACATTCCTTGGGATGCAAATTTCCAGCAATTGTTGTCATAGGAGCGAGTCATGCATGTTATTAACCATGATCTACATTTAGATAGATGAAGGTTTTTCCATGGTCACCATCTGTACAGCTTTCTACCCTGACATAAATAAATTGATAGAAGGTTTGACGCACATGACTCTCTTGTTATTAATACTTAACCTCTTTTTCACATGTGGGATCTATACTTTGATAGATGGAGGTATGTTCTCTGCATAGCTTTCTATCATGGCGTGAGTAAATTGTTAAGATTTGATGTGAAGCATGGTTGTCATCAATCATTTGCCTCTTTTTTCACGTGTGGGGTCCACATTTTTATAAATGGAGCTCTTTTCATGGTCACCATCATCATAGATTTATATGCCCACATGAATAAATTGAATAAAGATTCGACGTGCATGACTCGCTTGTCGTCGATCCTTTTCCTCTCTATTCACATGTGGGGTCTACATTTTAATAGATGGAGGTCTTTCCATGACTTGCTAACGCCCAATCTTTATCTCTCCTTTGGAGCGAGTCTACGTCCATGCTTGAGACTCTCTTTCCAATCTGATCACCCATTAAACAAACATCTTAGAATGACCCTTAATTAGATGAGAATCCAAAATATTAATGGTGTAGATTATCATTTAAGATGCAATCCTGGTTAGCAACGGTGGTGGCTTGGGCAAGTTACCTAGCAAAACTCTTCCCACATTCCTTGGAATGCAAATTTCCAGCAACCGTTGTCATAGGAGCCCTATCTACAATGTGAATCGCATTTGTGTCACCTTAAATTAGCACATTGAACTCTAAATTCCAACAGATTTGAAATTCAAGTAGTCTGCACTGTAATAAATAGGGGAGATTGAATGCCCGACATTGAAACCTCCTTTGCACCTACGGAAGTTTTTTAATTACGCTGATATCTGTGTTTTCCTTTCATCCTGGTGGGGTCACCTTTTTCTTTTTCTTCTTTTTTTTCTTCCCTGGTGGGGTCACCTAATAAACGAGTAGGAATGCATATAAGCATTACCGTGGGCTACAGGAAGGTTCCAATGGTGGATGTTTCCATCTTCATTGTTTTCGGTCGTGCAGCCCACTTGAGATCTAATTTTATTAATTTTAAAGATCATGCTCTAATATGATACGATGAAACTGATGGACGGAGTAGATGTCAAATAGATGTCACGATGGGCTTCACAAGCTTTTGGGTTGCAGACCCACTTAGTTTAATGTGGGGCCCATTGCAGATGGTCTGTGTAGCCTAGATCAATCCACGATGGACCCCAAAGAACGTTACTCAAAAAACAGGGAAGACAAAAATGAAAAAAAAAAAAAAAAAAAGCAAAAAGGGGATTAACAAAAAAAATTTAAAAAATTTAAAAAATTAAAAATTAAAAAAATTAAAAGGAGAAAAGGGAAAAAGAAAAAAAAGAAAAAAAGAAAAAGAAAACAGCAAAGGTGATTGCATGATGAGTGGCCCTCATCCCTCGCACATGTGTGCCTCATTTCTTTAGACTATGAATACTCGTATATTAAAATAAGACCATTAGATTTTTTCACTTAATCGGTCTACTAAATGCCTTCTAAGGAGAAGCCTAAAGTTTCTTTCAAGACACCTAATTTGAGACCCCATACGGTTTAATTTGAATTACTTATATGACATGTCTACAATTTCTAAATTATTTCTAAATGCATATGTACATATATTAGTGCTAATTGCATCAAATGATATGCAGATACATAGTGACAATTAAAATACACCAAAATGGATTTTAATTCATCTATGATGGTGAAATTTAGCATAGAATCTTGAACATGTAACCAAGGCATGGAATGCTGAATGGATAGATTGGAATCACCAAACCCATGGCCATGTTGATATTTCTAGGAACCCATGAATTTAGAATATATGAAAAACATGATAATCAATAAGGCAAGCACCAACTCAATCAAGCTAGCGTGGAACGTTGTCCATTGAAAGACAAAATCCATCTGTCAAAACACGGATCCCACCTCTATATTCCAATGTTGAATCTTTAAGACGCTAGAACTCACACGTGTATAACTAAAGTCGTGCACAGTCTTTTACTCAGTAGAAGATAAAAGCATGATCAGAAGAATCAAAATATAAGGTTTGCTAGAGTACTGTTATCAAATGTCTTAAATTTGTTTGTAATTGGGTCTATCAATCGCACCGATAGACCATTCAATCCCATTGACAATTCTCTTGAATTCATCGAGAAAATTTCAATTTATTCCCTTTGCTCATTAGACAATTTATGAGTCCAAATCGATATAATTGAGGTGGCTTCGATTCATCGAAGAGACTTCGATGGTTCATGCGATGTTTCAAAATAATGCCAACAAAATATAGTTGTCTCGCAATGCTGGAATTTGGTTTGAAAGTGCTTTCACATTGTTTCATATGATATGACCCATGTGAATTTTGAATTAACTTGATTTTAGGCGCATCCCATCTTCGTGATGGGCTTCAATGGATTCCCCGTGTGATTGCTACACAAATATTATTGTGGACATAAAAATCACTCCTCCAATCATATTTTTACCAATACAATACAACTACTTCGACAAGATTAATAATTTCTTAGTTTTAAGTTTCAAACTTTTTGATATTCTCACGGACTAACAAGCTTGACATGCATACACTTGTAAACTATACATGTGGACTACATCAACTCAGATTTAATTGACTAAATTGTGATAGCCATCTGCACTAAGTCCCAATCTTAAAATCGAATTAGTTGAATAATTCTAACATTTGATTCATGAACACTTGTTTATTGAAATAAGACCATTGGGTATTTTTCACTTTAAATATTTTTTGTTCATGATGGACCTAAGTTGAAACTCATAATTTAGACTGTTTATTTTGAATTACCTTATGGAACATCTCCAATATCCAAGTTATTTTTAAATGCTTGTAGTACTTATATTAGCTTGTGTTGGACAATATGCCGATACGTATTGACAACTACACCTAAAAGGATTTATAATAATTTATTATGATAACATTTAGCCAAGAATCTTGAATACGTAACCAAGCCAGATAATGCTAGATGGACGGATTGCACCCACGACCATCTTGTTGTTGCTAGGAACCTATACTACTTATATTTATGTGAAAATCATGATAATCAACAAGTCAAGCACCAATTAAGTCATGCTAGTGTGGAAGGACAATATCAATTTGTCAAATCATGGATCCCACCTCTTTATTCCAATATTGTTAAGTATTCGAGCCCATTGTGAAGACTCGCCCATTTATACAGGTGAAGTCATACACGGTCGCTTACTCAGTTGAAGATAAAACAATTGCTCAAAGAATCAAAATCTAGTGTTTCTAGAGTACATCCCCATCCATTGCAATAGGATATGCACGGACTATAGTGTTTTGTGATGGGGATAGCACGGAAGCAAGTCTGAACTCAAATGAAACAAGAGGAAATCAAATGTAAAAAAAGCACACAGAGAACTCATGATTCTACGTAGAAAAACTCTTATGGGAAAAAATCACAGCATGAAGAGACAAGCAATCCACTATGGAAGCAATATTACAAGAGATAGAATCAACTTACAATGATGAGAACCCCCTTCAAATCTCTCAAAACCTTGGTTTTTTCTCTCTATAACCCTAAAAGATATCTTAGGATAACCCTAGTCCTGATAACATCCGATACATATACTATCACAAGTAGAATAGGAAACAAATTGTGCACTTACTCAATTCCGGGCAAATTGCCGGTTTAAGTGTCGATCGATCGACATCGATCAAGCCCCCTTCAATCGATCGAGCAGGCCCTTGTTTGAGCGATCGAACAAGGTCAAATACGTCCAAAGAGTTTATGGTATTTTTTTAATATAGTCGATCAATCAAGCCCTATTGGTCGTTCGATCGAGAAGGTCCAAAAATGTTTAGCAAGCAATTTGTCTAATTCCGGGTACGATTGATAGATCGAGCAAGGGTATCAATCACTCGATATCCGCCGTTCTAGCAACATTATTGAAGACATCCATTCAACAATCTTTATCATGGATTCAATCTTCATGCTCTATTGCTTTAATGCCATCAACGTCTTTAATCGCCTTTCATCATAGGTTCATTGTCACTTTTTGTGCACACTTCATCTTCATTAAGCCTTCATCAAGCTCAAAAAAGTTGAACATGATCAAAACTTCTCCATAGGACCACCTTTGTAAGCATGTCGGGTGGATTGATGCTTGTATGAATCTTTTCTATATTCACACCACCTTCCTCAAACACTTGTCAAATAAAATGATGATGAATATTAATATGTTTAGTACAAGAATGGTAAACTGAGTTCTTTGTTAAATTGATCACGATTTGTTGTTATAATTACCCAGCACAACCTCTTGTTAAGTTATCATATCTCTCAACCAAATACCTTCTTTGAACGCCTCCGTCACAATCATATACTCAGCTTCGATTATGGAAAAGGCAACCACAAACTGAAGTTTTGATATTCAAATGAATACTCTATCCACTAGAACAAATGAGTAGATAGAAGTTGACTTTCTATTGTCCACATTACCTGCATAATCAGCATCTACATGGCCTACTAGTTTCTTCTCTAGGCTTGGAATAGGCTACACTACGGAAGCAGATTTGGTGAGATCTTGGCCTCACCCAAGATGGTGTTGCTCTTACAGTGGTGCCCACCTTGATGTATGTATTCTGTATCCATTCCATCCGTTTTTTCATATCATTTTAAAAAAATATTCAAAAATTGAAGCAGATCCAATTATCGGATAGACCATACCATAGGAAATTATTCAACGAATTAGATTGCAAATAAAAACTAAGGAAACATTAAAGTGGGCCCTAAAAAGTTTTAAATAGTGGTGTGTTCAATCATCACTATTTCCCAGAGAATGGTCCACCTGATTATTGGATCATCTTAAGTTTTGGCATCATTCTATAAAATGATATTAAAAAATGAATGGGCAGAGTGGATACAAAATACACACAACAAGGTGGGCCCCACGGTATGGGTTACATTGTCTTGGGTGAGTTCGAGTCTCACATGATCTGCTCACATGCACCACCCATCAAGTGATATAATTCTTTGATGTCTGATATTTCGTATGCAGTGAGTATTGTAAGCAGATACATAGCTAACCTCGAGAAATAACATTAGAAGGGTTGTGAAATTATTACTTTGACATTCGATGTACAGTAGATTAGGTCTTTTGAGTTCGAGAAATCAGGGAGGACATATAGAACTTTTATGGGCCTCATCATGATGTATATATTAGATCTACACCGTCCATATATTTTTTCATACAATTTTATTGAATGATACAAGTTTTAAGTGGGCCACACTATGGAAGCAGTATGAATTAGAAGCAACCATTGAAAACTTCTTGAGGCCGTGTAAGGCTCTAATAAAGCTGATATTTGTGTTTTTCATCCAGGTCTGTGTGACCTTGTGAAGAGGTAAGATGGCTAGTAAACCTCACAGTGGACTCTAGGAAGATTTTAATGGTAGTCATTCAATCCCTGCTGCTTCTGTGGTGTGATCCACTTGAGCTTTGAATGTGCCTCATTTTTGGGCTCATGATCTAGAATGATCTGTAAAAATTGATGGACGGTGTGGATCTAAAACATAAATCAGTGTGGAGCTCAGAGAAGTTTCACACATTATAAGTTGTGCTGTGTAGAATGCAGTTTACTTAAGAACAACGAATCATAGCTAAGTGGTAGAGTGATGAAGATTTCCTTTCAACGGTAAGTTCTTGGTATCGCTTCCGTAGTAACAAGCTAATCAAGTTGAAATTTGTTCAATAGATTGTACAATTTGAGTTGTGGATTGATATAGACCAGTTATCTGGTTCATAGATTGGATGACCCCAGGAATAGGCCTTATTAAATAACATGGTTCAATCCACTAGAGCCGGGAGGGCGTCATTTTATTGGGCAACGAAGTGGAATTTGGTTAGAAGTTCCTCCGCTGCAAACCTAGGTGGGGCCAAGCATGATGTTTGTGAGAAATCCACCCCGTTCATCCATTTTTTGAGATCATTTTAGGACATGGGGCCACAAATGAGCCATATCAAATACTCAAGTGGGCCGCACTAAAGGAAAGGTGGGTAGGAAAATTTCCACGGTTGAAACCTCAATGGGGTTGACAGTGATGTTTACATGCCATCCATACCGTTAATAACATCATTCCTACTGAGATGAAGTGAAAACATAAATATGATCCTGATTCAAAACTTGTGTGGCCCCACGAATATTTCAACCGTGGACATTCAATCATCATGTCTTTGGCCACTTGAGTATTGAATCCGGCTCATTTTTGCCTCATGCCATAAAATGATCTCAAAAAACGGATGGATGGAGTGGATTTCTCACAAAATTTGCAGTGGGCCCCACCTAGGTTTCCAGCGCAGAAAAGGCTCTCGCAGGAAATCCGCGTCCCCTCCCTCTCGCCTATATAATGCCTCCCCACCTGTTCTCTTCCTACACCGTCACAAATCCCCCAAAACCAAACCAAATGGATCGCCTCCACCTCTCCTCTCTTACTAATAAATCCTTTCCATTTCGAATCTTCTTCTCCAATCTCCCTTCCTTATTTAGCTTTCTCTTATTATCTTCCCTCATTTTCCCTTCCTCTTTTGTCTTTGCCAGTGTCAGTAACAGTAAGGCTTTGTCAATCCAACACCAATGCATTGAAGATCACTTCTCTGCCTTGCTTCAGCTGAAACAGGGCTTTAACTTCTCTGGTGAGTACAACATGACAACACTCCCCTCTTGGAATCCTGATAACAAGGATTGCTGTTCTTGGGAAGGCATCACGTGTGATGGTGCCACTGGTCACGTGACCAGTCTCGACCTCAGCGAGCTCCGTATTTCCGGTCGGATTGATTTTGTAAGCCTCTTTCGTCTTCAGAGCCTGCAGAAGCTCAACCTCGCTTACAATGACTTTGATCCCTCTCCAATCCCATCTGGGTTTGAGCAGCTCACCAGTTTGACCCATCTCAACCTCTCTTGGTTGCATTTTTATGGCCAAATCCCGCTGGAAATCTCCCGCTTGACCACTTTGGTGTCCCTCGATCTATCTTACAATCAATATTACAATGATACGTATGTTGAATACCTGAAATTCGAAAACTCAAGCATTGGAGCATTCGTCCAAAATCTGTCCAGTCTGAGAGAACTCCATCTCAGTTGGGCAAACATCTCAGTTCAGGGTAGCGAGTGGGGCTTGGCCTTATCCTCGGCACTCCCTCTTCTCCGCAAGTTGAGCTTGGGGGAATGTGGTCTTTCAGGCCCCATCCATTCTTCGCTTTCCAGCCTCTGTTTCTTATCTCAACTTGATCTCAGTGGAAACAATCTGTCTTCTGTCGTACCCAACTTCATAGGGAACTTGTCTTCTTTAACGTCACTAGCTCTCAGTGATTGTGGAATGCATGGAAAAATTCCAGAGAGTATTTTCAGGCTGCCAAACCTACAAACCTTGGATGTAGGATACAATCCACTTCTGACGGGTGAAATCCCTCCAAACAATACTCTCCGGGTGTTGTCCCTATCCGACACTGGATTTTGTAGCAACCCACGGGATTCATTCACTAATTCCAAACTGCTGACAAAGATCCAGCTTGGAGATTGCAACCTAACCGGCCAATTTCCATCATGGCTTGTGAAGCTTGACCAACTCATGTTTTTGGATCTTTCGTACAATGGTTTCAGCGGACCATTGCCATCATGGCTTGTGAAGCTGGACAAACTCATGTTTTTGTATCTTTCATCCAATAATTTCAGCGGTCCAATCCCTTCTTCCTATGGCAACAAGTTTCAAAATCTTCAAACGCTCAGCGTTTACAACAATTCACTCAATGGGACCATTCCATCATCATTGTTTTCACTCCCATCATTGAAAAGGTTGCATCTTCAAGATAATCAATTTAGTGGTCAACTTGGTGAGTTCTACAACCCATCCTCTTCTCTGCTAGAGACAATACTCTTGAAAAACAATAAGTTGGAGGGGCCTATTCCGATGTCCATCTTTGAACTCACAAAGCTTAAAATCCTGGTGCTTTCATCAAACAATTTCAGTGGTGATGTGGACCTTGGCTTATTCCAAAACCTTAAGAACCTCTGGGTCCTGGCTCTTTCAGATAACAACTTCTCAGTCCGTGATGGCAGAAGCAATTCAACCTCCATGTCCTTTCCCCATATTAAATCTTTGCTTTTAAGATCCTGTAACATTACTAAATTTCCAGACATCTTGATAAACCAAGAAAGGATTTACTCTTTGGATCTTTCCAACAACAAAATCGATGGTGAAATACCAAACTGGCTATGGAAGTTGGGAAACGGTACTGTATTTTATTTGAATCTTTCTCACAATGCTCTCGAGGGATTAGAGCAACCATTTCCCTATCATTCTTTAAGTTGGTTGAAATATCTTGACCTAAGCTTTAACAAGCTAAAAGGCTCAATTCCAATCCCTCCTCTATCTTCCATTTTCTTTTCACTTTCAAACAATCATTTTAGTGGAGAAGTTCCCTCACTTATTTGCAATTGCACTTCCTTACAAGTCCTCGATCTGTCTCACAACCACTTCAATGGTTCTATTCCACCATGTTTGGGTCAAATCATTGATGCCCTCATTGTGTTGAATCTTGGGGGAAATGCATTTTATGGCCCTTTGCTTCAAGCATTCAAAGAGGAGTGCACTCTAGAGACACTTGATCTCAATGGAAATCAATTGGAAGGACAGGTGCCAAGTTCTTTGGCCAGGTGCAAGAAGCTAGAGGTGTTAAACCTTGGAAACAATCAAATACATGACACCTTCCCTTTCTGGATAGAAAATTTATCCCAGTTGCACATTCTCATCTTGGGATCCAACAAATTTCATGGCACCATTGGGCACCCCCAAGCAAATCATACATTTCCATTATTACAAATCTTTGATCTCTCTAACAATAGCTTCACAGGTAAGTTGTCATCAAATATGTTTAGGAGCTGGAAAGCAATGATGGAGACCAAATCTCAATCTCAATTTCTTAGCAAAACATTTGGCAGTGGATACTATCAAGATAAAGTGACTATAGTGAGTAAAGGGCTAGAAATGGAGCTGGTAAAGATCCTTACTGCCTTTACGGTAGTGGATCTCTCAAATAACCAATTTCATGGGGGCATTCCAGAATCAGTTGGGAATTTAAAGTCATTGGTTGTGCTTAATATGTCCTATAACCATTTTACAGGCCGAATTCCAGCATCACTCGGAACCATTAAAGCTCTTGAGTCAATGGATTTATCACATAATAGTGTGTCTGGAGAGATTCCTTGGCAGTTGACAAAGCTAAACTTCCTTGCCGTGTTGGACCTTTCGCAAAATCTCCTCACTGGAAGCATACCACAAGGTCAACAATTCAATACATTCACGGATAAATCTTTTCTTGGGAACTCAGGATTATGTGGCACTCCACTGTCAAAGAAATGTGAACACGTTGAGGCACCTGCATCACCACCATTGGCACAATCGGAAAGCAAATATGACTGGAAATCCGTGTGGATTGGCTTTGGAGTTGGATATGGAGTGGGAATGGGAATCCTTTTTGGACTCTAGCACTTTGGACAAATGGAATGAGAGAATTCACCATATTTATTGATAAAGTACTTATGTTGATTTTCCATGTGAGGCGTTTATTCTAATGCATCGATACTGAGAGGATTGGAGCTAGGAGGAGCGAAAGTACTCAAGGAATAGAAGCATATGAGAAGAAGGATGATATTTATATTTTTGTTTATGATGTATTGTATATGTTTATGGCTATATAATAGGCGACACATGTCCCCTTTATGTGGAGCCCCCTGCATGTTTGTACACATTTTTGTCAAATCAACAAAGTTACAGGTGGTGTGCTCCCACCTTTCTGGAAAAATAAAAAATAAAAAATTTCTATATATTGATAGTTTTGTATTTCATACTCGTTGCTTTCATTTAATTAGTTTTGTTAATTTTCTAAACAGAGTATTAATTATTCAATTTCCACTACTTGAGCCTTATATTATTGGCACTACAGTTGTTCAAGTTGTTATCTGATCTCTAGTCAATACATGACATAACCTAGTCATTGGCGAATCGTCTGGGTGACTCATGGGGTCAAACTGGATAGGGTCCATCTATCAGATAAGCTTAGAATTTTGTTGGTGGTCCATCTAATTGAAAGCTATAATTTAAGCAGTTTAGTTTGAATTATACAATTTTCGAGTAACCCGCATATTGTCAATGGCACCTCCGTACTCTACAAGAGTACCGATGTATTTCTCTAATATATTATCAGAATTTTTATCTTTTTGCACAATTGCTGAAGCACATGTATCAAACCATTGAACGATGAACAATGCATCCAATAATAATACATTAGACTCTATTTTAGAGAGTATTAATTAAGGTGGATCACATATGAAGGTATTTCCAGGACTCAGATTGGGTGTTCACCCTGCTACTACAATATGTATGGTGACCTTGTGGGATGCCGGAGCAGATTAGGTCTACCTGATAAGACCGATGGTGTGTGTTACTTAGATCCAAATTTCAGGTGAACCACACCAGTGGAAACTGGTGTGATTGACCATTAAAACCTTATTGTAGGCCATAAAAGTTTTGGATGAAGCTGATCTTATGTATTTTCCCTTCAATCAGGTCCCTTTGACCTTATCAACAGGTTGGATGGCAAATAAAAATTATGTCGGGCCCTAGGGAATTTTTAATGGTGGCATTCAATCAACATTATTTCCTGTAGTGTGGTTCACTTGAGATTTGGATCTGATTAAGTTTTGGGACCACGTCATATTTGATCCGGAAGAACGAATGAATGCGTGGATATATAATACATTCATCAAGGCGGACCCCACGATCAGGGTAACAACCACTAATGTGTTACCCAGGTAACACCTAATCCGTCTGACTCGCTGCTGGAAAAGCACCATGGCCCCACCATGATGTAAGTGTTTTATCCGTGTGGTTTATCCATTTTTCTGGCTCATTTTACCACATGAGCCCAAAAGTTAGGCAAGTCCAAGTATCAGGAGGTCCACACTATAGGAAACAGTGGTGATTGAATACCCACCATTATGGACTTCCTGAGAGCCATAAAAATTGTATCAAGTTGATATTTGGCCCATCCTGACAGTAACACATGTTCCAGTCAGATCCCACCACATCATGTCACCGTGAACATCTGTGTTGGCTCTTTCCATGGTCACTGTCTACACAGCTTTCTACTAGGATAAATAAACCACTCAGATTATGTACTACCCCTGCTTCCACTGAATGGTGGAGCCTAGACTGTCAAAGATGGGGCCCATGCATAGCATGTTTGGCCTCATCTCTGACAGGCTGGGCTCTACCTATCACACCTGCCATGTCGTGCTTGTACCAATGTTACTACATCCAATCTACATCCTCAATGGGCATGATTCTCTGATCTGATTCGGCACCACAAGTCAGTATTAAAAATAAGGATGACTCAGCCGAGTCATGACTCAACTAAGGACCAAAGAGGTTTTGCCAAAACACTCCCACACCTTCTTTCTTATCGTCAAAAGCTTCTTTTCTAAGATGGTTTTGCCTAACACTCCCACACTCACAAAATGTGGTTGAGATGACTTGCTATCCCACATTCCATTGATTGGCAGACATCCAAACAATCCCTTAATTTCTAGGACACAATAAGCTTAACTTGATCCACCAAAGACTAGCTCACCAGCAAAAGGAAAAGGCCTACTTATCAATTGACAGAGAAAAAAATTACATTAATTTCAATACATTGTGATATTACAGTTCTAATTCAGTAGAAACTGAACCGTTTCTTGATTGAGATTTGGAGCAATGTAATTCTGAAATTTACATAAATTACATATGAAGAACAATGCTCCATTGAGAAACGACCAAAGAAATTTCTCTATCAATCTTGAGAATGAAAATCATGCCATCGCAGTGAATCTTTTGTTAAGTCAGCTGTTCATACCAATGCCATGGTCTTGGGTTCAAAAGTCTTCACAACCATCAACACATCAATGCCCTGCCACCCCTGCCTGTCTTCTCTCAGTGGTACGGGGAATGGGATACAAGGAAATTATGGAATTAAGCTCAGACACACACCACAATCTTCTGTTTGGCTACCATTTCAAACTCCTCTCTCAACGGAGAAAAAAACTAGTCTAGAATCAGAAAGAACGCCACTCTAGAAGGTTACAAATGAGTGTGTTGAGAATTGTAAATGAAGTCCTAGATCCCAATTTCTTATACAAATGAATCTGTTTCTTTCGACCTCTGAACAATCAAAATTACAGAATTCAGCTTCAATCATTTCACACAATGTCTCCACTCTGCAAGTAGACAAATTGGGTCCTTTTCTTCTTGCAAATCACTTACTGAAACAGTGCACTTTCTGAACCCAAGATAGAATTCACAAACCGTTGCATCTTGGTTGATATCCCTTGAGATGCGATGGGCCCTATAACTCCAGTGCCTCTAGGAAATACAGTAGATGATTCTCGTGCTCGGTATTTTCCAGCTGGGGGAGGGGAACGACCTTAGCCGACATCGGTTTGGTGATATAAATTAATGAAAAACAAAAACTTCCTATGTGATCAACTGCAATGGAACTCTTCAATTTTCCCGGTGTGAATTCCTTCTCAACTAGGCTGAACATCTCTTTCAGGTGATCAGCCAGATTTGATATCACATTCTTAGTAATCCTTTTCTGATGCTTGGTGCTTTTCAGCCACGCGATTCCCATGAATACTTGGACATTGCATGCCTTCCATCTAGATGGGAGACCCTCAACCTGGTAGCTTATATGAAGTTGCAAATCAGACAAAAGCGATGATCACACACAAAACTCATGCATTCCGATCGGTAAAAAGGGCAACCCTTAAAGTGGATCCTGTGGATCAGTGATGCACCAAAAAATCTCTATATTGGAAGATCTCAGTGACCTACAATTCCTGGCTATGATAATTCGTGGAATAAATGACCAGATGAAGCAAATACATACGCTGAACTAATTGCTGAGCTGGACCCCTTGAAGGGTCATGACCTCTTCAACATCCCATTCATTTCTGTGGGGAATGGAGGACTTTTGCTGTGTGCTTGTCAGTTGCCCTCCGTAAGGAGAGACATGCTTTGTCGAACTTGTAACAGAGCTGTCTTTGGTACACATCGTACTTAAAGAATTCTCATGGAGTAGAAGAGTTATCAAGACAACCGACTTTCTCCATTATTTTCCAAGCAGCTCCTTTGAACAATCTATATATATAATACAGAGAGAGAGAGAGAGAGAGAGAGAGATGAGAGAGAGAGAGAGAGAGAGAGAGAGAGAGAGAGAGAGAGAGAGAGAGAGAGAGAGAGAGTTCATAATTGACCAAAAATGCTCAAATGAAAACTTAAAGAGTTCAAATTCCATATGTTTGAAAAGAAAAGAGAAAAGAACATAAAACAGGGACGAAGCCAAGCCCTACTTTTGTGCATGATCTGAAGGTTTTCATTAAATGGCCATATGACAAAATCACCCTTGACCTGAACCTGACAGTGACATGAAACCCAAGGCCCAGCTCATTACCATCCCACACTTTCCAGCCACATACATTGGGCTATCAACAGGCAGTGTCTAGGGTTGCTTCAGGCCCCCCTTTTGATCTGGTCAGGCTGGACTTCCTTGACCAAGCTGCGTCTGTTGCTTTAGGCTCATCTTTTGAACTGATCTGGCTGGTCTTCCTTGGACGGGCCAGTCCATCCAATACACCAATGATTTGGACTCAGTAAGGTTTTACTAGTAGGCTTTCAATCCTCACTGTTTCTTATGGTGTGGCCACTAAGGATTTTTTTTAAATTTTTCTGTCCCATTTTTGTGCTACATCCAAAAATGATCTGATAAAACAAATAGACAGAGTGGATGTTCCACAAACATCATTGTGGGCCCCAAAGTGCTCTGGGTTACGAGAGCCTAAAAGTAGGTAAGTGTAAAATTTAAATAAATCCAGCATTGCTTATCTCAATAAAAAATAAATAATAATAATAATAATAATAATCCAAACATGCACCAAGCTGTAAATATCTTTCCATAAATATAAGCTTGGCAGTGTATTAATAGAAGGAGAGCTACCATGTAGTGCCAGCCATGTATTCAGGATTACACTGATGATCATTTGTGAACCATACACCAGTCCAACCTGCCACTGATTATATATTTTATTTAGAATGCTCAATGCTCATCTAATGACTGGGAAACATGAAGAAGTAAATGAACATGAGGCAATTCTTACCTTTGACCACTTGCTTAATGAGTCTAGATTCATTCCTCTGTTTATCATAACACCGACCAGGTCTCATCTCCGAGTATGTTCAAAAACAGGGGAAAAAAGAACATGAATAGTTGCATCTTTCATGCCTGATATGCAGTGATAGCTGTCACAAATGGTTGTACAGTTGCCTAGTTAGAGTTCTTGTGTTTTGGCAACCTCTATTAGGGGACCCACTGATTTGGAGTGGCTCTGGAAAAGTGCAGAAGTGTGCTTCAAAAAACCGTACATACGGTTTTGATATCATTTGAATGAGTTATGATGGATTTATGGAAGGGTTGTATGATGGTATTTAGATAATTTGTCTTTTTAAAAATATTTTATTAAAATGGATGGTCAGAATTAGAATAATGAATGATGAAGACTAAATCAAAGTTTGCTTGGAAAAAAGTATATATGCATGTAATGACTTTTTTATGACTGAATGATGAATGGAATTTTAGTTTACTTGTCCCAATTCATTTTATTTCTGTTTCATTTTGGTCTACTGACATGTTTTGTTTCTAGATGACAAGACAACTATGGCTGTACTTCAATCCCGACATTTGATTAACTAATCTTAGAATCTATTTACACAATTACCAGAACAATGCCTTTTGGAAATCTAAACATGGCAGACCATAACATAAATGCTTACTATCAAAAGCATAAACAGCCTATGTGATAGATTGTAGAAATTATTATGATCAACAAAGCAGCATTTGACCCAACCCAAGCTACTACAAATTAAAGGATAAGAGTATGATTAGAATAATGCCAGTATTTTTTCACCTTTAGAGTGTTTGTCCAAGCAAATGGGTCATGGATTTTCGAACACTTTAGTAAGTTCTGCAAGCTCTTCAACTGGAAACATCTGAATTTAAGAAAAAATAAAATAAAATTATATCATAAAAATGCTGAAAATGATATAATTAGTAAAAGGTATCAATCCAAAAATTATAATTAGTAAAGAATCAGGTAACATTTAGTTAAAAGTATCAATAAAAAAAATCAAATTGATAAAGAATCCAGTGAAAATCAGGTCACATTTATCAATCCCATGTCTCACATAATTGTTGCATGTGTCCATCGATCTAGACCAACCAATTCATAGGCCGCCTCAAGAATGGGTTGCTGCACAAGAATTGCAATGACTTGATGATTCTAAGCATTTTAACCATGGGCATTTTTGAACTTTTGCTCCGAAAATTTTTTTGGGCATCCAAGAATGTATATGAATCAAATAATTATGATTTTTAAATCATGGATGCACCAGTCAATAGTTTGTAGGGTTTGATTACATGGTCAAGAGTCTGAACTAACACAGATATACCAGTCAACAGTTTGTAGTGTTTTCTGTTATTTACTAAATGGTACCTGATGTAATCAATTCCTAGCCAAATTATTATTATTATTAAAATAAATAAATAAATAATATGTGCATTTCCTAAACCAAAGCCCCAATCAGGAAGTCATTGTATCCATAATAATAACCTAAATTCAACTCAAATGCAGAAGATTGACGGAGAGACAGCACACTATCTTATATTCTGCGCTGAAGATTTGGAAGATCTGGTGGTCGTTGTGCCTCTTCTTCAAGCTCCTAAAGGAAAATCATAAGAGGCTCAAGATTCCAAATTCAAAATGAACCAGGAGAACTTCAAAGTGGAATTAATGGAGAAGTGCCTCTTCTGTAGGCAATCTAAGCTCATCTGATTTGTCTTTGATATTGAGCTGCAATTCTACCACTGTACCTTTTAGTTCTCTTGCCTTTTCCTTACCATTGCTCTAGGATATCCGATCCATCTGAATACAAGTCAGAACCTGAATCTGAATCTTTCTCTACAATATGAAAGAAAAACCCATAAGAAACAAATTCAAGGAGACATTATACAATTACACTGGAATAACCGGCATTTCCATATGGGCTAGCATTCCATACATTTCTTGTGGTGCGGCCACTTGAGTATTTTGTCTGCCTCACATCAAAAAAGGATACAATGAAACTGATGGACAGAGCGGACGTCACGGTGGGCCTCATAGAGCTTTCTGTTACAAGAGCCTGAAAGTACTTGGGCCATATCCACAATTCGTTTCTCCTCCTTAGAAGCAAGCGCCATAACAGGCAAGAAAGAGCTGGCGCTTTTGTAACTTTGAACACTTTCAATTAGAAATTTCATAGGCATAAAAAGTAAATAGATCCAACTTTACCAAGCTCGAATTAAAATCCAAACATGCACTAAACTGTAGGTATCTTTTTTCCTAAATAAAAGCTTGGAATGTATATTAATAGAAGGAGATTTACCATGTCATGCCCAGCCATGTATTCAAGAGTCACACCAATGGGCACTTGTGAATCAAAAACAACCAGTCCCAACCTGCCATTGATTGTATATTTTACTTAAACTGCTCAATGTGCAGGGACAACTGACAAATGAATAATGAAATCAGGCAATTCTTTCCTTTGATCACTTGCTTAATGGGTCTAGATTGACTCCTCTGTTTATGAAAACACCAGTCAGATCACGTCTACGAGTCTGTACAAAAACAGGGGAAAGAAAAGACGTGAAGAAAAGAAATTCCGCAAAATGTAATCAAACAAATGCTTCTTTCAAGCCTAACTAGAGTGATATCTGTCACGAATAATTGTACAGATGCCTAGATAGAGGTCTTGCACTTAGGGAACCTCTACTAGGAGACCCACTGATTCAGAGTGGCCCCACAAAAGTGCAGTAAAGTGCCCCTAAAACCATCCGTACAGTTCCGTGGGCCCCTGGTGATGATTTGATTAATCTGTGGGTCCCACAAAGTGGTTCACTTAATTTGTGCGCCAGGTCCTTACGATGGTCATGATGCGAATTATATTATATAGCAAGTGGTAGTAGGTGTCTTTCTAGGCAAGCTTTTCTTTACTATGTTAGTCACTTAATTTGTAGATCACTTTCAGGCAATATATGATTTCTAAATGACACAAATTGGTCTTGTTTGAAAGCCAACCAAAGACCATGCGACTTTCATGTCATTTTTTACTTGTTACTCTGATATCATTTGAATGAGCTGTGATGGATTTATGGAAGGGTTGTATGATGGGATTTAGATAGTTTGACTATTTTTAATATTTTGAGAAAATGAATGGTCAGAATAGAATAATGAATGTTTAGGACTAAATCAGGGTTTGCTTGGGAAAAAACATTTATGCATGTCATGATGATTGAATGATGAATGGAATTTCAGTTTACTTGCTCCAACCTGTTAAGTTGCTGTTTCATTTTTGGTCTAGTCTAATTTTGTTTATCTTTTTTTTTTTTTTATTCTCTAGATGACGAGACAACTATGGTTGTATTCCAATCCCGACATTTGACTCACTTATCTTAGGATGCATTTACACAATTTCTAGAACAATGCCTTTGGAAATCTAAACTCCACAGACCGTAACATAAATGCTTACTATCAAAACATACACTGCATATGTGATAGATTGTAGAAGTTATTATGATCAATAAAGCAGCATTTGACCCGACCCAAGTTATCACAAATTGAAGAATAAGAGAATGTTTAGAGTAAAGGGAGTCCTTTTTTCACCTTTAGAGTCATTGTTCCCAAGCAAATGGGTTGTGGCTTTTTAAATTCTTCAATAAGTTCTGCACGCTACAACTGATATTAATCATGGAAACGTATTAATCAAGGAAATAAAATAAAATTTGAAGTAGATCTTAGCAATGCTGAAAATGGTATAAATAATCAACTGAAAATCAGATCACTTTTAGTTAATGGTATCAATCATGTGTCTCACACAATTGTTGCATGTGTCCATCGACCTAGACCAACCAATTGATAGGCCACTTCAAGGATGGGTTGTTGCCCAAGAATTGCAATGAGTGGATGATTCTAAGCGGTTTTAAACATGGCCATTTTTGAACTATTGCTCCAAAAGCTTTTGGCCATCCAAGCATTTATATGAATCAGATAATTATGAATGTCAAATCATCGATGATCTTGAGGTATGCCTAATCCTAGAGTTAACCAGCTGATTAGCTGGTTAGGAGTCTGAACCAACAGCAGATGCACCAAGCTCTGTCCAGGCCCAGTCCACATTCTTCAACACAATCCCATACCCGGTCTGACCCGTAATCGGCCAAAACATCCCAGCAGCTCGAGCTGCGCTGGCCAGCAAAGCTTAAGGAACAAGTTAAGCCGAACTCGAGCTAGGGTAGATTGCTGACCGAATTGAGCCAAGTGGGCCAAGTTTAACGTAGTTCAGCCCCGTGTTTTATACAATCCCGACTTTTTCCCGGCCTGTGATGGGCCAAAATAGTCCAGCAGAGCCCAGCCCTGCGCCAGATCAAAATAGTCTAGCCCAAGTCTAACCTGTATTAGTTGTACAAGGCCAGTCCAAGAAAGGGAGAGTAGAATACTAGTGAAAAACGAAATTACCCATCTTCCGTAGCAGAGAGATGGAACCGGATCGGAGATCCCAAATTAATGCCAACATCTCCATGGTCATACTCTGTTAGAGAATCAGAGGTATTATCTCTAATAGAAATATGTTTTGTATACGATTTCATATACTTTTGTAACAGAGATAAGAGGAAAGAGAATGGGGCTGGTACAGAGTAAACTCTGTGGGGCCCACCACAGTTGTATGTGTCTTATCCATGCCGTCCATTTATTTTTCCAGATCATTTTAGGGCATGATTCATAAAATTAAAGCATATCTAAAGCTCAAGTGGACCACATTACAGGAAAAAGTGGTAATAATGATTTCCACCATTGAAACCGTCCTAAAGCCCACAGTGATGTTTATTTGTCATCCCACTTATTCATAAGATCACACATACATGGATGAAGGGAAAAAAACAAATATCAATTTGATATAAAACTATTGTGGGCCCCAAGAATTTTTAAATGGTGGACATTCAATTCACACTGTTTCCTGTGGTGTGGTCCACTTGAGCTTGACTATGCTTCAATTTAGAGCTTATGCTTTAAAATTATCTGGAAAAATGAATGGACGAACTGGATAAAAGAAATAAAGTAGGCCCCACAAAGTTTATTCAATACGCAGTCTATTTCACAGGCTGGGAAAAAGGTTGAAAATTTCTTCCCCAAGCCATCGCGTGGATGCAGATGACTCGAAGGTGCTTAGCTAGAGAGAGAGGGGTATGGTTAGCTGGGGAGTGAGAGGGGGCACTTCAAGAGGGAAGGGAGGGAAATTTTTAAACAGCCCATTCAAGGTTGGGCTTTGGGACAAGTGAGTCCAAGCAAAAACAGGCTTGAGTTACAAGTACAAAACTTTGGACAAGTGAGTCCAAGCGAAAACAGGCTTGGGTTACAAGCACGAACTTGGCCCTCGAGCCTAAACTTCAGCCCAAGTCCAGTCCAAGGTGGGCTAAGGCCAAAAGCATGTAGGGCTAGCCTGATCTATTGACATACCTTAGCTCTACACCACTAACTTGGAAGTTAATTACCTGTGCCATAGCATAAGAATCTCTCATGGAAGTTCTGTTGTCGAAATCTATGTGGTCCACAAAAATACTTGTGATAAATCCACTCCGTCTATCAATTTTGAAAGACCAACATAGGAATGAGACATAGTCTAAAATTCAGGCAAATCCAAAATTCATATACGCCTTGTTGTGGGGAAAACCGAACTAGTCGCTCACATGGGAAGAATAAATGTGATCTGTAACTAGTATGCCTCCGAGTTAAGGAAAACTCCCCAAGCTATGTTAACCGAAGCCCAAGTTGAAGGGTCATCATCACAAGATTGGGAGTTCGTCTGGCTCAGAGACGAGCTATCGAGCTGAGTCGTTAGAGGATAGAGCTCAGTAGGAGAGGATTCACTTCACTAGGAATGTCTACAACACGGGTAAGGAACCCATGGGGGATGAGCTCAAGTTTCGAGCTCCCCGGCATCCCGAGCTGACCAGGTCGACCATTGCTAGAGAGGTAGTACGAGTATTCTGGAGAGAATCTCCCCTCGGACACAGGAGAGGAAGATCCAGCCTTATCTTAGCCGAATATCACTCTAGGAAATCTAGGATAGGAATCCCAGTAAAACAGGGACTCTCTGGCATTGAACATTAAGAGATAGAACTTCCTCTGAAACCCTATATATACCACTACTCTAAACCAGAGAAAGATGGAAAAAAGTAAGATTTAAACCCTAGTCTACATTGTCGAGATTATCACCTACAAGCATTAAACATTAAGAGATGGAACTTCCTCCGAAACCCTAAACCTACAAGCCTAATTTAGGCACCAGAGGATCCACAGCTAGCCACCATCACTGCCCACTACTAACATCTTCCCTACCTTTTATAGGTTTATTAGAGGGCGCAGTTCTACATTGATCGTACCTATTGGCCATAATCCAGCAACAACAGGCCATACCACAATATGGAAGATTCAAATCACAGCTGGACCACACCACTAGAAGCAGTAGTGATGAACACCCACCATTAAGAACTCCTTGTGACCTACAAAAGTTTTGGATCAAGCTGATTATTTTTTGTCCTTTTCAATAGGTTGAATGGGAAATAAGTATTATGGTAGGCATTACAATGGACCTTAGGACGTTTTTAATGGTGTGAATTAAATCAAATCCGTTTTCATTAGTATGGTCCAGTTGAGATTTGGATCTACTTAATTTTCGAGTTCATTTCATAAAAAGAGCTGGCAAAACAGATGGACTGAATGGATATGCAATACATACATCGAGGTGGGCCTCACGGTCAAGGTCGCACTGTTTTGGTGAATGTTGATGCAAAGATTTGGATGGTCCCTTCCAAGGGCAAGGGACCCTTCAATGGTCTTGAAGATCCTTATGGGGGGAGGGTACCTGCTCAAAGAGGAAGGTAAAGGGGGACCTTGGCTATGGCAGGGGGACCCTCCAATGCTAAAGTTACTAGCAATCTAGGTCTGATCGGACATTAGAAGGTCCGGATGGTCCCTTCTAAGGGTAGGGGACCCTACGATGGCCTTGAAGATCCTTCACGAGGGGAGGGTACCTTCTCAAAGAGGAAGTAAAGGGGGACCCTGGATATGGTAGGGGGACACTCCAATGCTAAAGCCAGTAGCAATCTAAGTCCAGTCGGATCTGTGTAATTGCTAAAGTCAGTAGCAATCTAGGTCCAGTATGGTGCCCTATTTGAAGGCCTGGAGTAGTCACGTGGCAGGAAGCGTTTCCTAAATTAGAGGTGTCCGTTTGACAAATGTTTCTAGCGAGATCAACAGAGTCGTGTGTTATGTGAACATCACTAAACCATTATGCGAGATCCACGGTGAAGATAAGATCAAGTGGTTGAGGTCAGAAGATGTGATAGGAAGCCGAGGTCGATTGTCTGAGCTTCTCTCTACCGACGTCGTCCTATCAAAAGAGTATCTCGAGTTGGGCTCTCCAGTTGTCGTAATAGACCGTCAAGACCAAGCTGATCGTAATAGACTATCGAAACCAAGCTGGATCAAGGCTTGGGCTCTTTCTGACAGATGGTCCGAGCTGAGGCTCGAAATGGATAGGACTATGGAAGGAGCTCGACGTCTAATAGAAGCAGAGATACTTCATCTACTGACCGTTAAGGAGCTCCTCGGTCTTGCTTGCAGTGTTCACATATTTGTTGGGCTGACCTCATTCCTTAGTCCATATTTACCCATAACAGTGAAGCAGGGGCCGAGCTGATTTGTTTCAACGATCTGTATCAACTAACACCATTTCTAACTACAAGAATTTCGTGTGGCCCAGGACCAAGTCTGGCAAAGATACCGAAGCGGTGCCTTTTATCCCAGATTGCATACAATGCTCAGTGTTGAGGGTCAAATATTGCATATTAGACCCCAGCTACTGCCAGATTTACGAACAAGATGCTGTTAACGGTCTATTTTAATTGTGTTTGTGGTGCAAGGTATATTTGAGAGCATGAACTACAAAAAAGGTGCTAAACGCATGGAATTAACACTCTGATGATGCCAAGGTAAGGGACTGACTCCTAGGGATTGATATTGATGATTTTACAAGGCCGAGATCTGAGAAAATGAAGAAACTGAAGCTTAAGTGGCCTGAAAGTCAGCCAAAATGCAAGATCACAGAGTTTCCACCATCTGTTCAGCCTAAAATTTCATACACAGCATAAGGACCTTAAATTAACCGCATACATCAAATTTGAGCCCTTGGATCCATGTGGAAGTGGCCCAAAGGCTAGATCAGCCCATGAATCTCTAAATTGGGGCCCACCTAATATCAGGATATGCTTCAAGTTTGGTCCCAACCCTTTGAGTTAGATGGTAAGGCAGATGGACGGTGTGGATTGATTAGAAATGCCATTTTGGGGCCCACAAAAGTGTTGCACGTGCACTGCAGCAAGTGCACTTGCAGTGCACTGAACGATGCCAAGCAGTCAGCTGGCGTTTGACCGTGCCAGCCAGCCTTCCTAAACAGAGACGGAGTCTCTATTTTCCTCTCGCACGCTGCCGTCCGTGGGATGGCTGGTTGGCCATCAAAACGACCCATGGTGAAAAATCCAACCTGTCTACCAGGAGCAGGGCATAGGTTCGACCGAACCCTATGTGTTTCATACAAAACTGAGCCGATTTGAAGACACAACTCTCTTTGCAAATCGACTGTGCACAGGGCCTCCCTTAGTAAATGATACCAAGGAATCAAGTGGGCCGCATTAAGGATGATCCAAAACTGCACATTTTCAACTGAAATTTGATCACAAAATAGATGGACGTTGTGGATTTCTCAAACAAATAGGGAAGTAGGCCCCACGGGTTATGCAGATCCGGATTTTCGCAGGTATAGCGCACGGACGTGCGTCCGGACGCTGCCCGACTTCTCCGGCAGTTGTACGAGACAGTCGGATCTATGATCCAGACCGTCCACACGTTGCAAAAGAGGGTCCTAACCCCAAACATGAAGTCAGAATGGAAGATGGGATGATCTTCGTCCTGAAAATCAATCCAAACGTAGTAAGTTATGCGTTTTCACTGCGTATGTAGCTGGTTCTAAAATTCCCACCCTACGTTCCTGTTATGGGGGGTGGTGGGGGGGGGGGGGGGGGCGGGGAGCAGCATCTTTTTCCTAGTTTTTATTTTTTGTTTTTAATTTTTATTGTATCTTGAGGATAGCCTAATCATGTTGGGTTGAACCTCTTAGCTAGGGCTAAGAGGTGAAGCTTATAGCATGGTGGGCTGATTCAATGGCTTGGATTCCTACTTATGAATTGATTTAATTCTAGTTTGATTTTAAGGAATACTTCTAGTTTTTTTTAATGGTTTGTTGTGATTGAAATTATAATGAGTCTGTGATAGCTTTGAGTATTTCTTTTCCATTATTTGATTATGAAATCAGGACGCCCTGTTGTTCACCATCGCCCCTTGGGCATGGTGGAATGACGGAACTCTTCCTGACATTCATACATCACTCAGATTTGCTGTGGATTGGTTTAATCCTATTGTTTGTCTTGTCTCATGGGCATGATTTTGTGAGGAATCCATTCTAATTTACACATGTTTGATCTCTTGAAAACTAGATTAAATGAAGTTCAGAATTGATTTACAGGTTATATTTTCCAACCGGATAAAGATGGGAGTCGAAGTCCAGTTGTGTTCTTGAATCAAGCGTAGATTCCCTGATCTCTACAAGTGGATCCTTGGCACCCTAGTTCCCTACCTTTGAATTCTACATATTTTAGTTTACTATTTCATCATTATTCCTCGAATTCACCTGATTTAGATTTCATCTTATTCTACTTCTAGTTCTAGTTATTTTCAGATAACGTACAAGTTTCAGTCCCTGTGGATTCAACCTTGGTCTTACCGAGCTTATTACTACATCACAACCCTATACTTGGGGAGTAAACACTCGGTGTGCCTCCAACATAATGTATGTGTTTAATCCAGACTCTATTCATTTTTCTATTTCAAATCATTTTAGGAATGAGCCAAAAATACGACAATCTAAATCTCAGGTGGACCACACTGCAAGAAATAGTGGTAATGAACCCCACTATTAAAAACTTATCATGGGCTATAAATGTTTTCACTCAAGTTGATTTGTGTTTTTTCCCTTTATCTAGGTTTGTATGACGTAATCAACAAGTTAATGGAAAATAAAGAATATGGTGGGCATTAAGGTGTACCCTAGGAAATTTTCATGGTGTTCCTTAAATTACTATTGTTTCCTATATCCTAGTACAATTAAGATTTTGATCTACCTTATGTTTGGGATCATACACTAAGATTATAGGGCAAAATGGATGGATGATGTGGATACATCATGGTGAGTCCTCTATAGCATCAACTAGTAGCAACGTTTCTGCTAGTGTCTAGAGATTTTTTTTTTTTTTTTTTTTTTTTTTTTTTTCTTTTCACAATTTTGTTTTTATAAGAGCACAGTTATAAATAGGGAATTTCCACTATAATCCCCTACCTTTTAGGCTATTCCTGAATGAACACATATTATCAAAGTATTTACAATTGGATCTTATGTTCTTAAGAAAGATGAATTTTTTTTTCCTGTATTTTTTATTGGACCACATCGTCAACTACTACTTAGATTTTACTGGACCACATCATCAGCCACTATTGCATTAGATGCCAATTTATATAGCCCAATGAAAATGGAGGGAGCAAACAATGTGTGTTTCCTGGAAACAGAGGATCCAGACTCAAGGTTGATCAACGGAATTGTGATGGATTCCCCGCAACCTCTATTTTTTACCGTTATATATACACCTTCCAAGGGACAGTCATGCGGAAGATTCTACAGGGCTCACTTTTATTCGTGAGTGTGATCGATGCCGTCCATCCATTTTGTAATCTCATTTTAGGCCATGAATCTAAAAATGAGCCAGATCTGAAGTGCAGGTGGACTCTTGCCACATGAAACGCTAGTGATGGAATGCATACTATTATAAACATGTTGGAGCAATGGATTTCAAATTAAGCTGATTTTGTGTTTTCCCTTCATCCATATGTGTGGCCTTGTCAACAGATTGGATGGCCCTGGTAAGCATCAGGGTGGACCCTAGGAAGTGTGCAGAGGTGGATATAGTGACTGTGGGGCCCACCTTGATGTATATACCGTGAATCCACACCATCCAACTATTTTGAAAAATCATTTTAGAGCAAAATCTAAAAAATGAAACATATTCAATATTAAGCGTACTATGGTACATGAAACAGTGGTAATCAACTACTAAAAAATTCTCGTGGGAACAAAAGTTCAAGCTGATAATTGCGTGGTCTATCTGATCTTCATCCAGTTCTTGGTGAGGTTATCAACAGGTTGGATGGAAAATAAAAGTCCAGTGGTCCTGTGAAGTTTTTAACGGCAAGAATTCAATAAATGACTGTTTCCTATGGTGTGATCCGCATACGATTTGAATCTGCTTCATTTTTGGGATCATTTCTTAAATGAGTTATCAAAATGGATGAACGGTGTGGATGTAAGGCACATACATCACAGTAGTTTCAAAGTTAGGAATCCACGACCTCGGTAAATCCATGGATCTACGGAAACGGACGTCCATTAACATAATGAAGAGAATCATACATGTGTGATATCTGACTCGGCCAATCCCCACCATCGGATGATTATTAAGTGTTCAGCATGCGTAAAAAGGAAAATGAACGGTCAAGAGAAATTAACCACATTCCTTTCCCCTTACATTTTGGACTGAGATTTAAGACGGCGGAGAATGGATGAGCGGCTCTGATATGACACACATACGCCTCAACATCGCTCGACAGTCCAACCCGATTTGTGAACTAGTCGTTGAAGTTACACCTGGGCCCTCCAACTAATCTATTGAGCCTTGGATATCAGGCCGGGCATGTTCTCATATTTCAAATCCAGGCCACACACAACCCATAGATAGGGTTGCAAAGGGCCGTGCTGGGGTCTGTCCAAGCCTAGTCCACAAACTGGACCAATGGCAGAAAAAGGTGTGAACCCAGGCTCGGCCTCCCACCTTTGTGCATGATCTGAGAGTTTTCAAGTGTACCCTACCCTGAATTACATATGACAAAAATGCCCTTGAAATTCTAAATGAACCAGGCCTGGGCAAGCTCTTAGACACAACCAAAGCCCAGCCCAATTAATAAACAGACTTAAATTTTAGGCTCAATCTCAGACAATGGGCCTACTATATATTTCATTCCAAGCTTCAAAGGCCCGGATCGGTAGCCAAACAGGGCATCTAGATTAGATGACAGCTGGAACTGCAGCCCTCCATTAGTGGTGTATACTTGACCTATATCTGGCGTAGAACTGAAACCCATAAGGCCAACCCAGCCCAGATTATTGCCATCCCACAATTTTCCTACCATATAGTACGGCTGGATATGGGGTTGCTTCGGACCCACCTTTTGAATTGGCAGGGTGTGCTTTCTTGGACCCATCCCGGCCCATCCAATAGGCCGTTGATTTGAACTGTTTCGGGGGTAGAGAGAGGAAAAAAAAAAAAAAAAGGGAAAAAAAGACGTGAAGAAAAGAAATTTCACAACCAGCATTTCCACTGATACCTGAATGCGATCTGTTCTATACTTTTATGTTAACATCAATGGTTGGTGTGGAGGTCAAAATCTGGATCGCCCTCCACTCCTTGTGATGCTCCTCAGATGGACCTTGGCTGCACAAAGGGTGAGCAAAGGAGACCCTGGCTAAGTCGGGGGACCCTCCGATGCCTAAGTCAGGTCAAGGGAATCGGAGTCTAAGTTGAAGAGTATAAGAAGAGTGCGAGATATTGCGTACCTGTAGCGATAGGGTTCTTATGTATTTATACCTGACTGTCGGCTGACCTGGGTCCATTAATCTCGGCACGATTCACTCAATCAGGGAGATTCTCGGATCGTGGAGATACCATACGCAATCCAAGGATCTGTATTATATCATGCACATCGTGCGTATCTACAAGGGAAGTAACCGGCCATGTCTACTTATGGTAGCTAGTTTCTAAGTTCAACTTGTGGAGCGCCCACTTCGTGACCCGGAATCGGCTCGGTCCTTTTGGCAGATGAACCCCCAATCAGAGTGATTACAAGTCTTCTTCGAACAGTAACCGCACTTGCGGTCCAAGCCGAGCTGGTAGACAACTTCTTGACAGTCGCGTGTCTCGTTCTCTCAAGAGATCCGGGGTGAAGCGTCGGACCTGGTTTGTCGGGTCGGATAACCTCTCGGCTTAGTCTCAGATCCGAGGCAACTTGGCGACTCACTGGTGAATCCTTCAGCAGCGGGGGTCGTACGGAGTAGTTTTCTGCTTGGGGATGTCGGCCCACGGAATTATAAGGGGCTCAGATCTTCCCATAACAGAAGTCCCCTACTCTTCGAGGTCGGCTAAGGACTTGGAGAGTAGACATACTGAAGATCAAACGCCTCATCCACCGATTCTTCCGCGCATGCTGAAGTCATTATGTTTTGAAACTTCGCGCTCTTAGGGTTTCCCGCCTACGGGCCTACGCTTAGTGGACGCGTGATGACAGTTAAGATTTCGAATCGTCCGCCTATGATCCATCACCACGTATACTTAGAGTAATGCGCTAGACGGAACCCTTCCTTATTCGGGCGTCGTTTCGTTTATTTAAAGCACTTTGTTCGATGTCAGAGGCGTACCGCCCGATAGAGCCTAAGCCAATGGTATGTGGCCATGTCAGCTCCGAGGTCGGCTCACGACAATTCGGCTGCAGCCATCATAGCTGTTCATTAATGCGGGGATTTGGTAAGATCTATATAAACCTTTCTTTAAAGGTTTCGGTTCACTTCTGTGCTTTGTGTTTGAGCTAGTACAGGAGGAAGCGATTTCTGACGTAGGCAATTCCGGCTAATCAGGGTTTTCCGACTGGTGATTCCGACCGGCAAGATACTTCCGGCAAAAGCGATTTCCGATAATCGTCCGGTGGGTCTCCTTGCGTCTCTTTGCATTCCTCCTTCTTAAGATGTCGTCCGACCTGGAGACTGTTCGGGATTATAATGACAACCCCGAGTTGGGAAGTTCTGGTAATGGGAGAGGGGCCTCTGAAGGCCCCTATGAAGCTGTGCCTTTATTCCCTCCACCCGAAAGCAGAAGGAGACGGGGGCTCGAACTCGTAGGGTTGGCAAAAAGAAGGCCGCTTTAGCCCCCCGGCCTGTGACTGCTGAGGTTACTGAGATGTCAGCGAGTGGGCGTGCCTCGTAGGTAGTTCCAGGAGGCTCCGTGCTGTCGGAGTCTCAAATGACATGGATCCGTTTGGAGTATCAGATCACGGACTCCGTACGGATAAGGGCCCCCGTGCCCCTTGACACTACCAGTGCACCTGCTGAGGGAGAAGTGACCATTTTTCTCTGTGCACTGCAGTGCGGGCTTCGACTTCCTCTGCATCCCTTCGTCCGAGCCATTACAACCCACCTCGGACTAGCTCACGGGCAATTCACCTCTAATGCCTGGAGGGTTTTAATGTCTTCCTATATTATCTAGCGTCAAGTGGGGAACTCAGAGCTGACTGCAGCGGAACTGATGAGCTTGTACCTGGTCAAGCACGATAGTCAAGAACCATGAAAATACTTCACGACCCGAGACAGCAAAGAGTCGGGGCTAGTAATAAATCTTCTGTCCTCTAACAAGGACTGTAAGAATAAATGGTTCTGGGTGGCGGGTGAATGGGAGGCACCGGTGGTAAAAGTTAAGACTCTGACGACCCGGGTTCCTACCCAATTTTTAAAACCAGGTTGGACTGATCACTCCCTTCTTTCCGACGTCCCTTTTTTGTTGCCTCAGTCAGACTGAACTGGAGTATTCTTTGTAGATTTCGTGAGGGGCACACCTCCCCTCAACTCAGCTCAGAAGAAGCCAAGGCTAGGGTGCGATCGGGAGAGCTCCGCTCCTGGTCGGACCTGATCACAACCGTCAACCTTCATTGGTCTAGGCTTTGCAAGTCACTGCCTCTCCTGACATCTTTCAGTAAGTTCTTCCTTCCGCCTTCTTTAGAAGGATCAGACTTGCTCGTCTAGTTGTCGATTTGTCGTTTTTTATGCAGGTATGGCCGAGGCTTCTGGTTCTCAGAAGAGGAAGGCCGCTCCGACAGCGGAGGAATTATTAAGGGGCGAGTCACGGACGAAGACCACCATTCGGAGGAGGCAAACAACTCCTAGCGGAGAGGGCCCCATGGGTCCAACATCTGTTACCGCAGCTTCGGCTGCGGTGCTTAGCGATACGCGGACGACTTCTGCTGTGGTGCTTACTGATACGCGGGCGGCTCCGACTACGGTGCTTGCCGATACGCAGGCCCCAGCAACGACTATCGCTCCCACTTCGGCAACCATGATTCCTTCTGTTCGCCCACAGTTGTTCCCCCACCACGGAGGCTTGTTTGGTTGCCGCAACCTCTTGCATAACTATTCATTCGTCGTCCGAGCGGGTGGAGGCCGTTCGGATGGCTTACGCCATGATCACCCCTCCCCTAGTTGGAGATGACCCTGGTTGAGGCTCAGGCCTCGGCCGGTAGCCGGACCGGTTTGCGGAGGCGGTAGACTCGGCTCACGTGGGGACGAGTGGCGGGAAGTTTGCACCAAGCTACTATTTTCTTGTCTGACACCTTGGGCTTCCAAATATGCTCCTGAGGAGAGCATAGCCTACCTCCTCAGCAAGTCAGATAGCTCCTTCTTGAATGACATAGTTTCCGTCTTTTATACGGTATCTTTGTTGACTTTCCTTATTTTTCCTACACTGTTTTCAAGTGCTCATTCTCTTATTTTTGTGCAGTCCGTTCCGAAGCTTCTAGCAGCTCGGGAGAGAGCGCGAAAGTCTGAAAGGAGAGAAACCGAGGTAGAGGCCCTCAAGGCCCAAGTGAGGGTTTTGCGAGATGAAGGCACCTTCCTCCGACTCGAGCAGGACGAGTTGCGTCGGCAGCTCGAGGACAGAAAGGCCAGGGAGCTTCAGCTACAGGGGGTCGTGACTGACCTCGAAGCTAGGAAGTGCGGCTACAAGGGATCGCAGATGACTTCAAATCTCGATGCGACGCTGCGACTGCCGAGCTGACCCGGGCTAAGGCTCACGCATACTCGCTGGCTCAGGAGAACGCTCGACTGAGTGAAGCCCTTGAGCGAGCTAAGGTCGAGGGGGCAGAAGAATAGACCCAAGTTGTCGCTCAGGCGAAGGAAACTCAAAGGGTTGAGAACAAAGTTTCTCTGGCCGAGGCGGTGCCCGCAGTAGTATAAGCCTTTAAAACTTCAAAGGAGAGGGATGCCGAGGCCGCCAAGTTTTACAACCATGGCTTCGATGATTGTATTGAGGTGGTCCAGGACATGTATCCGGACCTTAACATCGAATCTTTGCTATCTGAAGAAGCTGGAGAGATGCCTGCTGACGATGTCCGCCTGTATCAGCCTCCGACGCCCAAGCTCCTCCTCCGTCTGCATAGATAAGATTTTTCTCTTTTTTTTTTTTGGGAACTAGTTGAAACTGTTCTTTTTGGTTACTTTTTGACCTCCTGATGAAGGTTTATGAATGATGATTTTTCTTATATGTTAATCCGTATTTGATTTTCGAATGTTGGCTGTTGATTTCGAACTGATTCGTAGATATGCCAATTTACTTTGAGGTGTGGCCAAACCATCCCTTTGGCGGGTCAGCTCTTTCCAATGCCATTTGGTAAAGTTTGAGGCCTTCATGACCTGTTTGTTGTTCAGACCTCTAGGGGGTCGGCTCGTCCCACAATTGGCGAGGTGCGTTCGCTTTATCTGTTAGTCAATGAGCCGACGCCTATGTTAGGGGAGTCGGATCACCTTTTAGCTTTTCCCCTGACTTAGAGGGGATGCTATGTAGACTTTTTGTGAAATAATGTACTAACCCCTTCTTCAAGCTATCAGTTCATTGAGTCCGCCCCTGCATATGAGAGACAACTTTTCCTTAGTAGATAATTCGTTCATGTAGACAAGAAGCAATCTTTATTAAGAGCCTTAAAGGCTTGTCGCTCGGAGGCGTACATTTATTGTAAGCCTTAAAGGCCTGTCGCTCGGAGATGCGCATTTATTGGGAGCCTTAAAGGCTGTTTCAGTAATGGATAGTAAATTTTCAGATGTTCGGCATTACAGGGGTGGGGGAGCTGACGGCCTTCGAGGTCTTCCAAGTGGTAGAAGCCCGATTTGGTCGATCAGATGACCCGATAAGGCCCTTCCCAATTAGGCCTAAGGATCCCAGCTCCCGACTCAGTAGTGTTCTGGAATACCCGGCGAAGGACCAAGTCCCCTGATCGAAACTGCCTGGTCCTGACCTTCGAATTGTAGAATCGCGTAACTTGTTGATGCCGAGCCGCGACTCGGAGCCTTGAGATGTCTCTGACTTCCTTGAGCAAATCCAGGTTGACTGCAATTTGCTCAGAATTCTAATTTTCTTGGTAGTTCTCGACTCAGGCCGTAGGGAGACCAATTTCAACTTGCACCATCGCTTCCGAGCCGTAGGAGAGTGAAAACAAAGTCTCTCCAATTGAAGACTGAGCTGTGGTTCTATAGGCCTAGAGAACGAACGGAAGTCCCTCGGCCCAGTTGCCTTTTACTTTTTCCAACTTCGTCTTAAGATGGTGCCTGATAACTTTATTGACTGCCTCCACTTGTTTGTTGGACTGAGGATGTCGGGGAGAAGAGTATGCGTTTGTGATGCTGAGTCCTTGACACAGGTTTCAAAATTTGTCGTTGTTGAACTGCCGACCATTGTCTGACACGATAGTGCGCGGAATTTCGAACTAACAAATGATGTTTTTCCAGACAAAGTCGATCACCTTTTGTTCTATGATTTTGGCAACGGGCTCGGCCTCGGCCCACTTGGTGCAGTAGTTGACAGCTACGATGACGAACTTAACTTGCCCTTTTCTCGTAGGCAGAGGGCCGATGATTTCGATTCCCCACTGAGTGAATGGCCAAGGGCCACTCATTGGAGTCATTTCTTCAGTGGGTTGTCTCGGCACGGCCGCGAAGCGCTGACATTTGTCGCATTTACGAACATAGTTCTTCGAGTCCTCCCTGATAGTTGGCCAGAAATATCCTTGTCAGAGTATTTTCAGGGCAAAGGCTCGGCTACCGGAATGATTTCTGCAGATTCCTTCATGGATCCCCCGAATGACATATTCTACCTAGTCGGGCCGGAGACACCTGAGGTAGAGTTGGGAATGTCCTTTCTTATATAGGATGTCATCCAGGATGGTATATCGAGCTGCTTGGACCCTCAGTCACCTAGCTTCCAACCTATCCGAGGGGATCTCGACGGACGTGAGGTAGTTAAAGATTGGGTCCATTCAGCTCGGACTGGCATGAACCGGATTGATTTCCTTCTTTTTCGACTTGTCAATGCTTGGATTCTCTATGAATTCAACGGGGATGATTCGTGGGATCTTCCTTCCGCGGCTGAGGCAAGTTGTGCTAAGGCGTCAGCCCATGAATTTTTCGCTCTCGGGATTTGATGGACAGTGCAATTCCAAAATCTTTCGATCAATTTCCTCACCTCGTCAAGATAAGCGATCATCCTTGTTTCTTTGGCCTCGTACTCGGTAGAAATGTGATTTACCACCAGCTGAGAGTCGCATCGGACCTGAAGAGATTGGACACCTAGACTCGTCGCCAATCTGAGTCCGGCTAGTAAAGCCTCGTATTCCACTTCATTGTTTGAGGCCTTGAACCCAAGTCTGATCGCGTATCGGATAACCGTGGAATCCGGCGCTATCAGGTCGATTCCGGCTCCGGCCCCTTTGATATTAGATGATCCGTCCACGTAAAGAACCCATCCAGGGTCCAACGCCACCTTTTGGTCATCTTGGGGGACAAGTGGAGTCGTTTTGACTACGGTACTGATCTATTCTGTGCTCGGAGTGGTGAATTCGGCAATGAAGTCACCCACAACTTGACCCTTAATTGCCGTCTTCGGACGAAATTGGATGTCGAACTCACCAAGTTCGATGACTCACTTGGTCATCCGACTCGACACTTCGGGCCTCTAAAGAACTTGTCTGAGAGGAGAGTCTGTCAACACAATCACAGAATGAGCCTGGAAGTATGGACGTAACCTCTGAGTTGAAACAACGAGGCTGAGCGCTATCTTCTCCAGGGGCGAGTATCTTGTTTCTGCCGGTACCATAGCGTTGCTCACGTAATAAACTGGGTATTGTTTACCCCCGACCTCCCTGATCAGGGCCGAGCTGACGGCCGAGGCTGAGACCGCGAGGTAGAGGAACAGGGACTCACCTTCTTCAGGTTTGGACAGCAGAGGGGGTGAGCCTAGATACTGTTTCAGTTGCTGGAAGACTTGCTCGCACTCCGATGTCCACTCTGCCTTCTTATGACCCTTCAACTGTTAGAAGAAGGGGAGGCATTTATCCATTGCTCTGAATATGAAACGTCCAAGCGCCGTGACTCTCCCTGTCAGGCATTGTATTTCCTTGACAGTTCGAGGTGAACTCAGGTCGAGGAGTGCTTTGATGTTGTCGGGGTTCGCCTCGATACCTCTCTGACTGACTTGAAACCTAAGAAATTTTCCGAAGCCGACTCCGAAAATGCACTTTCTGGGATTCAGATTCATTTGGTACTCTCGGAGGACGGCGAATATTTCTCCGAGATCCATTAGATGATTGGTTGCCTTGATACTCTTCACCAACATGTCATTGACATACACTTCCATCGTACGTCCAATCTGCTTGGAAAACATTGGATTCACCAGTCTTTAATACGTGATCCCAACATTTTTCAGGCCAAACGGCATGACCTGGTAACAGTAAAGTCCCTTGTTTGTGACAAAGGTAGTCTTCTGCCTGTCTGGGGGATGCATTACGATTTGGTTATACCCGGAGTACGCGTCCATGAAGGAGAGTAATTCGTGTCCTGCCGTACTGTCCACTAGCTGATCGATCCGAGGTAGCGGGAAACTGTCTTTCGGACAAGCCTTGTTTAGGTCCGAATAATCTACACAGACCCGCCATTTCCAGTTGGCTTTCTTCATAAGGACCACATTTGCGATCCAGTTCAGGATAATACACATCTTCTATAAATTCGGCGTCGAGCAGAACGAAGACCTCGTCAGCTATTGCTTCGTATTATTCAGCATCGAACAACCTTCTTTTCTGCTTGACAGGTCTGTGATCTGGATACACATTCAGCCTATGGACGATGACATCCAGAGAAATTCCTGGCATATCTTAGTGGGACCATGCAAAGACATCTATATGTTGTCAAAGGAATGTTAATATTTGGAGCCGTTGCTCAGGATTCAATGAAGTCTCGAGTTGAACGGTTCTGCTCAGATCAACCTCGTCGAGCGGTACTTTCTCCAGATCTTCCATGGATAAGCCTTCCACGGGTCCTCTGGGGTCTAAGACGTTGATGGTGAGCGCTTGCTTAACTGACCCATTCTTTACTGTCATTACATAACATCTCCGAGCTTCTCGCTGATCGCCTCGGAGGTAGCCTGTCCTACCCTCGATGGAGAATTTCATCATTAGGTGATATGTGGAGACGACTGCTCTCTTGCGTTGAGGGAACGTCTGTCTAGGATGACGTTGTGTATTAATGGTACGTTGACAACTAGAAAGTCCACCATGAGTGTGACTTGATGTTATCCTTCTCTCGCAGTCACAGGGAGGGAGATGACTCCCTTGGAGATCACTCTTTCCCCGGCAAAGCCATGCAGGAGGGTCTTCACAGGTCTGAGATGAGACCTCGGAATCCCCATTTTTTCAAAGGCCTCGGAATAAATCACATCGGCCAAGCTCCCGGTGTCGACTAAGATGCGGTATACCTTTCGGTTCATTATGGTCATGGTGACTACTAGAGCATCGTCGTGTGGGTGCTGGATTCCCCGCACATCTTCTTTTGTGAAGGTCAGAGTGCATGGGCTGACCCAAAGTTTCTTGCTGGGCCGCTCGGTTAAGTGGACGTAATGTTCCAGTTCAGACTTCCGGGAGTGAGCCTTCTGCACCCTATTTGAATCTCCTCCACCAGACGACCCCTGAAAATGGTACGGATTTCAGCGGGCTCTTCCGTGGCGTTATTTGGTTGCTCTCGCTCTCTTTCTTCTTTCCGAGCAGTTTTTCCTTCCTTAGTGTATTGGCGCAGATGTCCCTTCCGATTAAGGGTCTCGATCTCATCTTTGAGATCTACACAGTCAGCCGTATTGTGGCCGTGGTCCCGATGGAAGAGGAAATACTTGCGCTTATCTCGATGATCTAGATCGGCTCTCAGGCAAACAGGCCAATTCAGCAGCTTTTCTCCTCGAATGTCTAATAGAATCTGTTCGACGAACGTGTTAAGGGGGGTGTAGGAATGGAACTTTCCCTCCGGCCTTCTGCTCGGACGACGATCACGAGGGGCACGGTCATCGACCCCTTTGTTAGACACCTAACTAGGGTTCCTCGTTCCTAGGCCTCTTCCCTTTACCATTCGGCTCTGTCACTTGGATATTTTTACAGGCATTGGAGAATTTCTCCACGTTGGTGTACTTCTGAGCTCTGACGACAAGTTCGCCCAGTGTCTTTAGTAGGTTCTTTCCAATGAAGAAAGTGAATTTCTATTCTTTTAAGCCACTGAACACAGCAGCGAGTGTCATTTTGTCGTTGTAGTCTTCTACCAATAATGCTTCCTCATTGAAGCGTGCGATGTAGTCTTTCAGCAACTCATTCGGCTCTTGCTTAATAGCAAACAAGTGAGTGTTGGGCTTTCGACTTTTCTTACCACTTATGAACTGGGTAAGGAATAGTCGGCTTAACTCTGTGAAGGAACTGATGAAATTTGGCTTGAGCTGTCGGTACCAACTCCGAGCGGAGCCTGTAAGCGTGATCGAGAACCCTCGACACATTATAGCATCCGTCGTTGTCTGAATCTACATCCACGGGCGATAGGCTTCCACATGTTTAGATGGGTCTCCAGACCCGGAATATTGGATGACGGGAGGTATCTTGAACCTTTGCGGTATCACCTCGTTCATGATTTCCGAGGTGAAGGGAGGTTTAGTTTCTTCCATCATCGCTTGAACAGCGGAGGGAACTAACGTCGGCTGTTGTTTCTTTTCCAGAGCTACGAATTTGTCGTTGAGTTCCGCGAACTGTTTCTCCCAGGGGTCCTTGTTTTCTGCCACGATCTCTTGGTTGTTTTCTATTTTTGGAGTTCTCCTTTCCCTTCTCCGTTCTAGTCGATGGCTTAGATCCGTTGGTGCCAGGGCCGAGGTAACTGAAGCATTGGTTGGAGCTCGAGTGGCTGTGTTCCAAGCCGAGACTTGAATTTGGGTAGGAAGAGGATTCTGACCCGAAACTGACATCTGGGAGTGTTGAGGTGCCTCGGGCCTTACACTCTTTGGCGCGGAGTGAGCCTCCACGACTAGGTCGACTGGTTCAGGAATAGGATTTTCCTAATTCAGGTGCGGTTGTGGCTCCCGTTGTTGCTTCATCCTATACACCTCGTCACATATGGCTTGTATCTCGCTCTACATGAAGCGATATTTACTTGTTTGGGAAGGCTCCGGGGCTGATTCGGCATGAAGTAATGAGGAAGAGCGAGTTTGCTTATTGGGCTCTGGTTCCGCAGCTACCGCTTTCTTCTTTCCTCTAGCCATTATACTTGAAAGCAAGAACCTGACCTTTTGTATCAGATTCCCACAGACGGCGCCAAAAATGTTGAGGTCAAAATCCGCATTGCCCTCCACTCCTTATGATGCTCCTCGTTTGGACCCTGGCCTGCACAAAGGGTGAGCAAAGGAGACCCTGGCTAAGCCGGCCGGGGGACCCTCTGATGCTTAAGTCAGGTCAAGGGAATTGGGGTCTAAGTTGAAGAGTAGAGGAAGAGTGCGAGATATTGCATACCTGTACCGATGGGGTCCTTATATATTTATACCTGACTATCGGATGACCTGGGTCCGTTAATCTCGGCACGATTCACTCAATCGGGGAGATTTTTGGATTGTGGAGATACCGCACGCAATCCAAGAATCCTGTATTATATCATGCACATCATGGGTATCTGCAAGCGAAGTAATCGGCCATATCCACTTATGGTAGTTTCTAAGTTCATCTTGTGGAGTGCCCACTTCGTGACCTGGAATTGGCTCGGTCCTGTTGGCAGATGAACCCCCAATCAGAGTGATTATAAGTCTTCTTCGAATAGTGACTGCACTTGCGGTCCGAGCCGAGTTGGTAGACAACTTCTTGACAGTCGCGTGTCTCGTTCTCTCAAGAGGTCCGAGGTGAAGCGTCAAACCTGGTTTATTGGGTCGGATATCCTCTCGGCCATTAGTCTCAGATCCGAGGTAACTTGGCGACTCATTGGTGAATCCTTCAGCAGCGGGTGTTGTACAAAGTAGTTTTTTGCTCCGGGATGTTGGCCCACGGAATTATAAGGGGCTCAGATCTTCCCATAACAGTTGGGATCTCCGAATAATGGGCCGCGCTTGTATGAACTGAAATCCATAGGGAAGAAACTAAAAAGCCTAAAAACGGGAAGCTTCTAAAAGATGGAGTTGTTTGGTAAGTTTTTGGGAGAGAAGGGATTTCTTCGTTTCTTTATTGAACTAGTGTTGAGGGTTTTTGCTTGTGAAAAGCTGCCGCCATTGCTGCAACGGAGACGGGAGAAGAAGAATAATTAAAAAAAAAAAAAAACGGTGCGGATTCTGTAGTGTGCCGCACACCACCGAACTTGGGCCTCACCATTATGTACGTAATATATCCAAACCATCTGATCATTTTGTGAGATCGTTTTAGGGCTTGAGGCAAAAAATGAGATAGATTCAAAGCTTAAGTGAAGCACACAACATAAAGCAATGGGATTGAATGCCTATCGTTAAAAAGTTGCGCTACAGAAGTTTTAGATCAATCTGATATTTGTTTTTTCCTTCACCCTCGTCTTTGTGACCGTATGAATAGGTTAGATGGCAAATAAACGTAATAATGGGCCTTAAGACTGTTTTAATGTTGGAAATTATTGTCTTCACCATTCTCTGTGGTGTGGTTCACTGCTCTATATCTGCCTCATTTTTGGGGTTCGTGTCTTGAAGTGATCTCGTTAAATGTATGGACGGTCTGGATATAATACATACATTATGGTGGGGCCAAAACTTGATGACGTGGACACTCCGCACACCATACAATCTGCTCTCCCTCGGGGTGTGTTGACTCAGTAAAGTTACATGGCCCCATGGCCGCATCATAATGTATATATTATATTCATACCTTCCATCAAGCAGAAAAATAAAGTAGATCCAAATCTCAAGTTTATCACAACACATAGCGGTAAGGATTAAACTCCTACTACCGAAAACTTATTAATGACTATAGAAGATCATAAGTTTTCCATCAAGATAATGTGTTTTCTCTTCGTCAAGGTCTACGTGACCTTATGAATAGGTTGGATGACAAATATCAACATCATGGCAGGCAGTTGGAAGGTTTCAAAGGTCCATAGCATTGTCCCACTACTTTCTATAATGTGGTCCAAAATCTGCCTCCTTTTTTAGGTTATGCCTTAAAATGATATGACAAAATGGATGGATGGTATGGATATAATACGTAATCATGGTGGGGCTCACATAACTTTGCCATGTCACCACACCACCGAGGCTAGCCAACTACACAATCAGCTTTTTTTATTCAAGGGTTGGGGTGTCAATGGGCCGGGCTCGCACATGAAAAATCAGAATTTTGAATAATGCCTGCCCGACCTTGCCCGAAACAATTTTATATGTGGGTCAGAAAATGACATGCCATGGTAAAGTTTCCCCCGCAACCGACGGTGTGAATGAGAGCCATGTGCATTTGAACATTTTGCTTGAACTAAGGGATGAGAGACCTCTAGTCTATGTATTGTCTTATCCTACTTTCATCATGGTGGGACCCACCGAGAGGATCTAAACTGATCATCTGGTCTGGCCACAAGAAAAGTTCCAATGGTAGGCAGGTTTAAGCTGATTTCCAAACTGTGTAACACACATAATTACCAGATAAACTCCATTTTTAGTTGCATAAGATGCTAGATCGATCAGATTCATGTTTCAAGATATGGTTGGAGCTATTTTGTTTATCTATTTAATCTTAATTACTAGGGTCCTATTCATGGCCTGATGCTAGACTCTATGAGTTTCAGCACCAAGGTCATGGCTAGAGCTGTACACCAACCGAGCTAGCTTGGTTACCTCGCTCGACTGGATTTGAAGAATCTCGATTCAACTCGGTTTGTAACTGAGTTCAAGCCGAGTCGAGTTGATTTTTTGAGCTTGAAAAGATTTCGAATGAGTTCGAGCTTGCCCGAGCTTGACTTGACTCAGGTCGAACCTCAACTCGAATTGGCTCAGTGACTCCGTTATTTTAATATTGATGTTGCTCAACTCGAAGTGTTTGATGAAATGACTCATTGAAATGTTGTTTCAAGTGCATACGTTCTCCACGGGATCGGCTAGTGGCAAGTAAGAAATGGATACGAAACAAATCACTAAAAAAAAACTTCACATTATAAAACTCCCCTTAAATCATGATTTTGATGTTGCCCACCCAATGTTTGATGAAATTCCTGTATACTGTTGTTACTATTTTTGCATTCGGTGAAAAATTGAAGACATGCTCTATGTGTTTGAGAAAATGTCACATAGGCTCTCGAACTTGGCTCAAATTGGCCTGAGCTATTGACCGAACCAAGCTAAGCTGGCCAGTCAGGCTCGAGGACCGAGTTGAGCCGAGTTCGAGCTGGGGTTAGCTACTGGCTGAATTGATCTGAGCTATGCCAAGCTTGACTTGGTTCGACTCATGTACACTCTAGTCATGACTTCAAGTACCCATGTGGTGTGTGGGTGTTAGTTTGTATGTGTGTGTGTGTCTATATATACATATATATATATTTTCTGATATTGATTAAAATTTTAGGATTTTCTTATATTTAATGAATGGACATTTTAATCAACAATTGACTATCTCATGTGTCATTTAACTTTGGGATTGGTTTAGTAGTTGTACGGTTTTTGAGCGAATAATAAGTCACGTCGTATTTAGTGATGAGAAAGTGACATGGATGAAAGCCTTTTTGGGCGTGGGCAAGGCCCAACTCATAGGGACCACAATAATGTATGTATATAATCCACATCACCCATCTTTTTTTTTTCCCATGTCATTTTAGAGATAGGGCTCAAATATAAGCCTGATCCAAAGCTCATGTGTGCCACATAATAGAAAAAATGGTGACAGTGGCACCCACCGTTAAAACTTTCCAGGCTCACTGTGATATTTGTTAGAAGTGGACACTGCCCAAGTCAGGACTTTTTGGGCCCATGGTGAGCTAGCCGACTTGGTGGACGGAACAAATCACCTCATTATGGGCCTCGACCCCTATTATTTAAAAATAATCAAGTAATTAATTACTTGAACTTGATAACCCCGACCCTCAACACATGACAACCCCAACCCTCAACTCATGACAACCACAATCCTTACCATATTACAACCATGACCCTTACTATATTACAACCACGCCCCTTACCATGTTACAACCACACCATATTCACAATTGGTTCCTTCTACCAAGAAGCAATTGCCATAACAGGTAAGATGGAGCTCAAACTAAAATCCAAATACGCACTAAGCTGTAGGTATCTTTTTCCTTAAATAAAAGCTTGGAATATGTATGCTAATAGAAGGAGAGCTACCATGTAGTGCTCAGCCGTGTATGCAGGAGTGGCACCAATGTGCTATTGTGAAATCATACACAACCAATCCAACCTGCCATTGATTATATATTTTTATTAAGAATACTCCATATATATGCAGCAACAAATAAAAAGAAGTAAATGAATATCAGGCAATTCCTACCTCTGACCACTTGCTTAACAGGTATAGGTTCACTCAGTTTATCAAAGCACCAATCAGATCTCGTCTACAAGTCGTACATAAATATCATCAAACAAATGCATTTTTCAAGCCTAACAATAGTTGGCTGTCACGAATGGTTGCACAGGTGCCTAATTAGAGGTCTTGCACTTAGGCAACCTCTGCCACGGGACCTACTGATTCAGAGTTGCCCAACAAAAGTGCAGGAGTGTGACACAAAAACTGTCTAGACTGCTTGGTTGGCCCAGATGATGAGTTTTCATTGATATTTGGGTCCCACGAAGTTGTTCAATTAATCTGTGCACCTGGTTAATTATGAAGGTCATGACGGAAGTAATATTATATAGAAAGGGCTAGTAGGTGTATTTCTAGGAAAGTTCCTCTTTAGTATTTTCTCACTTAATTAATGGGCTGGCACTATATAATATCTGAATGACATGAAATTGGTTCTGTTTGAAAGTCAGGCAAACATCATGCGACTCTGATGTCACTTTTTTATAAGTACGTGCCTCTGAAATTATTTGAATTAGCTGTGATGGATTTATGGAAGGGTTGTATGATGGGATTTATATAATGTCTTTTTGAATATTTTATTAAAATGGATAGTTAAAACTGAAAAAAAAAAAAAAATTGAATGTTTAGGATTAAATCAGGGTTCGATTGGGAAAAAAGCATATATATGCAATTAATGATGATTTCATGACCGAATGATGAATGAAATTTTAGTTTACTTCTAGACATAACAAAAACATATAAAAGTACTTGGCGGGGCCCACCTGAAATTTGCATGCCTCTGAAACTTGGTCAAAACCCTCATCCAAGTGGGACACACATAATGGATGGGCTAGATTTGCAAACCACATCTCGGTGGGCCCAAAAAATGATTATGAATGTTTTAATGGTGCACGGCCCCTCTCAACTTTTGTATGTGGTGTGGCCCACACAAGTCATGGATTGACTTGATTTTTGAGACCTAGGCCCACGATGGAATGCATCATGGTGGGGCCCACACAGCTCGACCTCATGGGACGTTCCCATCAGCTCGAGCGCATAGTACCTTTTCCATATATATATATCATGGGCCTAGGTCTCAAAAATCAAGTCCATCTGTGACTTGTGTAGGCCACACCACATACAGAAGTTGAGAGGGGCCGTGCACCATTAAAACATTCATAATCATTTTTTGAACCCACCAAGATGTGGTTTGCAAATCCAGCCCATCCATTATGTGTGTCCCACTTGGATGAGGGTTCAAACCAAGTTTCAGATGCATGCAAATTTTGGGTGGGCCCCACCAAGTGCTTTTATATGTTTTTGGCATGTCTTCACATGATTTTAGATGGTATGGCCCACTTGAGTTCCGTACACGGCTGATTTTTAGGATATCCCATAATTTAAAGGGGACCCATCAAATGCACGGTGTTGATGGTCGACACACATCACAATGGGGCCCACACAGCTTGACCTCATGGGAGCTTATCATGAGGTCGAGCACACGGTACCTTTCCTTATATATATATATATATATATATATATATATATATATATATATATATATATATATATATATATATATATATATATATATATATATATATATATATATATATATAGGGAAAAGGTATTATGCACTCTAGCTCATGGGAACTTCCCATGAGGTCAAGCTGTGCAGGTCCAACCATGATGTGTGTTGAACATCAACACCGTGCATTTGATAGGTCCCCTTTAAATTATTGGATATCCCAAAAATCAGCCGTATATAGAACTCAGGTGGGCCATACCATCTGCAATCATGTGAAGACATGCCTAAAACATATAAAAGCACTTAGTAGGGCCCACTTGAATTTTGTATGTGTCTGAAACTTGGTCTGAGCCCTCATCCAAGTGGGACACACATAATGGATGGGCTGGATTTGTGAACCACATCTCTTGGGCCTAACAAATGATTTTGAATGTTTTAATGGAGGGTAGCCTCTCTCAACTTTTGTATGTGGTGTGGCCCACACAAGTCACTGATTAACTTGATTTTAAGCCCTAGGCCCACCATGGAATGGTGCATCTAACTAATGGGGTAGATGTTCGTACGCATCACGGTGGGGCCCACACAGCTCGACCTCATGGGAAGTTCCCATGAGCTCGACTTCATAGAACGTTTTCCCGTGTGTGTGTAGTTCAGTCAGAGGAGACAAGTAATGTCCATTCTGCAAAATGTGGACCCAACCTTTTCTCTCTACTATTTACCAGAGGACAGTCCGAGGATCGTCTTTTTTCTCCACAGATGATCCTGATCCAAGTAATATTAAAAGAGAAAAGATGAGTCCATCGTTTTATAGATAGATATTGGTGGACATATTTAAATGAAATATGATAATGTAATAAAGGTGGTAGTTGGTGAGGGCTGACTGGGTTTAGCCCTAACCTGACGCCACTGGAAGCTCTCACTCTAGGTCCATTCAGGCTAACAATGCCTTCCATCTAATCCTAAGAGGGTCAACCTATAGGTCTAGCCTTACAAGGTACATGAATTCAATGATCAAAAGTTTGAAATGATCCAATTTATGAAGTTTTTAGGTGCTTGGTCCATCCATGAGTCCCATCGTATAAACAATTTTGGACATTGAAACATGACCATATATTAGTAGTACCCTTAGTCTACACAAGTATATTGAACAGGAGTCTAATCTCAACCAAGCATCTTTAAACCAACTATTCTTTTCTTCTTCCTTTTTTAATAATGGTGGCGCACTTGATGATTGAACCAGGCCATTAATCATTTGCTCGGGCTTCTCCCAGTCCTCAAACCAATTTTCTGAGTCCAAGCCCGGCCCAGCCATCTAGCCTACCCGTGTACCATTATCCGATCAGTACACTCTTACAGAAGTGAAAGCCAAGGAAGGGCAAAGGCTCAACTCGTATCACATTTTACCACTATTTTAAAAAGTGGTAGGAAGTTTTTAACAATTCACGACATAGCATAGCGTGGACGCTATTGCCTACTGACATTGCCAGCAGCAAGGTTGCTACTGGACAATGCTATGTGGGCACCAGCATGATATATGTATTTTATTCACACCGTCTATCTATTTTTCTAAATCATTTCAGGGCATGAGACTAAAAATAAGATAAATCCAGATCTCAAATGGATCACACCATGAGAAAACAGTGGTGTTTTAACACTCACCATTAAAAGTTTCCTATGGTCTATTGTAATGTTTATTTGCCATCCAACCAGTTGATTAGGTCACACAGACCTAAACAAGGGTATAACAAAAATACCAACTTCATCTAAAACTTTTGTGACCCCAAGGAGTTTTTGATTGTGGTTGTTCAAACACCACTCTTTCCTTTGGTGTGATCCACATGTGATTTGGATTTGTCTCAGTTTTTTGTGTTACGCAGCACGCCAACGACGCAGTGATCCTAGATCCAATCTCAGGTCTCACCCACAAATGATAAATAGGAAAAAATATAAACTAGAAAGGAATAAAGCATTCAAACAAACCACAAGACAAGATATACGTGAAAAAACTCCAAACTAAGGTAAAAAACCACGAATGCAAAATTCCACTATGAAGAGAAACGAAGATTACAAGGCAATATACTAACCTCTCCCTTGGAAGTACAGAGAAAATCTCTTGCCCACACCTTAGAATAATTTCCTAATATTCACCTTAACCCTAGAATAGCCCTAGGGACCCCAATTTATAGTTTTGGCAACTTCCCTTTGGCATCCCAGTTGCGAAAGGACTTGCGATACGAAATCCGCGAAACTCCTTTCGCATCCCAGTCGCGAAAGGACTTGCGACACGAAATCCGCGCATGTGGCTCCACTTCTCAACAATCTCCCACTTGGAGACACATCGCCATAAACCTTTGTCTTCTTCATCCGAAGTGCACCACCTCCCCGTCTTCAAGCCTGAAGACCAATCAAAGCTGAACAGAGCTTCAGCTTCTCCCTTGTGACCGCCTTGGTCAGCATATCCGCAGGATTCTCACTTGTATGAATCTTCTCCAGAGCAATCGATCCATCTTCCAGTAACGAACATATGAAGTAATATCTGATGGCAATATACTTGATCATTGAATGAAATGCTGAATTCTTAGCCAAGTGCATTGCACTCTGACTGTCACTGTACGGCTTGCAATGTACTTGCTTCTTACCCAACTCTTCCATAAAACCTTGCATCCACACCATCTCCTTGCATGCTTCTGTAGCCGTAACATAATCTGCTTCTGTCGTACTGATAGATACTATCTTTTCTAAATAAGAGACCCAATTGACTGCAGCATTACCCAGAGTAAAAAACATAACCTGTAGTGCTTCTTCTACTATCGATATCTCCTGCCAAATCTGAATCCACGTAGCCTTGTAACTTGATTTTCGATCTACCATAACACAACCCTACGTCCTTAGTACCTACCAAGTACCTAAGGATCCACCTCACAGCTTCCCAATGTTCCTTCCCGGGCTTGTTCATGAACCTGCTAACAACTTCCACTGCTTGAGCAATGTCTGGCCTCATGCTCACCATAACATATATGAGACTCCCAATAGCTGACGCGTATGGGGCTTTAGCCATGTAGTCATGTTTCTCCTGCGTCTTTGTACCTTGCTCCTTAGATAGCTTGAAGTGGTTGGCTAATGGAGTGCTAACCGGCTTAGCACCTCCCATATTGAATCGATCAAGTACCTTGATTATGTACTCTGCCTGTGACGGAACTAATTTCTTGTTTTCCCTCTCACGCTTTATCCTCATGCTTAGGATTTGTTTTGCAGCTCCTAAATCCTTCATGGCAAATTCTTTAGATAATTGTCTTTTGAGATCTGAGATGTCTTTCATGCTTGAACCGACCACAAGCATATCATCAACGTACAGAAGAAGGATGATGTAAGACGTATCAAACTTCTTCAAGTAACAACAGTGGTCTGCATGACATCTCCTAAAACCGTTTCTCGACATGAAACTGTCGAACTTCTTGTACCACTGCCTCGGGCCCTGCTTCATGCCATATAGACTCTTCTTGAGTCTACACACCTTATTCTCATTACCTGGTGCCACGTATCCTGTCGGCTGATACATATATATCTCTTCTTCAAGTTCCCCATGAAGAAAGGTTGTCTTAACATCTAGTTGTTATAGATGTAAGTCTTCTGAAGCCATTATACTCAAGACCATGCGAATCGTAGACATTTTCACTATCGGTGAAAATATTTCAGTGAAATCGATACCTGCCTTTTGTTGAAACCCTTTCACAACCAATCTGGCCTTGTACCGTTTCGAACCATCATGCTCCTCCTTCAGTCTGTAAACCCACTTGTTATGAAAAGCTTTCTTACCCTTGGGTAGAGTGACTAGCTCCCATGTACGATTAGACTCAAGAGAGTCCATCTCATCATCCATGGCCTACTCCCACTTAACCTGTATATCTGACTGTAACGTCTCTTCAAAACACTCTGGCTCACCATTATCCGCCAGTAGTAAATAATGTAAGGAGGGTGAGTATTAGACTGTGGGTCTCCTCTCCCGAGTAGACCTCCTCACAACCGGTGTTTGCGGCTCTGCCTCATCCTGTGGCGCTGTAACACCCATGTCCGGTAACTCTTCCAACTCTACGAATTCCTTTTTCTCGGTCTTATTTTTCTGCACACTTTCCTCACTATAAAAAAGAGGGTTTTTAGCGACGAAACTTTTAGCGACGAAACGAATTTTCGTCGCCAAAAGTCACTTATAGCGACGAAATAAATTTTCGTCGCTAAAAGTGAGCTTTTAGCGACGAGACTTTTAGCGACGAAAATTTTCGTAGCTAAAACTACTGCATTAGACTTTTAGCGACGAAAATTTTCGCTGCTGAAAGTCTTGTACTGTACAAGACTTTTAGCGGCGAACCATTTCGCTGCTAAAAGTCTTGTACTGTATAAGACTTTTAGCAGCGAAAATTTTCGCTGCTAAAGCTGCACTAATATATCTTTTAGCGACGAAACTTTTTGTCGCCAAAGGTTTTTTTTTTAAAAAATCCTTCAATTTTTAGCAACGAAAATTTTCGCTACTAAAAGTCTTGTACTGTACAAGACTTTTAGCAGTGAAAATTTTCGCTGCTAAAAATAATCCAACATATCTTTTAGCGATGAAAATGTGCGTCACCAAAAGTTTCTTTTAAAAAAAAATATTTTACGCAAAATCCGTACAAAATTCCTGATATACACCTCTTAACAATATATTCCATCATATTCATCCTGATATACACATTTCATCATACGCACATTCACATCAAACTACATAAACTTTTAGCGGCGAAACTGTTCGTTGCGAAAAAATATAAAAATCGATCTGTTTTTAGCAGCGAAACGTTTCGCTGCTAAAAGTCTTGTACTGTACATGACTAATTTTCGCTGCTAAAAATAATTTAGCTCAAAGGTTTCTTTTAAAAAAATAATCTAGCTCAAAATCCGTACAAAATTCCTGATATACACCTGTTAATAATATATTACATGATATTCATCCTGATATACACATTTCATCACATTAACATTTACATCCATCCAAACCCAAACTACATTCACTTTTAGCGGCGAAACGCTTCGTAAATCTTAATCTAACTCAAAAGTTTCTTTTTTAAAAAATAATCTAACTCGAAATCCGTACAAAATTCCTGATATACACCTGTTAATAATATATTCGATCATATTCATCCTGATATACACATTTCATCATATTCACATTCACATTCACATGCATTTGAACCCAAACTACATTCACTTTTAGCGGCGAAATTGGCCGTCGCTAAAAAATTAAAAATCTTTCTGTTTTTAGCAGCGAAAATTTTCGCTGCTAAAAGTCTTACTGTACAAGACTTTTAGCAGCGAAAATTTTCGCTGCTAAAAATAAACTACCATATCTTTTAGCTACGAAAGTTTTCGTCGCCAAAAGTTCTTTTAAAAAAAAATATAATCTAGCTCAAAATCCGTACAAAATTCCTGATATACACCTGTTAACAATATATTCTATCATATTCATCCTGATATACACATTTTATCATATTCACATTCACATCCATCTAAACCCAAACTACATAAACTACATTCATCCAAACACAAACAATCTTATCTGCATCACATTCATTCACGCATAAATACATATAAATTTAACATAAACAAATAAATAAATAATCACAAAGATGAGGGCGGAGGTGGTGGGGCATCGGTGGGTAAGCGTGTAGCGAAAGCCTGAAATATCTTCATCATCCGTCGCTCATGCTCCACCCGCATCTCCAACAGATCTTGAATAGTAAAATCCAGTAGAATCTCATGCTTCTATACACTATCAACCTAAAAACAAAACATCCCATTTAGTATCATTTTAAGAAGGTTTCTAATACATTTAAGAACAAAAAATCAGTAACGGTGTGTTTGGGTGCACCAAATATCATGAAATTTCATAATATTTCATGATTAATCAGTCTAGTTTGGTGCAAAACATCAAGAAATTTCACAATATTTGGTGCAACCAAATGCACTCTATATATAAACAACTTCTTTGGAAAATCAAAGAACAAAAAAACTGAATATTTCTCTTTTGATTCAAATTCCCAACACAAAACCAAAACAGTAATTAGTGAAAAAGAATACCAGATTAATTACCTGAATAATGGTTGCATTCTTACAAGCATCATTGTCAATTACAACCCTGAAAAACAGAAAAGAAATTAGATAAATTAAAAGAAAAAAAATTCAATGCTAAAAGAAAAGCCAAAACAGAAGAAAATAGAGAACCACAAAACCCAAGCTGATTTTGGGGGGAAAAAAACAGGCATGCCTTAAAAGTTTAAATTCACAACAATTACAAAAACAAGCACTGAAAAAATCATAAAAAATACGAGAAAAAACCCGAAACAGATTGAGAATCAGCCATTGCAATGCAGGTTACTTTTATTATAGAACAATGTGAAACTAGCTGCAAGATGAACTATTGAAATTGCAAGATGCACTTGATCAGATTGAGAATCTAAAGAGAAGTGAGGCCAGTCACATGAAAAGATATGAAGAGCTTTCTATGAAATTCTTGGAAATGGAGATTGAGCTATAGACAGTACTCTCTGACAAGCAACAAAAAGTCAAGGCTTATAAAAGACGGAAGGCTGAATTAGAATGTTGTATGCTAAGTTTTTAACGGCTGTAAAGAAGAAGAAGTAAAGCTTGAAAACTTCTTTGCAAGAATGCAACAAGGGCCAAAGCACCAAGGTTTAGGGAATTGAGAATTGGTTTGGGTTTAGGTTTAGGGAATCGGGTTCGGGTTCGGGTTCGGGATCGGGTTTAGGTTTGGGTTTTCAAGTTTAACCTTAGGTTTAGGTTAGGGAGTTGAGATTAGGATTAGGTATAGGTTTAGGTTTAGGGATTTGAGAACACATTTAGGTTTTAGGTTTAGGTCTTAGGTTATAGGTTAAGGTTTAGGATTTAGGTTTAGGTGAATGGTAGGTAATAGGTTATAAGTTTAGGTTATAGGTAATAGGTTAAAATTTTAGGTCATAGGTTTTGGTTTAGGTTAAGGTTATAGGTTTAGGTTAAGGTTTAGGTTCAGGAATAGGTTTAGGTTATAAGGTATAGGTTCAGGGAATTGAGAATTGGTTTGGGTTTAGGTTTAGGGAATCAGGTTTGGGTTCGGGATCAGGTCTAGGTTTGGGTTTTCAAGGTTAAGCTTAGGTTTAGGTTAGGGAGTTGAGATTATGATTAGGTGTAGGTTTAGGTCTAGGGATTTGAGAATACATTTAGGTTTTAGGTTTAGGTTTAGGTCTTAGGTTATAGGTTAAGGTTTAGGATTTAGGTTTAGGTGAATGGTAGGTAATAGGTTATAAGTTTAGGTTATAGGTAATAGGTTAAGGTTTTAGGTCATAGGTTTTGGTTTAGGTTAAGGTTTAGGTTTAGTTTTAGGTTCAGGTTTAGGTTTAGGTTTAGATTTAGGTTATAAGGTATAGGTTTAGGTAATTGAGAATTGGTTTGGATTTAGGTTTAGGGAATTGGGTTTAGTTTTAGGTTCAGGTTTAGGTATAGGTTTAGGGAATTGAGAATTGGTTTTGGTTTAGGTTTAGGTTTAGGGAATCGGGTTCGGGTTCGGGATCGGGTTTAGGTTTGGGTTTTCAAGTTTAAGCCTAGGTTAAGGTTAGGGAGTTGAGATTAGGATTAGGTGTAGGTTTAGGTTTAGGGATTTGAGAATGCATTTAGGTTTTAGGTTTAGGTTTAGGTTTTAGGTTATAGGTTAAGGTTTAGGTTACTGTTAGGTTATAGGTTATAAGTTTAGGTTATAGGTAACAGGTTTTGGTTTAGGTTAAGGTTAACGTTTAGGTTTAGGTTAACGTTTAGGTTTAGGTTATAAGCTATAGGTTTAGGGAATTGAGAATTGGTTAAGGTTTAGGTTTAGGGAATCGGGTTCGGGTTCAGAATCTGGTTTAGGCTTGGGTTTTCATGTTTACGTTTAGGTTTAGGTTAGGGAGTTGAGATTGGGATTAGGTGTAGGTTTAGGTTTAGGGATTTGAGAATAGGTTAATGTTTAGGTATAGATTTAGGTTTAGGTTATAGGTTTTGGATTTGGTTTTAGGTTTAGGTTAAGGTTATAAGTTTAGGTTATAGGTTATAGGTTAAGGTTTAGGTTATAGGTTTTTGTTTAGGTTAAGCTTATAGGGTTTTTCTATTTTTAGGGAATTCTAATTTTTCTATTTTTATATTAGAAAATATGTGTAATTGTGCATCTCACTGTGGACACTATTATATATGGCCATGAAAAAAAAGTCCCCTTGATGGGAATCCTAAACCCTCAATTTGTGGCTAGAAGATAAATGTTTAAGAAGGGAATTAAAAAGGACAGTTCCACATTCAACCAAAAATGGCCAAAAAATTCCATGGCTATGTTCCTTCAACTCTAGTGGATTCATCCATGGTGAGCCCATTATATCAATTTGGTATCTACCCACTTTGAATCTTTGGATGGTATCTGGGGTCTTTTGGATATCATACATAGTGAATTTCTATTAACATTTCTTGATATTTTTTCATCTTTTTTTTTTTGGCTTGATTATGTATCCCTTTTTTCTTTCTTTTTCCTTTTTCTTTGTTCTTGGTGTGTGCTTGTGTAGAACGATGTTTTGATTGAAGGGATGTTAAACTCCAGCTGAAATTTTAGCTCTTTCCCCATTTCGGAGATTTTGGTGATTTTTCTAAAAAAAAAATTGGTCATTGATCCCACATAAGCTTGACAAATCTCCAACTTTAAAGTGCATTATACTAATGATTCATGTATTATGCATGAATCATTTTCTGGAAAGAGTTTTCCAGGATTGCCAGTATCAGGTCCGTTGTTCATGTTGTCCATTTCATTTTCTACCTTGAATGGCAGAGATGCTAAGTAGCACCATTCCTAGCAACTACCCTTCCTATTACATTTGCTTTATTTTATTTCATATTACCTTGAATGGCAGAGATGTTGAATAATTCTTGTTGACAAGTACATGCAAAAATGCAGCAAGTTAGATTCTACCTTGCATTTGTTTGTCGAGAAAAGGCCAAGGAACTAGGATTGATGGAATCCTATGTCAATGGATTCTGCCTTGTTTGGAAGTGGGACCAGAGTTCCAACGATCTGGGAAGTTTTGATGCATCTGCAATCCACAATGGGACCCATAAGATCAATACTATGGTTTGTCTGGATCACTGAACTGTGGACCCTACAAGTATGGAATCTTGTGCATCACTAATTTATGCATTTGCTAACTCTCACTAGCTTATATTTCCTCCCACCCTAGCTTTTTGCCTCCAGTTGACTGAATATCTTCAACTTTAATATCTTGTAACTCTGTATTTCTAGATTTGTCATGGCCTCATAAATCCCCATTCTTCTGTTTCACAATGATATCCAACAATGTTGCGGTTTCTTTTCTTTTTCTTTTTTCTTTTTCTCATGCAGAGTGTTCAAGAAGATCACTTCACAAGCATGCTATCAGTTCAGAAACGAGGTGCTGTATAACATGTCTTGGTAGTATGAAGGTCATTTTAAATCCACTCCAACCAGATCCAAGAATACTTGTCTTGTAAATTAACTTAAAAACCAAGGTTTGAAATCACTATGTTATGTACTATATCATTCACCACTGATTCCACTACATATCGCCCCATATCATGTTGTTTTGGGCCGATACACCCATATCATTCATGGGCGATGCTGGTATGTATACAACTATATGTACCACTTTCAGATGATACTTTATTGCTCAAAACACAAGCTTGTTTAAACCCTTTACTAAATCAACAAATTAAATGCGCTTAGTAGTGGAGTTATTATAGGAAACAACAGTTGCTCCAAATTCTCTCTAAATTTGAACTTGTTATAGATGAATTAACTACTGATGTACAAAAGAAATGTCACGCCCCAAATCCAAAGGCTGACAGCTTCCATACTACCCTTTGTGCCATTTGTTTTTCACTGCATGTTTGGTAGGGTGAGCCCGAATATATATAACTGTGCCATCTCTTTTTCACTGCATGTTTGGTAGGGTGACATAACAATCAGGATCATTCATCTTGCTTCCAATATATTGTGGATGATCAAGTGGTTCAAAGTAGGCATTCACAGTGACCTTTGTCCATTGATCAGTGGTCTTCTAAATCTTAGTGCGGGGATGTGAAAAAAAATGATGGATGGGATTGTCTATTGCTTGTGAATTTTTGAAGCATATCCTATACGCAATTGATTTCAGTAAATGGATGGCTCGGATTAATTCATCAATCTGACACATATGATGTGTAAAGATGGTGTACCATATTACTGTTCTTCCAGCTGAGTTCCTAAGGAGTTTCAAAAATGAAATTTTAGTTTTACAATTCTAAAAATGTTATTGGATTTTTTTTTTTTTTTTTTTTTTAAAAAAAGAAAACCTATTCCAATGACATTTTTTGAAAAGAAATTCACAACTTCGGTTGACCATTGCTTCCCTTTTCTACCCCTTTGCCAATGTATTTCTAACTTCCATCAAAAAAGAATTTAAGAACATGGCTTAAATAGAAAAATGATTGCCAAAACATGATTCATAAAGCTGACCCCAAATATCTTGGTAAAGGCTATGCTGATGTATGTTGCAAATCTTTCTTCTTCTAATGAATACCTTATTTTGCATGAGAAGAAAGACTTATTGGTTTATGAGTCACTGTAGTTTTTCACAGCTCATATATTTAGATGTGCCTTGGCCTCATCCAAGATGGTGCGACCCTTACGTTGAGGCCCACTTTGATGAATGTATTCATGATGCCCATCTATTTTGTTAGGTCATTTTAGCTCATGAGCTCATAAATGAAGTAGATTAAAATCTAAGGTGGACCACATTATAAGAAATAGTTGTGATTTAATATTGGACCATTAAAAACTTCCCAAGGCACACTGTAATGTTTATTTCTCTACCATTAAAAACTTCATAAGGCTTATCATAATGTTTATTTTCTATCCAATTCGTTAATCTGGTCACAAAAATCCAGATGGAGGAAAAAAAACTAATATCAACTTCATCCAAAACTTTTGTGGCCTCCTTAGAAGTTTTTAATGGTCAATCACACCACTGTATCCTATTATATGGTCCACCTGATATTTAAATTTATTTCATTTTCTGGGCTCATGCATTAAACTAATATGAAACAATGGATGGACAAAATAGAGCATGGGATTGCCTGGTGATCAAGTCACCAAGGATAACTTTGGGCTTGTCAAAGGAATGTTTTCTAAAATTGTTATTTATTTCTTGTTATGGGAAACTTGGGTTGGTGTAACCCAGTTATAAGATTTTCAAGCTGTATCCCATCACTACATGTGTGGTTTGTTGGCATTTGGACCTTGAAGATGGAGATGAATCTTTCATAATTCTCAATTGCCTGAAATCAACCAAATTTGTAGCAAATAGAAACAACTTGAGATGATTGCATGCTTTTTGATTGAGAATGATTGGGAATGCAGGATGTTGCCGCTAAGGTTCTCACAGATCAGGACTTTCATGAGGATCAACTGAAGGACTTTCTAAGGAAGGTATGCATTTGAAACATTGTTAATGATGTTCTTTGAAACTGTACCCATTTATGTATCCGGATGTGCGTCGGAGCTATCCGGATGTTGAGCGGGGGTCTCTGGAAAGTGGGAACTGCTGTTATGACCATGATGAAGCTGTCCATTTCCTATGGACAACATTGGAGTGGCCTGGCCATTTGGACAGGCCATGTTTATATCTGTATTTGCTCAAAATTAATGGAGCAGACCCAGATGTGCGTCGGAGCTATCCGGATGAGCGGGGGTCCCTGGAAGGTGGGAACCGCTGTTATGACCATGATGAAGTTGTCCACTTTCTATGGACAACATTGGAGGGGCCTGGCCATTTGGACAGGCCGTGTTTATATCTGTATTTGCAGGGACCACACCCTTACCCTATAACCTAAACATATTTTCAAATCCCAAAACCTATAACCTAAACCTTAACCTATAACCTTAACTTATAACCTAAACCTAAAACCTAAACTCAATTTCCTAAACCTTAACCTATAACCTAACCTAAACCTAAACCTATAACCCGAACCCAATTTCCTAAACCTAAACCTTAATGTATTCTCAAATCCCTAAACCTAAACCTACACCTAATCCTAATCTCAACTCCCTAACCTAAACCTAAACCTAAACTTGAAAACCCAAACCCAAACCCAAACCCGATCTCGAACCCGAACCCGATTTCCTAAACCCAAACCCAAACCCGATCTCAAACCCGAACCCGATTTCCTAAATTTATAACCTTAACCTAAACCTATTCTCAAATCCCAAAACCTATAACCTAAACCTAAACCTATATAACCTTAACCTAAACTTAAAACTTAACTTATAACCTAAACCTTAACCTATAACCATAACTTATAACCTATAACCTAAACCTTAACCTATAACCTTAACTTATAACCTAAACCTAAACCAATAACCTAAACTCAATTTCCTAAACCTTAACCTATAACCTAACCTAAACCTAAACCTATAACCCGAACCCGATTTCCTAAACCTAAACCTTAACGTATTTTCAAATCCCTAAACCAAAACTTACACCCAATCCTAATCTCAACTCCCTAACCTAAACCTAAACCTAAATTTGAAAACCCAAACCTAAACCCGATACCGAACCCGAACCCGATTTCCTAAACCTAAACTTATAACCTTAACATAAACTTATTCTCAAATCTCAAAACCTATAACCTAAACCTAAACCTATTACCTTAACCTAAACCTAAAACTTAACCTTTAACTTAAACCTTAACCTGTAACCTTAACTTATAACCTAAACTCAATTTCCTAAACCTTAACCTATAACCTAACCTAAATCTAAACCTATAACCCGAACCCGATTTCCTAAACCTAAATCTTAATGTATTCTCAAATCCCTAAACCTAAACCTACACCTAATTCTAATCTCAACTCCCTAACCTAAACCTAAACCTAAACCTAAACTTGAAAACCCAAACCTAAACCCAATCCCGAACCCGAACCCGATTTCCTAAAGTTAAACTTATAATCTTAACCTAAACCTATTCTCAAATCTCATAACCCATAACCTAAACCTAAACTAACCTTAACCTAAACCTAAAACTTACCTACAACCTAAACTCAATTACCTAAACTTTAACCTATAATCTAACCTAAACCTAAACCTTAACGTATTCTCAAATCCCTAAGCCTACACCTAATCCTAATCTCAACTCCCTAAACTAAACCTAAACCTAAACTTGAAAACCCAAACCTAAACCCGATCCTGAACCTGAACCCGAACCTGATTTCCTAAACCTAAACTTATAACCTTAACCTAAACCTATTCTCAAATCCCAAAACCTATAAACTAAACCTAAACCTATACTTAAACCTTAACCCATAACCTAAACTCAATTCCCTAAACCATAACCTATAACCTAACCTAAACTTAATTACCTATAACCCGAACCCGATTTCTTAAACCTAAACCTTAACGTATTCTCAAATCCCTAAACCTAAACCTACACCTAATCCTAATCTCAACTCCCTAACCTAAACCTAAACTTGAAAACCCAAACCAAAACCCGATCTCGAACTTGAACCCGATTTCCTAAACCTAAACTTATAACCTTAACCTAAACCTATTCTCAAATCCCAAAACCTATAACCTAAACCTTAACCTATAACCTTAACTTTTAACCTAAACCTATAACCTAAACTCAATTCCCTAAACCTTAACCTATAACCTAACCTTAACCTAAACCTATAACCCGAACCCGATTTCCTAAACCTAAACCTTAACGTATTCTCAAATCCCTAAACCTAAACCTACACCTAATCCTAATCTCAACTCCCTAACCTAAACCTAAACCTAAACTTGAAAACCCAAACCCAAACCCGATCTCAAACCCGAACCCGATTTCCTAAACCCAAACCCGATTTCGAACTCGAACCTGATTTCCTAAACTTATAACCTTAACCTAAACCTATTCTCAAATCCCAAAACCTATAACCTAAACTTAAACATAAACCTAAAACTTAACCTATAACCTAAACCTTAACCTATAACCTTAACTTATAACCCAAACCTATAACCTAAACTCAATTTTCTAAACCTTAACCTATAACCCCAACTCGATTTCATAAACCTAAACCTTAACGTATTCTCAAATGCCTAAACCCAAACATACACCTAATCCTAATCTCAACTCCCTAACCTAAACCTAAACCTAAACTTGAAAACCCAAACCCAAACCCAATCCTGAACCCGAACCCGAACCCGAACCCGATTTCCTAAACCTAAACTTATAACCTTAATCTAACCTATTCTCAAATCTCAAAACTAATAAACTAAACCTAACCTATAACCTTAACATAAACCTAAAAATTAACCTATAACCTAAACCTAAACCTAAACCTTAACGTATTCTCAAATCTCTAAACCTAAACCTACACCTAACCCGATTTCCTAAACCTAAACCTTAACCTATTCTCAAATCCCTAAACCTAAATCTACACCTAAACCTAATCTCAACTCCCTAACCTAAACCTGAAAACCCAAACATAAACCCGATTCCGAACCCGAACCCGATTTCCTAAACCTAAACTTATAACCTTAACCTAAACCTATTATCAAATCCCAAAACCTATAACCTAAACCTAAACCTATAACATTAACCTAAACCTAAAACTTAACCTATAACCTAAACCTTAACCTATTACCTTAACTTATAACCTAAAGCTATAACCTAAACTCAATTTCCTAAACCTTAACCTATAACCTAACCTAAACCTAAACCTATAACCCGAACCCGATTTCCTAAACCTAAACCTTAATGTATTCTCAAATCCCTAAACCTAAACATACACCTAATCCTAATCTCAACTCCCTAACCTAAACCTCCCTAACCTAAACCTAAACCCGAGTTCCTAAACCTAAACTTATAACCTTAACCTAAACCTATTCTCAAATCTCAAAACCTATGAACTAAACCTAAACCTATAACCTTAACCTAAACCTAAATTTAACCTATAACCTAAACCTTAACCTAAACCTTAACCTATAACCTTAACCTAAACCTTAACGTATTCTCAAATCCGCAAACCTAAACCTACACCTAATCCTAATCTCAACTCCCTAACCTAAACCTAAACCTTAACTTGAAAAAACCTAAACCTGATCCCAAACCTGAACTCGATTTCCTAAACCTAAACTTATAACCTTAACCTAAACCTATTCTCAAATCTTAAAACCTATAACCTAAACCTAAACCTAAACCTATATAACCTTAACCTAAACTTAAAACTTAACCTATAACCTAAACCTAAACCTATATAACCTTAACCTAAACTTAAAAGTTAACCTATAACCTAAACCATAACCTATAACCTTAACTTATAACCTAAACTCAATTTCCTAAACCTTAACCTATAACCTAACCTAAGCCTAAACCTATAACCCGAGCTCAATTTCCTAAACCTAAACCTTAACGTATTCTCAAATCCCTAAACCTACACCTAATTCTAATCTCAACTCCCTAACCACACTTAAACCCGATCTCGAATCCGAACCCCATTTCATAAACCTAAACTTATAGGTTATAGGTTATAGGTTATAGATTATAGGTTATAGGTTAAGGTTAAGGTTTAGGTTTTAGGTTTTACGTTTAGGTTATAGGTTTTAGGTTTAGGGTAATTTTGTTTATGATGTTAAGCTTATATGTATTTATGCGTGAATAAATGTGATGCAGATAAGATTGTTTGTGTTTGGATGAATGTAGTTTATGTTTGGGTTTGGGTTTAGATGGATGTGAATGTGAATATGATGAAATATATTGTATAACAGGTGTATATCAGGATGAATATGATGAAATATATTGTTAACAGGTGTATATCAGGAATTTTGTGCAGAATTTTGAGCTGTATATTAACAAAAAGAGACTTTTAGCAACGAAAATTTTCGTAGCTAAAAGTTTCAAAGTTTTGTAATTATTTTTAGCAGCGAAAATTTTCGCTGCTAAAATTTCTGGTATTTTTTTTGCGGCGAAAATTTTCGCTGCTAAAAAGTCGTGTGAATTTTTTTGGCAGCGAAAAAAGTCTTGAAAATTTTGCTGCTAAAAAGTCTTGGGTATTTTTTTTTGCGGCGAACGTTTTCGCTGCTAAAAAGTCATGGGAATTTTTTTTGCAGCGAAAATTTTCAAAGCCAAAAGTCTTGGAAATTGTTTTTTTGGCAGCGAAGATTTTCGCTGTTAAAAGTTTTCAAAATTTTGCTGCTAAAAAGTCTTGGGTATTTTTTTTTTTGCGGCGAAAGTTTTCGTTGCTAAAAAGTCATGGGAATTTTTTTTGCAGCGAAAATTTTCGAAGCCAAAAGTCTTGGAAATTGTTTTTTTTGGCAACGAAGATTTTCGCTGCTAAAAGTTTTCGAAATTTTGGTGGTATTTTTTTTTGCGGCGAAAATTTTCGCTGCTAAAAAGTCATGGAATTTTTTTTACAGCGAAAATTTTCGCTGCCAAAAGTCTTGGAAATTGTTTTGGCAGCGAAAATTTTCGCTGCTAAAAGTCTTTGAAAATATTTTTGGCGACGAAAAGTTTCGTCGCTAAAAAGCTTACATTTAGCGGCGATTTTCTTTTTTCGTCGATAAGACCCTTTTACATCGGTCTTTTAGCAACGAATTTAGCGACGAAAATTTTCGTCGCTAAAAGCTTTTAGCTACGAAAATTTGACTTTTAGCGACGAAAATTTTCGTCGCTAAAAGTGGTATTTCTTGTAGTGCCTTATGCATCACTTTTTCATTGAAGACTATGTCTTTGCTTCTGATGATTTTTCTGTTTTCTGCATCCCAGAACCTATAGCCAAAATCATGTTGCCCGTAGCCTATAAACGTGTACCTCCTGGACTTTGCATCCAGCTTGTTTCTGTGCTTTGTATCAATGTGAACATATGAAGTACAACCGAACACTCTGAGATGTGTAAGGTTCATTTCCTTCCCAGTCCACGCTTCTTCTGGTAGCCCACCATCCAATGGTGGTGAGAGACTTCTATTGATAAGATATGCGACAATATTCACAGCATCTACTCAAAAGGTCTTGGGCAACCCTGCATGTAACTTCATGCTCCTGGCGCGCTCAAGGATGGTCCTGTTAATGCACTCAGCCACACCATTCTGCTGTGGTGTCCCTGGAATCATTTTGTGATGTTTGATTCCATTTGCTGCACAATACTCCTCAAACCTCTTATCACAATACTCTCCCCCATTGTCAGATCTGAGACACTTTACTGTTTTACCTGTCTCATTTTCTACAATAACTTTCCGCTTCTTAAATACATCAAATACATCAGATTTATGTTTTAAGAAGTAGACCCACAGTTTTCTACTAACATCATCAATAAAGGTAACAAAATAACGTGAGCCACCAAAAGATAATACCTGTGCCGATCCCCACACATCAGTGTGTACAACCTCCAACAGATGTGTCTTTGGAGTGCGTGTCATCTTCTTGAAGCTTACCCTTTTCTGCTTGTCATACACGCAGTCCTCGTAGAATTCCAAGTCAATAGACTTCAGCCCTAGTAGCTTCTCTTTTGACAATAGCACTTTCATCCCTTTCTCACTCATGTCCTAGCCTCTGATGCCATAACTGCCCATTCACTTCAGTTGATGCGACTGCGAGTGAACTATACGATCATGAAGTCACGTACAAAGTACCTTCCTTTTTGCCTTGAGATATTAATAAGACACCTTTTATGATCTTCCAGGAGGCACTAGTGAATGTCGTCACATAATCGATATCGGCCAACTGTCCCACTGAGATCAGTTTACGTTTCTAACTCGGTACATGTCTGACATCCTTCAATTTCAAGACCGTTCGCTTTCTGATTTACATGAACATCCCCCTTTTCAACAATATTGCACGACTCATCATCACCCAGGTAAACTCTCCCAAAGTCACCTGACACATAATCACACAGAACTTCCTTACACAAAGTGGCATGAAACGAAGCACCCGAGTCTATAACCTAAGACTCATTCCTCGCATCAAGAGACAAGATCAACGCCTTTGTGTCTCTCCTCCTCAGAGAGATTCACTGAATCCTTCCCTCCTGGGGAGCTTTCTTCTTGTTTCTTGAGCACCCTGCAATCACGTTTCATGTGTTCCTTCTTGCCGCAATGCCAACACCCGTCTTTGTCTTTCGGTCCCTTGGACTTCTTCCTCGACTTAGAACGCCCGTGTTTATTGTTGGATACTGAGGGCTTTTCATACATGATGGCTAGGGCTTCCATTAATTATTTTGTTGTTTTTTACTTTGGATATATTGAAGGCGACGCTCTTAGACAAAGAGAGTCGGATCGTTCCTAAAGCTTTCCTATCCAATAAAAACCATTTATCATCTATCATCTTTTCTGGTTTCTTCTCTTTTTCTCCTAGAGGAATATAGAGGTCCTTCTGATACAAATAATCCTCTATCTGCATCTTTCAGAAGGCAAAGTTTGAACCATCAAACTTCTCAATTCTAGTTTTCTCATCTTCCGCCATCGCTTCAAATAGAACTAAACCAATATCTCTGATACCAGTTGTTGCGCAGCACGCCAACTACACAGTGAGCCTAGATCCAATCTCAGGCCTCACCCACAAACGATAAACAGGAAGAAATATAAACTAGAAAGGAATAAAAACATTCAAACAAACCACAAGACAAGATATACGTGGAAAAACCCTAAACTAGGGTAAAAAACCACAGATGCAAAATTCCACTATGAAGAGAAACGAGGATTATAAGGCAATATACTAACCTCTCCCTTGGAAGTACAGAGAAAATCTCTTGCCCACACCTTAGAATAATTTCCTAATATTCACCTTAACCCTAGAATAGCCCTAGGGACTCCAATTTATAGTTTTGGCAATTTTCCTTTCGCATCCAAGTTGCGAAAGGACTTGCGACACGAAATCCGCGAAACTCCTTTTGCATTCACACAAAATCCGCGCATGTGGCTCCACTTCTCAACATTTTTTTCATGTGCTAAATTGAGATTATAAATTGATCAGTGAAGGAATGGATGAAACAGATACATCATAGTAGGGCCTCACAACACGCAACAGTGGACCATCCGCCTCCCCATAGCTTCATATCAATCCTCACCATCCTAATTGTTCACTTGATGTGTGTCCAAAATATAATAAAATGAAACTAATCATCTGATTGTGGCCTTGAAGTTTTGTATGGTTCATTATTTCTAGCCATACATTTGATTGTTGTGAATTGTGTAAGTAGGATGGGCCCTGATAAATGGGCTCCTAGGATATGCGCTATCCTCAGTGGCCCACAATTTGAATGGCGTGGATAGCATGAATGCCAGTGTGAACATAATGGTTACCCCCCTATTTCCAAAAGGGGTGCACGACAGTGTCATCCGTATTACCCTAATCAATGATGCTATCTGGCAGATGTGGGGCCCAGGCAATGCACTTATGAAATCCAATCCATCCATCCTATGTGTCAATGCTTGTTATCCCTGATCCTGACAATAAATCTTATCCGTAAATCAAGTGGGACACATTACAGGATAAAAGATGAAAGGGAACACCTCCCTTGATTTGTGTGGAGAGTACACCATGTTGTGTATATGTATGGAATCTGAGCCATTCCGATCTTTCATATGACCTGGATGAAGGGTCATACCAAAACTCAGGCTATTTTTTATTCGGGTGGGTCCCTGTAAAAATTAAGGGTGAACGTCTTCTCTTATCTTTCTCCCTGTGTTGTGGCCTATGTAAGTCTTGGATCAGGCTGGTTTTTGAAATTTGAGGGAAATATAATGTGACACATCTAATGGACAGTTTGGATGACATGCTTGTATAGATTAAGCCACATATCTGGTCATTACCACAGTAAGCATAGTGTCTACCGGAGGAGCACGCCTTAGTTCAAAATGGGGTTAGTACGTTCCAAGTTGAGGGATAAAGCATGCAATATCAGCCAATGGAGACCCTTTTGGTTAATATATTCATGCAAGGTTGAAGGTCATTCCTCGTGTTCCAAGATTGCAGATTAGGTACCGCTTGGCCTCACCCAACACAATGACGCCCTGCCATGGGGCTCACCTTGATGTATGTATTGTATATCCATGGAATCCATCTATTTATTCTCCATCTCATTTTAGGGCACAAATCCAAAAATGAAGCAATCTAAATCTCATGTGGGCCACACCATAGTAAAGAGTCATGATTGACCATTAAAACCTTCTTATGTGCCACTAAAGTTTTGGATCAAGCTGATATTTGTTTCTTTTTCCTTCATCCAAATTTGTGTGACATTATCAACATGTTCGATGGCAAATCAAAATTATGGTGGGCCGTAGGAAGTTTTTAATGGGTGCATTTAGTAATCACTTTTTCTATGGTATGATCCACATGATATTTGAATATGCTTCATTTTAGGGCTTCGGTCCCAAAATTAGCTAGCAAAGAGGATGTACGGGGCGGATATACAATACATACAGCAAGGCTGGTCGGGTGGTCAGGGCCTTACCATATTGGGTCAGGTTAAAATGGGGACGCACCTATTCTGCTTTCGTAGGGAACACAGGAAGTGAAGACAGTGACATGGATCCTTCAAAAGTATCCCGACCTTTTTTTCTACCCCTTTGATTGAGGCCATCTTTTTCTCTCACTCTTGACTTGAAGTCAATAATATATGGAAAAGTGTGTCATCTTCGTCAGCTGCCTTTTTCATCCTCGCCATTTGATCAATCTTACATAGTAGTTTGAATAAATTAAGGTACTTGATTGAATAATTATTTTAAATAAGGACAACTCATAGTTCAAAAACTATGTAATTGGGTTCACTCGATGACTAGTAGCATTTTTAATTGACTTGACTCTATATTTAATAAATTAATAATATTTAAAGTGGTAATCTATATATATGTGTGTGTG